>OX463840.1:20183023-20875131 GCA_949825065.1 Odontocerum albicorne
AAAAAAATGTGATATTTGAACCATTATACGTATATTATACATATTTGGCGCCATAGAATAGGGAATTATTGTACGAAAATAAACCATTCAAGACAGACGAGCCATGTCGCGACTTCGGGCACACGTTCCGTATACCTGTACCTGCACGAGTATATTTCGCATGGGAGGGGAGATAGGCATCTTTTATTTGAATATTAAAGAATCAAAGATGGCAAAGTCTATGTTTGGTGAATGATATATAACGACTTGCCAAAGCGTAAACTAATTTATCTCAGTTTACGCCATTTTATGTAAGTGTTTTTTTCTTTAAAAATATTTATACACACCAATAAATATATTTTTACAATATCAACAACCTCATTATCAAATTATGTCAAACTTTATTTGAAATACAATTTTTAAGGTATGATTTTTTTTTCAAAACAAGAAAACTTACGTGAATTACGAAATTTTCTTTTATATCGTTATAAACTAGAGAATACTGTTTCAACGCCAAGGTAGAGTTCTCATAGTTGACTTCAACTTTTATATCGTTATAAACTAGAGAATACTGTTTCAACGCCAAGGTAGAGTTCTCATAGTTGACTTCAACTTTTATATCGTTATAAACTAGAGAATACTGTTTCAACACCAAAGTAGAGTTCTCATAGTTGACTTCGACTTAATATAAAATGACGGAATTACGCGTTAGGGGTGTGTCCTCAAGGTGTGAACAGTCTAGTTGAGATGAATCGGGCTAACAGACCTTGCTACGTAGATCGAACTACGTAGATCGAAAGAGTGGCTGACCCTACATTATATGATATAATAGACATCCGCCAAAGTTAAGGTAAGCTAATAGCTTGGAGGTATTCAAGAGAATTCTTAAATTCACTGTATTTGAGAGATGTTATACTAAAACGTAGTCGCTCTTGAAGTGACGTTGATTCTTAATCGCACTACAAAGAAATAACATATGATACATGTACATATATCGAAAATAATATTTTTCTCCGAGGAGAGTATCTAAAAATGCAGGGTCTTTAACAAGACCAACACAAGTATATTCATAATATACTTTAAAAACAAAACCAACAAGGATTTTACTAATACAACTTTTTCCATTATAACGATATAACTTTCTTTTTCATTGTACTCGTACTTCAAAAAACCAAAACGAAAAAAAAAATATACTGCAAAGGTTTAAATTGTTTTACAAAAAGTATTCAAGACTTGTATTTTATAGCTTGAGGATAATCTAAGCTAAAGTTAAAAATAATGTTAGCTTAAGTTATCGGTAGTAAAATAATATTATTACGTATAAGTGAAATACTTAAAATTATTTTTTAAACTAAATTAACAAATAAAGGAATAATTAGTGCTATTGACAATTAAATATCAAGTCAACTTTAGCAGCTTTTGCAAAAAATATTTTGTTTCATTTGTTAGCATAAATAAACATGAAACTTTAAAGAATTGCCCATAATAGAAATGGAGATTGCCATTTTTATTTATATATACCTGATTTGTATTGCTTCTCTCTGCAAAGATGTTGCAGGTACGTAGTACGTAACTAACCAGCATGAAACTTATTTTGGCAGCGCGATAAGGAAATGACACCGAGAGAACTATGGCGACCAAAAGTTCTGTTTTTTTTTTTCTTTTTTGGACAAAACTGACGTTTCCCATTTCGCTGCGATCACACGATAAAATAGAAGCCGTGCTGCCAATGACAATGTGACACTTGCAGCAAATATAATGAAATGGAATGTTGCAGACCGGTGCAGATATCCGCCATTGTTTTAGAAAACGGCAATAAACGGCCGAGCATCTGAAAATATTACTAACATAAACGTTATTTATTACCTTCAAAGATTAAATTCACTAATTTTATAATTAAATTATTAACAAATATGAACAAAGAATTAAAAATTTATCTAATCAAAAACACAAAGTAAAAGTTTTAAATATATTTTTTTTCTTCTTCTTATTTTATCGAAGTTATCAAAATAATTGTGAAAGTTAACTACTATATAAATATCTATGAAATGAAATAAAATTGTTTAATAATGGTTAAATTCTATAAAGCATAGATGGGTCTATATTCAGTAAAGAACCAATAAAATGACAAAATTATAATGAAACAAACTAAGATAGCCGCAAACATCAATCTAAAATTGGAATTTTGGTGAAATTATCATCAGCCCACTGTTAAATCGGACACTACTCTTCGAATGATGACTAAAATTTAGGAAAACATCAAGTGATATGCATCACCAATATTCATTATTGACAATCACAAAAACAAACAAAAATTAAGGTTGTCCAACAATTTATCTGAATCTGCTTATGTGAATGCAAACATTTTTGATACACAAATTTAAATATTCATGTATTTTTTTATCAAATTTGAAATGTTTCAACAGCACTCCGTTATCGATATACTTATTGATTCCATATAACATGGCGTGTCCCTTGCGGGGTCGACAGTGGGAGCAGATCTCCAAACGTTTCTATCCAAGCAGGCAACTTTCGCCTCATTCATACTTCCCACAATGGATTTTTACAAAATTTGGTCCACTTGATCTAGCCACTTTATCCTCGGTCTACCTCTTCCACATATACCTTACAATTATATAAACTTGAATTACATAGTTACTTAGTCATTCTCTCCACATGTCCAAACCATCTTAAAGCTCCTTTCTCCATCTTACCTACAACATATATTTTATCCATTTTTCAATTCTAATGTCATTATTCCATCTTCTTTCATACATTGGCCCTCTGCTTTTTTTTTGTGCACGCATCTCTGCCTGATACAAATTCAAATCTGGAAACATCTGAAGATGAAAATATTCTGATGATCTTACCAGGACAAATCAGATACGCAATCAACGGAATGAAATCCGGTAAGGCCACTGGTACCGACGGTTTGTCCATTGATGTCCTTAAACAAACAGGTCAAGAAGTGGCTGCCATTTTATCAACAGTTTTCTACAAGTGCCTTCTAGAAAAAGACATTTCAGAAGATTGGAAATCTGCAACAGTAATACTTCTCCATAAAAAAGGCGATCAAGAGGATCTTAAGAACTACCGTTCGACCAGAATGTTAAACCGGGCTAGCCAAGGACCATATGGTCCTTCGAGCCGGATTTGAGGATCCGGCTCGAAGGACCATATGGTTTGGCGTTAGCCAAACCGGAAAGAATAGGATATAAAGGGATTCTACTCACGGTTGTGGTGTAGGTTCGATGATGGCGTGGATAACAGGATTCAGAGATGTCGGCTAACAACAGGTAACCCGTCGTGCACTTCTCGTGGTGGTCGCGGTTGGTCGGCGGGTAACTCGGCCCAGGTTTCGGCGATGAAGAGCGTGCCGGCGACTTGGCTAGCCCGGATTTGAGGTCTTCTCCCGGCGATGGCGTATGAACAAGTGGAAGTGCAAGCCACGTTCTCCTCTCACGGTAACATCGACAGCCGGCGACAATAATATATCCAACGTTGGTGACAATTACACCGCGCGGGGCCAGTCGCGGCGATAGGGGGGCCCGACATGACAGGGCCGGCCCAACAAGACGATACTTCGCGTCACGCATCGGCGTGATCACCTACCCTATACAAAATTTTTACCAAGATCTTAACTAACCAACTCTCGAGAACTTTTGACACGAACCAACCACGAGAACAAGCTGGATTCAGGAAGGGTTTCAGTACCATGGGTCATATTCAGGTGCTGCGGGAAATAATAGAACGAAGTGAGGAATACGAACTCCCTCTGTACCTAGCCTTTGTGGACTACGAAAAGGCATTTGACTCAGTCAAGAAAGTTGCCATACTAGAAGCTCTAAAGACGCAAGGCATTGAACAGCAAACAAACCTTTTGTGTTAGATCTTAAGGATCGTTGAACCGTGTGGTCATTATTTTAGCCAAGTTGACTACAAACAAGCCCTGAAGATGAAAACTGCAACGTTTTCGTAACAACGGCATCAGAAGTCAAACAATACTCTGAAAGACTTTATACAACTGATACGAAGAACCGCGAGAGCCTCAAAACATATCAAACTGAAACTTTTTTTTTTAAATTGGGTACCAACGGGAATCAAACCTGCAACCATCGGGTTGGGAGACAAACGTCTAATCAACTAGGTCATAGTCATCGTCGCTTTTTATTATATATAACATGTATTAAATATGCCTTATGATAAGTTATATGATGTTGATTAAAATTAAAATGAAGTACCTGCAGCGTAGTGGATGATATTTATATCTGGAATATAATAAAGGATAAGAGGAAAAGAAGTATTATTCCTCGGAAAACTCGGTTCAATGTCATCTAATATATTATTAGAGAAAGTTTTCAGAGTAATTTCCTTTGTCGATAAGTCACCCGAGTGAAATGCCAGATAGAATCATATGGTCGAGCGTTCACCGTACTATCTTGAACAGCGCCCTTAACAAAGTATTTCGAAGAAAAAATCGCATCCGCTTCTTTTTTTATTATCATTAGGGTGCGTTAATAACCCTTAAAAGATTATTTATAATAGTAAAAGGTATTCAGCTTAGCACACCTTTACTTGTATTTAAAAAACTAAATTATAACTACAGTAAAATAATGAATGCAGATCCTATTTGGACTGTCAAGATACTGTAGTGCTTCAAATATGTTTGCTGAGATTTCATAGTCTTTCATGGAGGGCTAAATCAATTTTATTTTTATTTATTTGTATTACTTTACATTTTAGTTGGGAAAAGTACAATCTGACTGTCTTTCGACGTGTGGCAATCTCTTTCGAGCAACCTGATACATACTAGAGGTCTCTAGTAAAATCTAGACTAGAACCATTTTTTATAACAATGGGCACCAACAGAAATCCTGATCCTTGGACTGGACAGGCGTTGTAGTCTCAGAAATTATAGGTATTTTCTATAATTTCTTTTTTCGTGTTATCTGAATAGGGAAGGTTTCATTCTACGCTTACATCCGCATATTTACTAATGTCTTGTTTCAGAAAGTAAAATAAGTCTGAAATTTCTCAGCAATACAACACAGAACGCTGTTTTGCTGTCGGAAGCTTCAATTTAACCTTCATAGACAATCAATAAATAATTTGTGCTTAACAGAAATAGAAACAATAATATCATTACAAAATATCGTTGACTTGAGGAGTTTTGTGGTTATTGGTATATCAATAGGATTTAATTTGTTGAATTGTAAATGAAAGCTTCCTTGCCTGGCTGCAGCTCAGATTAAGGAACCAGGAACAAGGCAGGGAGAAGCGGTACGGGAATAATGAATGGAAATGTGACAGGGTGAAATGTGCCGCGGGGAGCCGCCTGGGGGCGTCCGCAGTCAGAAGACAGCACTGGCCCCCGGCCAGGAACGTCTGACTCTCACTGGGCCTTTTAAATACTATCAAATATACATTTACTATTAACCACGACCATTTTGCACTGCTCTTTTATAGTAACTTCATGAATTCAACAAAATTTTCTGTCTCGTTTAATATTGCATTCATATTAAATACTGTTACACTTTATCGGATAATAAAATATAAATAAATGTGTCATTTACTTTCAAAATATTTTAAAGTATTTCATTTTTGCTTAAATTTGCCTTTTATCTATATTTAATGTTATTTATTTCTATTTTTTTATGAATCGACACTAAGCGGAATTGATAACAAGAATAATTTATTTTTGAAAATAATTTACTCCCGATATTGAATATTCGCTTAAATTTCATTTCTCTTCCCTCAGGTATTGAGAAAAAAGTAAAAAATATATTGTAATTTATTTTTAACAAACACTGTTTATTCCACTTTTTTATGACGGTATAACCCTACCGGTTTCAAGGCTTTCACCTCATCTTCAGGGGAGCGCAAACATCTTGTTTGCGCTCCCCTGAAGGTTTGCGTCTTGTTTGCGCTCCCCTGAAGATGAGGTGAAAGCCTTGAAACCGGTAGGGTTATACCGTCATAAAAAAGTGGAATAAACAGTGTTTGTTAAAAATAAATTACAATGTCTTTAAACCTCCACAACGTTAATGCCTTAACTATAAACAACATAAAAAATATATAATAATCATCATCATCACCATCACGCCGTGTCTTTATTGGGGTAAATAGAGAACAGATTTTCACTTCATTCTATCTTTGCACATGTCTTACACTTCTGCCACATCCATACACCTCGTCATGCAAAGGCTTTTCATTCTTTCCGCTTAAAGAATTTTCACGTTTATCTAAGTCTTCCCAAACTTCTCGTATATTCTATACTACACGTATGGATTATTTTTGTTAATAATTTATAATTCATTCTTTCTACGTGGCAGAACGATCTCAGTGCTAAGCACAACATACTTTTTTCAGTTCGGGCTATTTTCTAATGTCCTCATTTCTTATTTGGTCGTTGTTTTCTCCACATATTCTGTGAAACGCTCTCATTTGAATCTATTTTATCTTTTTAAGATACCAATATTTCAATTAGCATAGAAAAAATATAAATTCAGCCATTTGAGTTTCACGATACGATTGCCAGTACAATAAATTTCAATTTCAGTATTGTGTTATTTTGTGTTATACCCTGATTTCATACTCGTACGTATGGCATTTTGTTATTATTTAAAATATTTACTAGAACCTACATGTGGAATACGAGTACCATACTGGGGTGATTACGCGTGCTACAATTAAACCCGAAACCCCATAAAAGAAAACAAAAATGTTGCTACCTGGGCCACTGAGGACGTTTCCCTAAATCTTAATTTCTTCATAATTTTACAATATCAATATTTGTAAAATTATGAAGAAATTAAGCACCCTTGTGCTTATAGTTCAAACATAACTTAATCGAAAAACTACTTTTTTTACCAAACTATGTATAACACTTCGAGTATCATGTAAAGTTCCCGCATTTCACAATCAATACAATTCTCAGTCCTATTGTTAGGGCACAAAAGGGCCATTGAAACACCTAAGAACACAGAGAATGATGTAACGTAGAGTTTAAATTATAACATAAAGCGAAGGTATACATATTATATGAGAGTCTCATATCCTTATGCTTTTTGTGTGACCTCTTATACCATTGTTAAGTATAATTCCAGCCTTTGAGCGCCTCAGGAAATGTTTTTATAAGTGCGAGGGAGGCGCGCTATTTCGCCGCAAGAACTTTCAACGGACTTCCGCTCGGTGTGAATACACACTACGCATTATATTCTAAGCCTAAACATCACAAAAGTTTACACTTGCGTAGAATAAAGACCTACGACTTTACCTACGGCTCATCATCCTGTCGGTTATACAAATGTCAAAACAAAAAGTTGCGACAATGGAGGGAGTTTCAAAATATAATACGAAAGAAAAAATACGAAGAACTTACTTTAGTTCAAGTAATTCAAGATTAATTTAATTATTTTCTATTGAGTTATTTTATTAAAGAACCGTATTAAAAATCCCCGATGTATAGCTTTGTTCTATTGGCTTGAAAGATGATTGATATATTGATAACATTGCAATCTTTGTTGTCATGGTTATATATTTTCACACTAACTCTAAAAATCTTTAAATAATTGTCACTAAGCAGTTTTGTTTTAAATAATATCAAAATATTTTATTCACTTCCCATCTTGATGTATGAAAGATGAGAAAAATGTCTTATTCAGACATAGTACATTTCGTGATGTTCATATACATTTATTTTTCAGATACATTTATTTACTATGCGTGTCCAGAAAGTAAGTGTACTGAGGCTCTCACGACCGGATGGATTTTATTTTCGACATGTTGGCTACACTTCCGTGTAGCCTGACCCTTTCCGGCCGCAACGAGACCGGTTCGAGGTCAGTACGTTGAGAAGTGTCGACGCGACAACACGTTTCGTGAAAAATGTCAATCCAATCTCCCGCCAAGTGCGAAATACGCGGTGTCATCCGTTATCTCGTTTGGAAGGGAAAACCTCCGGTTGAGGTTTATAATGAGGTAAAAACTGCATATGGTGATAAAGCTATGAATCGTACGAGTGTGTACAAGTGGTGTCGCGAGTTTAAAAACGGTCACGTCACACCTCTTCCCCCTCCGCCAAAAAGTTCAAAACCACAATTTCAGTCAAGAAAATCATGGCATCCGTGTTTTGGGACTGTCAAGGCATAATTTTAATTGAATATATGCCTCAAAAGGAGACCATCAACTCTGCAAGATACTGTGAGACCCTAAAAAAATTGCGGAGGGTGATTCAGAACAAGAGGAGAGGCATGCTGACAAAGGGAGTCTGCCTGCTGCACGACAATGCCAGACCACACACGGCCAACGCCACGAAGGAACTGCTCGCCTCGTTTAAATGGGATGTCCTGAACCATCCCGTGCATTCCCCTGACCTAGCACCTTCAGATTACTATCTCTTTACCTCCCTGAAGCCGCACATGGGTGGAAAAAGGTTTTCAACCGACGAGGAAGTAAAGGAGGAGGTGGAGAAGTGGACGGAGGGTTTGGCGGGAAACTACTTCGAGGAAGGCATCAAAAAGTTGATACCCCGCTTCACCACCTGCATTGAGAGGAATGGCGACTATGTCGAAAAATAGCTTACATATGTACTACGGTAACCACGTAATTTTTTTGTTTAAATAAAAAAAATTGTAACCTACAAAAATTCAGTACACTTACTTTCTGGATATGCCTCGAATAAATGTATCTGAAAAATAAATGTATATGAAAAATAAAATATATGGTCCAAAATAAGCACAGCGAGCTGTGAAATTATTGATTTCTGTTTAATTTTAATTGAGACATTTAGAGACATAATTTATGTTATACTCGTATCGTGTAATTTGGATATTTCCTTTCAAAAATTATGGAAGAGAAAAATAAATAATATCAATTTCACTCCATTAAAACAATAGAGCTTGCTGTAAAACCAAAAGAATGTTAGAACTTGTGATTTATTTGCATGAACCCGTTAAGAAGTTTATTTACAAAAACACCTACATTCGTGATTTATCTCACCTTCGTAAGTGTTTTTAAAATTCTCAATAAAATATCGACATCTTTTTACTTCAACTGATATGCATGAAAAGTTTCTCGAGTTAACAAAAACATTTTATTATATTTTTTGGAACAAAAGAAACTTGGGTAAATAAACACATTATTCATCCAGTAATAAAATTTCGGGGATCGAATGTTTTTTTTTTTTTTTTGTAAATATCAGCAATGTGCATAAAATATTTGTAGCAATAATTCAATATTTGCAACCGACGCGGACGGGTAAACAGTTTTTAATACATAGCAAATGTGAAATAATATGACCTTGTCTCGAATATCACGCTTAATCTTTTTATAAACGTTTTTTTTTTCATTAAATAACTCATTTTTAAACTTGCATGAAACCAAAAAACGCAGTGCTATTGTTCATCGCGTTGGGACTTTATAATGCGCATTAAGTTCATTTATTTAGCGGCAAACATTATAAACTCGATATACTCATGATCACGTTCCATGTACACTTCCTAGCATCACAGTACTTTCTAGGCTGGTCTCCTAGTGACTTACTATGTGCCCACAGAAACTAAGTATACAGTGTTGGTATGATATAGAAAGCCAAGTGTCTGAATGTAGCTTCTACAATGTTGACTCCTTTGCTCTCCGCCTGGTCCAAGATTATCTGAGCAATCTCCTCCAATCAACACCACATCTCGAATACCTAAACTCTCCTTCTTTTTACTGACTGTTTGTAGAATACACTGATGAATATTGCAATGTCAATAGTAAAAACAATAAAATAAGTTTAAAAAATATTAAAATATTTTTTTCCATACATTTAGCACACTTAAAAAATAATATTAATAATAACATAGTTAAACAAATGCAATAAATAAGTTATCACAAAGCTCCGCAATACCCATTATTCGAGCCGTGATATCTGATTTATTTTTTTACCATTAAACTAAAGCAATTTTAGAATTTCTCTTCCCCTCCAGGATCAAATATTCAAATGCAGCCCCACAAAACGTCCCTCCATTACTTTCAGCAATCACTTATCAACATCAAAAGAATGTTGAGGTTTTCAGTCAATAGACTTCTCGCCCCGCCCAACCCCCGGACGCCCACAGCAGAATCCTTATCTGTGAAAAACTGGTCCTTTTTGCCAGATCAAAACATCGCAATTTCTTTGTCCCCGTAGGATTTTCGATTTATATGCTATCTGCCTCGCACGGTCCGCTTCCTTCACGCTGGCCAGAGGGACCGAAACCGCCACTTGAATTTATTTTGATTTATTTACTCGATAATGGAGAAAGAAAGTAATTTATAAGTTATTCTTGGTGTAGACTTTTTAAGTAAATACTTATATGTGAAAAATGTAATATCTGTGAAAATCCATAAACTTTAATCAACATAAATGTTAAAATTCTTATCTGAAATAAAAATAACTCAAATCGCCTGATTTCATACTTATTGTGTCATCGACAGGTGAAAATAGGATAGAATCTAATTTTCTTACATAATCGAATAAATTTTCCATTTGATATTTTCCAGGGGAATTTACCAGAAGCAAACGCGTGGTTTGGGCTACCGTGACCTTTTAGCACAGCTGCGGTTTAGTGGTTAAAGCTATACTACAGAGTCCTGCCTTTCCAAGCTATTGACTGAAACTGACAATATCCGAGAAATTGACTCTTCAGGGCTTTATATTAGGTGTACAAATAAGTTTCCGCCGTTTTTTATAAAAAAATGGGCATTTATTGTGAAAGAACGGAACCTCATGTTTTATTCGAAGTAGTACCCATCGCTTGCCACTACTTTTCCCCATCTTTCTGTCAGCATACGAATACCGCGTCAGTCATCATCATCATCTTTTGAGGCTATCCACGAATCGACTCAATTTTTGGTATCTTCATATGATGTGAAGTGCTGCTCAGACAGGCCATGCGTCATCGATCAAAACAAGTGGTAATCAGAAGGAGCAATGTCTGGTGAATACAGCGGGTGGGGTAAAACTTCTCAATTGAGTGTTTCCAAATAGGTTTTGACCGGTGCCGCAACATGTGGACTAGCATTATCATGCAGGAGAATAATTTTGTCGTGTCTGGCGTAGTAGTGGGCGCGCTTTTCCTCGAGTGATCGACTCAATCTCATCAATTATGTTCGGTAGACAGCCCCAGCAATGGTTTCATTCGGTTTGAGCACCTCATAATACACGACACCAAGCTGATCCCACCAAATACACAACAAGAGTTTTTTTCCATGAATATTTGGCTTAGCCGTAGATGTTGAAGCATGACCAGGGGATCCCCATGATTTCTTCCTTTTTGGATTATCATAATGGATGCATTTTTCATCACCAGTGACTATATGGTGCAGAAAACCCTTTCGTTTATGCCTGGCAAGCAGCATTTCACATGTGGAAAATTGGCATTCAAAGTTTCTCCGTGTCAGTTCATATGAATCCCAATTTCTTTGTTTTTGAATCATTCCCAATGATTTCAACCCATGTGAAATTGCTTGTTGAGTCACTCCTAATGTAAGTGCAAGTTCTTCTTGCGTTTGGCACGAATCTTGATCCAATAATACTTCCAATTCCGCGTCTTCGTACACTTTCGGCCTTCCGCTACGTTCTTTTTCTTCGATGTCAAATTCACCGTTCTTAAACTTTTGAAACCACTCACGACAACTTCTCTCACTTAAGGCAGCCTCACCATATGCTTCTACAAGCAATCGATGCGCCTCAGCTGCAGATTTCTTCAAATTGAAGAAGTAAATCAAAAGTTCCCGCAAATGACGCTTATTCGGCTCAAAACTTGACATTTTCGAACACAAAAAAATATGTTATACTGATAAAAATTCTATAATATTTCAAGGTCATGTTGTTGACAGATGTCCAACCTTACGATAATGACATTTTACATCTGACAATTTTAACCATAACTTACTGGTGGCGCCAACTTTTGTCAAACGGCGGTGACTTATTTGTACACCCAATACATATCACAAACATAATATTTTGACACTCAACCCAGATTTTTTAAATCAAACTTCACAGTGTTAAGACCAAAGTGGGGAAAACGTTAAAGTTTTATTTAATGGCACCATTTTTTTTAAATTTTATATTCAGAATTGCCAAGAAATCCATACCTCGCATGTTTATAATTCGGATAATTTCAAGAGAAGCATGGATGACTGCTCACAATGGAATCTTTATCGCAAGACTACATATGCGAGAGAAACTAGGAAAAGTAAAAAAGTGATGAAAGTATGATTAATGTTATAGAAACTAGAACGTTGCGTAGAATGAGTGAAAAAACTATGTTTAACAAGGAATAGAGACATTAGGAAATAATTCAGGTGACGCGATGTTTAAGATAATAAAATAGCGTTGAGATGATTGGACAGTAGAAAGAATAATGATGACAGTTTCATAAAAAATAATCTGCACAAGCAGTATATAGGAGGGAAGGTACGAGGAGTTTGAGAAGACCTTCAAAACGTGATACGATCAAATTAATGAAATTCCGAAAACGTGTTAGTCTTTATAATAGGAGAATATACATTACAAGGTGTCTGGATGTAGCAGAAGCAGAAGATGTTTGCCAGGGCATAATGAAGTAGAGATCTACTCTCTCTGCCTACCCAATAGGAATGTGATAGTGATGATAATTATGAATGTTTTTACTTTAACATTCTTATTATTCTCTCTATTATCGTGGATTCGATACCAGATAAATTCTGTTTGGAGCACATCCTCATTTTCAACTTAATTTTGAAGCAGATAATGAAATCAGGAACAATTTTTATCAATTATCTTACTTTGTCTCTTTAACTTACTTGGTTATTTCCTATAATCACAGATTTTATTTAAATTTTATTCAACCCTCATGGTATCTTTCAACCTGGCACGGCAGTTTAATTTAATGAAAGTATCATTTAAGTTGATATTTAAACCACACTAATACCTGATTTATCTGTAAAAATCTCAATGTTCAATTCATTTTATAAAATTTGCATACTGATATTAGTTGTTCATTCGTATATGACCCAGGTTTGCACCTTATTATTTTTTTGTAGACAAATTTAAAAGGAAACTTATTAATTACATTGGAATGAAATGTCAATTTTCTTTGAAACAGTAGTTGATATATTTATAACCTTTTGTTTCTGAATTTATAATAAGAATATTATGTCGGTAGTCAATAATTCAAATTTTAAAACGAGTTTGAACAAATGTGTCAATGCTTTGATACAAGACTGTTCTAACAGCAATGTGTGATTATTTAATCCAATTATGAGTGCGGGAAAGCTGACACAGCAATGGTAAGTGGATTCTTATCGGTAAGTTAAAGTCAATAATCTAAACTACATTAAACAGCATAAGAGAAGACGAAGAGTTGAATGTTATCAAGGTTTTGCCAATCACGTTTACGATTTGGCTGCCAGTGCCAACATCGCAACTGGTGTTGGGTGTGATTGTTCGGTCCAGCTTTGAGGGCTCGCTAAGAAATAAGCGCGAGTGGTGCGGTGCAATGAGGCTATAGTGATTTTGGTAAATTTGAGGCCCGTTATTTCATCACATTGACCGGTAGAAATTTGAGGCACCCGATATTTCATCACATTCACCGGTAGAAATTTGAGACACCCGATATTTCATCACATTCACCGGTAGAAATTTGAGGCACCCGATATTTCATCACATTCACCGGTAGAAATTTGAGACATCCGATATTTCATCACATTCACCGGTAGAAATTTGAAGCACCCGGTATTTCATCATATTCAGTGGTAGAAATTAAAGAAAATTTGGCATACAGTGAACAGCGGACGATCGTTCAGATTTTATAGCACGTGTCATCTAGCTTAAATTGAAGGCGTTCATAGAAAACTGGAAATTGTATATTTAGCTAATCAAAAGCTTAGTTCTATTAAATCGAGTTCCAAAAGTGAGGGATCTAGCATGCTTACATCATGGTCACGCTGTGGGCTGAGGATAAATTTACTAGACCACAGCGCATTGCTCAGTTTATCTCCGCAGAAATTCCAAATGTGAATATGAATCCTCGACTGCGCGAGATTCTATCACACTGCATGATGTTGACTTTGCAGTATCTAGAACCAACATCCACATTTAATGGAAAATATAAAAAGACGTTTCAAAAATCTTTGTGAATACAATCTCAAATTTTGATGGGTATCCTTTCTATCGACATCACTGCGGTATTCAAGTACAAGTCAAAGGTGCACTAATAGACCAGAGAAATAACATACCGTACAGCCCTGACATGCTGCTGAAATATAATACAAACGACATCGTCGAAGTCTGCACGTCATTGAAAATTGTAAAACACATCTTTAAGTATATTTACAAGCGATATGAAGTGCAAACATAGCCATCTTCAAATTTTCCGCTAATTACGACATGAGCCCCTTGGCAATAGGTAGTATTTCTGTCAAAATCTACTTCAAAGATAGATTTACAACGACCCACAAGCCAATCTACGACGACCTCCGGAACTTAGTTCATAAAGCGCCAATCTTCTAATTCAAGAGTTGCGGGCTCGATTCCTCGATTTTTTAAAAAGGATACCTGTCTAGTTTTAACTTTGGATTTGTTACATATTTTTGATCAATTGGAAGAGATCGCCACATTGGAATAACCCGCTAGATTGTACTGTATACAACAAAAGTATAATACAATCTAAACATGAAATATTCAATAATTATATTAAAATACTCAAATAATTGTTGGGAAAACTCAGAAGAAAATATATCTCTGTTTTTTTTTCAGATGTAGATTTTTTCCGTTCCTTAGAGATCAAGTGCTCGTCTTCACGTTTTCTTAAACCGTCAAAGTGGGCAACATTTTTCACTGTGAAGTTGTTACAAGTTGGAAATGGGATTTAGATAAATGTTTTGGATAAAGCACAAAGCATGTGAACAATTAACCAATGGGGAGTAACGGAGACATCCTAACCAATATTAATGGTTCGTTACTAAAGTGTAACGGGAGTTTTGTTACTTGCCGTTTTATTTTGACCTGGAAATGAACGAAAAACCACGGAACACACAACTACTTAAGTTTAACTTAATTGCCAGAAAATAAATAGTCGTAACTTCTATATTTAAATTATGTTTGTTTATTAATCTTTAAATTCACAGTTAAAACAATTGAAAAAAGTTTTCACAGAAGTGTTGAAATCACCATTTTGAATATGTGAATAAATAATTTTTGATGTCAAATTATAACAAAGCACAATAATTAATCATATGGGAGCTAACTTTAGATGAGCTAAATAATTTGTTTAAAATTATTTATAAATATGACGTATCGCTATTTGAAATTATTTTAATGTAGAATAACTCTTATGTTTACCCTCTTTGTTTATTTAAACTTAAATTTATGTTAACTTTCTATAATAGTTTTTATCTTCGCATAAGTTATTTTAAAATAATATTGCGCCTTGATTAGAAATGGAGTATAAGAACCCTTATAGCCTGGAAACAGTTTTTGTTACAATATAATATTATTTATTTTTTATGTTGTTTGTAGTTAAGGCATTAACGTTGTGGAGGTTTAAAGACATTGTAATTTATTTTTATCAAACACTGTTTATTCCACTTTTTTGTGACGGTATAACCCTACCAGTTTCAAGGCTTTCGCCTCATCTTCAGGGGAGCGCAAACAAAACTAAATGCTGTTCGAACTGGTGCCGATATACACGCTTCAACGGTTGGGGGCTGAGGGATGAGGGAGGCATGGGACAATTTCGGCCAAGAGCGGAGAGATTTTTGGGAAATAACTGTTCAACAGATGTTTGGATAGGTGTACTGACTTAGAAATTTCTAGGGGCTCTAATCTGTCCAATTTTTTTCCGTTACTACTGATATGTAAGAATTTGGCATCATCGATAGAAAAAGTATGGTTTTCACGGTGACAATGATTAGCCATTTCAAAATAAATTAGAGGATTTGTTAAGGCGGATTTGTGTTCACGAAATCTCTTTTCAAAAGATATTCCTGTCTTTCCTATATAGAAATTATCACAGTCAGCACATAAAAGTTTATACACACCACTGTTGCTAAGTATTCCATGTTTGCCTTTCCCGTTAAATAAGAGTTTCCGGAGATTAAAATTAGTGTAAAAAGCTGGCTTTATGTGACTTGGAATATTTTATAGAAATAACCAAAAAGAGTGTATATCGGTACCAGTTCGAACAGCATTTAGTCTTGTTTGCGCTCCCCTGAAGATGAGGTGAAAGCCTTGAAACCGGTAGGGTTATACCGTCACAAAAAAGTGGAATAAACAGTGTTTGATAAAAATAAATTACAAAATATTATTTATTAATTGAATATAAGCAAAAACTAATATCAACATAAATTTATTTCAAAGCTTAAAAATTACAAATATCTTAAGCTCCGTTTTCAAATTAAATAAAAAGTTGATATCGTAAATAACATACGTATGTTTATTATATCATAATTATAAACTATAATTATTTGAATACTGCTATGAACAATACAATTTCTCTACATTTTTTATGTTAATAAAATCTAATTGAATAGTGATGCATAAATTTCCACTCCTTAATATCTCCAAATCCGAGTCTAAGATGCGTAAAACTCACATTCTTAAAATAAACAGAATAATTATAAAAATGTGAGTTGCATGAAGTATGAGAGTTTTAATATAGACAAACCCACTTATTTTCAAACAGTTTTTTTCCATCATGTATAAAAAATTGACATACATAATCTACATCTACATATCTACCATTTACGTATATTATTATTCATAATTTTAGCTACCGATATCGTAACATTTTTATTTTTTTTAATGTTTTTCTAACTGCTTATTCTATATGTAAATGAACAACTGAAAGCATTTCTATCAGTCTGCACTGTTAAAGGGGAGGGAATACGAGAATAAATTCTTACTCTCCGACAGATCATAATAGGCTAGTCAAAAAGTTTTGAAAGCGACATCTATGGAGCAGCAGAAAAACCAAAGTTTCTACGCCATTTTAATATTTCATCTTTCATAAGAACGTACTTAAAATTTCATTTCGATCTGTCAATTCATTCTTTGTTTACAAGCCATTTGAAGTTGACGTGTCAGTGTATTTTTTAACAATGGAAAAATCCGAATATCGTGCAGTGATTAAATTCTTTGTTTTGGAAGATTTATCGGCTACTGAGATCCATGCAAAGATGGTGAAAGTATTAAAGGAGTCTTCTCCTTCATTTCCAACTGTTCACTGATGGGTTTTGGAGTTTAAGCGTGGCCGTACAAACGTTGAAGACGATCCACGCTCAGGACGTCCAAAAAGTGCATCAACACCAGAAATCATATCGAAAATACAGGATATGGTTTTGGAAGATCATCGATCGACTGTGGATGTGATAGCTGACACCATAGGCATCTCACATGGAACAACATGGCATATTTTGGCTGAAGTTTTGGGTTTCAAAAAACTGTGTGCACAATGGGTGCCGCATTTGCTAACAATGCAACAAAAACACGTTCGAATGCGACTTTCTGAGCAACATTTGGAGCAATTTCGAAAGGATAAAAAGGATTTTCTGCGTCGATTCATCACTATGGATGAGACTTGGGTCTACCACCATGATCCTGAATCAAAACAAGAGGCTAAGGAGTGGTGTGAACCAGGCACTTTGGCTCCGAAGTGAGTTCGTGTCCAGAAATCGGCCAAGAAGGCGTTAGCGTCAGTTTTTTGGGATGCAAAAGGAATTTTATTGATAGATTATCTCCAAACTGGTAAGACAATCAACTCTGATTATTATTGTGACCTTTTGGACCAGTTGGATGAAAAAAATTGTGAAAAAAGACGCGGTTTGCAGAAGAAAAAAATCATTTTTCATCAAGACAATGCACCTGCTCACACAGCTCAAAAAACCATCGCGAAAATCAGTGAATTGGGGTACGAATTGTTGCAGCATCCACCCTATTCGCCAGATTTATCTCCTTCTGACTTCTGGCTGGCTCACACCTCAAAAAATTCCTTCGTGAAAAGCATTTTTCATCAAACGAAGAGGTTATAGCCGTCGTAGAGGAGTATTTTGCAGGCCTTCCAGAAAGTCACTTCCGTTATGGGACAACAAAGTTAGAAGATCGTTGGACCAAGTATATTGATCTTATGGGAGACTATACTGAGCAATAAAAGTGATTTCCCCCCAAAAAAATGTATTTTCATTTCCGCTTTCAAAACTTTTTGACTAACCTAGTAGTGTGGCCGGCAGTAAGGCTTTCGACTCAGTCAACTGGAGAAATTATCGAAAATTTTACTTGAAATGTGAGCCCGCAAACACCTTGTATGTCTATTTAGTCAGCTTTATAGAAATAATACTTTTGGCATTGAGATTGAAGAAACTCACTTCAACCTTTTCCACACAAATTCCGGTGTGCGCCAGGGATTCATTCTTTCTCCCTTTTTGTTCAACATATAAACCGAAATATAATGTGAATAGTATTGGAGAATTAGAATTGGGACATTTTCATAAGTGAGCAGCAAATGTCTTACCTTCGATACATGGATGATACAACTCTCCTAGTGAATGATTCAAGTGATACAAAAGAACTCCTGACCAAAATGGAAATAATCAGTTATGACATGAGACTCGAAACTAACTGTTATAAGAGGAAAATATTGATAGTTGATCGCCAAAGCAACAATAGAGTTAGAATAGCAAACATCAATAATAGTGAGGTCGTAGACAGCTATACATATATTGGCCATTTGTATCCAATAATAGGGGATGTGAAGCTGAAATAGAAATTATACTATCGTTGAGCTGAAGAAAGTATAGAAATAGGAACATTGCTAGGTTTACCAGATTAAAAAAATAAAACCCTCGATTTTCTTAATCTTTCTGTATTATTATGTATGAACATTGAGATAAAAAAAATGCAAGAAGATCGACGCTATGGAGATGAGGTGCTAGTGGCGTATATTGCGTCTAATGTAAACAACATGAAGGACAAATTCACTGATTCTTGAAAACGGCAAATTTAATACCATTTGTCTTCAATAATACAACATCAGACTCCTTAGATACTTCGGCCATATTACCAAACGAAAAGATACAATGAAGAAATTGATAATCCAAGGAAAAATAGAATGATGCCGATTATGACCAATACAGTAAGAAATATTATACACATATAATAAAATAAAAATATAATCTGGTAAGAAATACAACCGACAACTTACTCCTTGAGAGTAATAGAAATGATACTGACCGTTTGAAATGGAGGCTTATTATTCTATGTGCACAACAATATTGACCGAATTATCGCTCACAGGATCAAGCCCAATGTTTACGACTATTCTATAAAAAGCGTAACGAATAAGAAGATTCTTAAATGTGTTTTAATTAAGAGCCTTAAGGATTGCACTACTCTCCTCAAACCCTGGAGCAAATTATTATTCTTACCAAACTTTTCCTCTTTAGGGTGTTCTTGCTATTTTATATTCTGAAAGAAAGACGTGAAAAATATTTGATTATGATTGATATTTAGGAACTTGAAACCATAAATATGATTAGAATTTAACTAAATGAGAGTAACAAGGAAGCATGAGTAATAAATATTGGTAGGAAGTAGGAAACTAGATTTTACGGAGAATCAGAGCAAACTTTAACGCATACTCGTACAATGTTTATCATATGTACGTTTTATATTGAACCTAAGAAAATACGACCGTATCACACCTAATCTTACATCCCTCAACTAGATGGATCGGAAAAATCGTTGAAATACTTCCTTATTGTCACTTTTAAATAGCGCTCTTAACTGTCCTACATCTCGTCGAAAATGTTCAGCAACTATTTGAAGCAGATATTGCCTTTTAGTTTTTCTAGTTCCCCTCTCATCATTTTTCACTCTTCGTGCTTTTAAACTCTGGACCAGCTTGTGCCTAATATAAGACATGCTTGAGAAAGCAAATTAAAAAATATTTCCCCTCCCTTCAGTAATATAGAGTATTTTTTCTGGTTTTCCATCATCTTTCTTTCCGGTTTCCGTTTCCTTCGATGATCGTGTTAAATTTGTATTTGCTTTCTTTTGTTGTTTGTATTTTTTGATTTTATCATGTTGTATTATGTTTTTTCTATACATCAGAGGATTAAATTCTCCAGTTTTAACTCAAAAACTTATAAAAAATTTGTATAGTTTGTCAGAAGACATTACCGCCTGTCAGTAAACCCACCATATTATGCACTATGCAATAATGTTATAATTTAAATAAAATTGAAACTAATTTCATAATATTTCATCATTAAGATATTGTCGGTTTTGTGTTATTGAGGTCAAGCGAAAAAAACGTAATACAGTGTCTAGACCTCAAAGCAACATTTACATGATGAACATTTAGTTAGTACAGGTAGAAAAAATAAAGCAAAGACTAACTTTTCCTTTTTTCCAATATTCATACTGTCAGTTCCGCATAAATATTTTCTCCGTACCCTTTTTTTATTTTTTTTTATTTAAACTGGTAAGTAAATTGCCATGTCACAATCTCTTCCAACCAACCAGAAATATGTTTGAATGGGCCCTAAGTAATAACCAGACTGGAATCCCATTTTTTTAAATCTGGGTTCCAGCGGGGATCGAACCCGCAACCTCCGGATCTTACCACCAGGCCACGGAGGTCATCACCCTTTTATGAGTGACTATTAAAAATATTACTGAAAGTAAATTATTCAGCTTATCACACAAGCAGATAAATTATGATTTTTCCATAATACTCGAAGAAATTTCTCTCATTCTTATCAAAGGTTTCGACTTTGACTTTTTGGAATTCCATTTAAGAACATTTCTGTGGCGTTAGGGCAGAAGTTGATATGTCCGTTTTACGTCCGTTTTACAGGAGAAGCAATATTAACTATGATAAGCTGTTAAAATCAGTACAAATAAGCATTTTTTAAGTTTTTCCAAACAATATATCTTTTGTTTGGATAATGACTGACACATCAAGTTTTGCTACATGCTGAGGAATATTTTCTATAAATTGGGAGAATAAACACAAAATGACAAAAATCGGCATATCAACTTCTGCCGGGCAAAAATCGGGCATATAACGCCACAGATTTATGAGTGTAATTCTTTGTTATTCCAATAATCACATTAATCGCCACTACACGTGTTTCTAGCTCATATCTCGAGTCTTCAGGTGCAATGATCCCGGTTCGTTGCAAGAGCAGAACAATGGTTAAATTAAACTGGTGTTATATTTCTTCGAAAGTACGAGTATGTGTGGTCTGTTGTGTGGTCTGTAGTATGTGTGGTCTGTTGTGTGGTCTGTAGTATGTGTGGTCTGTTGACCCAAAGGATTTTTAAAAATTAGAGATGAGGTTCTTTACATTGTTTGGTTATTTATTACTGTTGTATTTTTGCTTAATGTTTTCCATACCTCTTAAGATATCTTAATTTAATATTGTTTATACTTGTGTGTCGTTTGTAAAATTTTAACTCTACTTTTTAGACATTATGATTTATCTCAATAATAGGATTTGCGCATTCTGAACAGTTGTAACTGGATAGACAATACAATACATTGAGAGGTGCATGGCCGCGCGGTAACGCACTGGACTTCCGTGTGGAAGGTCGTCGGTGCAAACCCCGCGCTGTGCAGTGTGAGGAGTATTTTGTTAATTTAACTAAATTCAAAATGGCTATAGAATTTTCCGCAAAATTCCTCAGACTGCACAGCGCGGGGTTTGCTCGGGGTTTGTTCGGGGTCGAGATAGTTGTCGGCCTAAAAATTAGGAGAATCTTAAATTATCGTTAATTCGTGCCCTTCGCTGAGCACGTGTCAAAATCTATACGAATCGCGATCTATTGTGTTCTAGAAATAATTTCTCGTGATCATAATAATATTTGTTGTTATTGTCAGCAAAAAGGATCCGTGGCCACAGGTTTAGATCTTTTAAGGTTTACCGCCTTGTGCAGGTGTTCGCGCTGTCATCCACTATCCCCACCACGAAACTAGCCTATAAAAGGGGTGGTGGAGCGTCACGGACCTCATTCTCGGGCTCGAACCAATAGCTATAGGTATTGTTTCACGTTGTAATTCTTTTATTTAATAACTAGCTGTACCTGGCCACGCGTTGCTGTGGCTCAGTCTGGTTAAATGGAAAAGAAAGAAAAGAGAAAGCACACGTTTCTAATATGTTTAATTTCACAATGCTTGTGGGTATACAATATTTATTATGCCTTTCAGCCACTCTCAGTCTGTCGCGTTTATCGCCGTGCTCGCAAATGATCGCGTCACTCCAAGAGTTCAATTCACGATATGATTTGAATTCAAATGAAACATCCATTGCACTGAAAAAGAAGAAAGAAAGTTATAACAAAAACATATAAAGTTGCGAAACATTAAAAAAGGAACTGAATAATATTGTTAAGCTCGTAGACGTCTTTGTTCTTGGCGGCAAGAATAGCTCGTTCACTCAGTCAATCGTGATTCTTATAATTGATTTGAATATCGGGAAATACTTTTTCAACCAATTCTTCTTTTGACATCACTAAATTGCAGAAGTTATGAGACAATGAATTTCGTCCTGAGTTCATATCAACCGGCACCTTTCCGTTCCCAATTTCCAGCAATTGATGTGAGAATATCTCAGCTGATCGATCGTTTTGCAGCTGGACATGCATATTTGTAGTTAATTTCAACGTCTTTACGTGTCGCCAAAAAGTAGAGTATTTCAGGCAACATATAAAATTGCGAAACATAAAATTAACTAATTAAATGTTAAGGGAAGACAGAGAGATAATTGTAACTAATTAAATGTTAAGGGAAGACAGAGAGATAATTGTAAGTAATTAAATTTTAAGGGAAGACAAATAGATAATTGGAACTAATTAAAAAAAATATCCATTTCTACATACGATTTGATAGATTTTGAAATATAAACATAGATATAAAATTAAATTCTTTATAAAAAAGATACTTTTGATATTCCTACTGACCTCTTTCAGTCACTATCAGCCTGTCCTCCAGATATATTTGCTCAAAAAGACAAAAGGTTCTACGGATATGGAATTATAAACAGCAGAATTAAATATTGTTTCATCATTCTGTCGTGTAGCTCATGACGGAGCATCGTGACTCCCATGATAGACTCGTTGATAATCTAAATAAAGTTATTGGTTTTTATTTCTACCTGAAAAGCGAATGAACTTTTTGGACAACCCAATCCTTCAGCAGAAATATTTAAGATATAGTTTTAAGGGCGAACTATGAATATCGGATGGACCTAAGAGTAAAAAAAATGATTTACTAACAATTGATTTATCTTCCGCATCATCGCAGTTGTTCTTCTCTTTGGCTTGTTGGATTCCCTCAGTATATTTCTTTGCGTCTCTGGAAGAAAGGGATCAAATTAATCACATATTCGGTTTGATATTTCTGAATAATGTTATTATATTTCGGATACTCACGATGAGTCCTATGACCGTTGACAAATTTGCCCCAATACAACCTTGTCACGACGTTCAGTAATTTTAATTATTTTATCGACTTTAATATAAGGCTCGATTCTAATAAATAGCTAGTTATTTAGGTAAATACATTACAAAAAACTAACAATAATGACAAATTAATACATCTTGTTACAAATTAGCAAAAATTTGGCAGTTTTTAAAAATCAAATTTGACATTTGTCAAAAGTTAGTTGTATGAAACACGTCAAACTTTTAATAATTCAAATGTATAAAACATACACAGATACATACCATGAATTCAAATGAAAATCAATCGATACAGTTTAAATTCACTGCTAATTGTACTGAAAAATAATAAAAAACAGTTTAAAAACACAGGATCAAAATTATTATGCGATGCTACAAAATGGCAGATAGAAATTTAGTATATTTTTACGTCCTGGCACGCTGGTGGCGCTATATTTCAATAGTGTGAAATCTGTTGATGAGAAATAAAATTATTGGTTTGAAGCTTTGCTTTTCAATGTCCCGTAAACTAAAAATGTAAGTTTAAAAAACAAACTTTATAATTCATTTATAAGGAATTTGAAAAATAAAATATATATATATATAAACATGCTTGTATACTAATGCAACCTTTCTTCAAAATTTCAAAGCAATGAAAAATAAGACAAACAGTTCAAAAATGAAATTAAAGAATCTGAAATGTCTAAAATGCAATGTGACATAACAACTGCCAGTGAGAATTGTTTAGTTCGCGTTTGTCTCTGAAGGGGATGCAAAGCCTTATTTCCTCTGTTTTATATACGTTTTTGTATATAACGGTATATAAAAAAAATATATAAACATTCTTGTATACGAATGCCAACTTTTGTCAAAATTTCAAAGCAATCGGTATAGAACTTTCGGAGATTAGATAACTATGATTAACGAACATTTATATTTTTATTTATATAGATTATTAAACATTAAATTTTGAAATATTTTATTTATATACATTTAATTATTTAATGTTTAATATTAATTCCGAAACTTCGAAAATGCAATGTGACATAACTGTCAAGTTTAGTTTGAGCTTGTCGCTGCAGGAGGCGCAAACGTTATTTTTTCTGATTTCTAAACTTTTTTATATACACCGATATACGAATAAAAATATATAAACATTTCTGTATACGAATGCCAACTTTTGTCAAAATTTCAAAGCGATCGGTAGAGAACTTTCGGAGATTAGACATTTTCTATAAACGAACATTTACATTTTTATTTATATAGATTGTAGATAAAGATAATTAATTATAATATTGTATAATTAATTAATAACATAGTATTTTTAATAATATATTTAAAATAATAAATAATTAAAAAAATATTTCAAAATAATTAATAATAATATAAAAATATTAATATATTTAATATTAAAAAATATAAATTTTATTTTAATATGTGTATTATATTATTATTTATTTACCTGACCCCTTTCTACTTCGGCTTCCCTATTATCGGAGCCAAACACGCAGATGCCTGTTGCGTCATACTCCCGCCTTCTCTGATACCATTTGTGGAAGGTCTCAGCTGCCGTCCCGCTCTTCTTGGAGAATATCCGCCAACATCTGGATCCGAGGGTTATTGCCAGCACCATCGACATGCTTCAAGCCACCAGTATTCGGCCCTGGACTTCGTGATGGGCGGAAATGGACACGTTAGCCGTGAAATACGTCGTAATAATCTCTAAGGTATTGTGAATCTATTTTATTGTAATTCTTTGTTGATATCACTACCAATTTTACCTTGTTTTGTGCAATCGCAGCTCCTGGAGCGACTGATCCAAAATTGATTTAAACTTAACCTCCAATCTGGGAAGTTATTTGAGCCATTCACTTATTCGAAATCTACCTACTTCTATCGAGGTCATTGATCCGATAGCAATAATAAATATTTTTTTATTCAATCTATTACATGTGTTTTAATTATTATCATTTTTCTTCCTGGTATCAGCTTCGTGAGAATATCTATTAATTTACCTATCGAATCCTGAGATAAAAAGAGCGCTTGTTCATTTTCGTTTACCGCTGAGCTAACCTCGAGTCATGACTAATAAAGATTTATTGAGTGTTTATATTAATTTACGTAAACTCAATTACATAAGTTAGAAATAAGAAACATTTGTGGCAGCAGGTTACTTTAAATGCATGGATATGGCCTAAGTATTTATACCCCCGAATACTAGGTGGAATAAATACCTGTGTCATTCGAGGGGAATAGCACAGCACGGGGCTCGAACTGACGAACTTCCGCACGGAAGTCCTGTGCGTTACCGCGCGGCCATGTATCTCACATTGTATTACGCTTTCTTTATACAGTATAACCTGATTAATGTATTGGCATGTGGCAATCTCTTCCAGTCAAGCAGAAAGAAATTTATAAAAGACTTAAATGAAACCCGAAAAATAAATAACAACGAGAACCAATCGCGCAAACCCCGATTTGGGTAACCACCATTATTATAGTGCTAATGTTTATTTGTGTCATTCCAATCCTCGTATATATACTTTCACAAGCATATTCTATTTCATATACGCAACTCTTATGCCCGTATCATTGGCGTTATAAATATCAACAATAATTGGCAATATAACATTTACAATACATATAAGATAACAGAACCCATTAAATTAGTGATAATAATTAGTTGAAAAACAGAGCAATATATGATTAAGTATTCTGATTATCTCGCCTCGAGCAATATAGGTTGAAATGTCCTGTGATCGTGGAATCAATGAAGTGTCTAAAAACGGAAATAGAACCTCGACTAGTTGCAGCATAACCCGCTGCAAACATTGCGATCCCGCCCATGCAGTGTACGAGTATACCTGCAAGTCTCATCCAGCTTGCACTAATTCATTAGTTCGCTTCGTCCGATGCTACTGTATTTATTATGAATGACGCCGCAATATTCATCATGGACAGCTTTTTTATTATTCATTCATTTCAAAAATCCTAACATTCCCGCGAATAAAAAAATATTCGGTCAATTTGATTTTTTTACTCTTCAATAAAATATTGGTGTATTTGAAATGTGCATTTCAATTTTATGTTATTTTTTTAATCCTGATCGGATAATTTTGAATCTAAAATCGACAAACTCGAAAATTAAACACTCCATATTTTGTTATTTATTTTAACAGTTTTCATTTAAACTTTATCAACATGCTGATGAGTTTCATAAAATGTAACAGTTAACTATCATTTTGAAACTTTTCAATTATTTCCATTGTTAATATCACAATTTCCCAAACAGCACACCACCTCCATAGCCTAGCTGTTGGACGCTTATCTTCCTTTGAAAATCCTTTTCTTTAGCAAACGTTCATTGTCAAACATATTTAATTTACCAAATTTATTTCTACACTAATGTGATGATACAAGAAAATTATCCAAAACAGACCTAATTGAAGAAAATAATTTATTTCTAGAATTTTTATAACGGAAGTAAATGAGAAACTTTAATGAGCGTTAACTTTTATGGTGAAATTAAAATTTAACTCCTTATTTAATTATATAAGAAACGTGTGAGTTCTTGGAAATAATTAGGCACGCTTTAATTATAACTTTAAATAGCCCATTACTAAACAAATTGTACAAATAAACAGGTACAGTATCTTCAAATTCAATTCCACTTACTTTACAGAAAACTAATTTAAAGTAAATCGTCCGGCCAAAAATCAGATAGAGTAGGTAAAAAATAAAGCCTTCTCTAGTCCTTTTTATTCTAGAAACATTAGAGTTTATTACATAGAAACGGAAATCCCACAAAGATAGAAACTCCACCATTAATCCTTTGAAATTAAAACTAATCCTGTATTCCAGGGCAAGTCAAAGAACGGGAAAAGGGGCTCGTTAACCGCTTGTCCGTGTTTAATCTTCCTACAGTAAATTTGTTTTTATGTATTTTAACTTAGTCCTTAATCAGATAATAAGTACAAGTATTGGACTTGAACACATTCAGCTAGCTATTTGATTCAGGGGTACCTCTTCGTAAATATCCTTTGGTCGTCCAACTACCTTAAAAAAACTCGTTAGCGTTCCATTAGGTACAACATATTTATTTTATTTATTTGTTTATTAAACACTTCAGTGCAAAAACAATCTGGTGGGTTTCTTTCCAGGCAAAAATCTCTTCCAACCAACCAGATAAAAATATATAAAAGAAGTAACATGGTTCCGAAAAGTTTTGAAATTATTATTCATATTTATGAAATTTATAAACATATCTGGATGTTTTTCTAGATTTGGTGTTGTCACCAAATATTTTGGATCTCATGAACTACAAGACACACTAATGTGTACATCCTCCAAGATGTACACAGATTGAAGAAAGGATCTCAATGACGTGCAAGAAGAGAGTACTGTGATGCTTACAAAAATAAAAACACTTTGGAGAAGCTGATAGTGACTGTAAGTATAAAAGGATCGTGAGCAAAAAGGTACTCTCCAACAAGGCGAATAGATCAAATTAAAGGGACGCCTACTTCTTCATCATGTGTTCCACTCATCATGGCAAAGGATCGAGAGAGGCGAAAGAAAACTTCCACGCTCAGCCATGAGCAACACGACTTAAGAGAAGACACCTTTGTTGAATCCTGTAGACCTGACGAGTGTACTATAAATGTAACAATCTCTCCCAACCAACTAGACCTGAAATAAAATTTTGACCGAACCCTGTTTATATTAAAGGCATAAATTGAATGGATCTGGGTTTGTTGCCTTTCATTTGTCGTGTCCCTAGCCTCATGCACGACAAATGAAAGGCAACGAACCCTTAAATTGTGTGTCCAAATTAACCTGTTGTTTTTTTACAAATTGTGTATTTATAGAATTTCTTGTCATGTATAAATAAAATTTAAATAAATTACAAATATATAAATGTAATTATTTTAATAATCAAATAATACAAAACAATGTGAAATAGTGTAAAAATGTTTTAAAT
Source organism: Odontocerum albicorne (assembly GCA_949825065.1). Classification (NCBI taxonomy): domain Eukaryota; kingdom Metazoa; phylum Arthropoda; class Insecta; order Trichoptera; family Odontoceridae; genus Odontocerum; species Odontocerum albicorne. Next base: position 20,211,433 of record OX463840.1, read on the forward strand.
TATTATTAAACACTGTCTGCTTCAATTCTTCTAATTTTTTTTTTTTTTAGTTTTTCAATAATATACTGTTTGTACAACGCCCCACATCTGGAAAGTTACTGATTTTCCATTCCGTCCAGAAACTTTTTAAAAACAGATAAATTCCCAGAAAAAAGCATGTTTGTTTTCTGGATTATTCTATCAATAAATATATATAAATAGTTCTTCATCCCGCCAAAATCAGTCCAGCTCAGAGCAGTTGAACAATACTATCGCAATGTGACCTTTCGTTATATAGGTATACAGTGTGCGCGCGGCGATAGAATATTGAATTGAAAATGCGAGTCCACTTTAATATATAATTTTAAACAACAGAACAATATTTTTCTTTTACCCTATTCACAACTTTTTACTAAATGTTAAGTCCTGAAGTCCTGAGACCATCGGGTATTGAAACCGGTTCATGGAATATGTTAGATAGAAGGTTATTGAAAATAATGTTTTCACATCAAAATAAGTGTTTATTTCACAAATATACAATAGTATTACATTTTCATTATATTACATTTTCATTGTATTACATTTTTATTGTATACAGTACAATCCCAGCAAGTTCATGTGACAATTTCAAGCAACCAATCAAAATTTGGTTAAAGGGGCCATAAGTGAAAACCAAACTAGAACATTTTTAAAAAAAAGGGAGAACTGAACCATACCATGAGTATATTGAATATCAATCAAAGTATATCTGACTCAGACTCCAAATTACGAATTCGATTCCCGTTAGCTCCCAATTTATTTTCAAAAGTGTTCTAGTTTGGTTTTCACTTAAGGTCTCTTTAACTTATTTCTGGTTGGTTGAAGGATATTGCCACATGGCTATAACGAATGTGTAATAAAATTCAATACAGTATCAAACTAAATACTTTCGACGTATTACTTTGTATCAGCAACAAAATTACTCTGTACACGCTTTTCAATAATATAATTGTATTGTAGTAATTATTATTTCTTAGTTCATTTTACTATTGATGTTATTCAAACGAACACAACCCTGTCATAATTTCACACGCCACCAATTTCGAGTGTTACGACATCCGCTTGGGAGTTGGCCGGCCCAGGCTGTAGCACAACCCTGTCCGCTGAAATGTCCAGAATTAGTCTTAGGATAGCTCCCAACACCTCTCAACGTGTCGGCCGGACAGGTGGTAAAGAGCTACAAGCACAAGCCACGTCATTTATAATAATAAGACCTGCTTTTCTTGCCATATATATTAAATCGACAAAGTATAATTGAAATTTGTTTTGTCTATTTTGCATAAAAGGGCCGAAAAAAAATGACGTAGGAATGCGTGCACTGAGAAGAATACATTGGGTAACAGTGTATGACAGAATACGTAATGAAGTGATGAATGTGAACTTAAGACTGAGGTGTTGAGTAAGATGATGAAGCGATATGAAAGATGATGAAGGGATATGATAAGAATGGTAATATGAGTAAGATGATGAAGAGATATGATAAGAATGGTAATATGAGTAAGATGATGAAGGGATATGATAAGAAAATTCCTTCTGTACGTTCAAACCCTCTGAGAGGGTTTGAACATACAGAAAGAATTGTTGAACAAAGATTAACAAAACAAATATACGGGACATGCAAATATGAGTGAATGGCGTGGTAGAAAAAGATTAAGGAAAGTATGATTGGATCATGTGAATAGTATTTTGAAAAAATGAAGTGTGAAAAGTTAGAGTAATTGTATGAGAAGGTGTATGGACTGAGGCTAAATATGCGTGTTGCGATAGGAAAGTCGAACGCTCTCTTTAGTTGTTCATTAGTTCCAAATGTCCCGCCTACCTCTCAACCCTCCTGCTTTTATCTGGGCTACCAAAAAATGGGGTATTCCCGGTCCTAAGTCATCGTCACCAGCCCTTCAACCCAGGATGGGTCTTGGCTGCCTTCAGGATCATCTGCCACCTATATTTCTCCACAATCCTTCTACAATTGGCTTTACCCAGTACGCAAGAGTCCTCTGACGCACCATCCAACCATGTCAGCTTTGGTCTACCTACTCTCCTACGCTCCATAGAATCACTGAACAAATCTTCTCTTGCAGGGTCAGCGTCCTTCGGTCATGAGTCTCACTGTCTGATTAATATTTAGAAATGTTATTAGTAGCAAAGTCGTAAAAACTAATCAAATAAAAAATTCGAAGACCTCACGAAACAAATTACTACACTTGTCATCAATCATTAAACCTTTTATATCAAGGTAACATGTGACATAATTAATTACCGTCTCGCTTGATTGTTCTTAGGCACATTGTATTTTTACTTCGAATCTAAGGATATAAACTCCCAAAATCCAATAACTTGATAAAAAGATTTCTTAGCGGTACTCTGTTAAAGTGAAAGGGAGTTTAGAATAATTACATTTCTTCCAATTCATCCCTTGACAGTTTTTAGAAGGTTGTGCCTCGACACATTGCGGTTAGGATTTTTTTGCGTAAGGTTTAACAATCGAGACTAAAACAAAATATAATAAAAATTAAATAACTTAAAAAATGTACTCACTCAATATTAAATACTTGATGGGAAACTTAGGGCGGCAATTGAAATCATATTTTTTTAAATTTAACTGTTGTTAAAAATTATTTTAAATATTTCAAAGTTGTAAATCGATAACTTCAATGTTAAAATGTCTTCTTCTTCTCTGTTATTTCTGCATTATTCCTGGAACGTTAACTGCTTGCTATCCCTCCATCTATTTGGAGAACTTCTAGATGATCGGCTTCCTATGGGGTAACCATGAGAAGCTATGCGGGGAATCCGGATCTCATCCATTCTTTGAACGTGATTCCGCTAATAACGTCTTCAGTACATTCCCTATCTTATAATGTCTTCAATTATACACATTCATCTTATTGCTGTGTTTATTATGGTGTATCTGAGTGTTGAACCTGTTGTGCGTGAAAATACATTAATTTCTGAATGAAAACAAGGCGGAAAAACACTATATACTCGTACTTAACTGTATTATATTCAGATAAGAAACAAATATTAAAAATGTGTTTTTGATAAGATATAATGAAAATTTATTTTTTAAATATTTATTATTTATTTAAATGGAGTTAAAATTCGTGAAATTACACATAAGACTTAGTTTTAGGTTACAGCGTCCTCGAGGAGAGTCTGCTCTCTAAACGGCGCTGTATAAATTGTCCATTTAATATTGTTATTACAAAACTAAAAATTTATTTGAAAATGTGTCGTACTTTCAACTAAACTTACTCCGCTTCATTATATCTTGGCACACATATTTTGATTATGTTACATCCATACATCTTGTCATGCACGCTCTCCTATTATAAAGGATTTTTACTGATCTCTCTTTCAGAATTTGATTCATTTGGTCATGCCACGTTTTCTAAACCTTTCCAAACTTCTCATACCTTCTATACTACTCAAATAAATATTTTTTTAATCTTTCATAATTCATTGTTTGTATATGGCCAAACTATCTCAGTGTTCCTTGCTTTTTATCTTAAATACTACATATTCTTTCAATCAGCATTTTTTTCCTAACGCCTTTATTCCTCTTTCCATCATACATTGTTTTGCACTTATTCTGTGCAACGCTCTCATTTCCATCGTATTCCTCTTATTTTCTTACTTACTTCGTTTTCCACCTCCAAGTGCGTAAGATGAGAATGTTCTTTAATGTTTCTTTTTTGTCTTAGGCACTGCATCACCTTTCAAACCGCATTATTTCCTAGTATCCTCATTCCTTATTAAAGCAAATATTGTTTTTTTCCACACATTCTACGTAACGCTTTCATTTCTTCTGAATTTATCGAACTTTCGTCTAAACATTGAAAAGTTTTATTTTTAAAATACTGATTCAAATTTATAAATATCATAAACGTTTATGATCATGATATTTATAATGTCTTGGAAAGTCAATTTCTCAGATATTGTTAATTTATCTTACTTTCATCACGTTTACTTCTTAAAACCACCGTTAGTAAAAATAAAAATAAAATACTTTTGATCGTTGACCCGAGCGAAATGGGTTATATTCTTAGCGAATTATTCTCCGCACAATTCTTAGGCAACAGTCATAAATTACGCCAGCCCAAAAAACGTCAAGACTAAAACAATGCAACAGGACTTTCAGGAAACTCTTTATCAACCCCACTCCAAACAATTCATAAACACGCAAACAAAAAGTTCACTAATTATACGAATTTTTCATGGAAATGTATCTATCAGTCACTTGCTAAGATACGAATCTTAGCAAACAAATTTATGGAGAGGAATTATTCAGAAACACCTCCGTTTCACTGTTGAATTGTATTCAAGGTGCTATTTCAAAATTTCTTAACTTTTCTCAACAGTGGTAATTGTCTAAGCTTTATATTCTTCAGTTGGATTACATTCTATCTTTATTGTATTCACTGAAAGTATTCAAAGCTCAAAATGGTTTCTTTTGAGCTTTCAAAAACAGAATACTTAGCCAAATATCTATTTTTTTAAAGAATTTTATTCGAAATAAAAACTGAAAATTATATCAAAATTGACTCAAGTGTGTTAGGTTCTGATATTTTTTTAATTTGGTTTTTCTTCTTGAGATCCTTTGTTGAATGTAGACATGGTCAACTAACTCGAACTGCACCTAAACCATTCACCATGAACCAAAAGATTGGGCGTAGATTCTTGGGTGTCTTCCTATACCCCATTTGTCATTTATTTTTCTTTAAATTTTATCATTTTTGTTCACTTTTGCTTGTGCTCTTCATTACATGACTGAAATTCTTGAGTTTTACTGTTTTTGATACATTTTCCGTTTTTGCCCTGTACTTCTATTTACTTGATGAAACTTCAGAATTTGCATGTAAATCCATAACTCAAAAGGTTCGACCCTACGTGATGTTTCTTGATTTCAGCGTTCATGTTTCAGTTCCATAGATGAAATTTGAGAATATATAGCAATGAACCGTTCATATCCTCAAATCTAGATTCAAACATAAGTAAGTCAAAAGAGATTTCATCTTTCCTTACATTTTCGTCCCTTGTTCTATCCTTTCGTTTTATTGCTTGAAAGTTTTAGATTTTTCATAAATACACGTTAATATAGAATCACATTGGTTAAGACGCTGTACAAGTTCGCGTTTCATTTATAGATTTGGACAAATTAACAATTTAGGTCATTGGATGGTCATTTCAAGTCCATATTTAATACGCATATAATTAAGTTCCGCACTACACTTTCTAAATCATCTATTTTTCACAAAAAAGTGTCATCCAAAAAGCAAATATTATTTCTAGGTGTTCTGCTAATGACCACTAATTGGTAAAAAAACATTTTTTTAACTTTTGTTCATGTATTCCCCAAGAGAGACACATGCGTCACTTTTTAAAGTTAATCGACGCATTAAAACACAAAATTCGGCAAATTTGGTCCAGAAATGCATTCAAATACGACGAAATAACATAAAATAGGCTTTACTTGCACTCATAAGGTCAAATTGATCTAAAAATCTACAAAAATGGTGTATTTTTGGCCTAAGTTAGAAGACAAGAATGACAGCAAAGTTGTATTTTTTACGTACATCGACGCATTAGTACTCACAATTCGACAATACATTCTCAAACGTATAAAAAATGAATGATTTTTGCGTCATTCGGGGAATACATTCACAAATGTATCAAAAATGACTATGTTTTGTCTAAAGTGTCTCATATCACATTACAAAATGTACGAAAGGGCCAAAAATACACCATTTTGTTGAATACTCCAATTGTTTAGGTTAAATGGACCTTATTAGTGCAAGTAAAGCGCATTTAATGTCATTTAATGGTATCGTAATGCATAAAACTGGGTCAAATTTGTTGAATTTTGAATACTAACGCGTCGATGTACATAAAAAAGACAACTTTAGTGTCATTATTGGGGAAAACATTCACAAATGTATAAAAAATGACTGGGAATACATTCACAAATGTATCAAAAGCAGTAAAATTCATTCAAACTGAAAAATATTGAAGCAAAATATTCAAATTTAGCAAAAAGAGAAATTTGGGACAAAAAATACGAAAACACGTTGAACAAATAATAATTCTAACGTGATTTAGTACATCTATATGTGTGCAACATGGTCGTTCATGGCAGTTTTTCGAGTAAAAGGATTGAAATTTCAGTATATTACTAAGAAATGTCCATACACATTTAGCAGGTTTAAACGTTTTATATCACAATTAACGTCAATGCGTTTCTACTCGAGTTTTGTCTTGATTTATTATAATTCTAGCATTTTTGTACGAAAAAATTTTTTTTTTGTTCTCCAAAAGTAATAAAATTCATTCAAACTGAAAAATATTGAATTTTCAGAAAATTATAGGTTTGCGCTGAAAAACACGAAAACACGTTAAACAAATAATAGTTTTGTCACGATTTTCTACATATATTTGTACAACTTGATCGTCAATGGCAGTTTTTCGAGTGAAAAGCATAAACTTTCAGTATGACTAAGAAACGTTCATGCGGATTTAGCAGATTTTGAGGTTTAATATCACAATTAACGTCAATGCGTTTCTACTACTTTTATGTCTTGATACATTACAATTCCAGCGTTTTTGTAAGAAAAATTGGTTTTTGGTTAAGCAAAAGTAATAAAAGTCATCTAAACTGGAAAATATTGACGCAAAATATTACTAAGAAATACTAATACGGATTTAGCTGGTTTTGACGTTTCATATCACAATTAACGTCAATGCGTTTCTACTACACTTTCGTCTTGATTCATTTATAATTCAACAATTTTTGTAGGAAAAATTGGTATTTTGTAAGTTAAAATTAATTTTTTGTTGAAAATATTGACACAAAATATAGAAATTTAGCAAAATTAGGCGTTAAGGACGAAAAACGTGGAAACACGTAGAACAAATAATAATTCTGTGGTGATTTTGTACACATTTGCGAAAACTTGGTCGTCAATTCCAGTTTTTCGAGTGAAAAGTGTGAAGTTTCCGCCTACTACTAACAAATGTTCTCATACATGTTAAGGAGGTTTTGACGTTTTATATCACAATTAACGCCACACGTTTCTACACTTTTGTGTTGATTCATTATAATTCAACAATTTTTATACGAAAAATAGGTATGTTGTATGTTAAAATTAATTAATTGTTGAAAATATTGACATAAAATATTGAAATTTAGCAAAATTAGGCGTTTGGGACGAAAAGCGTGGAAACACGTAGAACAAATAATAATTTTGCGGTGATTTTGTACATATTTGCGAAAACTTGGTCGTCAATGCCAGTTTTTCGAGTAAAAAGTGTGAAGTTTCCGCCTAATACTAACAAATGTTCTCATACATGTTGAGGAGGTTTTGACGTTTTATATTACAATTAACGCCAATACGTTTCTACTACACTTTAGTCTTGATTCATTATAATTCAACAATTTTTGTACGAAAAATTGGAATTTTGTATGGTAGAATTAATTTATTGTTAAAAATATTGACACAAAATTTTGAAATTTAGCAAAAATAGGCGTTTGGGATGAAAAACGTGGAAACACGTAGAATAAATAATAATTCTGTGGTGATTTGGTACATATTTGCGAAAACTTGGTCGTCAATGCCAGTTTTTCGAGTGAAAAGTGTGAAGTTTCCGCACATTACTAACTTATGTTCATAAATGTTTAGGAGGTGTAAACGTTTCATATCACAATTAACGTCAATGCGTGTCTACTACACTTTTGTCTTGATTCGTTATAATTCAACAATTTTTCTAAGAAAAATTGGTATTTTGTGTGTTTAAATTAATTAATTGTTGAAAATATAGACAAAAAATATTGAAATTTAACACAATTAGGCGTTTGGGACGAAAAACGTCGAAACACGTAAAACCTAACACATCTTCTCATACATGTTAAGGAAGTTTTGACGTTTTATATCACAATAACCGCCAAAACGTTTCTACTACACTCTTAAACACGTAGAAGAAAAAATAAATCTGTGAGGATTTTGTACATATTTGCGAAAACTTGGTCGTCAATGCCAGTTTTTCGAGTGAAAAGTGTGAAGTTTCCAGCTATTACAAATAAATGTTCTCATACATGCTTAGGAGGTTTTGACGTTTTATATCACAATAACCGCCAATACGTTTCTACTACACTTTTGTCTTGATTCATTATAATTCAACAATTTTTGTACGAAAAATTGGTATTTTGTATGTTAAAATAAATATATTGACACAAAATATTGAAATTTAGCAATATTAGGCGTTTGGGACGAAAAACATGGAAACACGTAGAACAAATAATAATTATGTGGTGATTTTGTACATATTTGCGAAAACTTTGTCGTCAATGCCAGTTTTTCGAGTGAAAAGTGCGAAATTTCCGCTTAATACTAACAAATGTTCTCATACATGTTAAGGAAGTTTTGACGTTTTATATCACAATTAACGCCAATACGTTTCTACTACACTTTTGTCTTGATAATTCAACAATTTTTGTACGAAAAATTGGTATTTTGTATGTTAAAATAAATTAATTGTTGAAAATATTGACACAAAATATAGAAATTTAGCAAAATTAGGCGTTTGGGACGAAAAACGTGGAAACACGTAGAACAAATAATAATTCTGTGGTGATTTTGTACATATTTGCGATAACTTGGTCGTCAATGCCAGTTTTTCGAGTGAAAAGTGTGAAGTTTCCGCCTATTACAAACAAATGTTCTCATACATGTTTAGGAGGTTTTGACGTTTTATATCACAATTAACGCCAATATGTTTCTACTACACTTTTGTCTTGATTCATTATAATTCAACAATTTTTGTACGAAAAATTGGTATTTTGTATGTTAAAATAAATTAATTGTTGAATATATTGACACAAAATATTGAAATTTAGCAATATTAGGCGTTTGGGACGAAAAACGTGGAAACACGTAGAATAAATAATAATTCTGTGGTGATTTTCTACATATTTGCGAAAACTTGGTCGTCAATGCAAGTTTTTCGAGTGAAAAGTGTGAAGTTTCCGCCTATTACTAACAAATATTCTCACACATGTTTAGAAGGTTTTGACGTTTTATATCACAATTAACGCCATTACGTTTCTACTACACTTTTGTCTTGATTCATTATTAATCAACAATTTTTGTACGAAAAATTGGTATTTTGTATGTTAAAATAAATTAATTGTTGAAAATATTGACACAAAATATTGAAATTTAGCAATATTGATCGTTTGGGCTGAAAAACGTGGAAACACGTAGACTAAATAATAATTATGTGGTGATTTTCTACATATTTGCGAAAACTTGGTCGTCAATGCCAGTTTTTCGAGTGAAAAGTGTGAAGTTTCCGCCTAATACTAACAAATGTTCTCATACATGTTAAGGAAGTTTTGACGTTTTATATCACAATTAACGCCAATACGTTTCTACTACACTTTTGTCTTGATTCATTATAATTCAACAATTTTTGTACGAAAAATTGGTATTTTGTATGTTAAAATAAATTAATTGTTGAAAATATTGACACAAAATATTGAAATTTAGCAATATTAGGCGTTTGGGACGAAAAACGTGGAAACAAGTAAAACAAATAATAATTCTGTGTAGATTTTGTATATATTTGCGAAAACTTGTTCGTCAATGCAAGTTTTTCGAGTGAAAAGTGTGAAGTTTCCGCCTATTACTAACAAATATTCTCACACATGTTTAGAAGGTTTTGACGTTTTTTATCACAATTAACGCCATTACGTTTCTACTACACTGGTGTCTTGATTCATTATAATTCAACAATTTTTGTACGAAAAATTGGTATTTTGTATGTTAAAATAAATTAATTGTTGAAAATATTGACACAAAATATTGAAATTTAGCAATATTGGGCGTTTGGGCTGAAAAACGTGGAAACACGTAGACTAAATAATAATTCTGTGGTGATTTTCTACATATTTGCGAACACTTGGTCGTCAATGCCAGTTTTTCGAGTGAAAAGTGTGAAGTTTCCGCCTATTACAAACAAATGTTCTCATACATGTTTAGGAGGTTTTGACGTTTTATATCACAATTAACGCCAATACGTTTCTACTACACTTTTGTCTTGATTCATTGAACAATTTTTGCGTTTGGGACAATTAGGCGTTTGGGACGAAAAACGTGGAAACACGTAAAACAAATAATAATTCTGTGGTGATTTTGTACACATTTGCGAAAACTTGGTCGTCAATTCCAGTTTTTCGAGTGAAAAGTGTGAAGTTTCCGCCTACTACTAACAAATGTTCTCATACATGTTAAGGAGGTTTTGACGTTTTATATCACAATTAACGCCACACGTTTCTACACTTTTGTGTTGATTCATTATAATTCAACAATTTTTATACGAAAAATAGGTATGTTGTATGTTAAAATTAATTAATTGTTGAAAATATTGACATAAAATATTGAAATTTAGCAAAATTAGGCGTTTGGGACGAAAAGCGTGGAAACACGTAGAACAAATAATAATTTTGCGGTGATTTTGTACATATTTGCGAAAACTTGGTCGTCAATGCCAGTTTTTCGAGTAAAAAGTGTGAAGTTTCCGCCTAATACTAACAAATGTTCTCATACATGTTGAGGAGGTTTTGACGTTTTATATCACAATTAACGCCACACGTTTCTACACTTTTGTGTTGATTCATTATAATTCAACAATTTTTATACGAAAAATAGGTATGTTGTATGTTAAAATTAATTAATTGTTGAAAATATTGACATAAAATATTGAAATTTAGCAAAATTAGGCGTTTGGGACGAAAAGCGTGGAAACACGTAGAACAAATAATAATTTTGCGGTGATTTTGTACATATTTGCGAAAACTTGGTCGTCAATGCCAGTTTTTCGAGTAAAAAGTGTGAAGTTTCCGCCTAATACTAACAAATGTTCTCATACATGTTGAGGAGGTTTTGACGTTTTATATTACAATTAACGCCAATACGTTTCTACTACACTTTAGTCTTGATTCATTATAATTCAACAATTTTTGTACGAAAAATTGGTATTTTGTATGGTAGAATTAATTTATTGTTAAAAATATTGACACAAAATTTTGAAATTTAGCAAAAATAGGCGTTTGGGATGAAAAACGTGGAAACACGTAGAATAAATAATAATTCTGTGGTGATTTGGTACATATTTGCGAAAACTTGGTCGTCAATGCCAGTTTTTCGAGTGAAAAGTGTGAAGTTTCCGCACATTACTAACTTATGTTCATAAATGTTTAGGAGGTGTAAACGTTTCATATCACAATTAACGTCAATGCGTGTCTACTACACTTTTGTCTTGATTCGTTATAATTCAACAATTTTTCTAAGAAAAATTGGTATTTTGTGTGTTTAAATTAATTAATTGTTGAAAATATAGACAAAAAATATTGAAATTTAACACAATTAGGCGTTTGGGACGAAAAACGTCGAAACACGTAAAACCTAACACATCTTCTCATACATGTTAAGGAAGTTTTGACGTTTTATATCACAATAACCGCCAAAACGTTTCTACTACACTCTTAAACACGTAGAAGAAAAAATAAATCTGTGAGGATTTTGTACATATTTGCGAAAACTTGGTCGTCAATGCCAGTTTTTCGAGTGAAAAGTGTGAAGTTTCCAGCTATTACAAATAAATGTTCTCATACATGCTTAGGAGGTTTTGACGTTTTATATCACAATAACCGCCAATACGTTTCTACTACACTTTTGTCTTGATTCATTATAATTCAACAATTTTTGTACGAAAAATTGGTATTTTGTATGTTAAAATAAATATATTGACACAAAATATTGAAATTTAGCAATATTAGGCGTTTGGGACGAAAAACATGGAAACACGTAGAACAAATAATAATTATGTGGTGATTTTGTACATATTTGCGAAAACTTTGTCGTCAATGCCAGTTTTTCGAGTGAAAAGTGCGAAATTTCCGCTTAATACTAACAAATGTTCTCATACATGTTAAGGAAGTTTTGACGTTTTATATCACAATTAACGCCAATACGTTTCTACTACACTTTTGTCTTGATAATTCAACAATTTTTGTACGAAAAATTGGTATTTTGTATGTTAAAATAAATTAATTGTTGAAAATATTGACACAAAATATAGAAATTTAGCAAAATTAGGCGTTTGGGACGAAAAACGTGGAAACACGTAGAACAAATAATAATTCTGTGGTGATTTTGTACATATTTGCGATAACTTGGTCGTCAATGCCAGTTTTTCGAGTGAAAAGTGTGAAGTTTCCGCCTATTACAAACAAATGTTCTCATACATGTTTAGGAGGTTTTGACGTTTTATATCACAATTAACGCCAATATGTTTCTACTACACTTTTGTCTTGATTCATTATAATTCAACAATTTTTGTACGAAAAATTGGTATTTTGTATGTTAAAATAAATTAATTGTTGAATATATTGACACAAAATATTGAAATTTAGCAATATTAGGCGTTTGGGACGAAAAACGTGGAAACACGTAGAATAAATAATAATTCTGTGGTGATTTTCTACATATTTGCGAAAACTTGGTCGTCAATGCAAGTTTTTCGAGTGAAAAGTGTGAAGTTTCCGCCTATTACTAACAAATATTCTCACACATGTTTAGAAGGTTTTGACGTTTTATATCACAATTAACGCCATTACGTTTCTACTACACTTTTGTCTTGCTTCATTATTAATCAACAATTTTTGTACGAAAAATTGGTATTTTGTATGTTAAAATAAATTCATTGTTGAAAATATTGACACAAAATATTGAAATTTAGCAATATTGGGCGTTTGGGCTGAAAAACGTGGAAACACGTAGACTAAATAATAATTATGTGGTGATTTTCTACATATTTGCGAAAACTTGGTCGTCAATGCCAGTTTTTCGAGTGAAAAGTGTGAAGTTTCCGCCTAATACTAACAAATGTTCTCATACATGTTAAGGAAGTTTTGACGTTTTATATCACAATTAACGCCAATACGTTTCTACTACACTTTTGTCTTGATTCATTATAATTCAACAATTTTTGTACGAAAAATTGGTATTTTGTATGTTAAAATAAATTAATTGTTGAAAATATTGACACAAAATATTGAAATTTAGCAATATTAGGCGTTTGGGACGAAAAACGTGGAAACAAGTAAAACAAATAATAATTCTGTGTAGATTTTGTATATATTTGCGAAAACTTGTTCGTCAATGCAAGTTTTTCGAGTGAAAAGTGTGAAGTTTCCGCCTATTACTAACAAATATTCTCACACATGTTTAGAAGGTTTTGACGTTTTTTATCACAATTAACGCCATTACGTTTCTACTACACTGGTGTCTTGATTCATTATAATTCAACAATTTTTGTACGAAAAATTGGTATTTTGTATGTTAAAATAAATTAATTGTTGAAAATATTGACACAAAATATTGAAATTTAGCAATATTGGGCGTTTGGGCTGAAAAACGTGGAAACACGTAGACTAAATAATAATTCTGTGGTGATTTTCTACATATTTGCGAACACTTGGTCGTCAATGCCAGTTTTTCGAGTGAAAAGTGTGAAGTTTCCGCCTATTACAAACAAATGTTCTCATACATGTTTAGGAGGTTTTGACGTTTTATATCACAATTAACGCCAATACGTTTCTACTACACTTTTGTCTTGATTCATTCAACAATTTTTGCGTTTGGTACAATTAGGCGTTTGGGACGAAAAACGTGGAAACACGTAAAACAAATAATAATTCTGTGGTGATTTTGTACACATTTTCAAAAACTTAGTCGTAAATGCCAGTTTTTCGAGTGAAAAGTGTGAAGTGTCCGCCTATTACTAACAAATGTTCTCGTACATGTTTAGGAGGTTTTGACGTTTTATATCACAATAACTGCCAATACGTTTCTATTACACTTTTGTCTTGATTCATTATAATTCAACAATTTTTGTACGAAAAATTGGTATTTTGTATGTTAAAATAAATTAATTGTTGAAAATATTGACACAAAATATTGAAATTTCCAATATTAGGCGTTTGGGACGAAAAACGTGGAAACATGTAGAACAAATAATAATTCTGTGGTGATTTTGTATATATTTGCGAAAACTTGTTCGTCAATGCAAGTTTTTCGAGTGAAAAGTGTGAAGTTTCCGCCTATTACTAACAAATATTCTCACACATGTTTAGAAGGTTTTGACGTTTTATATCACAATTATCGCCATTACGTTTCTACTACACTTTTGTCTTGATTCATTATAATTCAACAATTTTTGTACGAAAAATTGGTATTTTGTATGTTAAAATTAATTTATTGTTGAAAATATTGACACAAAATATTGAAATTTAGCAATATTAGGCGTTTGGGACGAAAAACGTGGAAACACTTACAACAAATACTAATTCTGTGGTGATTTTGTACATATTTGCGAAAACTTGGTCGTCAATGCAAGTTTTTCGAGTGAAAAGTGTGAAGTTTCCGCCTATTACTAACAAATATTCTCACACATGTTTAGAAGGTTCTGACGTTTTTTATCACAATTAACGCCATTACGTTTCTACTACACTGGTGTCTTGATTCATTATAATTCAACAATTTTTGTACGAAAAATTGGTATTTTGTATGTTAAAATAAATTAATTGTTGAAAATATTGACACAAAATATTGAAATTTAGCAATATTGGGCGTTTGGGCTGAAAAACGTGGAAACACGTAGACTAAATAATAATTCTGTGGTGATTTTCTACATATTTGCGAACACTTGGTCGTCAATGCCAGTTTTTCGAGTGAAAAGTGTGAAGTTTCCGCCTATTACAAACAAATGTTCTCATACATGTTTAGGAGGTTTTGACGTTTTATATCACAATTAACGCCAATACGTTTCTACTACACTTTTGTCTTGATTCATTCAACAATTTTTGCGTTTGGGACAATTAGGCGTTTGGGACGAAAAACGTGGAAACACGTAAAACAAATAATAATTCTGTGGTGATTTTGTACACATTTTCGAAAACTTAGTCGTAAATGCCAGTTTTTCGAGTGAAAAGTGTGAAGTGTCCGCCTATTACTAACAAATGTTCTCGTACATGTTTAGGAGGTTTTGACGTTTTATATCACAATAACTGCCAATACGTTTCTATTACACTTTTGTCTTGATTCATTATAATTCAACAATTTTTGTACGAAAAATTGGTATTTTGTATGTTAAAATAAATTAATTGTTGAAAATATTGACACAAAATATTGAAATTTCCAATATTAGGCGTTTGGGACGAAAAACGTGGAAACATGTAGAACAAATAATAATTCTGTGGTGATTTTGTATATATTTGCGAAAACTTGTTCGTCAATGCAAGTTTTTCGAGTGAAAAGTGTGAAGTTTCCGCCTATTACTAACAAATATTCTCACACATGTTTAGAAGGTTTTGACGTTTTATATCACAATTATCGCCATTACGTTTCTACTACACTTTTGTCTTGATTCATTATAATTCAACAATTTTTGTACGAAAAATTGGTATTTTGTATGTTAATATAAATTAATTGTTGAAAATATTGACACAAAATATTGAAATTTAGCAATATTAGGCGTTTGGGACGAAAAACGTGGAAACACTTACAACAAATAATAATTCTGTGGTGATTTTGTACATATTTGCGAAAACTTGGTCGTCAATGCCAGTTTTTCGAGTGAAAAGTGTGAAGTTTCCACCTATTATTACAAACAAATGTTCTCATACATGTTTAGGAGGTTTTGACGTTTTATATCACAATAACCGCCAATACGTTTCTACTACACTTTTGTCTTGATTCATTATAATTCAACAATTTTGTCGTTTGGGACAATTAGGCGTTTGGGAAGAAAAACGTGGAAACACGTAAAACAAATAATAATTCTGTGGTGATTTTGTACACATTTTCGAAAACTTGGTCGTAAATGCCAGTTTTTCGAGTGAAAAGTGTGAAGTGTCCGCCTATTACAAACAAATGTTCTCGTACATGTTTAGGAGGTTTTGACGTTTTATATCACAATAACTGCCAATACGTTTCTATTACACTTTTATCTTGATTCATTATAATAATTCAACAATTTTTGTACGAAAAATTGGTATTTTGTATGTTAAAATAAATTAATTGTTGAAAATATTGACACAAAATATTGAAATTTAGCAATATTAGGCGTTTGGGACGAAAAACGTGGAAACACGTAGAAAAAATAATAATTCTGTGGTGATTGTTTATATATTTGCGAAAACTTGTTCGTCAATGCAAGTTTTTCGAGTGAAAAGTGTGAAGTTTCCGCCTATTACTAACAAATATTCTCACACATGTTTAGAAGGTTTTGACGTTTTATATCACAATTAACGCCATTACGTTTCTACTACACTTTTGTCTTGATTCATTATTAATCAACAATTTTTGTACGAAAAATTGGTATTTTGTATGTTAAAATAAATTAATTGTTGAAAATATTGACACAAAATATTGAAATTTAGCAATATTAGGCGTTTGGGACGAAAAACATGGAAACACGTAGAACAAATAATAATTATGTGGTGATTTTGTACATATTTGCGAAAACTTGGTCGTCAATTCCAGTTTTTCGAGTGAAAAGTGTGAAGTTTCCGCCTTTTACTAACAAATATTCTCACACATGTTTAGAAGGTTTTGACGTTTTATATCACAATTATCGCCATTACGTTTCTACTACACTTTTGTCTTGATTCATTATAATTCAACAATTTTTGTACGAAAAATTGGTATTTTGTATGTTAAAATTAATTTATTGTTGAAAATATTGACACAAAATATTGAAATTTAGCAAAATTAGGCGTTTGGGACGTAAAACGTGGAAACACGTACTACTCTTTTGTCTTGATACATAACAATTCAAGCGTTTTTTTAAGAAAAATAGGTTTATGTTTACCCAAAAGTAGGTTACTAAGAAATGTCCTTAAACATTTAGCAGGTTTTAACGTTTTGTATCACAGTTAACGTCAATGCATTTCTACTACAGTTTTGTCTTGATTTATTATAATTCTAGCATTTTTATACGAGAAATTGGTTTTTCGTTCTTCAAAAGTAATAAAATTCGTTCAAACTAAAAAATATTGATGCAAAATATTGAATTTTGGCAAAATTAGAGGTATGCGCTGAAAAAAACGAAAGAACGTTGAACAAATAATAATTTTGTCACTATTTTATACATATATTTGTACAACTTGGTCGTCATTGGCAGTTTTTCGAGTAAAAAGTATGAACTTTCAGTATATTACTAAAAATACTCGTACGGATTTAGCTGGTTTTGACGTTTCATATCACAATTAACGTCAATGCGTTTCGACTACTCTTTTGTCTTGATACATTACAATTCAAGCTTTTTCGTACGAAAAATTGGTTTTTGAAAATATTGACGCAAAATATTTAAATTTCGCAAAGTTCGAGGTTTGTGAAGAAAAACATGAAAACACGTTGAACAAATAATAATTCTGTCACGATTTTCTACATATATTTGTACAATTTGGTCGTCAATTGCAGTTTTTCGAGTTAAAATTATGAACTTTCAGTATATTACTAAGAAATACTTCTACGGATTTACCTGGTTTTGACGTATTTTAAGCATTACTGAGTCAATTGTACCGAATTTGGAGTTTAAATCCATCGATTCAGGTAAAAAAGCGACATTTGTGTCATTATTGGGGAATACATTCACAATTGTATCAAAAATGACTGTGTTTTATGTATAGTGTCTCATATCACTCTACAAAAAGGACGAAAGGTTCTTTAATTGTTCAGGTTATGTTGACCTTAATAGTATGTTCCCCAAAAATGACACTTAATTTGCCTTATTTACGTACATCGACACATTAGTACTAAAAATTTTGCAAATGTGACTCAGTTATGCATTAAAATACCATGAAAGACATTAAATGCTCTTTATTTGCTTTAATAACGATACAACCTTAAAGATTGAAGAAACCTACAAAATAGTGCGTTTTTGGCATTAGCCAGGCACTTTTGTCCATTTTGTAATGTGATATGAGACACTTTAGACAATACATACATTTGTGAATGTATTCCTCAAGAATGACACTAAAGCTGTCTTGCTTACGTACATCGACGCATTAATACTCACAATTCAGCAAATTTGACTGAGTGATGTATTAAAAACCATGGCATGACATTAAATGCGTTTTATTTGCACTAATAAGGTCCATTTAAACAAAAAAAATTGGGTATTTTTTTTAAGGGGGGCACTTCATCCATTTTGTGTATTTTCTGTCTAAAGGAGGCACTTCATCCATTTTGTCATAAAATTTGGTACATAAAGACAGAAAACAGTCATTTCTGACACATTTGTGCACGCTTTCGAGCATTTGAAGGCTTTTTTTCCACTACTAAGGTCAATATAACCTAAAAAGTTGAAGAATTAAACATTCTATAAAATTTTGAATTTTCTGCCTATGCGAGACACTTTCGTGCATTTTGTAATATATAATGTTGGACAATTAAGAGACAGAAAACTGACATTTTTGATATATCACAAATTTTGTGGATGTATTCCCCAGGAATGACACTAAAGCCACCTTTTTTACGTACATCGGCGCATTTATACTGAAAATTTGGTAAACTTGACTCAGTTATGCATTAAAATATCATGGTATGACATTAAATGCGTTTTATTTTCACTAAGAAGCTCAATATAACCTAAATAATTTGTAGAATTCTACAAAATTT
This sequence comes from Odontocerum albicorne, assembly GCA_949825065.1. Classification (NCBI taxonomy): domain Eukaryota; kingdom Metazoa; phylum Arthropoda; class Insecta; order Trichoptera; family Odontoceridae; genus Odontocerum; species Odontocerum albicorne. The sequence continues at coordinate 20,230,188 of OX463840.1, forward strand.
TGTATTTTTGGCCTAAGCGAGGCAATTTTTTCAATTTTGTAATGTGATACTTTAGAGAAAACAGTCATTTATGATACATTCTTCAAGAATGACACTAAAGTCGCCTTTTTTTTCGTATATCGACGCATTTATACTGAAAATTTGGCAAATCTTATATAAATCAAACACGTGAGAATTTAGTTTGCCTGACAAAAATGAGGTACAATCTAAAAATTCGAGTTACGGAAAAAATTACTTTTATTTAAAGAATTCTACTGTATTACAATTAGTATATCTATTTACAATCTCAAAAAAATATCACAGAGTTTGAAAATAAACATGTTTACGAATGTAATTCGCTTAAATTTTATTTATAAAACAATTTATGAACGTTAACTAATGCGACAAACGCTATCAAGAGATAATCGCTCCCGAATGATATCCAGTAAAACATTTTGCCTTATTATAAGTCACGTTAATTTTACGCAAGGGCAAATCCTACTTTGGCCAGGGCATTAATAATATTCCAATGAGCCCATTAGGAGCTCCGCTCCGGTGTGGCCGGGCCGGGCGCGTGAGGATAAAAATCCACCCGAATTGATAAAAATATAAAATTCTTACCAAATGCCGCCCCAAAGAAAAGAGGACACGAAGAAAAAACGGCTTAAATGTAAAACCTAGCAGAACACATTTTGTTGGTTAAAAATCTAGAATAATAATTATAATATATCTAGAATAATAATTTTACAAAATATTTTTGTACGCTCAATACAAAAGTCACATGCAATTTTCTAAATTTTATGTAGTTTGGCAAAGCACTCGCTAATATTTATTTCATCCACGTTTGATGTAAACCTCAAAATACTGTTCTTTTTGTATACAATTAACCAATAAATTGAATGCTGTCTATTGGGCTAACGTTTAATACCAAAGATGTGTATTTGATTATTGGGTTTGTTTTCTATTAGTTGTACCCTATATTGCAAAAAATATTTTGAAATACACTTCATTGAAAATTTTCAAACACAAATTTCAAATTTACAAGTATTTTTAAACCATGAGAAAAATTCATTATTCTTGAAGAATATTATTTAGCAATTAGAAAAATTACAACATTATTTTTAATTTTGAAGCAACTGATGTCTTTACCGACAAGGAAATCCACTTACTTTTTTAGTTATTGGCAGAGTAGGTCTACCAGGTGCTCTTTAGAGTTCAAAATCCAGCCTGGGTAGATAGACGATTAGATGAATAAATGTAAAATTTCGAATTTCACCTTTCCTGTGTCATTAAATGTCTTTACAAAAATGTAATTCCCTTTCACTGTTATCATAATTACCATATATGTTATGTTCTTTCAGGAACACAGAAGAATATCCATTAAAAGCCTTCATCCAGGGCATTCCAAATCCCTACACTTCATGTCAGTGTTGGACGTTCAGTCGATCTGGGGGAGATGGCTGTCAAATCCAAATTTCTTTCAAAAAAAAAACTGCAGCTCTTAACCAAGCAACATCTCATCTGACAAAGTTGCGGAGAAATCGAAAACAAATAAATATCTGAACCCAAATTTAATGGAAAAAATAATTAGATTTGAGTTCAAGAAAAATATTGAATAAAAAAGTATTGTACATGACATAATTTTTCGTCAAATTATTATTTTGTCATGAAATGTAGCTTTCATTGTTTTGTAGAAACTGTGGCGCGTGGGCGTACGAAAGAGAGGAGGGCATGTTTCCTTCCTACAGAAAAAAAGTGTTCTAGCCTATATAGACTGTGGGTATCTGCGGCGAAGGAAAAACTCGAGTGGCTCTATCTCATCACCGCCCTGAATGGAACAAGTGGAGGCATCTTTTGTTACACGCGCCCCGCTCCTGCTCGCCGCGCCGTCACGTCAGGTGGCCACTACCGCGCGCTGTACTCCTACTGCTCGCTATGCTACATAGCTAGTGGTCGACTACATAGCTAGGGTGCCACACAATGAGATCCCATTGTGATGTGCCCACGGCTGGCAACTATATATTAGAATATTCTTCTTCTCGGAAGTGTTGGACGTTAATTGGAGGTACATTTAAGGTATGCGTTGAAAATTAATTAATTTTATTTTTATTTATTTACACATGACAAGTAATCATATGTAAACACACCATATGAAAAAATGATCTTCCAGCACTAGCCGTAAGAATCAGGTAGATTTAATCTGTGTGTGAAAGGAAATCATATTTCCCGTTCTATGGTACCCTGTAGGTAGGTACTCGACTATTTCTCGCATCATTATATTGGAACCATTTCATCATACGCCGGTAATAAATAAATATTTATATTATATTGTAGATAAACTTTTTAACGGAATGTAACATAGTTTCAGAATCTCCTAGTCAATATCGACGAAAGTGCATTAATCTTTTTCGGAAGTTGCGACATGAGATCCTCTGCAATAGGAAGTATTTCTATTGAAATCTTCCTAACAAAACAAACGAGTCATTTAAAGCGGACACTCAAATTACGTGGATACGGGTTTGTTGCCTGTCATTTTCTTTGTCTCCAATAAACTAGACTTTCATTGTAATCTTAGTGAGGACATATACATATTAAAAAAATAAGTGATACTTTTTATCGATTGTTGATAGTTATTTAAAACCTCTGTAAGAAATTCTCACCAATTTAATAACTTGTCAGACCTAATCACGAGTTTTTAACTCGTGAGTTTATATTGACAATTTGCATTTAAGGATAAAAAAAGATTCATTTCAAAGATCAGATAATGTTAAAACAATGATTTCGTCATAACCCATTTAAACCTCCTTTGTTGGGGATATTTTTGGCATAATTTTTATCCCCCCCCTCCCCCCAATTGATCAAAGCAAATCATACATAATATATGATACTATTGTAGTTAAGTGATTGTATATATTGGTATTCTGTGCAGGAGGTAGTTCGAAACCTCCACTGAACTTCTCCCCACTGTGGATACCAGTTTCTTTTTTCCGGCCAGTGTTTAAGATAATGATGATATATTTTATTTCACGACGATTTTCATAACCTAGTTGATGAGACGTCTGTCTTATAACCCGGATGATATGGATTCGATTACCAAAGTACCCTCTCTTAATTAAAAAAAGATCCATTTGGTTTTTACTTAAAGCATCCTCCGCATGTTTTCTGATTATTTAAGGAGATTCCCATATGGAAATAATTACGCTAGCTTATGCTGACTACAAGAAAGGTACTATGCAACATTATTATGTTGTATGCATTATTATGCAGTCATTGTATTCAATATTAATTTATTCTCTAAAAATCTCATTTTTACTCCCACTCTCATTTCAATACTTTAAACTGTGCCTTGAATCTCTATTCATCTCTATTCAGATATGTTTTTTTTTCTAACTCCTAGTTTTCTTACTGTTTCTTCTCCTTTCGATTATTTTTTTATGCATTTCCATTTAATAAACTTTTCTTTTCTTCGTTTATGTAAACATTTGTTATATATTGTAGTTTATTTTTAACAAACACTGTTTATTCCACTTTTTTGTGACGGTATAACCCTACCGGTTTCAAAGCTTTCACCTCATCTTCAGGGGAGCGCAAACAAGACTAAATGCTGTTCGAACTGGTACCGATATAGACACTTCAACGGTTGGAGGCTGGGGGGTGAGGAAGGCTAGGGATAATTTCGGCCAAGAGCGGGGAGATTTTGGGGAAATAACTGTTCAACAGATGCTCCGATCGGTAATTTTTTTGGTAATCTTTCACGATATTTGTTGATGAACTCCGCAGTAATTGTAGACTTTGTAACAGATTTGCTGTGGGATTAAAGAAGTTTTATTTATTTATCACTTTCACTCTTTGAAAAGTCAATGGTATCTTTTTTTATTAAGGATTATATGATGTGTCTACTCGTACTTGCATCTGCATCTGATAAGTATCGATTCACATTAGCTATGTTTCAGCACACGCGTATTGTCGGTCTTTTACTTACTATTTTAATTGCGTTCAGTTAATATCTTTCAACAAATCCAGCTAAACTGTGTTGTACGAGTATATAAAGAAAGTGTCAAACAATACCATTTATTTTATCATCTTTCAAACAAAATTAAAAATTATCTCCGTTTAATGGAAATATGAACTATAGAGTGCATTTAAGAGGTGCAATGCCGCGCGGTAATACTCTGGACTTCCGTGCGGAAGGTCGTCCGTTCGGACCCCGCGCTGTGCTACTCCCCTCGAACGACACAGGCACTTTTTCTGCCCAGTGTTCGAGGGTATAAGGATACCTATGACTTCGGTCATACCTATTATTTTTTTTAAATAAGAAGAAGAAAAATAAGAGTATAAGTACACACCAATTCAAAAACAGCTCTCAATAGAGTACACGTATATAAAGAACCACGTTACTTAACAAGAACGAAGAGGTATACTCGTATTTTTTTAATGATAATTTTTTATGTTTGTCTTTAATACATAAACATTAAAATCGAAATGTTCACACAATGTATTTACATTCTAACATACACTTAAATCTCAAACTTTCACACACAATTCTAATCGCATCATATCTCAGCAACCACATCAAAATCATCTCCCACGACTCCTCAATTGGATTAAAATGTATTTTCCAATAAAACAAATCAAACAAAACAGAATACATTCAGTTAGTGAATGGGTATTTAACAGAGCTAATACGTATATTTTTTGGCTCGGGATTTTCCCTAATTTGGGCTCACGCTGCGAATGTGTCCCCCGAGCCGCCGTCCATTGTGCTGCACTCCAGAGGGCTGACTCAGCGACACTCCTGCCTTCTCCTGCCCTCGGCCCTCCCCCGCTCCCTGCCCTGCCCCGCCCCTGGCTCCCGCCCCACAGGTCCTTACAAGCGAGTAAAGTGACTTGTTAAGACTCGATACAATACATTAAATAAGGGTACAGCGTAATTAAATATTAAATTATATTATCACAATAATCATTATTACCATCTTGCCATCTCTATAGAAGGATGGGCGAAGAAGACAGATATTCCATTCCTTCTATCCAAACATACTTTTTTTTGCTTCTGCAAGTTCTTGTCATGCATATTTAGCATGCCTTATCATACTCATTAAGAAAATGCCACATTTTTCTATGTCTCCCCAAACTTTTCATACGTTTTATACTACTCGAATACATTATCTGTATAAATGTTTAATAATTCATTCTTGCTACGTTTCTGAATCGTCTAATTGCTTATTTCTTCATATTTGGCTCTACATATTTTTTCAACCCGTGATTTTTCCTAATATCGTCATACCTTATTCAATCATAAATTGGCTACTAACGGGAATTGAACCCGCAACCCCCAGGTTAGGAGACAAACGTCATACCAACTAGACTATGCTGATTGTCATTCTTCCCAACGTTCACACTAAGTGACCGATATTTGATAAATTATATTTGTTTGTCGCATTGCATCAATCCTGATCAAATTCCTGCGTTCAACCATAAATATCGTCTACCCCTTATATCATAGACACAAATTGAGACAGCATTGTATTTTATCTGGTCGTTATAACTGACAAGTAAGTGTATTTTCTTTTTTTGTCCAGCCACATTGCAAAGCAAGTTAAACAATGGATTGTGTGGTATATGAATTGGTGGAGTTATGGTATTTTGTGAATTTTCAAATAATTATGGTATTTTATGGTATTTTGGTATTTTGTGAATTTTCAAATAATTCAGAGTAAATTCGATTTTTTCATAGTCGCTTCGCCATGGCATTCTTCAAAAATTATATTTTGATCGCATCCTTGTGCATCAATAACATTTTTGTCTTTCTCTTTTTATATTCTAGGTCTACACTCCGTGTTTGAGAAAAATAATTTCCTTGTCGTTCAATTTTATTCAGGATATCGACTATCTTATTGTATTGTCGATTTATCAGATGAACCTTTTTGTCTTTATTTTTTATATTCTAGCTCTACACTCCGTGTTTGAGAAAAAATAATTTCCTTGTCGTTCAAATTTTGTTCAGAATGTCGACTATCTTATTATATTTTCGATATATCAGATAAACCTTTTTGTCTTTCTTTTTTATATTCTATGTCTCCATTCCATGTACGTGTATGAGAGAAACCAATATTTTTGTACAATAGTTCAAATTTTATTCATATTGATCTGATTATCAGTTTTGTTACAATATTTTCCGTGAAGAGATAAATAACATTGACGCTAAACGCCATCGATATGAAGTTAACCGTCACATAGGTCGGTACATAATCGGAAATCGAAATATCGGATATGATTTCGTAAAATTTGTTCAAATTGGTAAAAGTTCTTCACACGTACATACGGGTACCTGTGGTCAATCTTATCGAACTTTTCTGATGATGTTTTTTCCCCAACTATTTCATGCTTTCAGGGATTTCAGTACAACTGCCACAGTTTTTCAATATATTATATATTACCGCGTGAGGAAATCTTATGTTATCCACCGTTTGCATATGTCCATAAAAATATATTTCCTAACCGAATTGATTTTCTTTATATATATATTACTTCCCTTTTAATTCAATCAGAAGCTTTTCAGTTAGTCTATTTTTGTTTTCCATTGCAGACTATAATAGTTAACCTCATATTCATTTTAGTATTTTCTCCCAATAACTATTTTTTTACATTTATTGTATTGTATAAACTTTTTTTTATAAATCACTATATAGCATGTTTATATGGCAATCTTTTTCTACCAACCAAAAAGACATTAAAGAGGCGTTAAGTGAAAACCAGGCGAAGAATCCTTTTAAAAATTCTGGGTTTCAACGGGAATGGAACCTACGACACCAGAGTTGGAAGACAGACGTTTTACCAACTAGGTCACAGGGGTGGTCAAACGTGCCATGTTCATTTCAACCTCACTGCCCTCAAACTTTTACATTTTATTATGCTGCATTTTCCAGTTGATTAAAATGGATATTACAAATTCGTAAACATTCGAGTTGTGCTCTTCTGAAAGATGTAAGAAAAATCTATTTTAAAAATCAACCTTGCCGCGCGTCCTTTATATTGCTTCATCACTTTTCTCCTCAAGTCACCCTCCATCCTTACACTTTATTGTAACAAATTTCGTAACAATAATATAGTTTACATCAAATAGGTACGCCCCTATACCTAGCTGGGTTCCGATCGATCATGAATCATGATTAGGTGTCAAAATTTGAGCACCAAGCAAGCGTCTCATTTATCTCCAGTGAAAATGAGAGTAATGAATGACACGCACTTTTCTTCATATTCTCACTCACTGGAAGTGGATTGCCGGCGGACCGAGCGCGGGGAGAAAGTTACGAGAGGGCTCGAATACCAGACCGAGTGCTAAATGCCATAAGAAGGTCAAACAACAGAAAGCGGAGGAATTTAATAGTGGAAATGTCTATAATGCGAATACGCCAGTGGCTGTGATCGTTCGGCATAGGATGCTTATGCATGCTTGTGTATTGTGCATGCTTGTGTATTGTACCTCTCCTATTGGAAGTAGGCAATAATCATCAGCTGAACTACACGCAAACCATTTTCGAGGGAAGAGACAACGTTTTACTCAACGAGAACCTTTTTTCTATTTATCGTCCCTTGGAGGATCAGTTGTGTTATACTGCATTTTATACATCTCATTATGTGACTGAGGTATTGAAATTTCCCAGTTCTTAGTAATTATCAATAACACTTCAGATAATCTATAAATATTACGCACTCGTTTCCTTCTTTAGTTCTTCGGTCACATTTCGTGCAGGGAGGGCATGGAAAGACACATAGTCACTGGCAACATGGAGAATCTTAGGAACAGAAGTAGATACCTTTGCGATTAGGTAAAGAGTGCTACGAGCCTGCCACTGCAACAGAATTTTTGAACATCGGAATTCAGAGAGGATTGGAGAAGAATGTACATAACGTACAGCAATTCCAGTGATGGTCAGCATTGAGGTCAGGACGCAAAAAATGAAGCTACAATATTATCGGTCATAGCAAGTACTTTCACATTCACAACACAATCCATCCAGTGAACCTTTAGGATTCGTCAGTTTATCAATATCTCGAAAGTGTTAACTCTATATAATGCTATGCCTCCATTCCATAGAAAAGATAAAGCAGTGAAATATACGCAATCGCAATTCCTGACTTATATCTTGATTTATCTGGTGAAGGCATTATCTGTCTGCTGCCTTTATAACTGCAGTGTAGTACGAGTATTTCTAGAGCTAACGAGAACGCGGCATCATACTCGTAGCTTGTCGAGTCTTCATTGAACGTGAATAGTTTGATTTTGATGCTAGTAATTGAATGCTTTAATTTAGTCTATTAGCTTTGTTGCAATTTATATGACCACCCAAATCAATCCACAGATCTAAATTAGTGAGATTGTGATGAAAGTAGAATCTCGCAAAATAGGGAGTAGCTCCATTTGTCTATACATCAGTTGCTTTAAGTCTTATTGGCTACTCGAATTTTGTGGTGGCCAAGGATAGTTATGCTTGTTTTTCAATATTATGCCTAAAACTTTGGGAATATACTCGTATTTTTAATTATACTGAAGGGAGCCCAATTCGTTTTTAGAATCTATCTATTAACGCACTGCGTTTATTTTTAAAAATAAATTGATTATATTCCAATGGAAAAAGGTTTGCATAACACCAAATAAAATGTGTGTTACTCAGACTCGGATTAATAGAGATATTTTATATTACTTACAAGTTTATAGAAATATGTTAAGTATAGACAAAATGGTTGAATTTTGCACAATTTCTTTTTTTTTTAAATTAGTTGAAAATAAATTATTATGCATCTACAGTTTGGGCTCCTCATCAGCTCAAATATAAAAACGATAAAGAACAAATACAAAAAATCCTCAGATATCATAGGGTACGGAACAAAAAAAGGCGATTACCCAAAGTAAAACCAGATGAGCTTATTGCCACGTGCAATAACTTTCAATCAAACAGAAGGTATTAAACAAGCCCAGAGTATAAACCAGGCTGGATTCCTTTTTAAAAAATCAGAACACCAACGATAATCGAACTAGTAACCTCTAGATTGGTAGATAGGCGTCTTAACAACTAGACTACAGAGGTCGTCTTGAATATTACTGTTTATACTAATCAATATTTTATTTATACTAGAGTAAAGAAGGTATGCTCAAAAGTTTTCATATCGAAATACAAATTTATTAAGAATTTTAATTTATAACCTAGGAATTATTCGATATTCCCACTACAGAAGTCGTCTTTAATATTCTTAGTTATGCTAATCAATATTTTATTTATACTAGAGTATAAAGGTATACTCGAATAATGTTCATATCGAAATACAAGTTTAATAAGAATTTCAATTTATAACCTGGGAATTATTCCATATTCCCTTAGGAAAATCTTGTAAAACGTCTGCCTGTTTCCGGAGAGACATCTGATACATGATGTTTGGTATATTATGTTATATGTACAGTATAGTATACCCAATATATGGTGTATCCAACGTGTATTGTATCCAGCTCACGGCCGCGATACATGTTGTGGGTTACTCCTGGTTTATCTAAAACCTCACGTCTATTTCAATTAGTATCGTTTGTCAAGTGTCAAATTATTGTGGGTCAGCTTGTCTTGTCTATCCGCCCTCATATCTCTCCGTAGGACTAATCAGGGGTAACCTTACTCGACGTTTTCTGGATCTTTCGATAAAAATACCATTTCAACATCGTATTTTGTAGCATTTTATATAAATAAGTATTTTAAATATCTTTATTCTTAAAAAAATATTTTTTGTTCACTTTGTAGCGTTATATTTATTGATTTTTTAGTTTAAGAGAATAAATTTAACACAATTTTACTTTGTATCGACCACTGTTTTAAATGAAGTTCACTACTGATTACAAAACCCCTGTCTTCTTCGTCAGGTGATGAGAAACTAAATTTTATATTTTAATGTACGAAATTACATCGGTATGGAAAGATAATATGATTGAACTGACTTGCAACCGTGCATTTAAAATAACAAATTGTCAATTTGTTGAAACCTGAAAATTGGTGACGACTCATCTCTGAAAAACTGGATTTTCGGCGGTAGCCATAATAAAAACCAAAATTCGCTCAAAATTTAAAGTTGAGCAAAAAATTTGGATATATTTGTTCAGTTTCATTGCAAAAGTTGAGAAACTGTTTAGTAAACAACAGGCTCGCCCATCTGACTAATTGTTATTTTTTTAGAGCACCGTGAAACAACTTTTTTTAAATCCCTACCTTAACTTTTTTTCTGTCCAAACACCAACTTCTTGACTCAGTCTACACATACCTTCCCCTTACTAGCCACTAAGCGTTCACTTTCTTTACCAGTGACAATTAAACATATTTTTAACATTCAATTTAGTTTATTATCACCTGACACAGAGGTATTTCATACCGATATTAAACTGAAATAGTAAAACAGCGGTGAATACAAAGAAAATTTTATTTAATTAAACTAAAAATTCGAATGTTTTAAATTCTTAGACACTATTTTTTAGCCCATTCATAGTTTAAACAGTGACTTACTTATTCCATATCCAGTTAACTTATTTAGTTAGTTTTTTCTTTTCCTTTTACCCTTTCTGGATCTTGCAAAACTTTTCATCTGGATTACGGTTTTCAGTTGGATTTTTTCATAATAATAATCTCCCTAGACTGGCATTGAACATGATGAAAATGTTATTCAAAGATATGAAGATACAAAAGTATAATTTTTAAATGTAACAAAACTGCCAACCTAAAATAATATATTTTTTTAAATGAAAGCTAAATCTTTTTTTACAGCACACTTGATTAATAAACTGATGTGCGTAACTACAATGACAGTTATTCATTGTTTTAATGTTGGGTGTAATTTAACTATAAAAAATCCCTTGAAATACTTGTTGAGGAAAATCTATTTAAAAAATTAATATCATAAATGGAGAATGTTTCCATAGATAAGCTCATATGGAAACTTTTAAAAATAAAAGTGTTTATTAGCTCAGTGACTTATTTCACCGGTGATATCACTTTGATCAACAGAAAACTTGAGTGGATATTTAGAAAGAAAATGTTAATAAAAAAATACCGAGTCCTTCACTTGTCGATTATTTTGATATATGTATATACTACCTTGATCAAAAAGTTTTAGGACCGGGCACCATGTGGCGCTGTCAGTCACCCGATTGGAACTCTTTTTTTTAGGTTACCACATCTATCATTGACACTTCCCTCCAAATTTCAGCGTCATAGCTTGACATTTGTAAAAGTTACGCTGTACTGAGTACATCTACCTTTGTGCGTGTTTTCGATTTTTTACAAGTTTGAATACGGCATCAACTGTGCATCAACGAGTTTGCATTAAATTTTGTGTGAAAAACGAATTTAACGGTCCGCAGACCTTGGAAATCTTGGAGAAGTGTTTTTTGGTGGCACGAACGCTTCAGAAGTGGTCGTGAGTCGGTCGAGGATGACGAACGCAGGGACAGTCGAAACCGATGAAAAAATAGATAAAATCAAAGAAATGTTGGCCGAAAACCACAAATTGACCATCAGAGAGCTGGCAGAGGACTTGAACATCGCTTATGGATCCACTCAAGACATTTTGGTTAGTGATTTGGGCCTCAGACGTGTCGCTACAAAACTGGTGCCGAAAGACCTCAATTTTATGCAAAAAAAAAGGACCGCGTTGATATCGCGAAAGACATTATTTCCATGAGTTTTTGACCAAAAACAACACGACTACTATCCAGCAGCCTTTGAATTCGCCTGATCTGGCTCCCTACGACTTTTTCTTGTTCAACCGACTTTAAAAACCGTTTCGCGGAACGCGTTACAGCACCCGAGAGGATGTCATGAAAAAATCGAAGATGGCTCTGATGCACATGCCGAAAATTGAGTACCAGCGGTGTTTCGAGGATTGGATCAAGCGCTGGCGTAAGTGCGTTACAGTCGATGGGGAGTACTTTGAAGGGGACCATATCGATTTTGATGAATAAACTTGTATTTTCGATTTTATGAATAAAGTCCTAAAAGTTTTTGATCAATGTAGTATTAAGCGCGCGCCAGCGGAGTAGTGTGCAAGCGCGTGGCTGGCGGCCATGCAATCAGCTAATACAGTGTGCGAACCGCTTGCATGAATGCCAGGGCTCAGACTGAATACACACCATCAGTTATTTATACTTTTTAAGAATAATTGTATACAACAAATATAGATTTTACAGTTTACATAACAAAGTATTGCCTCTATAACTTCTACATTCATGTTCATACGTTCTCATTGAGACTAAATCCATGTTTTCCCTTAATTTCAAATGACCAATCATTATCTATTTCCTTTGCCAAATAATTCCACTTATCTTAACTTTATATATCCTTTCTCTTTGTCCTACTAATATTTTTATTTACAATTTCAACAAACAAACAATCTAGCAAAATGTTTCATTTTTGAAACAGCATTTCCAAACTGCATTTTACGTTTTCAGCGTTCTGTCTAATGATTTCAAAGCTCACGATTTTGTTTTGTAGCAAATAGATTGCTGAAATGAAAAATTTATGCGACAAAATATTTTTTACCAGCGTAGATTCAAATCACGTAGACAAAATGACAAAAGTATTGCATAAAATTTTGTCGAGCCAATGTAATCTTGCAGCGCAAACTGCAATTTTTATTTTTCATCTTCAGAACTACTGCAATGTCTCAAGCAAACCGTATTACAAAAATTGTGCTATACGAGACAAGAAGAGTTCAAGGGGAAAAACAGGACAGGTCTTGTATTTTGTCGCCCTACTCTCCATTGTTTTTTTTTACCTTTGTATCGGACAAGTAACAAAATGAATTTGTTCAAGCAAAAAGGTTCTCAAGAAAATTGCATGATTATTTTACCATTCCGGAGTCGATAAATTGAAAAAAAAAACAAAGGTAAATATATCACAAATCTGTCTGAACTAGGTCAGATGGTATAATATGTGAACTAAGTCAGATGGTATAATATGTGATGCTTAAAGTCTGATAGGTGCAGCATTTTTTTCATTATTTATTATCACTTTATACGTACCATTAGGAACACAAGGATTCCATAAAACGCTTTCTTTCTGGCAGGTCCATAGTCTGACACTTCACGTCCTTCGAAACTGCGATGCGGTTGCCTTAAAACTATTGTAAACGTATATTATAGGCACGTTAGGGAATTAACCCAACGGCTTCGAGGTCTGAGGGATCATCCTGGGAAATTATTGTATTTTATTACTCATCAGCGTTTTGTAATTAACGTTCTTACTAAGCAGCTGGCACCGGGTTTCAATAATGGCTAGATTCCAAACTAGAATATATTTCAGGCCTCTTGTGTTTTATTGTATTAAACATTCGCTACGTACAGTACAACCTGGGAGGCTCATTTTCATTTGGCAATCTAAATAACCAAAAATCAATTAATCAACCAGATGTAAAAGAATTCTTTAAAAAGTATTCTAGTCTGATTTACACTAAAGGCCACTTGATCATCTTTCTGGTTGATTGAAACACGGCAGGTTGTAGAGTATACAAGAAAAGCGTATTACAATACAAAAAGATGTTAAAAAGCCTTTAAATGAATACCAGACTAGAATCCTTTTTAAACAATCAGGGTTCTAGAATTAATCAACCCCGCAACCTCCGAGGAATACAGGCGTCTTACCAACCAAACCACGAAGATTGTCGTTACATTTAAAACTGCGCACAGCTCTACATTTATATTTTTTAAATTAAGATTTGACTAGTGATATGAAGACACTCGTTCATCCAAAAACTGTATGAAAACCATCCACCGCTATCTGAGGTGGAATTTTGCATGTTAGATTTGGAACTAAAGACTCGATGATCAAAAATACTGTTTGACTACACAAGCAAGCATTAATTTTTTTACACTATCATGTTAAGCTAGGATTTTAAAACTTAAATTAAAGTTCTCTTTTATACTCATCACTTTATGCCACAGCTTCTCTTTATCTATTCTAAGTCGGCACTGCACGCACAATTGTGTCGCTACGTGTCCTCTTTACCTCGGGATCCGAGAGCCGTGCCGGCTACCTAAGGGTATGTGATGTGTTTGGTGTAGTGCAACAAAGCCCTTCCCACGAGCTCACGAACCTTCCGCAGGAGCTTCGCACTCCACCTGAGTTTATTTTACGCCTCCAATTCATATTTGACCCTTCTACGCGAATAATGCATATTTTTATGGCCTTCGACACACACGTGGAATATATTTTTACAATGCGATAAAGGATAAGTGAATAATGAGTTCCATAAATTAGCATATTTAGTAATGTTGTTTGTTAATACTACCTAACTTTCAAGGTTGCTTATTTCAATTATATTTTTCATGGTTCATAAAATTTTCATTTCCTATACGAGTACAACACTTTCGGAAACTCTCGAAGAGTAATTCCAAGGAAAATATTTAACAAAATTATCTTTAGTTTTATAAAAACATAACATTATTTTATTTTTTGAACCATTTACAAATTCAAAATATTTCTATTTGTATAAAAACTATTAATTAAATATAAAACGACTTAGTAAATCTCTTTGAACGTCTATTTTATAAGTATTTTGACTAATAAGAAGATCATGACCTCCGTGGTCTAGTTAGTAAGACGCCTGTCTTCCAGCCAGGGGATTACGGGTTTAATTACCGTTAGAATCCAAATTGATTTTATAAAGGGGTCCAGTGTGGTTTTCATTTAAGTCCTTTTTAACATATTTCTGGTTGGTTGGAAGAGATTGCCACATGAAAACAAACCCACCAGATTGTCCTGTATACAACAAATATGTAATATAAGTTCAAAAATTCCAGATAACACAAATCGCAACCTGCTGTTCATTCCTCGACAGTTAGATGATAATATATGATAAATGTGAAGGTATGAATTGCTTACTTTTATTTTTCATATTTATTTTCGAAATGCAATTATTAATCGAGGAATCGTAGTAAGAAATTTGAAGCCAACAATATCCTCGGACTATTTTAATATTGCCATCAAGATTGCACAACAATATCCTCGGACTATTTTAATATTGCCATCAAGATTGCACAACAATATCCTCGGACTATTTTAATATTGCCATCAAGATTGCACAACAATATCCTCGGACTATTTTAATATTGCCATCAAGATTGCACAACAATCGAGCAATAGAGTTCCTCTCAATTCGAACATAAAACATCGTCACATAAAACAAACGTATCTAAATGATATTATACTCTCAGTTCAATTCACAAGCATTGTTCAGCCGAACACAGATTTCTGCTACGACTGCATTTAAAGTTTTGTTATCCGGGAAGGTGAGCTCGCAATCCCTTACCCGGATCCTGAGACTTGTGTACGAAAACTTGGAAAAATTCCTACGAAAACTTTCGACATGACAAATTGTAACGTCTTCAGCGCAATCGAATGGAAATATTTGTCTCGGAAGCCAAGCCGCAGGATATTATAAAAGCTGATATTGCGTTTGCCGTAATTTAAAGTAAGGAAACTTTTTAAAAAGGTGCCCACATCTCCTCGCATAAAATGGCATTTTTAAAAGGTCGGGTAATTTGTGGGGCATCGCATTTAAAATGCGATATTCGACGGGGAAACTATCTGATGATATTCTTATAAGCGAAATGTGGAAAAATATAAAATCTTCGCCGTATATTTTCAAAACGGTGCGAAATTTCAAAATTAATTTTATCAATTGTTTACCTTTTAATTTAATAAATATAGATTTTTTTCTAATATTTATGCAACCTCTTTACATACGAAATGAAACCTATGTTGAATAAATTAATCCACATTGCGGTGACGAGTATAACAGAAGAGACAATACAAAATAGGGGATTAAGGATTTTTTTATGCCACCAGAGATGAGGATGTAAGCCAATTTGTGATAGGCATATCCTGTGTTGTACATAGAGCAAGGAACTTTAGAACTTCGAGCATGTTCTTTCTCCATTGGGTCCCTGATAACTAGTAACTGTTTTACACCATTTGGCTCGATCTGCCACTGATTGCTTCCAGTTGTGCAGAGCATATATGTTTTAAGGTTTCATGGAGTACATCCTTATAAATCTTGCGCTGCCTACCCGATGCTTTCTTCTGCACTCTGTCAGCTCACTAAAGAGAATATTTCTTGCGAGTCTGGAGTCAGACATGCTACATATCCATATAACCTATTTGGTAGACTGCTAGTCATTCACCCAGTAGTGCCGAGTTTGATTAAATCTCCATTTACCTATTTGAGACATGGTTAAGGAGACCACTTACCAGGCGAGAGAAATAGACTTGGAGTACCAGGCGAGGAGACCAGCTACGAGGCAAGTTTCATGTTCATGTTACTTACTTAGTAGAACGCCAGTCATCCACCCAGGAGTTCCGGGTTTGATTTCCGATGATACCAAAAAAATGTAAAAAATCATAGTTTTGATTTTTCAAAGGTCTTTTTACATCTTTCTAGTTAGTTGAAAAAATGTCCACTGGCTAAATATAGCCATATAAACTCTCTAGACTGGATATAATACAATTGAGTTATTGAAAATATTTTGACCTAAGTAAAAATTCGCTGATATTCAAGTTCTCAACAATTTTTTTTGTAAACAGATTTTTTTTTCATGAAAAAACTGCAAAACAATTCATTATTTTCTCTAGCATTTATTAAACTTAACAAGCACTTGTTTGTTCAGTAAACGTAAATGTAATCTGTCCAATAAGTCATCAGATTAAAAACTAAGCTTAGTTATCTTTAGAGAATAAAAACATAGTATTTATTCGATTTGTAGTTATGAAAATGACTGAATTTGAATCGTTAATTACAATAATCAATGTGTAAGATAAGTTATATGAAATAACTACGATTTTTTTATCATCTCATAGATAAATTGATGATTTCTTTAGATATAGAATAAAAAATATTGTAATAAACTTAGACTCAATTGATGTATATGTATATTTGGAATCATGTACGTGTTGATTTTCAGGTAAATTCAGGCTAATATGTTACCAAATAAAAGATTTTTCTTTAAAAAATGTACATCACCTGATGAAAGTGTCGGATAGGAGATTCAAATATGAACATTATGATAAAGTGTTATGAATAGAATAACACAATACTATATAGTGTGTTAATTGTTTTTTTTTAATTAAAATTTCATTCAAAATATTGTGACTACGATAAGAAGTAAATTCCTAATACAGGATGGCCACTAAAAGACTGAAGGGTTTAAAAAGTCATAACTTGTTCATTTTTAATTTAATTTTTTTACAGATTATAGAACATCCTTTAAAGATTAAGATGGCTACGTATGATGTCCAACAACGATTAAAACGCATTGGGTTTTTTTCTATTACAGTGAAAGATCAATTATTGAAACTCAGAGAAAATAACGGCAACATTTTAATGTCACAGTATCTCTTAGCAATAACATGATTTTGGGGTACTGAGAATTCCAGGGAATTACATCAGCATCAATTGCATCATCAAAATTGCACTGTTTGGTGCGCTGAAAGAGTTATCGGCCCCTATTTCTTTGAAAATGAGGAAGGTCAACCAAAAAGAATTAATGGGGCTCTGTATAGGACAATGCTTGAAATGTTTTTACGCCCAGCGATCAAAGATAATCAGGAGGTATGGTTCCAACAGGGTGGATCTACTGCGCACACTACCAGGGTGACGATGAATCCCCTATGAGATTATTTTTTATATCATTCAGTCTTTCAGTGGCCACCCTACAAATATATTCAATACTTATAATTCCAAGTAATCAAAATTTTAAACAATGTCACTTGGTGATTTATGATGACTAAGTGATAAATTTCAAAAATATTTTTTTACTTATCAAATGGGCAATGTGCATAGCAGGTGTAAATTTGGAATTGATATGTTAACCGGAAATACTCTTTTTTCAAAATCGAAAAATGTATAAGTTTCCAGATGCATACTCGTATATGTATGTGTATAATATATTGGAAGGAGTTTCCATTTAAAAATGTAAGTATCTCAGAAACAATGAAATTTTTATGTTGTTACCTATTTTTTCCAGAAACCCGACGATATAGAACCCACAGACGTACTTTTTTTATTTATTTCAAACATAGAATGTGCATACTTCAATTTTATATATGTAAAAATATCAAGCCAGGAAATTCACAAAATGCACAAGGTTATATTCATCACCAGTATTCGGTCCAGTGTTAAAGATAGATCTTCACAAAGACTTCCACAACTCGTTGTTAGGAACTCATTTCGAATTATTCAAATTTTCAACGTTGATATTATTTACTCCCTTGTTTTTCACACCAAGTTTCAAAAAACTTCTTCTCGAACAAAAATAAATAATTTTGGGTCTTGATTTTTTACTTTTGTATAAATCCAGACAAAACTTTTTTTATATTTGTTAAATTATCAAAACCAGCAATAGTGGGTTGGATCTTATTTGCATATACATATATGTTACGTATATTTGTGCAACCTGCAGCAACAGATGTGAGGCCTTTATAAGGGTATTTGTTACGTAAATAAATAGCCCCTGACACGCACGCCACCTTTGAAACGTCCACTCATAAATATTAATAGGGTACTTCACCGTTATTGTCTGATAACTTGACACTGTGTGCCATTGCCTGGGAAATTACATACTTTGAATGGCATTCATTACACCGCTGCCTATTAGAACTAATTGGAAAATTTACTAAACCAATGACTGGGAATTTTCCACGACACTTTTCTTTCACATAAGCTGATGAAATGTGGAGAAGGTCTCATCTTAAATGTTATTATTTTTAAAGCACTTTATATTTAAGTTTTTAATTTAGCTTACTTAATTTTTTCTTAATTTTCAGTTATTTTACTTCTTAAGAAGCAAAATTCGCAAAAACAAAAAATATGCCGGTTTAACACCTTTCTAGTTAGCTGGAAGAGTTTGCCACAAGTCAATAAGCTCGTCAGGTTATACTGGATACAACAAAAGTGAAATATAATACAATAATATAAGATCTTCAGTTATACCTCATCATCATGTCGTATAGCTCATGACTGAGCGTCGTGACTCTTCCCCTGCCATCCTTGCACTCCGCGACTCGAAAGGCAGTTGTTAAGAGTAGTCAAGTTGCGTCTCTAACTTATTCAGTCCAACGCATTGGGATTCTTCCTCATATGCGTCGTCTTTCCACGCCTCCAGTAACCACAAACCTCCCCACACTGTCTCCTTGGCAACGAGCAATGTGCGCAAAGTCGAAGACTCGTCGAAGGTGAAACTCGTCAGTTATCCCATCTTTAAATATCATCATTATTATCATTTTTAGCTTTTTTTATGAGCATACTGCTACAAATATCACTCTGTCGTTTACTGATATATATGTTATATACATATCATTCACACAGAATAACTTTATAAGGAATCACCCTCTGTGCACTACACACGAGCTAATACGAGTATCACGGCTAAACACTCAGTCATGCGTGGTATAGAGATATTGAACCAACTTAGCGACACTGGATATATTCTCAGCTCCATCTAGATTATGAGAAGAATCCAGGCTGATATTCTTCCTTACGAATAAGCTAACTAGGAGCAGACCCTTTTTGCGTATCAGGAGAAATTCGTGCAATGTGGATGGAAAAAAAGTCGTTTAAGCTATCTCCGGTACCACTTGATGAGTCTATACGTTGAACAATTGTTGACTTGACTACACTCCATATATCACCACCATCATCAGCAACATGGGAGTACGTCCCGATTGGAGAATACAGAAATAACAGATCTCCATTTCATAACATATTGGCATGCATACCGAGTATTTCACTCTTGTCACATCCATTCACCTTGCATGTATAAACTCTTGTTATGAAGGTTTTTCAAATCTCCCGCTTTCAGAAGTAGATTCATTTGGTCGTGCTTTAGTTTTAAAGTATTTTTAAACACTTAATTTATGTAAATTTAACTGAGTTATATCACCGCTTGATGTGAATAAATTATTAAATTGACATAACATAAATCTGAATTGACTTCTAGCTATTTATTTCATCGATCACCATTCGAAATCAAATATTTTTTGTATTATACTTAATGAAGCATTTACAATTTACATAGTTTTAATTGTAAGAAGAATCGTAGAGTAGGTATTCGTACATAGCAATGCAAAAAAGCCTCCATTTGGTGGTTATAGAGAACCACTTCATTAAAAAATACCTATGATGAAGTGGTCATATCACAAATATCATACATTTGTCCTAAATACTAACACATTCTCATAATACATTCACATCCTTACACATATTTAAATATTTAGCTATCACACACACACACAGTTTTAACCGCATCATAATCTCAAAAACGACATCAAAGAGTCACGTTTCTACCCTAAACCTTCAAAGAATCGATCAGTTAATTCTTCTGATTGTTCCTGATATATTGTAGTATACTAAGGAACCGCCTTCAGAATCCGGCATTATGCATCTCAAAAATTAAAAAAGGGTTTGGAGCAATATGGTTATTCGATGTACTCAATCTCACTAAATTACTCAAAGTAATAAATAAATAATAGTTTTAAAACCTTTACACATTAGATAAAATCAAAGTATTGATCTAAAATATTTGATCGCCATCCCTTTTTGTCCCTCTTTTGAGTGTTACTCCCTCCATTCTGTCTTAATATATTCAGTCAGGCAGGATACCTTCACGGTGAACATTTTCAAAGAGAAAAAATCCCTTTCAAATAAAAAGCATTGACCAATTCATCCATTGACTTCCCCACCGATCCGTGTGAAATTCCTACCAGGGCCGGAGAGGAAGAGCAGCAAAGATGTAGTAAAGAAAAATGCCCCGAGTAGCGCAATTTGACGGGCTCACAAAGCTGCTTTAATTTATCGCCATTGCCACAGCAACTGTGGCGCTTACCGGCCACACTACCACACGGGGATGGTGGAGTAGGGGGGAGAAGGTCTCGCCACACACTAGGAATATTTATAACCCCATCCCCCAAAACTATGCATATTTACAACACATTTTTTTAAATATAAAAATGTGAATTTGAAATATTTAACGTCGAATATTATGACACTAAAAACACCTTCATTTTTCATACATAACATACATCTAAGCTATTCCTACGATTCGTCAATCGTTAGGCTTCACAGGATAGGAAATCAGTATGCACAGTTGATAAATCCATTTGAACTCTTCTTGGACCGATATAAATTGGGTTTGAAAACGATTTTCTTGACTATATTTTTTCTGTAACGATTTTTTTATCATTCAATTTTTATACCTTATTATTGTCTTATTGAACGCTACATCTTGACTAAAGAACTTATGGTAGTGATTGAGTTGCAGTTCTTCTGAATTGTTCCGAGCTGCAGTGAATAGAATATGGATTGCCATGATGGTGGCCAACCTTCGATAGTACACGGCACCTCAGGAAGAAAAATTGTGTGCTTATTTAATATATTTGTTCATCTTTGTTATTTTTTTATATTGTTGAACTATAGTTCTCATGACCGTATGTATATTCGAAGAACATAATAAATATGCATGTCATTAGTAATATGTTTAATTTTCTCACCCTTATATGTTATATTGCGTAGAACAGGGGCCACCACCTGGATAAAGCACGACCCTGTCTCCTTTCCTAGAACTAATCTAAGACTTAGCCCTACTCCAACTGCATATTTTCTTACAAAACTCCTCCCTTCGATTCCTCTAGACTTTCATTGGTCTTACAATTTAATTATTCCTATCTGATTTGACTAACAACTCACAATTCTGATATAGATCGAATTGTAGGTTATATAATGTAATTGTCAATCGAAGTATTTCAAAAATAGCAAAACTGGCTGTTCATAATGGAATAATTGTCCTAACATTAGAATATGCAAGTAAAATTTGGACCTGGCAAACATGTAATAAAAGTAGAATAAATGCGCTCTCAACGAGAGCATATAGTAGAATGTGTGGAGAAACAATATTTGGCGGAATAAGGATTTAATACATTAAATATGAATTTGGATTGAAAGAAGTTGCAATGGGTAAGATGAAGAAAGGAGCATTGAGATGGTTCGGTCTGATATAAAAAATAAATTATGAAAGATTTAAAAATAATCTATATAAGTAGTAAAGAATACACAATAAGTTTAGGAAGGCCTAAAAAACCGCAGTAGATCTAATGAATCAAATTCTGAAAGAGGATAAAATCAAAACTTTTTATAATACAGGACAATATGTATGAGGAGGTGTAGGAACGTGTCAGAGGTGTAAGATACATGTCAAAATATAATAAAATAGAGTTTGTTATATGTTCTGACTATCTACCCTAATAGGCGTGTGACCTGTGGTGATGATGATCATTAGTTAACTAATATAATGACTTATCCCTCAACTTCTGTCTGTTTCGAGTGCTCGTTAGTCAATTTTTAGTTCATTTCGTGTTGTGTGATTTCTGATTTGGTATTATATCAATTATTTTTAGTTCATTTCGTGTTGTGTGATTTCTGATTTGGTATTATATCAAGTATTTTTAGTTCATTTCGTGTTGTGTGATTTCTGATTTGGTATTATATCAAGTATTTTTCTTCGTACTGAATCTGGTTATCTCTAATGTCACTCGATTTATTGATCTTTCTTCCTATCAATTGTTTTACTATTCAGTTATTTCATATTCTCTTCCCTTATCGTAATGAGATCTGGAACCCAGCATTTGGACAAGACATTTCCATACACCATATCTTATTTTACACAGAAAGCTGAGATAAAGACGATCAATATATTTGTAGTATTGTTATGGAGCCTCTTCGATTAACCCCCTGAGATATTTTATTTATTTTTGAAATGAGTTTGAGGGATGTTTCAACAATTGTTAGATTTAATATTCCTTTATTTTTAATTAACTTATCTATGGTTCCTGAATGAATCTTGACACTTATTTATTTGAGAGGTAATAATACTGTCCAACATTTATTGAAACAGAAACAATGTAAAACATTATATTTACACACCTATCTGTAAAAGTCGGAACACTCAATCAATAAGACCCCTTTAAATACAATACTTTAATCAAAAAACCTTTTAAAAACTAAATCGTCATAATAGAGAACTGAAAATCTTTGAATCAGTATTTATATATGTTTGGAAAATCAATATTTGAAGAAACATGTTTAAATAATGGATGAAATACCGAGCTTATTATTCCAGCTCGAAAAAACGATAAAAAAACATCGTTCGCAAGAGAAAATATAATTAGCATGTCAGAAGATGGTCATAGGATAGAAAAATCATTCTTTTACAATCCTAATAAGATACTAGTATTTTCTCCATTATGAAAAATAGCAATATTTATATCAGCATACTAACAACGAGGCGAATCAAAAATATAATTTTACTGATTTACTTAAAATTATTGTACGGTAAATGCTTCACCCCTTACCATGTTTGGATCTTATTTTGGCCGATTTTTATATGGCTTGTATATGACTGTTAGAGTGGTCATGTCACTTAATATTTCAATATATATAAAGTTTAGTGGATGCTCAGAATATAGTCGAAATAAATCTCGAAACTCCAATACGTCGATATTATTTAACGAGCACTTTATAAACAAAATTAATTAATCAGTGGCAAACGCCATTAGCGTTTATTTTTCAAAGAGGTAATATTTTTTTGTGATAATACTCGTACCAAACGTTTTTCAGAAACATTGTATATATATTTCGTAAATACAATTGAAGTTTTCAAAATGTATCTTACAGAAAAGAAAAGGTATGTTATTGAAATAAAAACATTGAATGTTTTAAATTAATTATAAATTGAAATAAAGTTATTAAATTAAACTCCACACAAAGCAAAACAATTACTCGTATATATCCCTTGGCATAAATATTTTAAAAAACTTTCCCGAAACTATAAAAACGTTTCTAATAAAAAAAATGATACGAGTAGTAGGTATATTTTGTATACAAGTTAAATAGTAAAATAAATAATAATTGGGATAGAAGAATAAATTATACGAGTAGTAGGTGTATTTTGTATACAAGTTAAAAAGTAAAATAAATAATAATTGGGATAGAAGAATAAATGTTAGTTATTAATTTTATAAATGTTATACTATAAAATATTATTAGTCAAAAGTAGATAATTAAAGAAAAATCATTATATGAACAACATGGTGAGATTTTTTAGAATCTATACAATAGACTTATTTGTTTATTATTTCGTAAAACTTATGTAAGAAATATAAATCCAAGTAAAAAATTCAAAATCCATATGGAGTATTGAATTGATGTAACCTTAAAGAGGGTCATCCATTCATAGAAGTACAAAACGCAATATTTCACTTGCTTCTTATAAATCTTCAACTGGTCGATGCGATTCTGCGTCTTATTGAAGTGGGTAAGCCGTACACTGGCCCTAAGCAAACAGAGGTGTATTTGTTGGGCTACGGTGCCGTGGCAGAACAAACAGCATCCAATATGCGTTATTGTATTGAACTAAAAGCCAGTTTATACTAGACAACCATTTTCACTGTGCATAGAGGCGGATCTAGGCGACTGGCACCCGAGTGTAATAAACTTTGTGTGACAACATTATTAATAATAGTATAATGCTGAACCAAACTACACGTTTTCCTTTTTTATTTATGACGTGTGACTTCAACATTACAACATTCGTACGTGAAACGAATGTTGTAAAATCCAACGTCATTGTAATTGAAAATGATGAACGCTAAATAAAATGTGATATTTGGGAGAACACTCAAATATTTGAACGATATTAATTATTCTGCTATTTGGATAATATGTTCTCAGGCAACGGAACTTTGAAATTAGATATTGAATGGTGAGATAAAATGTAAGTGAGATATTTGGGTGAGGAATGAAAGATTAGAACGAGATGAAGAACTCTGTTGTTTGGAAAGTATTTTCTCAGACGAACATAAGATCAAAAGAGATGCTGCATTGTATGCAAAAGAAAACAAAATTAATTGAGCACTGAAAGATATTTCAAAACCAAGCATTATCAAAATCTGCCAGAACCATCGGTCACAATATCTTATTAGAGTACAGGAATGAAAGAAACCGAGTCAATTCACGCACTGAGAAGTACGAGTATATGTGGTGTGTCTATATGTGACAGAATAAGAAGTTGATTTATCTAGGATGAATATGAGCTAAAAATTGATTTTCAATATATTATTGATGAAAACAAATCACAATGATTTTCAATGGGGAAACGTGTTTTAAAATGTTTTGGACATGTTGAACGGATGGGTGACGAAAGACTTATTAAATTAATTCTCAATACAAGCATGAATGGGAGCCGTAGTAGAGAGGAAAGTATGGTTGGACCAAGGAAGGGAAAGAGTAAGATAACAAAAACGACTGTTTGAATAAATGTATGAAAGAACAGTTTGAATAAATGTATGAATGGGAAAGTAGCGAAAGACGTGTGTCGTGTTCAGAAAATTTGGCACTCTGTCCTCACTGCCCACTCAGATAAGGAAAAGGTATGATGGTATGTATGATAAGCATGGTGTTCTATAAGAATAAAAAGCCAGAAAATACGTTTTATGGAGATACAATTGAGATCAATACAATTTATATTTGTATACTTTGTTATTTATATTTGTAAAGTACGCTATTCAGATTTGTATACAACACTATTTAGATGCGTATACTACGCTATTTAGACTTTTATACAACACTTTTTATATTTGTATACTATGCTATTTAGATGCGTATATTATACTATTTAGATTAGTATACTACGTTATTTAGATGCATGAACTATGCTTTTGACATTATACACTACGCTATTTAGACGCGTATATTACACTATTTAGATTTGTATACTATGCAATTTAGATGTGTTTACTTTGTGGTGTGGTGGTGTACTTTTATACTCCAAGTGTGATGAGTTGGAAAATAGATGCCGGAGACCGACAAAAAGGCAAAGGACTCGGCATGCAGGTGAGCCTCATCTATCTTACATCGAACTCTCTAGAAGTACTATAGATACATATACACAACTATCATGCAATTTCTCTGTTAGGGTCGACAGAAAAGATAGAGCGCTAGACTTTCCTATCGCGAAACACATCCTTAGTCTCTTCCGAACCCATACGCCTTCTCACACAACTTCTACGATTTCTCTGACTTTCTTTCATTTTCGTCTTTCAAAATATCATTCATTTGATCCAACCATACTTTCCTTGGTCTTCCTCTCACACGCCTTGATCCACGTCGTTTGATATATCTCGCTATACACCGTTCAATATCTCTCGTAGATTTTCATTAATTCTCAGGTATTTTGTCTTCGCATCTCTCGTAAAATGTACTTATCAAACTCTGTAATTAACTTTCACTCTCCACCAACACTTCTACGTCATCAGCATACAGTAATCCGCATATATTCCCATTCAACATTTGTATGCCACCAATTGTCCTTCGTAGTTCCTTCATACATGAATTTATATAAATATTGAACAACAAGGGTGACATAGCACATCTTGCTTCGCTCCTTTTGAAATATTAAACCACTGAGTCAAGGGAATAGGTGCGAATAATAAATATTACCATGTTTTTTGCAAACGTAGGGAAAGCACAAGAATCCCAAAGAATAATCCTATATTTGTTTAGTTAGTGACAGCTGTTTCGCCATACAAATTAAAATTTTAAAAAACCAATTGAATTAGGTTTAGATATCTGTTGTCAAATAAGATACTTTACAATTTGAAGTAAATTATTCCAAACCCTTTCACAATTAATATTTAATATTTTTATCTAAATAGTAATTCAGGAATTAAAATATGGCTGTACTAATCGGAAAGCATGGAACTCTATATTTTCTGCCTACCCTGACAGGAAAATGATGTGATGTAATCTATGTATGTACTGTAGAAATATTATTGTAAAATGTAGCTGTAAAATATGTCATGTAAACATCTTAAGTATCATATATACACGTATAGCCACCCACCGTTTAAAAAGGTCATTGTCTGGCGAAACAACTGTCACTGTGCTAATAAATAAAGGATACAAAACTATCGAAGCATTTAATTTTAATTTTCCTAATTAAAAATGGAGTTCTACGAATTGAATGTCGTCACCATGAATATAGAGATTTCATCAATTTCTCAGTAATTTTCAATTGTACCATATGTGTTCTGCCCGATGCTTATTAATTCAAAGGGAGTCATGGAATCAGGATTCGAACTCTTTAAATAATTTTAAAATACATGTAATGGGTACAAAAAATCTGATCCGAGATAACCTGTCCGTGTCTCACAACCGGGTGGTTGCGAATTCAATATGTCGGTAGCTATTTTTTTTTAATAATTTTTCAGTTTACATTTCACTTTGATCATATTTAAAAACATTTCCAATTGCTTGAAAGAGATTGCCACATGACAATAAACCCGCCAAGTACTAGTGTATACAACAAAATGTAAGATAATTCAAGGAATTAGCAAATAGTCTGCATACTTATTTATGTATTTAAACGCTTATTTGAGCAATGTACAATTTAGCAAATTCATAACCAAAGAGCAATATCATCCAAATAATCAGATTTTTTAATAGTTTTGTTTGTAGTGCTAGATGAGAGATTTACACTTGTGCTTTATACATTGAAAATAAAATAATCAAAGAAACAATTGTAAGATAAGAAGACAGGAATCACTTAAACACAACAAATATAACAATACGAGTATCATCTACAGCTAGGAGATAGGGGGGATTTGTATTGGGAAGATACACAATGAAAGAATCAAGAAATACTACGTCACTGAAGGAAAATACAATGTTTTTTTCATTCACTGCTTAAAATTTTCAGCGACGATTCGAGTCTTATGATACTCGTATTTGACAGTTGTCAACTGTATATGTATATTTTGCCAAAAATTCTCATATTTTTATGAAAACATCAAAACTTGAACAATTCACTTAAAACGAAAACTTTATATTTGACAAACGCAAAGACGTTTTGGATTGTACGTTTTGACACAACTTGATTACAGTAATATTAATCATTTCTGAATTATAGAATTGCTGAAAATATCTTTCAAATCGGTTGACAAAACTCCTGTATTTCAAACCAAGGGTCTTGAGCTCGATTCCCATTTGTACACATTTTTCAAAAATGTATTCCGTTTTTATTTCCCTTTAAGGCCTCTTCCCTATATTTCATCTTGGCTGGAAGAGATTGCAACATTGTGATAAAAACGTTAGTTTTTCAGATTACAACAAAAGTATAATTCAATACTCAATACTAAACTGGCTTTTCGAATCTTTGCATTTCATTTTATGCTTCCAATAAAAATACCTTGTTCTTCACGCAATTAATATACATATATATATATATATATCTTCTAAAATATATCAACTCCCTTATTTCCTTTAATTCAGTTAGTTATATCTGGCTGATATAATACATTCATCATATCTCGCTATTGACTAAATCAGATCTGAATTTAATATCATTCTATTTCTGAGTGCTTATACGAGGCATATCCAGAAAGTAAGTGTACTGAATTTTTGTACGTTACAATTTTTTTTATTTAAACAAAAAAATTACGTGGTTAGCGTAGTACATATGTAAGCTATTTTTCGACATAGTCGCCATTCCTCTCAATGCAGGTGGTGAAGCGAGGTACAACTTTTTGATGCCTTCCTCGAAGTAGTTTCCCGCCAACCCCTCCGTCCACTTCCCCACCTCCTCCTTTACCTCCTCGTCGGTTGAAAACCTTTTTCCACCCATGTGCAGCTTCAGGGAGGTAAAGAGATAGTAATCTGAAGGTGCTAGGTCAGGGGAATGCGTGGGATGGTTCAGGACATCCCATTTAAACCAAAAAGACCACACACGGCCAACGCCACGAAGGAACTGCTCGCCTCGTTTAAATGGGATGTCCTGAACCATCCCACGCATTCCCCTGACCTAGCACATTCAGATTACTATGTCTTAACCTCCCTGAAGTTGCACATGGGTGGAAAAAGGTTTTCAACCGACGAGGAGGTAAAGGAGGAGGTGGAGAAGTGGACGGAGGGGTTGGCGGGAAACTACTTCGAGGAAGGCATCAAAAAGTTGATACCCCGCTTCACCACCTGCATTGAGAGGAATGGCGACTATGTCAAAAAATAGCTTACATATGTACTACGGTAACCACGTAATTTATTTGTTTAAATAAAAAAAATTGTAACCTACAAAAATTCAGTACACTTAGTTTCTGGATGTGCCTCGTATAAAGAATAACTTTTTGGCTTATTTTTTACAAGAAAAAAAAAATTTCTTCTGAACACCATTCGCCTGCATTTTTTTTACTTTTTTAAGGGTTTTCTTATTTCGGGTCCGCCACTGTATTTTTGCGAAATACAAAGATGTCAAACAAACTAATGTACTGTTTATACTTATAAATCACTTTCTAGCTATAAGTGTACCTTATAAAAATCTCATATTTATAAAGGCAACTCACCTTACAGAATGCTTTTAAAAAATATATCTTTGTAAAATACTCGTATATTACATATTAAACTTTTTAGCAATTATAATATACGCATTTGTTTTGTTTAGTATTTTTAGTCAAGTGCTAATTATTGTCTATTAAAGGAACCCGATTTAAAAAATAATATAACATTTAGTAATGAGCTCCTGCTCTGCAAAGTATTATATTTAAATTAACCTTTATTGAAATATTATACTTTGCAGAGCAGCTGTGCAGTTGAAAATTCTTCTTTTTGGATAGCCACAGAGTATCAAATTTCTCAATAAATGAATATAATAGAATACTTTGTTATTCCACGAATTGAATTAATATTTTCGGTTTGTTACAAGAGCAATGTTTAGGCTCAGCTGGTGTCATATTTCACAGGAAGTGTGTGTGATCTACTGAACCCAAAAAAAAAATACTAAAGAGTGAAACTGTTTGAATAATTTGGTTATTTATTGCTGTTTTATTTGCTTCTAGTTTTATATATCTCTAATCAAACCGAGATCATTCCGCCTGAAGAGAGCTTCGAGATAGGAAATAGAACTTAGGATTAATGTATTTATTGGAATAACAAAATAATTTACTATTTAATATTCTTATATTGAATTCTACAAACTCCATTTACACATTAATTTAAACCCCATTTATTATTATTTTTTTCATGTCCTTTACACATTACAGGTTTTCCTAATTCGTACAAGGACCAAACATAACAAGTACAAAAAAACATGTATAAAGTAGTTCAACATTTTAAGAATTATAAAAAGTATTGTAAAAATGTATATTTTACACTAAAATGCTATGACAAAATATAGCACGTAATATTAGGTCCTTACATATGAAATTGGCGTTTTGTTTGGGAGGAACATAAAGTTGATTTTTTTTTAATATAATATATTTATTTAATCAAAGTATGTACCATTGCTATCTATGCACTTTTGCCATCTCATAGGTAGTTCATCGATCCCTTTACTAAAAAAACCATTCGGACGGGAATCAATAAAATCTTTGAAGTCGGTTTGGACTGCCCCATCGGAGTTGAATTTTTTCCCTTGCAAGAAGTTATCCAAATTTCGAAAAAAATAGTAATCTGTCGGGGCAAGGTCCGGAGAGTACGGTGGATGTCTTATACATTCCAATTGAAGCTCTTCTAATTTGGTAGCCGTCTGTTGTGCAGTGTGTGGTCTAGCGTTACCATGAAGCAGCAGTGGCCTAGAGCGATTAACCAGCCTCGGTTGTTTAGCAGCTAGCTTTTCCATCATGGTTTGCAGTTGCTGACAATAGACATCTGCCGTAATCGTCTGGCCAGATTTAAGAAAGCTGTAGTGAACGACACCAGCACTAGTCCACCAAACGCTCACAAGTAACTTTTTTGGAGTCAATTTTCGCTTGGGGCATGGTTTGGCTGGTTCGGCAGGGTTCAGCCATTGCGATGAGCGCTTCCGATTATCATACAGGATCCACTTTTCATCACAGGTAATGATTCGATTCAAAATCCCTTCATTATTGTGCCGGTTGAGTAATGCAACGCAGCAGTCAACGCGCGTTTGTTGATTTGCTTCACTCAATTCGTGAGGTACCCACCTTTCGAGCTTTTTCACCTTCCCAATTTGCTTCAAGTGGATTAAAACAGTTTTATCACTAACACCGCAGCCTGCAGCTAACTCGGACGTGGTTTGCGATGGATCCGCTTCCACAATAGCCTTCAATTCTTCATTATCAACTTTCTCCACGGGGCTTGTTCTGCAGGTCGAAATTTCCAGAACGAAAACGTTGGAACCAAAAACGCACTGTGTTTTCTTTTGCGGCACCGTCGCCATACACATCATAAATCCTTCGAGCCGTTTCTGCAGCACTGGTGCCACGGTGGAACTCGTACTCGTAAATAACGCGATATTTCAAGTTTTCCATTTTGTAAACTGAGTGACGCAAAGAAAAAAAACAATTGAGGAAAAAACAAATGAATTATAATTTTCGAAACACAAATACTTGAGTAAATAGCTGTATAAATTTGAATTTGGAATTCCTAACCAAAGAGAAGATATTTGAGATCAAAGTTGCCAGTACGGCAAAACGCCAATTTCATATGTAAGGACCTAATATAATATAAAAAGATTCAAATATTTTAAATACTACACTAAATTCAAGAAATTTTTCCCGAAGGAGCTGAGCGACACATGAAATATAGTACATCTATATGAGGACACACACAGTTAAACAGTGTGCCTACCGGCATCTCCAACGGCAGGTTGGTTTGACCAATGGGTTGATAGAACAATCTATGGGAGCGTTGTCTCAAATAATTATCCGGAACATACAAACCATGACTGTTAAGGACGGATGGGTTAACTTAATTACCCCTGAGCAAACAAAAAAATTGACACCCTATCGAAGTGATCTTCCCCTCTCTAATGATCTGTAACTCTAAGCATCCACAGTAAGAAGACACTTGGATAAAGCCAGGGCTAATATCCATACTCTCTCATGTAGAGACAACGGATAAATCTTTTCGGAACCCTATCTAGCATGAGTGAATACGTAATCCCTGCTGGCGCCCATATTATAGAGCAATATTTTTAATGACTTCTGGCCAAATAATTATATAATATCCTGAGTACATAGGTATCTGCGAATAGTTTGGTGGTACGAATTATAAACCCAAGCATCTTATTTGCTTTGTTGCAGACTGATTTGATTTGCAAATCAAACGAAAGGTCACTTTAAAATAAAACACCTAAGTCCTTTGTTTTATTCTTCCTACAAAATTGAAGGTGAAATATTTGATAAAGAGGAAATTTTCTTCATTGGAAAATATCCTTTAAACTTTATAACAAAAAAATACATAAACAGAAGAACTGACAAAAAATCATCTTGGTTGATCGAAGTACTTGTATATCTGCAAAATCGATCATATCTACTCGTATTTAAAAAATAATGCGCTTATCAGCAGGTTTTTTTTTGCGTTATAACAGCGCCATTAAACAAATCTCAGATAAAAGCAACCTAAGTAACATCCAGTAAAATTATAATTAAAATTCAAAACTGTCCAAAACAGCAAAGGAAGCAAATTCAAAACATTAAACGACCGAGTCAATTCAAATAATTTCTAGATTGCAACAATGTCAAGAGTTATATTTTCTCTTCTTGTTATTATTTCCTTAAGATTCTACAAAGGTACTCCTCTGTTATGTTTAACTACCGCCACCTCTACCTTAAGTACTCGTAATAACACTTAAATACTTGCAAAAGCAGAAATACCTGCTTATAAAATGGGGAAATTAATTGAAAGCGAACATAATTACTTCAAAGATGAGACTGGCATATCATTTGAGAGAAAGTTTTATCGTGAACTTGCTTTTATGAACACGGCAGGTGATGTAATTAGTTTTACAAGCATTATAACGTTCGTTAGACGACTATTGTCCTATTTCGCAACTATATGCCATGTATGAATAAATAAGCTATGCTACTTGAATGTGAAATGTCACGTTTTTGTTTTATTTTCGTTATTAAGGTTACTCAATGCGTCGACTCATATGCAGAATGGTTATTTAATAACATAGTGCATTTAATACGAGACTGTCACTAGTCAAAAATACTTAGTTTCAAGATAATTGAGTTTTAAAATAAAAACCTAGGAAACATTCGTTATAAAACTTATTTTATATAGTAATATTATTACTATAGTTTAAGTATAATAAATATCTGGAATGCTGGCTGAATAATCAATGGGGTCAGTCTGAATACTTTAAAATAAGAGTGGATATGGCTCAATGTTGCTTCTTCAAAATGCAGGATCTCTTCTACAACAAGAATTTCAATCTCGAATAACTTATGTGAATTTTACTCTGCTATTTATTCTTCGTACTTTTATATGTTGTTGAAGCGTGGACACTTACTCGGGATACTACAAAAAACTAGAAGCTTTTGAAATACGGTGCTATTGAAACATGATAAGAGGTCTCATGGATTGATGAAGTCCGTAATGATGGCATCTTGAAAGAGATGAGCAAAGGGAGAAAAGTTTTATACATAATCAAAAGGAAATTTCACCTACAATATCAGTTGAAAAATCTTCTATTTATCTATATTCTTCCGTTTCGAGGTGTCACCATTACGGAGTGAAGAAATACGAGAGAAGACGCATCTCTTGGTTGAAAAACTTACGGAAGGGGTTTAACTGTGGTTCCATATACAGGTAGTCGTCGACTTACGACCTATGCGACTTAAGACTGTTCGACTTTACGACCACAATCCGCGATCGGTATTATAAGCAACAAGGAAAATGTGAATTTCTCAACGTGCCAAGAAACAATGAAAGGCTATTGATTTGAAAACAAAAATGACGGTAATTAAGCAGTACGAAGGAGGAAAAAAAGTATCTACCGGAGCAAATTTTTAATTGGGATGAAACGGAATTATTCTGTAAACGAATGCCAACACGCACTTACATCCATATAGAAGCCAAAAGCATGCCTGAATTAAAAACTTTAAAAAATAGGTTGACTCTGCTGCTTGGCGGAAACATCGCGAGTTTCAAACTCAAGCCTTTAGTAATTTATCAATCAGAAAACCCGCGAGCATTCAAAAATGTAAACAAGCACACACTGCCCGTGTACTTTCGTTCCAATAAAAAAACATGGATGACGAAGACCCTATTTGAACACTGATTAGTGAATTGTTTTATTCCTCAAGTTCATAAATATTGTGTGGAGAGTAATATTTTTTTTCATATTTTAATGCTCTTAGATAATACACCTGGACATCCACCCAATGTATCTGATCTTCATCCTAACGTGAAAGTTATTTTTTTGCCGCCAAACACAACTGCACTCATTCAGCTTATGGACCAAGGTTATCTGCTACATTTAAGGCTAACTATCTCAGAATAACTTATAGATGCTGACACAGAGCTATCGTTGCGAGAGTTTAGGAAGCAGTACGATTTTCTTAGGTGTACCAAAAATATCGCTTCTACCTGGGAGGCTGTGACAAAGAAGTGCATGAATGGTATCTGGGAAAATTGTGATGAGCGTTACGCAAATACTTGAAGAATTCGATAGTGAACAAGAACTTGAAGTTATATAAAAAATATTAAAATTGGCGAAAAATCTGTCTTTAGAGTGTGAGTAGAGGACATCGAGAAATTATTAGATCATGAGTCTGGAGAACTTACGAATGAAGAACTTATTGAATTGGATGAAGAAAAAGGTAGCGAAAGAAGAAAGAAGAGAAGCAGAAAAAGAACAGGAGGAAGAGTCAGAAAGAAAATTCACAGTTAAGGGACTATCCGAAGGTTTACTTATCTTTGGAATAAACTTCTTCCACATTTTGAAGAAATGGACCCAAACAACAAACTATTTGTAAGGATTGAACGCATGGCACACGATGTGGTTCGCCCATGTCATGAAATATGCTAGGAGAAGAAGAAAACAACAATCTAGACAAACAAGCGGCCAATATTTTTTTTATATGTACAACAACAACTGTATTTTCATGTTTTATTAATACATATAACATTTAACCAATTTTACTGTAGCATATTTTTTTTATTAATCCCTTAAATGTAAAAATAAAAAACAAAGCAATACGTAAAGACATCCGAATATCAGGAATGCTAATGATAAAGAAAACAAAGACAAACTCGAAAAATTATAAAAAAAGAAACCTCATAAACGACAGTGGTGATCCACTGATTATAATAAGAACATAGAAAACAGTCTTATGTTATGATATCATCACGCACTATAATTCACATGTGTACCGAAATTATTGCATAAACCGACTTACGACCAGATAAACTTACGACCTGTTTATCGGACCCGATTGTGGTCGTAAGTCGACGACTACCTGTATTTCAAAGCTACTGTCTCAAAGATCATGAGTCCCATGATGATCGCCAAACTTCAAACAAAATAGGAACTTTAAACGAGAAGAAAATAACTAATTATTTCGATGAAACAACAATTTTAAGATTAATTTTGGGAAATAAAAATATTTTGTGATTTATATCTATGTTGATCATATTTTCGTCCAAAGCGCAAACTATATCATCACATTTTAAATAACTTCACGTTTTAAGTAATTAACAAGAAGAGCGTTATTAAGATTTTATAAAATTTAAATAATTAACATAGTGACTCATTCATTTCCAATCCAAAGGACAACTTAATACGAGTATAACGCCATTTAGAGAGCAAACTCTCCTCAAGGACATTTTCTAACTCGGGAGTCGAACCCACTTATAATTAAAAATCACGTCTGACATGTAGCAGCGCCCGAACGAATCATATGTAACACTTTATTTGTATACAGCACAATCTTATAGGGTTATTGAACCAGCTCCTCCAACCAACCACAAATATATTTATGAAGTATTAAGGGAAAAGCAGGCTAAAAATCTTCTTTTTTTAAACTGGGTGCCAGCGGGAATCGACCAGGCGTTTTATCAACTAGGCCACGGAAGTTTGTCTAAATATTTTATTATGGGTGAGATATAAACAACTTCGATCATTGTTTAATTCTATTACCAATGCATAATAAATATCTATCATTGTGGTATTACAATTACAATGTTATTGTCATATGAACATTTTCATACTTAAAAACTTAAAGACGAAATTATCTGTAAACTATTGTATGTTATTTCACTTGTAACAGTTTTGTATTGAAGATGCGATATTTTATTAAAGCCACTCGAAGCAATTATGTTATGGCTGATCAGAATACCACAATTTCTCAGTATTGAAATAATTACACATTCGATTAAATTGTCGGTATTAAGTTATACCACTAGAAAGCACTCTTTTATCTGTATCTTGTTTGTTTTTTTTTCTAATTTGCTATATACTTAATAAAACACTGGTCTTTCACCCGGGAGTTTCACGTTCGATTCCCAATAGTACCCAAAAACAAACAAAAAAAATACTAGTCTGGTAAAAGAATTCATCTTGTAACAATCCTCGCACGCGCTAGACATGTACGAATGTTGTTACGTTGTCCATGTGCGGTAGTCTATTGGTATATTCAACACGTGCGATAGCGAACTGTGAATTACTTGCCTACTCCAGTGGCTTTTAACCCGAAGGCTCGATTACTGGGGTCGAAGACAGTATTGTCTTCCAGCCACGCTCTTCATCACTCGCATCATCAATTCGGATATGTTTAGGTGTAGCATATGAATCTTATGTGTAGCTAGTTGAAATAAATTCCCTTAGGGTCAGATATTGGCAGATTTTGATGTGTAAAAAAGCATGTTGGATGAGTGATATAATTTGGCGGCAACGGTGATGTGTATAAGATTTCAGAGAGTTCAGCAATGAACAAATGAAGAATATTCGAGGAATGGTGATCATCTCAAATCTGACGAAAGGCTGAAGCTCGAACTTGTTAAGTATTTTATGTAAATTGCTTACATATAAATTCTGCAGGTGAAGTCATCTGTCTTAAAACAGTCAATGACACAGTCTTGTGAACAGTTGATTCAAACCATCTTCTTTTGTTAAAATATATGAACATTTCAATGATATTAAAAATTTCGAAGAATACTTCATTTTTGGTCGATTATTCACATAATATAGAAAGAATTTGAGTGGCTTATTTATTTTCATAGGTACTATTTGATTAAAAATAAACTTTCAATTAATAATTTGGTAAAATGAAGAGATAAAACTTTTTACGCGTATCAATAAAAAGTTATACGCATTGACATTTAAAATCAAGAAATATTAAAATCAAAACAAGAAAAAAAACTTTGTTTAAAAGTAAATCCATGAATCAATTTTCAAATCATGTTTAAAGTATAATCAATTGAACATACTCGTATTTGTCCCATAATATTCCCTTGAGAAAGATCTTTTTTTTCATTATTATAATTTCATAAGTCTTGTGTTATTCACTGTTTTTTTTAACTTTCCTCGTTGTACTATAAATTGGTATTTTTATGCATCACATTTTAAAATATATATGTATCCTAAATTGTGAGTTTTTTAGAAGATATTGATACATTATCTTTTTTTATTTTTTTATTGTTGCTATAATATGTAAAGGACACTTAACATAAGTGTCATTTATTTTTTTAAATTAAAAATAAATAAATGTTTCGTAGAATTTATCTCGATGTATCGCTGCACTTTAATTATGTGTCCATACGCATTTGGTGATTGAGAACGTTTGCAGCCAGCAGGGGGAACATTTGCATCCAAAACAACGGGATGCAGCAATAATAGTATCGTTTTGTGAAAACAAGAAAAGTCCGATTCGTAGCGGGGAATGCACATGCACCGAGCCGCCTCGTTATGGGAGGGTTAATAAACAGTTGGGCCGGGATTGTTACATACATCACTAACCACAATTAGGGGTATTTTGGGCGGCAGCCAAGGCTGGTTCGGCCCAGGACCGCTATAAGTAATATACGAATCGCTTTGGATGCAGCTCACAGAGGGATGAAAAAACCACCCATTTACCATTTTTTAATCGATCTTGTGAACAAGTTTAATGTTTATTTTTTTATTATCTACGTGAATACTTTAAATACTGTGGCGCACTAACATTATAACGTTGACATAAGGATGTAGAATATTTGTATAATATATTTGAATATTTATTCATTCATATTTTCATGGTAACTACTCGTATGTATAAATAATTTAAACGTTGGTATGTACAATTTTAGTATACACTCTTCCTATCAAATATTATTTAATTTAGGTTTCTTCATTAATGTGTTCAAAATAAAATGAAAAATAACTTACTGACATTCGCAGAAATGTTAAAAAATCTGGAAGAGAAGCTTCGACGTGTGTTTTATAGACTGAATTAAGGCTGTTATTTATTTAAATTTGTATTGTGGAATTTTTTCACCTTCTCAAAAAGTAAATAAGCCTTCACTAGAATTTTATAATATTGGTACCCATTAATCAGATGTATAAGAAATATCTTGACATAATTATAAAGAAGAAAATGCCTAAAACTAATCATAAAGTAAAAATATCTATCAAAAAAAATTGTTTTGTTTTATTGTAAAATTATTATTTAGTATATAAATTAAAACGGAACCATTTACTTTTTTTAAGACAAACATTCATCCGAATTTAACTAATTTATAGTTTATTTTAGAACCAGACCTGCGAGTTTAAGACACATATACTCGTATTCCAGCCCAAGGGTTGTTGAGCCGATTCCTGCTGATATCATTTTTTCTAAGTTTCTAGTCTGGTTTTATTAAATCGCTTTTTAAAATATTTCTATTTGATTAGAAAATATTCACACCCGCCTTGTACACTGTACTTTACACTGTACACTTGTACAATGTACTCTTGTTGCACTGTATGCAACAAGAGTCTAAAACAATATAATGAACGAATTATCTTGTCAAAGATTAAATCACACGAATACATAAAAAAACAACAAGGTTAGGTTAATATTATAATTATGACTGTCATCCCCATCATAGTTAATAAATAAAATGTCTTTGTTAGTTTCTATCCTGACAAATATTTTTCTTCTATCATATCTATAAACTTTTCCCCTCTTACTTCTCTTTATTTATTTTCACCATGACCGCACTACGTTGTCTTTCGTTCTCTTAGACTTTTTACGCCTTTAAACAGATCATATAATCATATTTTCTTCAGCCACTATTGATTGACTGCCGGATATAGGCCACCAGCGTGACTCTCCACCGTTGTTTGTCCAGGCCTTCGAGCAGCCATCTAATTCTCAATCTTAATGTCACCACTGAATAATTGATTATGAGATATTGCTACATGCTAATAAACCTAGCAGGATGTATAACGAAAGTGTGATACAGTCAAATTATACTTAAACTACAATTTATTCGACGAAAAAGGTGGACAAAAAAATACTTAATGTAGGGCGCGACGGATTCTTGCCCCGGGCGTAAAATTAGCTGACTACGACTCTGTCCCAGTTACTATTAGGCGAGGGGCGGCTTCAGCACTTGCGACAGCCAGAAGACGACCGCATGTAGATGGGGACCGGAATTAAAATTTTAAAAGTCGTGTGCATTTTAAGCGTGTATCCTCGACATCTTGGCCAATTCATTCCTATTAAATAATTTTCAGATAAAATGTAACGACCGCACGAAATTAGCTACTGAAATAGAGGAAACCAGATTCTCAGATAAATTTAATGCGATTTTTACCTAATTAAAGATCTGTTTTCTAGACTGAGCCAAATAGGGTGCATATAAAAATCTTTCCATATTTTCATCTATGTAAATTTATTTATTTATAAAACACTTGACTGTCAAATATACAAATGGCAGTTTATTGCCAGACGGGCAAATTTATCAAATCAACAAGATATGTTCCAAAGCCTTCACAGGTGTTTTCTACTATTTTAAAATGTTTTTCGGAGTCGTTGCTGTGTTGAGTTGGGTTAAATGGTGACCGACGTTTCAAAGGCGTTACAGTCTTCATTCTCAGGACGATATCAAAAACATGTTTATGTGTGCGTAGATCTATTCAACGTTAAAGTAATAACCAGTCATAACCATTACAAATAAAGGGGGTATATACATATTTGCAATAAAAGTGTCGCAGAAATATATTTTGGATATTTTCAATTGGTTTTGGAAGATACCAAGTTGTGTTAAATGCAATATATTATATATTTCTTTCCGAGGTATCGTCATACCCTTTTATGAGAAACCGAGACATGAAAATGTTTAAAAATCTCCAAATAACGGTCTCCACATCCTTTTACCAACTTACTGCCTTATTTCCGACACCTTTTCTTTCTATTAAAGTACCACTGATTACTTCTACAAATTGTCACTTGAGAAATTTATTTTTAATTTTTAATGGAAATATTCTTTAACAATTTAATATAAATCAAAATCTGAAGTGTCACAAACTCAAAAACTGTTTATATTCACGTTATATAACACTTCATAAAATTAATACTATCAATAAAAAACGTAAATTTTTTTTATTTTATGCTTAAATATTTCTCAAAAGTTACAAACTCAATCAATTTATTACATTTAAAATTGCATAAATTATTTACGTATATTTTATTGATTAGTTATGGCGTGTTCTCACGGTTCAAGTTTAGTTGACCGATAAAAGTTGATCAACTAAAGTTGAATGAAATTTGACGTGAGAACCTTTGTTTTAATAAAGTTGATCAACTTTTTAGTTGATCAACTAAAAGTTGACCCAGTCAAACTTTATCGTTCAAGTGTCGCCATTTGCTTTCAAGTTGAAACTATTCAGTTAATTAAAAATGGCGTCGAAAGCAGTTGTGTGTGAAGTTGTGCAGACAATAACTATTTTGTTAAAAGAAGAACTAAAAACAATTTTATTTAACATAAGCAAAAATCGTAAGAAACGTCGTTTTGAAAATAACATTTATAATTCCAACATTGAGTATTTTAAAGCACTTTATAGAGATGATAATATTTAAAGGTTATGTTTTTGACCGTATTATGTTTATCCCACCTTTAAAAAGCTAACATATTTTAATTATTTATCTAAATTTCACATATTTAAAACGTAAAGTTAGGGGGCATGAAATTTGTTATTATACTATTTTTTAGATGCATCTGAGGCCGAGCAGATGTCAGGAATAAACCAACAAGCTGATGATAATCAGGAAAATGAAGGTCAAGAGGTCAAGAAAACTAAGAAAATGTTAAGACGTCCAGCTACGTGGAAAATTAATCAACGTAAAAGATTACGAAACTGTGGCCAAGAATATGTCACCAAGAAAGCAAATGTTGTGATTAAAAAAATATTTGTAAACAAAGATTGCAAATGCATAAAAAAGGCATTGAAAAAATAAAAGAAGACGAGAGGAAACAAAATTTTAATTCATTTTGGAAATTAGGTGATTATGGTATTCAAAATTCATTTATTTTCGGCCTGGTCTAATCTAAACTAGTACACCGCACCGCAAACGTCCCGCGGATAACTCACGTTAAGGGAAAACAATTTCATTTTCTTACTTTTTGAAATTGGAAGATAAAAGTGTCGAAGTATGCAAAACGTTTTTCTTAAATACGTTTCAAATAAGCGATGGCAGGCTATATAGTAAATATGTATTTCCAAGAAAAAATGTTCAGGAAACTGTTGACGAACGCGGAAAAACTTCCACCAGAAAACTAGATGATTCCGATATAGTTGCACATATTAATTCCTTTCCAGCCTATCAAAGCCATTACTCCAGAGTACAGAATTCGAACAGAAACCACTTGAATCCGGCATTGACTCTCCGCAAAATGTACGATTTGTATAAGGGACAATACGAAGAAAATGGAATCGAACCGAAAAATTCAAATATTATTATCATATTTTTAACAGAAAGTTTAACCCAAGTTTCAAATTACCTAACCGAGATACTCATCGTTTGTGTGATGAATTAGAAATGAAAATGAAAGTAGAGGTTAATCCGGAGTTGAAGAATGTTACGAGTATCATAAATGAAAAACATCTACATTTGCGGAAAGCAGGACAAGCTAACATAGAGAATGTTTGAAAATGGATTATAAAAATGAA
Source organism: Odontocerum albicorne (assembly GCA_949825065.1). Lineage (NCBI taxonomy): Eukaryota > Metazoa > Arthropoda > Insecta > Trichoptera > Odontoceridae > Odontocerum > Odontocerum albicorne. The sequence goes on from OX463840.1 coordinate 20,272,171, forward strand.
ATAACTCAAAGTTACGTTATTACTTTCGATCTCCAAAAAGCTCTTCCATTCCCAAAGCTCACAACATCTATTACATATTAAAACGAAATCTTTATATTTACAACTTTGGCATTCATTGTTTTAATAATGGAGTGGGGCATATGTATACTTGGGGTGAAACAGAAGGTGGGCGTGGATCTCAAGATATTGCGTCAGTGTTAATAAAATACATAAAGAAAATGCTTCGTCTAACAAACACATTATTATGTATTCGGATTCATGCACTGGACAAAATAGAAATATAAAACTTACTTTATCATTAATGAAGTTACTTCGGGATACTAACATTGCCATAGAAACTATTGATCACAGTTTTTTACTTCCTGGGCACTATTCCTTGCCCAATGATGCGGAGTTCGGGATTATCGAAAAATCAAGCCGCAGTCATAATTATATTTTTGGGCCCAAATACTGGATATAAATCATAAAAAATGCAAAACGAAAACTGCCCAAGTTTAAAGTGGTAGAAGTACACAGAACTGAATTTCTACCTACAAAAAATCTGGAGGATTCTGTTACAAATAGAAAAAAAAACAGTTTGTGGTTATGATTTTAATTGGCTAAAAATACGATGGCTTCGATATGAGACGTCGTCTCCCATGATTTTTAAATTTAAGGAAACTTTCAATACAGAGGTAGATTTTATTCAGTGAATTTAGGCATAAGAGGTCCCGGAAGACGATTCGATGTTCTATCAAATGTTCACCAAAATTTATTATACAATTCCAGAAGATCCATTTCTTCTTCCAAAAAAAGGTACATGATGAATTTACTATCGTTCATCCCACCTAATTTTGCTAATTTTTATAAAAACCTACCTACTGAACTAGAAACACGTTCATTTATGTCAGAAATCAAGGATAGAGATTCTGATGATGAGATAATATACGATTAATAATGAATCCAATAAAATTTTTGTATTAGTTACAGATAAAATCATACCACAATGCTTTGTCATGTTTTTGTTAACATATATATTTTCACTTTTTTTCAGAATAATAGTGAAGTATCTCCATTTATTCACACGATTTAAAATGTTTTTGTACTTAATAAAAACTTTTATTTTCTCTTAATTATTACGTTCCAATATTATGAAATAATTATATTTTTAAAATAAAACTGCTTCTAAAATGATAGCAATGGTATTTATTTAATCTAAGCAAATTTTACAAAATCTTATTTTTCTCAAAACTCCTTTACCTGGATATACACTATTATTATGAAAATGAAATCTTCCACGCAAACAGTGGTGCCATAATACTGCACTGACGAAAATTAAATGCAAATGCAATTCTAGCAAATGACGAATGACTCATAACTTGAACGATAAAGTTTGACTGGGTCAATCTTTTTAAAAAGTTGATCAAGTTTATCGAAACAAAAGTTCTCAATAGAGATTGCATTCAACTTTTGTCGGTCAACTTTTATCGGTCAACTAAAGTTGAACCGTGAGAACGGGCCCGAAACGTGTGAACATGTGAATTCAAGTTGAACGGACCGATTAAAGTTGATCAACAAAAGTTGAATGAAATTTGTAGTGAGAACCTTTGTTTTAATTGAGTCGATCAACTTTTTATATCGTTCAAGTTATGAGTCATCAACAAATCGCCGGATGCCCGCTGAGTTTATCGATTTGTCGTATTCAACTTTTGTCGATCAACTTTAATCGGTCAACTAAACTTGAACCGTGTGAACAAAAACTGATTCAAGTCGTCTCGATCAACTTTAATCGGTCAACTAAACTTGAACCGTGAGAACGGGCCTTTAAGTTCCAGTTTAAAAAAAAATTAATAAAATTAAGAAGAAGAAAGTACTTAGAATACAAAAAATATACCTACTTGACAAGAAAATGTCTCCCAGCCACGCTTTTTAATATGCCCAACAACAGTTTGTTTATGTTAAGATGACTTAATGAGTTGATATTTTAGTACATAAATCTCTTGACAATCGCGACGAATACATTCTTCAAAAACGCTGTGGTTGACAAAATCGTAGTTGGTGAAACCAGTAGTATATGGAAAATACGGGATTGTGTAAATATTAAAAAAAAGATTTTTTTACAAAAATTTATGACAAATTTTGTAAAAAGGGAAAAATTGTCGGTTGTTAAATGTTTTCCGAAGATCGTTCTGCATTGCTATATACGAGTATGCCTGCAAAATAGCTTCCGAATTTCGTTTAAAAAATAATCTTTGCCCCATATGTAAATCGATTGCTTTAATATTATTCATAATTTGAAATGTTTTATTTAGACCGTCAGTAATCTTGCTAAAGGTCAAAACTAGCTTTGCTTCCTTTTCTCTCTACATTTTCACCTTTTACGTTCCATCTTCGCAACTATGTAATAAATAGAATGAGGTTTTGCAGATCCTCTTCGATCGATTCCTTCATCTGAATATATTTCTTTCTGTAAAATATTATTTTTTGATAAAGTATTTTTAAGAAACTGAATTTATAATATAGCATTATCTTAAAACTGCGGTTGGTAAGACTGTAGTTGACGAAGGATTAATGTAGATAAAGAAGATATACTTATGGCTGCTAGATTATTTTTGTTATTTGCATACAATGAATTATTTTGCTTGACATAATGCATCCTTGCTTTACCCCTTTTGAAATATTAAAACACTCAAGGCATCGTTCATTTTAATATAAATCAAACTTACTGTCGCAATTCTGTATGTTAATTTATACTTAACATCATATTTATTCAATATTTTTCATCCATTTTCTCTTATCACTCGGTCACATTATTTTTCTATCTCCACAAACGCATGCGTTAATGTTTATTTATTTATTACTTCCACGGCTATTGCCAGCATCAGCATATCCAAAAATTAGTTTTGGAAATCAGACAATTTAATTAAAGATGCTTAAATTTATAAAATGTTTTAATTATGTATATCGGCTACAGAATACAACATTTAGTGAAATTAAAGAGTTCATGAAAATATTGTAGTTGGAAACTCTTCAGAAAGCTCTCATTGACTAACTTTACCCATTTCACCTTTAGAACTGCCTATATATGATATTTTCTCTTTTATGTTTACTTAATTAGTATTGAAGTTTCAAATAACAAAACACAAGCAACAACATGCATACGTACATCATCACGCCTTGTAATTTGCGGGGTTGACAAAGATAACAGATCTACAGTAATCAAATACTCTTTGTATTCATAAACATCGGCCTGTACTGTACTGTATCACACTTTCCTTGTATACAATACAACCTGAGATGTTTATTGTCATATAGCAATCTTAACTGAAATATTTTTAAGAGATCTTAAGTGAAAAACAAACTGGAATCTTTTTTAAAAACCTGGGTTCCTATGGGGGAATCTGACCAGCAACACCCCGGGCTGGAAGACAGGCGTCTTACCGACTAGGTCATGGAGGTCGTCACAATCTTATTTTATTCATAGTTTTCCCTTTACCTCATTTCCAAATCAGGTCAACTTCATCTAGAAATGCTTTTCTCGATCCTTTTCAGGCACATCTTGCATATTCGCTCAGTTATTATTTTGCCTTTTATTATCTTCTCATGTCCAAACCATCTTAAAGCTTACATTTTATCCTTGCATTGATTTCTGATTTCTTCATTCCGCTTTCCTTCATACATTGACACTCCACAAATTATCTTTAATGCACACATCTCCACGGCAATAATTTTACTTCTCTTTTTCTTCTGCAAAGTCCATGTTTTGCGGAATCTAATGTAGGCACCAACAAATGATTATGTATTGTGATTAATTTCGCGTAGGATTTATTACATTAAGTGTTCAAGATGTGTATTTTGATTTTTAATCAAGCTATCTTGTGTTAATCTTTTTCTCCAGAAAATCGACTTACACTAGAGACAGTATTTTAAGACCACCTATACGTGTATGAAGAACAAAATCCAAGTTTCATGATTTCGGTAGGCAACATCACTCATAGGGTGGGAGGAAACATTTTCAGAATCGCAGACTCTGTAGGCAAACATCATACAGTTTTGCCGGTTAGTAAAATCGACTTCTCCACGCTTTTATTTATTGTCATTTTTGTAACTTTACTATGAACTGACCAAGTCAGGAACGCAACAGAGTCGGCAGTACTCCGAGCGACACAAAGAAGGGAAAGGTGAATCGTCGTTGTAAGCAGATGGACCGGAGAGATCACAACCCTCAGTAATGAGAAATCGACCAAGAAGAATTGTATATTATGTTAACTCCCAATCGCTACCCTTCTTCTAATCCCCTATTCAACTCACCTATTACACATTACCAAGCTGCGCAGAAGACAGAACTTATTTACCTGTTCAAGTTTTTCTGAGTTAACCCATACATCGCAAACATTTTTATCACATCTCTTTCTATACTCATACCCTTCGATTTTGCAAAATTGTTTTTCAAACCTATTACTTTGATTTGAAAAGAAACCATATTTATGCATATTCTTGGGTGATATTACACATTTTTGCAACCATAAATTAAAACATCATCATCAACCCTACAACCTAAAGATGGATCTTGACTGGGTGCAAGATTCTCTACCACATATATCTCCCAGCAGCATTCCTTCTTTAATTGGTTATACCCAGTGTGTGACAGATCTGTGTCACACTATCCAGTCCTCCCAGCTTTGATCCCCCACTCGCTGAATAAAGCCTTACTTGCAGGTTAAATGGCCTACATGCGGTATAAGTGCGCAAGCCAGCACAGTCTAGATTTTTTCATAATTTTTGCTACACTAGCTTCATCATGTAGAGTGTAGAAGTTTTCGTTATATCTCTGTCTCCGCGAACCATTGTTTGGACCATATATTCTGCGGAGAATTTTTCTCTCAAATGTATCGAGAATTATTTTGCTTTGTAAGTATCCAGGTATCCGATGCGTTAGCGCAGGTCATAGCAATGTTTTATAAAGTTGACTATTTATGTTGTGGAGGGTAAGTGAGGCTTAATTATGGAGATAATCCATATTACTATCAGATTCGTCAACCAAAATGTCGCCATTCCTATACTTGACTTAAAAAATATATATTTTTCTTTTCGACGACCGCACAATTCTCACAAATAGGTGTATTAAAATCTATTTCATTTCTAAATATTTAAAAAATGGGTGAAATTTACCTTTCTTACTGAAAATCGAACTATCCTAGTTATAAAATTTTAAACAACCAAGTCTGGTTTTTTTTTCCTTTTATAGCTTAACAAAGTCAATTCGAGGTTATCATATGAGTTAGTGACGTCTGGGGCTGCCACAAAAAGCAAACACTCATAAAATGTTTGATTCCCGGCGAGATATCCATGAATATTTTAGTCAATTACCTGGCGATATCACCTTAACTTCTCCACTTTAACGATCGACACTTTTTGCAACATTAACCCATAGAATGCCACCCTCGCTGCCTGTACATATGGTATTCGTATATATACGGTACATCATCATTATACGATCTGGCCGATTATTGTTTGATATAAATTCGAAATGTTCAGTACGCTTTTGTATATGATAAAGTTGTCAACGCATGCACAAACAGTGTCACTTGTGCGGCTAAAAAGCTCAGTTGGAAGAGCTTTAGTATCATGATCTAAAGTGCCTTTTTGACCGCATTTAACTATCTGTTTTCAATTATATTTACAACGCAATTTTTTCTTTGGAAATATTTTATTCTATGTTTGTTGTGAGAAATATTACCTTTATGTTCAAAATTATTAAAGAAATCAAAATATATTATTCTATTTTAAACAGAAACAGCTAACTAAAAGATAAAAATATTACCTGACAACTTGAAATGCTTATCCGAGCATTTCAAGTTGTCAGGTATCCTTTTTCACATTACCAAAGTCCTCAAGTGATTTAGCAAATCTTTCGTATTTCTCAACTATTATTATTTTTTACCTTTATTTGAAGTAGCAATGATTTTACGAACCGTATAGTATTGACTAGTATTCATAATTTGTTTGTAATACACTCATAGAAGGTTCTGCAAATTAAGCAGGAATTGTTTACGAATTTTAAACTTCTAATGCACTTTCTTCTTAGTCGATTCCTCGCGACTGAGGGTTTTGATCTCTCCGGTTCATCTATTTGACTATGCTCACAATGATTCTCCATCTCTCACGATATTAAGCCTCTCGGAGTATTGCTGCCATGAGGACCTTGTTGCCTTCCTGACTTTGTAAGTACAACCATTTCGTAGTCTACCTTTACTTCGTCGTTCCTAAATATTGTCCGTTAACACGAATCTTTCCAAATTATTGAATGATGGTTACATTTGTGCACAATGCGTAATAAACAAGATTTTTTATTTCAGATTATTTTCAAGCTAACACGGATATTTTATATGAAGAATTCTCGATTTTATTATTTCTTCACGTATTTTACGATTTAATGTGGATATTTTTTACAGATTTTGCTCAGAAAATAAAGGCAATCGATGGCATTGAGATGTTTTCTTGGTTACAATGGGTTTTATTATTAGGTTTTAATACTGATAGATTTTAAAATAAAAATCTGAAGTAAGTAGATACTGTTGAAATAACTTCACTGGTTAACATGAACGAAAAGGGGGAAAAATGGTTTGACTCGTTAGAAATTAACAAAAATTTAAATCGACCTTGCACTAACTCATAACCTAATTATTTCCTGCTCGATTGAGTACCTGCGATCGGCACCTTAGTCGTATAGCTACCGTACCGTGCTTACGGGAATTTAAGCGTTCCTGGTTCGATTATCGGTGGATCCCGTACCGGTTTTACTGTTGAAGGAGCCTCACTGTTGGGCGCTCTTCACTGGAAGGAGCCTCACTGTTGGGTGTCTGAAAAGGATTTAGTTTAAACTGTATCCTACGATTTTCAAAATTCTTCACATTTTGGCGCCGCAATATATGGCGTTACGGATATGATCTACTGAAAACTGGCATATTTCATTTATAGTTCTATACGCCTCTTAATTTGAGGGATTCACGATAGATTTCGAAACGAAGGGGAATTTCTGTTACTCTGTCTAACATATGATCGAGTAAAACATATGAACGAGTAAAACATATGATCGAGTAACATATAATATATGATCGAGAAAAAGTTCCAACTTCAGACAGCCTAAAGTAGAATGTGTTACTGTCACAGAAAGATCTACCGAGGTTTCTTTGTAGTTCGTTATATTTTGATAAGTTTTCTATAATTTTCTTACCAAATATGTTTTGATAAACATATGCTAATGCGGGGAAGTACCCAATATAATGGTCGCAGCCAGCACCTTCCTATCCTTACACTCAATTTATTTTTTTGTAATATTTTATTCAGGCAATAGGTAGTGAGTTCGAGTCCCGAGTTAAAGGGAAGTCTGCTCTCTTAACGGCGCTTGATGTATTTTTATTATTTAAGATTCAATTCAACTAAAAATTAACTTGTTTTGAAAACAATTTCATGGGCATGGCGCTTAAGGGGTCAAGCTAGCAGGTACCGGCAGTTCATGTCCCATGCGGCTACCATCAATCACAAACGATTTTATCACAAATTAAAGTGTGCAAATTGAAAACGTTCCGTTCTCGTGCGCTGCACCGCGCTACACCGCACTACGTCGCGCCGTGCCGCGCCGCACCGCACAGCGACAACGAATATTCCCGTTGCACTAAATTACTTACATGTGTGAAACACTTTGTGCACATTTTTCATAATTTATTTTAAACGGAAGTCGTATACATCGATTAAGAGTAATTCTATCCGTTTTTAGCGCTGGTTTTTTTCACCCCTGTTTTGAAAATGAATGGGCATTGGAAAATATCTGAACTAAAATTGATAGTATATTTTCACTATTAAATTTGTAATTATTATTTTTAACTAAATATTAATGTATATTTTCGAAGGCTTAATAATAGACCTTAAGTATATAAAACCTCCATAACGGAGCTAACTAACTAAATAGTACATCTACATGGTACATAATAAACCTTTCATCAAATTCATTAAAATACATCGCTTACCAAGATAAAGAGTATTCACAAGAACGTGACACAACCAATTCTTTACGGTGATATAAAATTGTTTTGGCTATAAAGAATTCTTATGATTCTATAGATGATTAAAGAGAAATGCGTCAATGGTCTTCATAAACTATTAGAAATGTGTCTAGAATTGTATTATACTTCAGGAAATTAAAAAAAAACAATTTCTTCTCCGTTAAATTAACCCCCAGGCTACCACGAATGCGTGAGTTCTTAAAGATGGAATTAAGATCTCACGCATTCGTGGTAGCCTGGGGGTCACTGACATAAACAGTAAGCTGAAAGAGCGACAGCTGAGATGGTACGGGCACATAAGATGGAGACCACCAGACCATACGATAAATCAGGCAATGTCTGTGGATCTTCCTCGACAGCCGTCCAGATGAAGACCAAAGAACTCCTGGATAACTCAATGCTCCAAAATCCTGCAGAGAAATGTCCTAGTTGAAAGCGACACCCAGAACCGAAGAACATACAGCCTGAGAACGAGAAGAGCCGACCCCAACAGCCTACCTTGGCAATGAGTTGGGACGGTGCCAGGAAGAAAAAGAAGAATTTCTTCTCCGTTAAATAATAGCTTTCTTTATTTTTGAGGCAGAAGCTCCGAAGAAAGATTAAGTACCATAATGATATCATTCCCGTTCTGATTTAGTATCATGACGATATCATTCCCGTTCTGATTTAGTACCATAATATCACTCTCTAAGTTCAGCACCCAAGATATGCTTCTTCTTCCCGCACTTCTACAGTATGTAATGATGGCACATCGAAACGGAAGAATAGAGATAGAGAAAAATATAAAACTCTTCAACTGATATTGCGGGAGAAAATTCAGGGCGAAAGAAGAAATTAAAAAATATCAAATCTTTCGAGATATTGCTATACCTATTTGTAACATTTTTTTGAAGTGTGAAGGAACGAATGAGATGTTATTCTTTTTGTTCTTACTTTTTCATTGCAAGTAAATCTTGAATATCTGCTTGATGCCGATTTTATACGCCATTCATAAAAACTTCGACTTGCTATCGATTAGCAACGTGATGCGGAAAATCTCATAAAAATAAAATATCTGATTAACGAGAACTCGCAACGCGACAAATGCATATCTCAAAAATTTGTTTTTTCCCCATGTGCTGCTTTAAAACTTAATATGGTTATATTTTTATTTATTAATAAAAGTGAAAAAAATATATTCACGGCCATATTTGAAGAAAGTTTCAATGGCATTTTTAAAATAGATTGTATAAATAAATCCGTGTAATTTAACTGAATCTGGCCTTTTTCGAGGGCATCCCTATGACTTCCACTTTGCAATTCTCACACTTGTACATCTGGCGTATGAAGTAAAGATGCGGTAAGTTTTGTCATATAAGGGTATTGGCTATCTCCGTTTTCTGTCAGTCCTACAGTTTTTGGAAGACATTTTGTGGTTTTATCTCAGCATAGAGTACTTTGATTTTAGCCATATGGGTGCACTTGGTGCAGTGAAGTAGAAAAAATGTTTGGACGAGGCAACCTCGATTTTTTTTATTTACTACTTCGACTATTTTTTGCTGGCACAGCTTCTCCGCTTGTTCACTTCTTTTTCTTTTCAGTCTTCCTAAGAATCGTATTTTACTGTTTTGAAAATAAATACTTTGGTCAAGTACTTTCATGAAGGAAAGTTTTGCGTATTTTCGAAGTAGATTGTAAATTATCTGTTAATTTTGACCGTGCCGTCATTTCTCAAACGTCGAACAAATGCCTCTGTAGAAAAGCAGTTAACATCTCAGATCCAAGATCAATACTGTGTACTCGATGCATTCTTCAACTCTTCTGTCACATTTGACACAAAGATGACATGGAAAATCTCATATCCATTGGCAATGTGGAGGGTCACAGGAGCAGTGGTAGATCACCTATGCGCTAGAGCTCCCGAATGAAGAGTGATACGGACCTGCCTTTGCCACAAGCTTTGCGGATGGTGAATTTCTGGGGGAACTGAAGAATGTGGGTTATGTTACTCAGCATTAAGATTACGACACAGAAGAGGAATAAATAATCCACTGGATGTATGCAAAAAAGCCATTTTCATAATAATGTATTAAATTATATTAAAGGCTTGCTAAAAATTAAATACCAGTATAAAATTATAACACTGTCGTAATCGTATACAACTCATTTATATTGCCTTTGATTGAACAATATATTTTATTGCGTATAGTAAAAAGCGAATTCATGTATTTTTATTTCTTTAACATGAAAATAAATATTCATATAATATTTTTTTTCTCGTGTGCTACTACTATTCATGCTAAATAGTGGCATTAAACTGAAAACAAATATTTAACTTAGATGGGAGGGGGGGTTAATCACACTATTTCGACCCGGATATCCTTTGTCGGCGTCAGTAGTTAGCGTGTTTGATAGACATTTTGGCGTCCCGAATTTTATTCCCGGCGAAACGACCCTAACGGCTAACATGCTCACTTTGTATTCTCCTGGATTGGATTCGTAGTGAGTTCCAAACCTGATTTCGCTGTCAGTTTCTCTCACGTAGCACTAATATTTTTTCTGAATAGTTTTCCAGGGCATAATTTTACCTAAACTCAAAGTTATTACCCGCTTTATAAGTATATGGTATTCACTGCGTTTCGAGTTATTTTCCTTCTCCAGTGACGTCGAACCTTAAGTATGTCGTCGCTAATATTATTTTCACACTCAGGTGTGTGTGTGTCACCACATGAGGAAGAGTCCCTTTCGGCAGTTCCTTCGTCAATACGTGACATCATGTCTATAAAAAATAAAGAAGGTTTCGATCTTATAATGTAGATCTAAATCTGGATGGGGACTTATTTTGTCTCCCATAGCCTGGTGGTGGGGGCTTATATACGCATTACGTAAAAAAGGTGCCATACTAGAAGCTCTAAAAACACAAGGCATTGAGAGGGCATGTATTAAGTTGTTCAATAACATCTATAAGGATACAACAGCAAAGATACATCTCAACAAATTCTCCGAAACCTGCCAAATATATAAAGAAGTTCGTCAAGGAGATACTATTTCCCCAAAATTATTCACAGTTACACTTGAATATGCCTTTAGTAAACTGGAATGGAACAATAAAGGCCTGGTGATTGATGGAAAATACCTGAGACGTTTGTGATTTGCAGACGATATCGTTATATTCTCACAAAATCCAAATGATCTTCAGCACCAAGAGGTCAGTAAAGAAGTTGGTTTAAAAATGAATATATCAAAAACCAAATATACTATGAACAGCTTTGCTACCCCAAAACCAATAATTGTAGATGGAAAGCCGATAGAACTTGTCCAGAAATATTTGTATTTAGGCCAACTTATTTCCTTTGTAGGTGGCATATCGGAGTAAATAGCACGGACAAAACTAGCATGGAGGTCATTTGGACGTTTGAACAGCATCTTCAAAAGTGATCTCCCAATATATCTGAAACAAAAGGTCTACAACCAATGTATTATTCCAGTACTTACGTATGGCTGTGAAACATGGACGCTCACAGCAAAGAACACAAAGGCTCCAAACCGCACAAAGGAGCATGTAGAGTTGCATGTTGGGATATACTAAAAGACACCGTAAACGAAACATCTGGATTAGCAATAAAACAAAGATGGAAGATGTAATAAAGTTTTGCGAAAAAACGAAGTGACAATGGGCAGGACACGTAGCCAGAATGTCAGATTCCCGATAGACATCTGAAATAATCCAATGGTACCCAAGAGGCATAAAGAGGCCCAGGAAAAGACCGAAAGTACGCTGGATGGATGAAATCAGGAAGCATGACAGCATCACATGGCGCCAACGAGCAAAAAACTGAAGTATTTGGAGTCAACTTGAGGAGAACTTATCCGATGAAGGAGTAAGGTGTCCTACCATCGGACCGAAACTCCGAACAAGCTATCCATCACTTGTAGGAGACCTTCATCCAGCAGTGAATCGACCCTGGTTGAATGATGATGATATACGCATTTTACTGACTATATTATTACGCGTATATCAATGAGTTATGTTTATTTGATATTTCAATATATATATACGTCAAATTACGAAGAGCGCAACGGTAATATGACTTGTTTAGCTCTACGTTAGTTATTGGGTTTTATTTTCGAAACTGTCTTCACTTTCAGACACTGTTTACTTATAATTTATCTAAATCGATAAAATACTCTAATATAATATAAGACAAACTGGTGAAAAATGTAGTCTAGAAAATAAGACTCGATTGAAAATATTTTCTTTTTCTACTCCAATGTTACCAAATTGGGAACAATAATTCCTCCTTACCTACTCACCGGAAGCATATTTGAGAGCCCTCGTATGTCAAGACTACTAAATAAAAATAACATTATTACGCTGGCACAGAGTCGATCCTGGTTTTAGAGGTTGTGTATTTTCTTTTTTTGGCTGTTATTTATTTTTAAGATAGTTTACCCAGAATCGGATCATTTGAAATTTTTGTTATTACAATAATAAATAAAGTTTTTTTAATAAACTTATTTATCTTCCTACTATCAAAATTTGTAAAGCAAGTCCACACACCACCATCATATGTGCGATCTCCTCCCTTTCCGTCTTTCTGTCCTTTGACCGTTCTTCTCAACTTGGACAAATGACCAAGAAAAAGAAAGAGATGAGCTTTCGTGAACGCAATTGTAAGTGCACTTACAACAGCCCGTTAGTAGTAAAATTCCCTAGTACAACATAATTTCTTACTCAAACACGTTTGAAGGTCCAATAAGTTTTTAAAATGCGATCGTACACCCGTCAAAAAATTGGATTTATTCATACTTGGATGAAAATTCTCGGGGAGGTGTTCTACCTTTGCTGGTGCCACACCTGAGTGTGAAAAGGATAGTTGTGACACCGATGGAAGGTCAAATGCCACGGACAGAAACGAAATTCAATTTAAGCAAAAAAAGAGTAATATTTATATTCGGGCCACACAAAACGCCTTTAAAGGTTTATGAAGTCACCAAACATTTTAAACTCCTACAACTCCTAAGAAAGAAGCTAAATAGCAGACTTAACAGACAGTATCATACAAAAGCTCAATGGAACAAATACGACGGGGGTACGACGGTTATATTCTCGTGACCTCTAGATGACATGTGTAAACAAGAACAGTAACTGGCTATCATGGCCAGTTACTGTTCTTGTTTACACATGTCATCTAGAGGTCACGAGAACTCTGAAGACTACGCCTACATCTCAAGTCTCTTTAGGCAGTCCTTTCTTCGTCACTACGTGACGTCACGCTCACAAAAAAAAAGAAGATTTCGATCTTCTAGTGTAGATCGCGCTGGATGTGGACTTATTTTGTCCCCTATAACAGCGTGGGTGGTGGTGGGATCAAACAGAACTGAACTGAACCTACATCTTGGCTTTCTATACTAGTAAATATCCACTTTCGGTGTTAAGCCGTGAAATACTCTCATTAAAGAGGGGAAAGGGGTGTCTAATGGATAACTACCCCCACTCCGTCTTATCTCCCATCGTTCAACCGTTCGTTCTGCGAGGTGTTTCAGACCATGTACCACACCGTAAACAGCTGCCCACTGTATGCGTTTTCTAGAGGCCATGAGCTACATAATATAGCACCGGACGCTATGGCCTGGTTGGAGAGACACGTTGTGTAAGGGCCAAAAGCAGAAGAAGAAAATTAAACTAATACTATTTTTAGAAACCGCTGTCTCCTCGAGTGCAAAGCCTTTCTCGAACATGCCTAAAGCCGCCCCAGCACCAGCCTGACGCAATATGGCTGCGTGACGTCACCTCACGATTCGGAAGAAGGTGAGTTGATATAAACAATGAATGAGAAAACGAATGTAATTTATGCTAGAAAAGCACATTACGTAAAAAAACTGATTTACGATGAAAACGTGCGTGATTCTATTCCGCTTAAGTGTGCCCGCCGAGTTTTATGATATGCCGCTCTATATAATGTCATCACGTTTTACGGTGTATATGATATTTCACAATTTGTACGCGAAATTATAAAAAAGACATGTGTACATATTTGCGCATCTAAAAAGATCGTTTACTGAGAAATATAAATTATGTAACGTTAAAATTATATCGCTGGTTGCTGGTAAACGATTTCTCAATTGAAATTTTTCACAAGACGACAGGAAATCCATCGTGTTCTAGTATAACCGTCAACCATTCTGCGGACGGAAGATGCTGTACGTGTATGAAGCTGTACACTTCGACAAGCACACAATCTTTGTAGGTCAAACCTAAAGTTCTGATGACAAGAAGTTCAAAGTAAACAACGAGAGTATAATGCTATACATTGTTACTCCATGTATTTCTCTCAGTGCAAACATTTCTACAATATTCATTCGGCTTCTTTCAGCCTTTTTCACGCCCAAGTTTTACTCCCATGCATCAAAATTGGGGCAAAATCATTGTTGTGAACCATTATATAATCAAATTTAGATATTGTTCGGTTTGAGTATATATGTTTTAGAGATTAACTTTATTTCCAATCACTACATACCGTTCAATATCCCTTGTGATTGTTCCATCATCAAATTTTTTTATCGATATAGCAGAAGTTCTTGATTTTCTCGATTTTTTATTGCTCACACATAAATCGTATTTACATTTCATTTCAATATCAAAGTTAATGACCATTTCAAAATCAAACTTATTCCATATTCAAAAGCCACAAATTAGCTGACTTGGACTTGTATTTTAAAAGTTTACCGAAATTGATTATTTTAGCGACTCCTAAAAGCGACAACCTGTGAGTTTTATATGAAGAATCATTTTGTTGACAAGTTGGGCCTAAAGTAAAGTACAACGATCAAGTTGTCGCACAACAATCTAAGGGGTTTACCTTTATTCAGGACGATGAGCACCTCACCGTAGTTATTCAGACTCCAAAATTAATTCAGTGATAAAAACTATTATATACTTATGCTGTGGTAGTGTTAGCGAAGGATGAAAATGAATTATAACGTATGATAAGTGACTTATGCGTGAAATGTGAAGAAAAATAAATTAGAAAGAATGTTAAGGTAATTGAAAAGGGTGATGTAAAATGCAAGATTAGAACGAATTGAAGAATTCTGCTATTTGTAAAATATATTCTTAGACGATGGAAAGGTGGAGATAGATATTGAACGACAAGTTGCAATAGGAACAAGTCAATGTAGCTCTGAAAGACATATACTCATATCAAGCAATATCAGGTTCTGCCAAAATTATGTTACCATCACAATACGACCCCCTCACCTTTATCAATCGGGAAGATATCCTTAAGTATGTGTATTACACGGTCATGGACTCTCCAAAACTTATTTTATTATAAAACAATTATTATTTTTTTGAGATTCACAATTTTCCATTTCTCAAAGTGTTTCTTTCCTTGAAATATTCCTTCATTAAACGTATTCCAACCACAAGACGGGTTATGTATGTATAAAAACTTCCATTACCGGTAATATTGTAATTTAGGTACCTGCGCCGGCAATGATTGATTGCCGAACAAACAATCTCCCTTCGGAGAGCACAAATGTTCGTTACTAACTTATCTCAAATAAGCCGAGCCCTTATATACACCTACTTCCTTGTTTCCTTGGAAAAACAACGTTTCATTAACTTTTTTGTCCCAATTTATTTTTTGCGACAGTCGCCCCAAATAGCGCGTTTAATGACACTCGCCGAACAGTCCTCGCACAAACTACAAGTTGAACCAAACAAACAACTCAGTAATCTTGAGTATAGACCGAAGTGGAAAGGATTGCCTGGTAAATGTTTAAATAGGTAAGTTATATTTCTCGTACAGAGAAATATAGATGGATCAAGCATGTGTTCAATTGGAATCTGCGGACCACCAAAAGCCACAAGGATGCGCTGTAAGAAGATGGATGACCTACGTGGCCTAGTTAGAAATACACCTGTCTTTCAACTCGTTTGAATCCCGGTGGAACCCAGATTTTTTACTTATAGCCTCTATAACATATTTCTGGTTAGTTATAACGAAAGTGTAATGCAATATAATACAGTGGATAGATGAGATCAAGCGATTTCCCGGAAGTCGATGGATGGGGAAAGCACAGCACCAGGAGCAATGGAAAAGAAAAGGAGAGGCAATATGTCTCGCAATGAACTAATGATGATGAAAAAAAATAATACACATTGTAGAAAATTGAATCAGAATATGAAGGATAAAATATATGAATGAGGGATAAAATATATGAATATTTAAAATCATGATAAAAAGACTTATATTTAGAGGAAATAAAAACAATTAAGTCACATAAATCAAGGTAAATGTTAATTTTACAGCAGTAAAAATAATTATGAAACCAGTTTCAAACAATTGACATTATATGAACTTAATGTATTTCTATAGTCTTATAAACAAATTTTTTTTTACTGGCTAGAAATTAAGAGTTTTTCAGTCGCTTCTTTTTTTTTTTTTTATTAAACAGAGTAAATTATTGTACAAACATTTGTCAAGGCTATACCTATATACAAATTTATTACTTAACTAATCTTAATTATATGTTATATGAACTTAGTTAATGTTATTTTCCTACATATCATTTTATTTTATTTATTCAATCTTAATATATGAGATCTTAGAAATAATTAACACCTACATACTACTTATAACTAGATAACAATTCTTACACTAATTATTTAGCAAAAACAAGTCTACTCGTTCAAGCTACTTGTATTCCATCACATTCACTCAGACCTTGGTCGTCCCAGCTAATACTGCAGGTGGACTAGTCAGGCAACAGATAATGCTTCGGGAGCTTGTGCTTATAACGGAAGGGTAGGTCGGATTTACTCTCGTAAGCCCCCAGGGCAGCTACTAAGGGATTTCTGTGATTTTGTTGGCTTTTATAAAACTTCACGGTCCAAGCGAGGATGTGGTGTTGTAGGGTTTCTTCTCGGTGTTCGGCGTGAAGTCGGGTAAGATTTGTTCTGGGATGGGTGTTAAAAGATATCTTGAATGCCTTGTTCTGCACTCTCTGGAGTTTCAGGTGATCCGCGTTGCTCACACTACCCCAAACGGGTGCAGCATAGGTCAAGATAGGACGAATAAGGGTTTTATAGAGAAGGAGCTTATTTTTGGGGGAAAGGAATTTCATACTAAGATATTCTCATCCATTGAGTATTCTTTTAACAAGTATTTTTTTACATTATCCTAATAAATTTTAAGAAACTTCAGTAAGTAAACCTTCACTTCCGTAAAAGCGACCTCCGTGACCTAGCTGATAAGACGCTCGACTTCCACTCAAGGGTTTCGGGCTCGATTCCCAATGCTATTCTCCCGCATTATCAATATGTCCGCATCTTCCATTCGTATATGTTGAGTTTCACCATAACATACAAACATGAATGACTTATAAAAGCATATTTCTTAAAAATACAAGCAGTCGACAAAAGCGAGTTCTCTATCCCTGTACAATTAATACATTCTACATAATATCTACAACATATGTACGAGTATGTACTTATACTGTTAAAGTAATTACAATATGTTCAGACTTCATTTGAATCGCTACTCTAAATCGAAAATCAACTATAATTTCATGCGATAAGCAAATTGAATTGCAATTAGAATCCACCTTTGTTTTAATAAAATCATTTCCTCCTATCATGTATTATTGTCAACGCTGTCAGGGTTTAGGAGTGTGGTGGCTGAATTGACGGATAAATGAGTATTTTTTTCTTTCTCCACCTACATCGTTATAGCATTGAGTGATCCTGTAAGTGTTCTGTTTAATAAAAAATATACGAGAGTTGTTAAATTTAAATAAATCTCTAATTTTAAATAATGGTTTAAATAGTTTAAGAAACATTGGCTTAAAGCAATGTCTCAAACAGCTCTCGTCTGAGTAAGACCAAATTGTATACAAGATTAAAATATAAAAATATCATCGTTGCATTATTTATTCCATTACTTTTATATCTTTCACGATAATTCTCTAATAAAGAGGAAACCATCAAGTTTTCCATTGTACAAAACATTTCGACTAAAATTTATCTTTGATAAACTTATCCTGCAGATCGCTCTAGCGAGTCGCGAATGCGGTAAAATGTAAATAATTTTTCGTAATATCAATCTTTCAATAATCATTTATCTATCGGGAAATCAAGTTTTGTGAAGATTTATAAAGTTTATTCAAGTGGTCCCCGAAAAACGAAATAATATTTAAAATATATTTGTATTTGTGCACATTAAATTGAAAGTTTTGTTGAATAAAATACTAATAATTAGCATTTAACTAACTTAAATTCCGGAGTGAAAAAACAGAAACAATAAAATCCTGCTTGATTAAAAAATATTCAAACAAAGTTCAGTTAAGTAAAAACAAATTGAATAGTTTTTTTTCCAATTTCCTGCTTTATATGTGTTCACATGATTTTTTTGAACTTGTAATTAAACTAATTCATTGCATATATTTACTCGATTCAAATTGTTTGGTTTTTTAATGAAGTTTTATTTTACTCTTTATAATCATAGCTCTTGTTTAATTAACTACACTCTTGGATTAAAAATAATTCATAATCGTGGGTTGTCAAAAGTATTCTTCAAAGATTATTTGAACGAAATGCAAATATAGCAAAGTGTAACTAAAAAATACAATAGTTTAACCTGAAATCAAATTCATCTTTATTTTTCGATAATAATTTTCTTATAAACAGTCTCAGTCAGGTGGTTGCAGGGAATGTACGAGTAATAAAAATCATTCTATTTAATACCACAAGTGACCTAAAATAATTTCTAAGCTTCATCATGAGTTAATCTCTTTGCAACGTCATATCGTCGAGTTTCTAGCAAAATCGGTTATTAACATTTTAATATTTCTTAGACAATTCAGTTTAAAAGTTACCACTCCTTCCAATATGTGTGCATCTGGGCATTTACATATTATTTAATGTGTAAAGAAAGTATGTCAAGTTAATATATCAATTCATTTTTTACTAGATATGCCCATTGTGGGTTTGTTGATAATTACCAAAACATGTAATTTTCGAAATTATGCACATACCAATTTGTGACAGAAACCCGACGATATAAAATAAAGCTTCCGGCGTCTCCACACAGGTTGACTACAGTAGTTGTTAATTTTGTGTCTTAACTACAAAATATGAGTTTTTATAAGTGGCCGTTATATTAATTTTAATACGTAAAATACTAAATTCAAAAGATAGTCCACATTGAAGTAACCAGAATTATATTTATTTAAAAAAAATGGTTTAGAAATGAAATTTTTCCATCCGTATTGTTTATTATTTTCGTCCTTGCCCTCGGCGTGAGATGCGGCAGTTTCCGACCCAGCGACCAAAATACAGATGTGAGCATTCCACCCCCTTTTTCCTTTTTTCTTTCGCTCGTAAAACTTACTTTTCTGAATTAAGTAACTTTGAGTTTTGTTTCTCGTATTCGGACTGATCCATTATTTATGAAGTAAATGTATTATTTATGATGGCTTCCACACAAAAAAAAACTATTGTTGATTCTTGAATAATTTCACAGTTCAAAATGTAATATAATAATCTAAGGTTGAAGCGTAAATTCAGGAATAAATGTAGAAAGTTGAGTCGCAGAAAAACATTCTACTCTCTTTTTATTACGAGCGGTCTAACACGTGTGTTTCTGAAATGTTTGTTATTCTATTTCAATGATGTTGAAACACCTTTATGTAACATAGGTCAAAAAAGGGGCTAAATCAAGTTGTATTTTTTTAAACACATTTTACGGGAATTCAGATTTATTTATATTCTTGTGCTTTTGTCTCGATCGATAGAGTAAATGTTTATTTATTCATACGATACCTTTCAATACATCCGAATCGGTGATTCGGATGTATTGAAGAGCGTGGCCTGGAGACAACATTGTATCTGTCCCCATTAATCATGCCTTTGGGCGTATAGCCACATGAGTTCGAGTAAGCACGGAACTTGCGATGCATCATCCCGTATGTTGGCAATACTACCCAGCACGTGTTAAGGTCAACGTCACTAGCACACGTCTTACGCTTCGAAGTATTGTTACCAAATAAACTCTTTTACCAGATTCGGGCTTTTTTTCAGATAATTCGGAACGATGGAAGTCGTACGTCTTAACATTCAGGCCACAGAGGTAGTAATCCTTGTTAGCGATGAAATTACAAAAACGAAGAATTTTAATTGTTAATCATGGATTATTAACAATATTTGTTGAATAATTACTATGAAATAATGTCTAAGTTACCTGAGATAAAAATTGATAAATCATGTCATTCCATTCCGGGTATTACTGTGCGCATCCTCAACACAGAGTAACTGAGATGCTAACACGCTTTAAAATTCATCACGGAGCTGTCTCTTTCTCTTTCAATTACAGGGACCGCTCATCCTGACACCTATGCCCTGTGGTACTTAGATCGAACGAGGGACCAAAAATACACTTGTGCTCCAAATATAGTATGTATGTTATTTTAATTATGGCACAAAAGCTAATAAAATAAAGAAAAGTTGTAAACATGTTTAATAACTTATTTAATTTTACTAAATATTGTAGTTATATTTACTGGTAGTAAAAAGTGAATACTTAATGATTTCTAAAATGCGTTTGAAATATTTATTTATTTTTATTTTTTTTATTCACAATAACATACATGATTTAAAATTTACATCGATTAAAAGTTAATTGATACTAAAAACCCTTTATTTTGTGGATATAGAGAACTGCTTCACTAGGCGAGACCTGTGATAAAACGGTCTCGTTCCTTAATCAAAAATTTTATATATTTGTCTTAAATACTAAAATACTCAGCTGAAACATTCACATTGTATAAGAAATCATACACTGAAAAACAATGTAGAATATTATTTACAAATATTTTTCAAGCACTCTTTATCCTCAAGCATATTGTAATATCTCGTATAATAACAACTAGACATCGCGATAGTTTCTTCTTCATTGTATATTGGATTGTATCCCAAATGAATCGACGCTCTCAGTCTACTGAAGAGAATGAATGAACCGAGGTAGGAAATTAAGGCGCAGGGACTAACAGGCACTTTGATACCAGTTACTTTAGACAGAGTCTGAATAATCATTGCGAGTATCATGGAAACTACTAAAGGTATTGACCACCAACTCTGTTTACATAAAGGTCTTCTCTTGTTCTGCCTCTCGGTCAGCTTCTCACAAAGCCTTGCTGTGTCACATATTGTGGTGTCGTCAGTGATGAAGACTGGTAAACCAGAAACGTCCTCGGATTCTTTTTCCAGTGCCGTCATCGCACATAAATGACTCCACGCCACATTTCCTGATAACAAAAATATAATTTCTACATTATATGACTTCAAGTTAATAGATATTTAAGACCTTAAAACTATTTCGAAATGCTATGTCTCATCACTTCCAAAATTATTAGAAATGCGAAGTTTTGCAACTCAGCTACTGTCTACCATTATTATTTTTGTTATTTCGCCACACATCATTAAATATGTTGAACATAAAAGTGACCTGACATTTCTGATTTCAAAAATAAAAAAAATAAGAACCTTTGAAATATAAATAATTAAAAACCAAAAAAAATACTATTTATACTGGTGAAAATTTAGAGGGTTATGTGAAATAATACTCAGTGTTGTTAAGAACCTGCTGCAAGAAACACAATTCATCCTAAAAGTAGTTTTTTTTTCTTTCATCTTTCGTGTGGCACCCCTCAAAACTGTGGCATTATTGATTTGAATATATTAAAGAGCGTGGAGACAATATTATCTTCAGTCCCGGTAATCGAGCCTTCGCGTCAAAAACTACTAGAATAAACATGAAACTGGTTATCGGTCATTGCACGTGTTAGCAACACCTCCACACGTGAAGAAGCAAGAACCATCTGATACATATTCGACGCGTGCAATTATCAATATCAGATAAATTCTTTTATCCGGTCTGTACCCATTTTTTTGTTGATTACCATCGGAAATTGAGCCCGAAATCCCCTGGTGGAGTAAACCGTCTTACAACTGGGCGACGGAGGTAGTCTATTAGTTATAAAATAGTCTAATTACTACTTTTTACTGTGCTGCTGGGGTTGCATGCTACTGTAGATCGATAAATGCTACATTCAGTGGTCCTACTTCAGGTGTTTTAACAACACTGTTAGGTGAAATGTAGGTCTAAATAGAAAGGTGTGGAAGTATGTCTTCACCTTCTTTTTCGATACCTACGTCATGTTTATACAAATTTATTTCATTGAAATGAAAATTAGAAATGAATTTTAAGAACATGAATAAACTATTATCCTAGCTCTTAGTACAATCTATTATTAGAAGTTAATTTGACTCACCAGCATAAACTGTCTGCTGTTTCCCTCCAGACCCCGCGATTCTGGGAATGGTTCCTCCCATCCTATGAGCGATACTGACTACCGAAGTAATGAAACTTGGATCTTGTTCTCCATATATCAAAGGCGGTCTTAGAGCTATTGTCTTTAATGTTAGTCCATTTTCTGAAAATAAAATAAAGTTTTTAATATGATTTGTTTAAATTAAAATACACTTCATTAACATTTAATGATATAAACAATATATTAGGTGTTAACATAAGTTGTGTCCGTTTTTTTTTCAAATTTAAAAATGAGCACTAAAAGTAAAACAAAATGGTAACGTTTATACGTCATTCGAAAGAAAATTTTCTGCTCTACAAGATAATGTGTTTGCTTTTACGTAATATAATCGTATATTATTTTACTTGATTACAAGCCTTCAAAATGGAAAGTCAAGTAGACGACAGTGAGAATTTTAGACACCTCCTTCTGTTCGCGTTCAATCGAGGGAATAAAGCTGCCAAAGCTGCTCGCAATATTTGCGAAGTGTACGGTGAAGATGCTATGAATGAAAGGACAGCTCGTCGATGGTTTTTGCGTTTCAAAGACGGTAATTTCGACCTGAAAGACATGGAGCGTTCCGGACGACCAGTGGACTTCGATGAGGACCGCTTAAACCATATTATTCATGAAGATGCCCTTCAAACCACCGTAAAATTGGCTGAGCAGATGAATCGTAGTCACATGACTGTATACCGCCATCTTAAATCAATGGAAAAAGTCCAGAAGTTCGGCGCTTAGGTAATGTATCAACATTAATTTAATATTGGGTTAACACCCAATATTAAATTAATTATGATACATTATAGTGTGTTCGTGGCCACTTATCGTTCTTTTGGACTTGGCAAAATAACGATAGGTGGGCAATAAGATTAATGCATTAAAAAAATATGTAGTGTCAATGTATAAAAGAATGCATGTATAAAAGGGATGTTGTAAGTAAGATGAAGAAAGGAGCGTTAAGTTAGTATGAGCATACGAAGGAAATTAATAAAAAAAATAATGACAGCGAATATACAAATCAGAAATGGAAGTTGTGCGCTGTAGACCTAGGAAAACGAAGTTGGATCAGATGGACCAGATGTTGAGACCAGATGAGTATCTTCAGGGTATCACGACCGAAACTCCGAACAAGCTATCCATCACTTGTATAGGGTATCACAGACAGCGTTAACGGTGCTTATAGTATTTTTTTAATTTTGGCTTTAATCTAACTTTTACACCTTAATACTGTAGTTTTCAAACTTTTTCATTTTATGGCACCCTTACTGCATAAAAGATTTTTCACAGCGTTTTAAAATAAATTTAGTGGGATAGATGAGTATGTTATTCCCCGCGCTGTTTCTCAAATCTTATGCACACAGGATCAAAGTGCTACCCTCATTTCTTGTTCCAAGTTGAGTTTTGGGCCATATTTGGTGTTTATTATAGCTTCCGCTGAAAACTCAGCTTCGCAGAGGTAAGTTGTTGCAAATGAAAGCATGCATTCGCTTAGCTTTAACACTCAGCGAGGGATATTCACCCTTTACTTATGTCCATATCTCGACCAATTCAATATAGATAGTTTTTGTTTTTAAGGTACTGATATTGCCTGAAATTTCGCTCACACTCTGAGAATTAATCGTGGCACACCAATCATGCACACACTTTAAAAACCTCTGTCCAACTCCTACTCTAATTTAGTGATGATTTTAAGCTTCCTTTTATTAATTAAAAAACAAAGCGCTCTTGAGGTGATGATTTTGCATAATGAAATATCGCTAAACCAGCTTTATTGTCTCTCACACAATTTAAAACAAGTATTCTCGCAATGTCTTGAATATTTAGTAGTTAACTACCATTGAAAAAAATACTAGATTCAATAATATTATTTTTTTACACATGTCCATGTTTTACGCCGAACCTACAACCCTGATGCTGCAGACTCAGGGACGAGAGGAGCATCTCGGAAAGAAGAAGATCTTGTAATTGTATTCCACATTGGTAAAAATTCAACCTCCGTAACTTAATTGATAAGGCACCTTTCTTCCAGTCCAGGGACTGTGACATCGATTTCAGTTAGTGTCCAGATTTTTTAAAAAGGGTTTCAATCTACAGTCGTTTTCACTTAAAGCTTGTTTAATAATACCATTTTGATAGGTTGAAGGGGATTGGCACATGGCAATAAGTCCACCATATTGTCCTATACTGGTGACCTCCGTGACGTAGTCGGTAAGACACCTGACTAGCATCCAGGAGTTCCGGGTTCGATTCCCAATGGTACACGAAAAAAATGTAGTCTGATAATAGTACCCACACACGCTAAACGTATGCAAGTGTTGTTGTACTCGTAACTTCATGTGCAGTATTTTAACGTGCGCTGACAAACCGCGAGTCCTGTGCCTACTCCAGCGATTCTAAGCCTAAAGATTAAATTAATGGGTCGAAGAAAATTTGATCTCCCAGTCAGGCTTTTGAATATGTCCAAATCACAAAATCCAATATGTTGAATAGTACCATACAATTGAATTAATTAATTATACTGTATATGGTACTCGTAGAACGACAGTGCAATAATACAAAACAATAAAAATACTGGATTGTCTACATTTTATTGATATTTTGAATATAAACTAAACTTTTATCTACCATATCAAAGCGACAACCAAACAAAATTCATCTATTTATTTTTACTGTTTGTTTTTTTTTCTATTCATATATCTATGTAGGTAATTTCATCAACAAATTCATGAATACCATAACAATTCTCCGATATCCAAAACAATAAGTTCGGCTACACTCGTATTTTTATTTATCCGCGTGGGTAATTTTAGCAACAAATCTATTGACTTGTATTTATTTAGTATTCCGTAAATAGCTATTTCGGGACCGCGAGCGCATTATGATTCCTAAGTGCTTTGCTATGTTCCCACTACCTACTCGCAGTTGCCAGTGTTCCAAAGGTTTACCCAACGGAAATTTACAGGCAATATTGGCAGTTTAATTGGCAAACACTACTGTTGTTTTTTTTCTTTCTTTTCACTTCCCCTTCACTTATTTATGTTTGTTTTTTTAGTTTATTTATTGCTCCCTTAAAATATTTCCATTTGGGTAAATTTGGCAATTTAAAAGTTGTCGAGGTTTCGGAAATATTCAATGTTATTATTGTAATTGTATTATTGATTTTAAAAATATACGAGTATAGCATACTATTTTTTTAATCAATAATTAAAATATTACTATTGATTTTGAAAAACATGACCAATTTCATCAACATCTTAATTTTTTGACAACAAGTATGTTGCAATTAGAAAATGAATCGCTCAATTCGAACCGGTTCGAATTCGACACAAATGCATTTACCTGACTACTGATCATTACTACTGACTTGTTTGGCAAAATAAATATGTAAATACAAAATATCTCAAAAACGTTTAACGACATACGTATGTATTATATTACATTTTCGTTGTATATCGTATTACGTGGAAATCTGTTCCGACCAGCCAGTGAGATCTTAAAGAGTCCTGAAGTGAAAACCAAACTTATACCCTTTTTAAAAACTTGAGAAACATTGAGAGTCGGAGCTGTAACCTCCGGATCCGGAAACAGATATCTTACCAACTAACATAGAGCACGGGGATTATATATGTTACGAGTAGGTATCGGTGAAAATCGTCGGACGTATGTCCCTTGTGCCTTTCCTATTTTTAAGTAAATATTGATCCATAAAAGGTTTGGATTTCACATTATGCAACTTAATATTAAAAGTGAACACTAATTTACAATAATTATTAAATCAAATATGTAATGAAGAGTGGTAAAGCAATTTATATATCGGATCTTGCATGACAGATGACGGGGATTGCGAACCTGAAAATTTGAGAGAAACTAGGTGGGAAAACTACAGCGAATATGGAAAAATCGAAACATTTCAATAGGAACCAAAAACTATACTTCAGAAATTCTAGGATGGGTCCTGTGACGTTTTAAACGTCATGTCTCAAAGGGATGTGGTAAAATCGTTTTTTTTTACAAATCGAATAGTTTTTTTATAAAAAAAAATTATAAATCGAATAGTTTTTTTATAATTCTTTGAACTGACGTTTTAATTCCTAATTTTCATTATACTGACTTTCTTATGTATTGTATGATTTGTATCTATCTTTAAATAGGCCAAGATCCACTGTGAATTAATACTAATTACGAACATTTCATTTAAGGTATAAAAAAATCGAAAATCCAATTATAGTATACCCCATCCCTAACCAATGCGGACTAACGTAGTGACTTTTGACAAACGTCACCAAATATTATTTGATTTTAACAAACTGCCGCATTTATGCTAATTTGTAACAAGATGTATTAATTTGTCATTATTGTTAGTTTTATGTACTTAATGTATTGACCTAAATAACTTGCTATTTATTAGAATCGAGGATTATATTAAAGTTGATAAAATAATTAAAATTACTGAACGTCATTACAAGGTTGTATTGGGGCAAATTTGTCAACTGTCGTAGAACCCATCCTAGAATATCTGAAGTATAGTAGTCACTGATTTTCTTCATTTTTTATACTGGCTGGAGACCTGGACACTGACGGCAAATATGAGGAAAAGGTAGAAGCATTCGATATGTGGTCCTAAAGACAGTGCTAAGGATACCTTGTGCGGTGCGGCGCGGTGCATAAATATATTCACCATTCAACAAATGGCATTTAAATATACTTACTTGTTTGAGTGGCATTTGCAGCCAGCACAATATTCTCTGCCTCCAGTTTGGACGTCGCGTACTCTGGAATGGTGGACTCGCGCTCGTCTAAGGGCGGCAGGGCGCGGCTCTCGGTTTGATTGACGATGATACTGATGCACGTAGAGCCCAGATAGGGAACGAAAGCCACCTCTGCTGTACTGGTGAAGATAAGTTTGGAGACATCGTATTCCTGGCATAATGATATAATGTTCCTGGTGCCTAAAATACAGTTATTTTCATCTGAAGTAACGAGTATATTGATTTACTCTTTCAAGATTATATAATCACAACTTATTTAGATTTTATCCTTTGACCCTTATACAATTTACTACATCTTATAAAAAAGCCTCATTTAAAAGCTTTCGCCAGGCTTTTGAACTTGCAAAACTTACTTTAGGAAAACTTTATAAAATCCAACGCTTGTTTTTCGACGTGTTTTGAGTGTTCAATTATCCTAAATCCAAAAAAACAAAAGGATCCGATCTAGCTTTTACTTAAAGTCTCGTTACAATACTTTGGTTGGTTGGAAAAGATTATCACATGGCAATAAATCCACTTGGTTGTAATGTTTTTACTATCCAACCTATCTTATTTAGCTTAATTTTAATTTTACAATATTTAATAAATCGTGGAGTATAAAAAAATGATAATGAAACTTGAGTGATATTTTGGATTATTTGCATTAAATATTAAAGTATATTTACCTATTACGTAGACGATTTTTTATGCAAAAGATCTTAATCTACAAACACAGAAATAAGTTGATCTGTAGGCATATTCATTTTTTTTAAATAATCGTTTTTATTTACCTTCGACGTTATTCCTTTTCATGACTTCTTCATTTGCAGGATACTCGTAGGATATGTGTGCAGCACAATGAAAAACACAGGTAACTCCTTGGAAGACATCCTTTATTGATTCCTTGTTGACGATATTTCCTACGATAGATACTATCTTCACAGGTCCTTCCTTATAACCTACGAACACGATATACTAATTTATAAAAAAAATATGTTCAATTTATTTAAAATTAGAATGGAGCATTAATAACTATTTGTTTATTTTCTCAATCTACTCATTTCGAGGCCTAGCCAGGATGAATTTTTAAGACTAATAAAAAGACGAATTAGAACGTCTTGAAAAAAAGGCCATTGAAAACGGTAAACGATCTTGAAAACGGTAAACGAATAATTCATTTTGGCCGAATAATTCAGTTTTGCAATTAATTAAAAAGCAAATCAATGTACCTATACAAAGTATTGTCCCATATGAAAAAAAACTTAATTAGGTCAATTTATTCATAATTATGAAAGATACAAGAAAATAGGTTGAGTGTAACGGGTGTAAAGGTGTGGCCTCCGTACTTTTTTCATTTAAATAAGAATACACAATTTATATACGAGTATGTTAAAAATTATTTAACTATAATAAATGTAGTTCATATATTTTTAAGAAATAAAATTTATAATTAGTATCTTTTTCCATTATACGATTTCCATGTATAATCAATCACGCGTATGTGCTCCATTTTAACTCAATTTATTTGAAATTCTATTTATTTTATTATAAAGTCATTTACATACTCGTATTACAGGTTTCTCCTAATTAGTGCAATGAACAAAAATATCAAAATATACAAAAAAGACAGAAAAATATCATATATACTCATACAATAATTTATAATTTCAAGACATTTATTTATTAGAAATTATTTAAAAAATGGTATAAATTGTGTAACAATAGAATTGCTTATAATAGCATCACATTATAAATAACATTAAAAATCGAAGACGTTACAAAATTATACATAATTTGAGTTTTTTACTTAATAAGTTGAGCAAGTTGAAAGTGTCTATTTGAGGACACAGAACTATTAAAAAGTGTGTAGACTGTACTTACTGGCATTTCCAAAGGCAGGTTTGATCTACATATAGGTTAATAGGTAATTATTTGGAACATACAAACCATGACTGTTCGGGATGGATGGATTGGTAATAGTACCCCGAAACAAACGAAAAAAGTAAACATCCCAATCGAAGAGCTTTTCCACTCCCTAATGATCTAGAGTTAAGCATTCCCAGTAAGAAGACACTAAGATAAATCCAGGGATATTAATCCATACTCTCTCACGCAGAGACAACGGGGAAATCTTTTCTGAACTCTCTCTAGCATAATTGTATACGTAACCCCTTGACGTCCATATTATGGAATATTACAGAACCATATTACAAGAAAAATGCTCAAATGTACTAAATAATAAATGAAAAAGATAAAAATAGATATTTATATTCGGTCGTTTGAGCATATTCTACAGAATACCGAGGGTAAGAAAGCCTTGTCAAAATTATCTAGCTAAGTAGCTGCTCAAACAAGTTAAACTTCCTTTAAAATAGCGGTAAAGATACGTTATTCAAGCTTACAAGAGACTTCTTAAGTAAATGTTTTTCGAGATAAACTGAACAGAATAGTGTCCACCCTAGTACTTGAGTTGTTTC
Organism: Odontocerum albicorne; assembly: GCA_949825065.1. Classification (NCBI taxonomy): domain Eukaryota; kingdom Metazoa; phylum Arthropoda; class Insecta; order Trichoptera; family Odontoceridae; genus Odontocerum; species Odontocerum albicorne. The sequence continues at coordinate 20,301,796 of OX463840.1, forward strand.
AACGTTTAAATCGTGCTATATGCGTATGAGTCAACCGTTTTATTATCATGTATAGAAAAATTTGTTCAAACGGCCACAATAATTTTATTATTTATTTATTAAAAATATATACAACTCTCAAGTGTTGTTCATAAATCATAGCACCTTTACTAACCAAAAAATAAAATATTAACATATTCAAGGAAATCAATACATCTCAGAACATATGCTGCGCATGAAATCACCAATGTATAGTACAAAACTGAAAAAAGAAAATGTACAGAAATATTGTACAACCAATCAAATACAATAAACGAAAATAACGTTCAACTATCGTTAGCAAATTGCTATTGACAATTTGAAATTGTAAAAGGCTTCGTGTAATACATACTTATACCATTTAGTTACAAAAATATAGAAAATATTTATGTGTTGCAAAACATATTTTTTAATAACTCAACACTTACTTAAAAATTTATGATAAGGTTTCAAATCTAAAACCCTTATTTCTTCCACCCCACTATCTCTGGTCTGCAGTTCTCTTATTATATGTTGTCCTAAAAATCCTGCACCACCTACAATTAAATAAGTTATTTGACCATTTTAGACTCTGTGATGACAAATACAACCCTATATGATATACTCTTTTCTAGGAAGACTCGATCCACCTTGAGATAGATGAAACCAAACCCATAGCTTACGGCCTTACACTGCGACTCATATGGATTGATACGAGTATAACAATACTAATATCGTAACAACTCTACCGTAACAGGCTCTATTTGTTATGAGTATCGTAACAAATAGAGCCTAAAAAATAATCCCCGCAATAATTATATCATTATTGTGTGGAATAATTTTTAGGCGATTTTAACAAGTCGGAACCAAATAAATTTTTCAAGATTACATTTTAAGTTAAATTGTAACCGGATGTTCGTAACAGTAAATCGCACTGTTGCATAATTAACGTTTTAGAATATTACATTTTTAGTTAAATTGTAACCGGATGTTCGTAACAGTAAATCGCACTGTTGCATAATTAACGTTTTAGAATATTACATTTTTAGTTAAATTGTAACCGGATGTTCGTAACAGTAAATCGCACTGTTGCATAATTAACGTTTTAGAATATTACATTTTAAGTTAAATTGTAACCGGATGTTCGTAACAGTAAATCGCACTGTTGCATAATTAACGTTTTAGAATATTACATTTTAAGTTAAATTGTAACCGGATGTTCGTAACAGTAAATCGCACTGTTGCATAATTAACGTTTTAGAATATTACATTTTTAGTTAAATTGTAACCGGATGTTCGTAACAGTAAATCGCACTGTTGCATAATTAACGTTTTAGAATATTACATTTTAAGTTAAATTGTAACCGGATGTTCGTAACAGTAAATCGCACTGTTGCATAATTAACGTTTTAGAATATTACATTTTAAGTTAAATTGTAACCGGATGTTCGTAACAGTAAATCGCACTGTTGCATAATTAACGTTTTAGAATATTACATTTTAAGTTAAATTGTAACCGGATGTTCGTAACAGTAAATCGCACTGTTGCATAATTAACGTTTTAGAATATTACATTTTAAGTTAAATTGTAACCGGATGTTCGTAACAGTAAATCGCACTGTTGCATAATTAACGTTTTAGAATATTACATTTTAAGTTAAATTGTAACCGGATGTTCGTAACAGTAAATCGCACTGTTGCATAATTAACGTTTTAGAATATTACATTTTAAGTTAAATTGTAACCGGATGTTCGTAACAGTAAATCGCACTGTTGCATAATTAACGTTTTAGAATATTACATTTTAAGTTAAATTGTAACCGGATGTTCGTAACAGTAAATCGCACTGTTGCATAATTAACGTTTTAGAATATTACATTTTAAGTTAAATTGTAACCGGATGTTCGTAACAGTAAATCGCACTGTTGCATAATTAACGTTTTAGAATATTACATTTTTAGTTAAATTGTAACCGGATGTTCGTAACAGTAAATCGCACTGTTGCATAATTAACGTTTTAGAATATTACATTTTTAGTTAAATTGTAACCGGATGTTCGTAACAGTAAATCGCACTGTTGCATAATTAACGTTTTAGAATATTACATTTTAAGTTAAATTGTAACCGGATGTTCGTAACAGTAAATCGCACTGTTGCATAATTAACGTTTTAGAATATTACATTTTAAGTTAAATTGTAACCGGATGTTCGTAACAGTAAATCGCACTGTTGCATAATTAACGTTTTAGAATATTACATTTTTAGTTAAATTGTAACCGGATGTTCGTAACAGTAAATCGCACTGTTGCATAATTAACGTTTTAGAATATTACATTTTAAGTTAAATTGTAACCGGATGTTCGTAACAGTAAATCGCACTGTTGCATAATTAACGTTTTAGAATATTACATTTTAAGTTAAATTGTAACCGGATGTTCGTAACAGTAAATCGCACTGTTGCATAATTAACGTTTTAGAATATTACATTTTAAGTTAAATTGTAACCGGATGTTCGTAACAGTAAATCGCACTGTTGCATAATTAACGTTTTAGAATATTACATTTTAAGTTAAATTGTAACCGGATGTTCGTAACAGTAAATCGCACTGTTGCATAATTAACGTTTTAGAATATTACATTTTAAGTTAAATTGTAACCGGATGTTCGTAACAGTAAATCGCACTGTTGCATAATTAACGTTTTAGAATATTACATTTTAAGTTAAATTGTAACCGGATGTTCGTAACAGTAAATCGCACTGTTGCATAATTAACGTTTTAGAATATTACATTTTAAGTTAAATTGTAACCGGATGTTCGTAACAGTAAATCGCACTGTTGCATAATTAACGTTTTAGAATATTACATTTTAAGTTAAATTGTAACCGGATGTTCGTAACAGTAAATCGCACTGTTGCATAATTAACGTTTTAGAATATTACATTTTTAGTTAAATTGTAACCGGATGTTCGTAACAGTAAATCGCACTGTTGCATAATTAACGTTTTAGAATATTACATTTTTAGTTAAATTGTAACCGGATGTTCGTAACAGTAAATCGCACTGTTGCATAATTAACGTTTTAGAATATTACATTTTAAGTTAAATTGTAACCGGATGTTCGTAACAGTAAATCGCACTGTTGCATAATTAACGTTTTAGAATATTACATTTTAAGTTAAATTGTAACCGGATGTTCGTAACAGTAAATCGCACTGTTGCATAATTAACGTTTTAGAATATTACATTTTAAGTTAAATTGTAACCGGATGTTCGTAACAGTAAATCGCACTGTTGCATAATTAACGTTTTAGAATATTACATTTTTAGTTAAATTGTAACCGGATGTTCGTAACAGTAAATCGCACTGTTGCATAATTAACGTTTTAGAATATTACATTTTAAGTTAAATTGTAACCGGATGTTCGTAACAGTAAATCGCACTGTTGCATAATTAACGTTTTAGAATATTACATTTTAAGTTAAATTGTAACCGGATGTTCGTAACAGTAAATCGCACTGTTGCATAATTAACGTTTTAGAATATTACATTTTAAGTTAAATTGTAACCGGATGTTCGTAACAGTAAATCGCACTGTTGCATAATTAACGTTTTAGAATATTACATTTTAAGTTAAATTGTAACCGGATGTTCGTAACAGTAAATCGCACTGTTGCATAATTAACGTTTTAGAATATTACATTTTTAGTTAAATTGTAACCGGATGTTCGTAACAGTAAATCGCACTGTTGCATAATTAACGTTTTAGAATATTACATTTTAAGTTAAATTGTAACCGGATGTTCGTAACAGTAAATCGCACTGTTGCATAATTAACGTTTTAGAATATTACATTTTAAGTTAAATTGTAACCGGATGTTCGTAACAGTAAATCGCACTGTTGCATAATTAACGTTTTAGAATATTACATTTTAAGTTAAATTGTAACCGGATGTTCGTAACAGTAAATCGCACTGTTGCATAATTAACGTTTTAGAATATTACATTTTTAGTTAAATTGTAACCGGATGTTCGTAACAGTAAATCGCACTGTTGCATAATTAACGTTTTAGAATATTACATTTTAAGTTAAATTGTAACCGGATGTTCGTAACAGTAAATCGCACTGTTGCATAATTAACGTTTTAGAATATTACATTTTAAGTTAAATTGTAACCGGATGTTCGTAACAGTAAATCGCACTGTTGCATAATTAACGTTTTAGAATATTACATTTTAAGTTAAATTGTAACCGGATGTTCGTAACAGTAAATCGCACTGTTGCATAATTAACGTTTTAGAATATTACATTTTTAGTTAAATTGTAACCGGATGTTCGTAACAGTAAATCGCACTGTTGCATAATTAACGTTTTAGAATATTACATTTTAAGTTAAATTGTAACCGGATGTTCGTAACAGTAAATCGCACTGTTGCATAATTAACGTTTTAGAATATTACATTTTAAGTTAAATTGTAACCGGATGTTCGTAACAGTAAATCGCACTGTTGCATAATTAACGTTTTAGAATATTACATTTTAAGTTAAATTGTATCCGGATGTTCGTAACAGTAAATCGCACTGTTGCATAATTAACGTTTTAGAATATTACATTTTAAGTTAAATTGTAACCGGATGTTCGTAACAGTAAATCGCACTGTTGCATAATTAACGTTTTAGAATATTACATTTTAAGTTAAATTGTAACCGGATGTTCGTAACAGTAAATCGCACTGTTGCATAATTAACGTTTTAGAATATTACATTTTTTCTATAACGTTAATTATGCTACTAAAATTATACATTTTTTAGAGAATCGTGTTGTAATTATTATTAAATAATTTTATTATTTTTATTTTTCAGGACTTTTAAAGGTTTTGCATTCAAATCTATATTCAATATATGTCGGCCAAGCGATGGATTAAGAGGTTTAACAATGTTTTAAAAATGAAAAGAATGTATCTGAAAGTAATTTTTCAGAAAAATTTCGACATACAACAAACAATCTTAAGATATATTTTGATATTAACTTCAAGATAGTACTAAACTATGGTTTCATTCGAAAAAAAAAACAAAAAAGATTATATTTATTTGCATATGGGCATAATTTGTTTTAGAAGTTTTTTTCTCAAAAACTTCTACCCAGATCACCAATGGTCTCCAAAAGCCTCGGACACCACCCGGCCGCACACACAATAGGCATAGCAAGTGAGCGATCAGGTCAGATAGGGATAATTATGACCTCCGCATGTTCCATGCTTAGAGTGTAAAAGGTAGACGTAGTGTATTATGCCCTTTAAAAATAATGGCATGAATATACTAGCCTATGTTAATGTTTTTAATCTCAAAATAACTTAACGTTTATCAATCAAATTGATTGATTATGTTCAGATATTTATAAAAATATAATTTTCTTCGAAAATCACAAATCCATACTGTATTTTTTTCTTTAGAGTTGACAGTTGGGTATCTAAAACGAGTATAATATACCGTCGTATTTCTGATACAAATTGTTAAGTGCAAAATTTCGAAAAATGGGATTTATGTTAAATATCATAAAATGGTAAATATTGTGAGTGACAAAAATTGGAATTTATATATTAACTGGAAATGCTATTTTTGCATAATCGAAAAATATGTAAGTGCTTTAAATTGAAATATCTCAGAAACAGTAAAATTTCAGCTATCAATTTGTGACACAAACCTGACGATGTAGTAGTGTAATCTTGCCTCAAATAATAAAAAAAATAGTAGTACCTGTAACTAACACAATTTCTTTATTATTATTGAGCATTTTAATAACTCAGTTTCTATTTATTTGCGAACAATGTTTGATATTTTAAAAAGTTTTTAGATCACTGTCCCACGTCTTTAGTAACAAACTGCTGTTTCACCACTGAAAGAAAATTGAAGATGCGCATATACTTAACATATTATACTTAACTAATTTTATTGTTACTGATCGCTTTGGTCATAGCGAGGGGCACTTTCACTTGTTTTCGCAATACGTATATCTAAGCTGCCGTTGGTGTTATTTTTTTCGTAGTATGCAACATTAAAAATGTCTCCTATAGTATGTCTCAAAAGAATGGGTCTCTTGAACCCATTATTTTCAAACTTTTTGAAAATACTAAAGAAATATCCGGTGTTAAAAGTCAGTGTTTGTAGTCCATTATTCATTAATTCATATAATACCCTTCAACATATCCAAATTGGTGTAGCGGTCAAGTTGAAGAGCTTGGCTGAGAAACAATATTGTCTTCGGCCTCAATAATCAAGCCTTCGGGTTAAGAACCTTTGGAGTAGGCATGTAACTCACAGTTCGGCATCATACGAGTACATGTTGGAAATACTACCGCGCGTATATAGGCAACAACACTCGTACACGTCTAACGCCTGAGACTATTGTTACCAAACGAACTTTTTACTCTTGTAAAAGGGACAATTTTTAATTATTTTTTCGGGAATTATCGGGAATCGAACCGGAAACTCTCAGGGGAAAGTCAATTGACTAACCAACTCTACCACGGAGATCTTTAACCTTTTACTTATATTAATTTAATGCGTTAAACTATTTTTCATGCTTATAGAAGACGATCTTTTTTTTTATGTTGAATCGCAACATGTTTATTCTTTAATAATCATGAAATGGTAATTTGAAAATATATTCTCGGTATAACGTTGTTGCTTTAATATTGATTACATATTTTGCCAAAGAATGGCTTGGTTTGGTTGAAATTAACTAAAATATAAATCGACCTATAGTTCGGAAATTCTAGGATGAGTCCTGTGACAGCTCACAAATTTGCCCCAATACAACCTTATGTAATGTATTTACCTAAATAACTTGCTATTTATTAGAATTGAGGATTATATTAAAGTTGACAAAATAATTAAAATTACTGAACATCGTTACAAGGTTGTATTGAGGCAAATTTGTGAGCTGTCACAGGGCTCATCCTAGAATTTCCGAACTATAGCACCAATTTCAACTCAATTGAGCACCTGCACCTCAATCATCAAGTCAAACCATTCTGGGATTAATTGGCATGGACAGTTGGCCGTTTCTGTTTTCTCACGCCGCGATTTGATCAATATACGCTTCACTTGTTACTCATAACCCGAAACAAAGGAAAAATCTGAAATGTTAAAAGTGCGTAAATAAGGATATTTTTAATTCCAATGCTAACAAAATTTACTGAAGAGCCATAAAACGATTATATGAGTCGTTGAAGTTCAAATTTAGCTTACGCCTTCGGATATCAAACGAAGAAAAGAGATATTTGTCCATAGCAGTTTGAGAAACGATATTTTTTTGTAAATTGTAATTTTATGAACCTTTTTATCGGTTAATAATTTTAACTCTAAAAGCAATAGTTTTATCGTAATTCGACAATATCTTTGGAGTTGCTGAATTTGATCACGTAATGTTTAATACGGCTAAATTCGAACGATCTGCGTGCTATTTTGACAATTAAAACAATTGTTAATACAATACACATAATGCCATGGCATGGGTGTACTTTATTTTCAACATGGATGTAAAACTTGGTCAAAAATATTTCGTTACACAATAAAGAAGTTTTATGTCATGAGTAAAAACAATTATCTTTATAAAAATTATATTACAAATAGTAATTAAAAGAAGAAAAAACTAAAAATATAAAACTGAAAAAAATCCTCGTTTTCGGTCAAATTCAAACGCAAAATTGCACAAAATGTACGTGGATAGTGGTTTTCGATATTTTCAGTATATCTCTCTCGTCGTATAATACTATATTATGGTAGTCATTCTCGATCAAAACCTCGAGTTGATTGTCATCAGTCGTAATCGACCTTCTAGAACGGACACCATCTTCGAGTGTCGTATCGTCTTTATGGTTTTTTAAATTACATTTGAACCACACGATCGCTTACTGCATCATCGCCATACACTGTACATATCTTTTTTTTTATTTGTATCGAATGTTTTCCTTTGCGGTAGTAAAACAGCATCAATCAACGAAAAACTATTTATTTTAGTACCAACACAACAGTATTGAAGTACCAACTTTGAAATATGCAAGTGAAACGTATACGTGGAAAAAGACTGTTTGAAATGAGTCGAATAAATGGTGTAGAAATGCATGCACTGAGAAAAATACATGGAAGGACAATATATGACAGAATATGTAATAAAGTGATAGGGATGAATGTGAACTGAAGGCTGATAAGATCAAGAAGAGCACTCTGAGATGATTTGGACATATAGAAAAAAAATAATGAAAACAAAAATATACAATGCAAATGTGAGTGGAAGGCGTGGTAGAGGAAGACCAAGGAAAGTGTGGTTGGATCACGTGAATGATATTTTGAAAGAAGGAAATGTCAAGTCAGAGAATTAGTAGTTGCATGAGAATGTGTATGGATGTAGAAGAGGCGAAAGGTATGTCATTATCAGAAACTCGAGCACCTGTTCTCTCTGCCTACCCCGACAGGGAAATGGCGTAAGGGTGTGTGTTTATGTAAAAAAAGCATTTTTATTTCAAAAACTAAATCAAATAACAAATCTAAACTACACCCTTTCATATTTTGCATTTAAGATGTAGCTGTTTAATTTATACAAACATTATTTGAGAAGAAATTACAAAAATGAACTTCTTACATAATGACCGTGAACTCCTATATAGGATCAATTGTTTATAGTTAAGGTATTAACATTGTTTATAGTTAAGGTATTAACGTGATTGGCATCAGGGGCTGGAGGAGTGCATCCCAGGATAGGGGGGAATGGCAACGACTGCTGGAGGAGGCCGGGGCCCACAATGGGCTGTAGTGCCATTGATGATGATGATTAACATTGTGGTGGTTTAAAGACATTATAATTTGTTTTATCAAACTGTTTATTCCACTTTTTTAACGGTATAACCCTACCGATTTCAAAGCTTTCACCTCATCATCAGGGAGCACAAACAAGATTGAATTCTGTTCGAACTGGTACCAACATACACGCTTCTAATGGTAAACATTCAGGTTGGGGACTGTGGGTGGAGTGAGGGAGAAGACAACCTCAGCGAGTAGTGGGGAGATTCTTGAAATATATGTGTTTGCCAGATGTTCACCCCGATGCACTGACTTAGAAATTTCTAGGGCCTCTAATCTGTCCAATTTATTTCCGTTACTTGTGATATGTAAGAATTTGGCATCATCGGCAGAAAAACTATGGTTTTCACAGTGACAATGATTAGCCATTTCAGAATAAATTCAAGGATTTGTTAAGGCGGATTTGTGTTCACGAAATTAAAGGACAGATTAGAGGCCCTCGAAATTTCTAAGTCAGTGCATCGGGATGAACATCTGGCAAACACATATATTCCAAAAATCTCGCCACTACTCGCTAAGTTTGTCTCCTCCCTCGCTCCACCCACAGTCCCCAGCCTGAATGTTTACCATTAGAAGTGTGTATGTCGGAACCAGTTCGAACAGAATTTAGTCTTGTTTGTGCTCCCCTGATGATGAGGTGAAAGCCTTGAAACCGGTAGGGTTATACCGTTACAAAAAGTGGAATAAACAGTGTTTGATAAAACAAATTATAAAATCCTATATATGAACATTTTTCCTGAGAAGTATAGCTGGAGTTGACTGGTTTCGGTCTGGATTCAGGCTTTTTATTTTATTTTAAAAATAAAATATTTCTTTATTTTATTTGTACAAAATATTGAGAAGAAACATTTCTTTAAAACAGAACCATCATAAGTTAGCCTAATTTTAATTGTAATAACTTATATACTATGCTAATAGTAAAATCGAGCTGTTAAAAACGTTTTGCATTTATGTGATAAATACGCACGCGCCTTCAAGCAGACAAATGAAAAAAAAATAGCCAACATGATATTTGACAAAAACATAACCAAAACGTGATAGAACTAAAAAATACATGAAGAATCTTCATGACTAGCTCGGTGAAATATTCAGGCACATTTATAGAAGAAAAAACAATAATTTATGACTAACTTAACTCTTACCACACTACTTAATCTCTTAAAATCTTAAAATCAGAAAAAATATTCTCGTCTCATCATTGTTTTCATGTGTTTACTTTGCACCATCCTACAAAAATTCTTACAAGGATGTATATCAACAATAAAATAAAATTAAACTCACCATTGGAATGTACATAGGTCTATTAATATGAAACCGAATATTTTTTATATAAAATACACATTTATTGTATGAAAATGGTAAAAAATATTTTATTCAAAGTATTGCCCATCGCTAGATACACATTTTTCCCATCTCTCTGGCAATTTGTGGATGCCACGCCAAAAAAACTTGCTCTTTTGAGGCAAACCAATCATCGAGCCATTTTCGTAATAAGTGAAGCGCTGCTCAGCAAGTGCGTGTTCCATCGATGCAAATAAGTAGTAATCTGATGGAGCCAAGTCTGGTGAGTAAGCCGCATGCAAAAGTATTTGCCAACTGAACGCCTCAATTGTTTCCTTGACCGGTTTTGCTGTGTGCGATGGTGCATTATCATGAAGCAAAATCACTTTGTGTTGCCTTTTTTGATATTCTGGTCGTTTTTCACACAATGCTTAGTTCAAATCCATAATTTGTTGTCGGTAGCGTTCAGTATTAACGGTTTCGCCAGGTTTTAGCAACTCATAATAGATAACATCCTTCTGATCCCACCAAACACAGAGCATTGTCTTCCGTCCGTAGCGATTTGACCTTGCAGTCGATGACAGAAAATCAATGCTGTCCGCAAATCGTAGTTTTAAGGCACAAAAACAGACATTTTCAACGCTATGAAAACATATGTAGTTTTATTAAACTTGTATTGTTGTGAGTTAAGTCTTTGGTAAATGTAAACATAAGAAAAAGGCGCCAATGACGCGGTTTGAGTCACTACATTGACAACTAGAGCCATCTATGAGCAAATTCCGGTTTCATATTTAGAGACCTGGTAAATTACATTCCCACTCTTGTTTCTATTTCCCATTAACACAAATTGTTATCTTTAGCCAGCTACAGAGAGAAGTTATAAATATTGTATAAGGTGAAAAGTGTTACTTGATTTTAAATATTTTAGTTTTCTTTTCGTACAGGTATAAACATAACTAAAGGTTTGAGTTTTCATAAAAATACACATCTATATCATTGTCGGATTCCCTCACCATTTCAACATTAATGCAGTTGGAAAGCGAAACTGTGCTGTGGAGTTCTGGTTCTTTCTTTTTTTTCTTCTTTAAATAAGTGAGCAGTTATACAATAGCAAACTCACCGACCACACCGCTATACTGAATCATTGAAGTGAGACGATCGGAGCACACCAGCATGTTTTTTTTTAAAGAATGGATATGACCTAAGTCATAGGTATTCTTATACCCCAGAATACTAGGTAGAAAAAATGTCCGTCATTCAAGGGGAGTAGCACAGCACGGGGTTCGAACGCGCGACCTTCCGCATGAAAATACAGTACGTTACCATGCAGTCATACACCTCACTACATCTATATGATCCCTATTTGTCAATACTTGAACAACAATAACCGTATGAGTATATCATTGATTTGAACATGCTGTGCCAGTTTGTGCTACCTTACAACTACAAATTCTCAAGACCACTTTTATCATAAACAATTTTAAAGTAAATGGATAGTAAAACACTTTTAAGAATCAATATTTTCATTTAAATTTATTTATAATTTTAACAATTTACATAATAAATAAACAATGACATGTATCTATAAACATTTTTACAATTCAATATAGAGCTCATTCGACATTACAAAGTTATTGCATTTAATACCCTAAAAAAATGTATTTTTCGGCTAAAAAAATTATATCAATATTTTCTAAAAACAATGTCATAACAAAATCTTGTTAGAAATAAATTTGAAAGAAGAATCTGAATTCATGGATTCTTTTAATTAACAAAAATCGTAAATATACACATAAATATGTATATTTAGCACTAGGTAATATCACCAGGTGTATTGCAGTTTTAGTAATTCGTTTATTTAAAAACTTTTGATAACCAAACATATTTTAATTTTTTAGAATTTACTAAACATAATTATTGCAAAACCAAAAAATGTTGTCAGTGTGTGTGTTTGACTTTTAAATATGGAATAGAATAACAGGAATTTCAAGTTTATGCTGAAATAATATATTTAAAAAATCTTAGAATTTATCGCATCTTTGGATTAATATCTTGATAGTAAATAAATAAAGATTTCAAAGCGTTCAGAAAACACCATATTACAAAGCAGGAATTTTTTTGTAATAAATTAATGACTGCATAGTATGTTTAGCAATACATAAAAAAACAGCATAATATAAATTTAACTATAACTTCAGAGTGACAAATGATTGTGTTATTATCTACTAACTCCGGATCCATCGTTGACTATGTCAAGTCTTTATTCAGCAAATCAAGCTGATCTTTAACATAAGAAAAATGTATCTAAGTTAGCAAGTTCGTACACTTAACAGAGTTGATTTAATTATGTTTGCATTAACTATGTTCAATTGTATGGAAGTACATAATCAGTTTTAAGTTTGTACCATTTTTGATAATTAATGATATAACAAGATTTTACTAAAGCATAAATATGGAAAAGGGTCATTATTTGTAGGTAAATAAAAAGGTGGTTTTGAGCTTCAAGATATGAAAAAGTAATTTAATAGAAATAATAAACCAAAGGAAAAATATTTTGTAAACAAATTATGAGCCCATTTGACAGATAGGATAATATATAAATATATATACAAGGGTGGTCCGATAAGTACTTAGCCTACAAAAGAATAATAAAAATTTTGGAAAAGTGGCAATTTATTTCTCAACATAATCTCCTTTGAGTTCGATACACTTGACCCAGCAATGCTCCAACTTCTTTAACCCGTCTGAAAAATACGTTTTCTGGAGGTCTGCAATATCCTCCGTGGTAGCCGTTTTCGAGGCACCTGGGCGTGGCTCATCAAAAACCGACGTGCGACCACGTTGAAACTCGTTAAACCAATTTTTGACGGTCGCCATCGAAGGAGAAAAGTCACCGTACACAGCATCCAAGCGCTCTTTGATTTCACTGCGCGATTTCCCTTTCAAAAACAAGAATCGAATCACCAACCGATATTGCTCTTTTTCCATTTTTCTTAAATCCGCGGACACGCTCGCTTCCACACGCGGTCAAAACAAAACTACGCGTCCGATTCGGCTGAAATTTTGACAGTAGCTGTCAACGAGAATGTACTACGCGATAAAAAATTGCTCTTGCGATAGTGGTGCCATCAGGCGGTGAGGCTAAGTACTTATCGGACCGCCCTCGTATATATATACTCATATATATTCACATTTAAGATGTTTCCTACCTAACAAATCTATTTTTTGCCCTGAAAACATATATTTATTGGAATATACAACTCAAATAGTACCCTCTTAAGAATGTTTAATTGTAGCTTCCTTGAAAATAGCCTTAAAGGGATTTCATGTATTGAATTTATATTTGCCAAATATAGCATTTAATACTTTCTATGTACCCAGTTATTCAGCAACACGTGTTTTTTTAGCATAATGGTTGGGCTGCAGTTCATATTAAGACCTGTCAAAAGGTACAAAACAAAAGCAACATCAACTATTTACAAAATGATAAAATACATTTTTTTACAATTCTGATATAAAAAATTTAATATGATTTAATAAGAACTATTAATATTTTCATTTCATTAAAACTCCGCACAAAATTCAAAATCACTCTATATTTTTTTTTAACTAATTTACAAGAAATTGAAAATAAAACACTTCCTCCAGATAAAAGATTCACTTAATACTAAATTAGACAAAAAAAACCTATTCAACGAAGCATTATTTTTTAAACAGATCTTTGTTTTTTTCCAAGCTAGCTATGCTATAAGTGCAGTTTTATAAATAATGTGATTTAACAATAGCTTATGCAGTATCTATGATTTTTGATAAGTTCCCATTAACTTTGTAATGGTGAATTTAAATGGGAACACTTCATGTTCAAATTTACATTATAACTTTTAAATGACAAACTGGGAATCACTAAAAATACTACTTTCAAATTAATTTGAAATTTAAGACATTACTTAGGAATACAAAATTCCCTCAAGGAATCAATTATTTTCTTTGCATTTATTTTAGCACACTGGAATAATTAATTACACAGGAATAAATATTAAATTATACTATGAATATCGTGTTAAATATGAGTAATAAAAATGAAACTATAATAAGTAAACAAATAACTGGAAATAAGATTTTATCACACTTGATTCACTAAGAATATTGAAAGTTAATAGCTCTGTTGTCATAATAATTGATTTAAGCAAATTCCAATTATATTAAATGACCCTGTAATAACTTATTTTGAAAAATGGACAGATTTCATTTACTAAGTAAAATAATCATTAATTTTTGTGACTATGGATTCAATTCTCATTACAAATTCTATTTTACACAATAAAAAGTAGAGTTTTTTCTCTAAACGGCACTATAAAAATTCTCATTTGATTATTATTAAATAAAAGTATTACAAAACTGAGTCATGTCTTAATTCAGCAATATTTGGGAATTTTAAGTTGTGATAAAAAAATTCAAATGATAATCACAATCTCTATAAAAAAATTGACAGTAACTTAAATATGTTCACTCAAAAACAAAATTGATTTACATCTATATTGAGGCATTTTAAAATATTGCATTTTTATGAAAAATAAGACTCTCTTTGTGTTATAGTTTTATTAATATTTACATAAAATACAATAAATAGTATTGAAATGTATAAATATTTCAACCACATTCAATAATTTTTCATATGTTAGTTAAAATATTTTTATTTTCTTTTAATGAAAGGAACTGACAAATATAAATTAAATGAAACATTATTTTGATTAGCAATTCCGAAATAATATTTATGTACTACGAGTGCACCACTGACATAAATGATAAAGGTTGGGGTACATAATCATATCAAGTTAATTAATTGATCATATCATTTTAATCATACTTATCCATTGATTATTTCAAGTAGTGCTAACATTTAAGGAATTAAATAAGTTTAAAATTTTATGGAAAATATATTGTATTGTATTACACTTTCATTGTATTCAGTAGAACCTGGTAGGTTTATTGTTTAATGGAAATTTCTTATGACCAACCAGAAAGATATTTAAGATGCCTGAATTGAATATAAATGATACCCTTTTTGGAAAAAATGGGTGATTAATCATTAAATCAAATGTTGAATCTTCATTCTACAATGTCTCAGTAAAGAATTTATGATATTGGTCCACAGCATGCATTATGGATGGATAAAAATATTATCGAATTCCATGAATCAAATTAATTGATATTCATCAATCAAATTGAGATAACTTTTTAAAATTGTAATCTAAAATAGATTTCATCAAATTACAATACAAAGCAATATTCAAGAGTTTTAAAAATTGTAAAATCTCGTCGACTATTATTATAATAAAGACAAGATTCGTTGTTGAAATAACTAAGCCAAAGCGTTGATAAACTTATATTGTTAATTTATTAAAGTAGCAATATTTTTCCACATTACACAATTAATAAGATTTTGGTTTTCTTAAATAAGAAATACAACGAATGTAAATTTATAACTGTTTTTTTCTTAATACACGTATAATACATTAAATGTATTTATTTAAAATAAATTTTTCAATAATTCCAGCATTCATGAAATAATATGGAGAATAGTTTTATCATTGTTATATAAAATCTTTTAAAAAATAAACAAAAAAACAATAGAATTTATTGATTGGCAGTGTTAAAGAAATAACAAATACTCATACATGGAAATGACTTTTACTTATAAGCGTAAGTCATGCTTGTAACAGATCTACAGCCCGCATATGGCAGATTCATAATTGAATAACTAGAATATATTAAAAGGATAACGATAATATTTTAACTATCCAAAACTCCATAATATACATTTTATATTTTGCAACTATTACCACAACAGAAGTTTTTCATACATGATTATTTTAAATCTCATTGACATCAAAATTATATTATACCAAATAATTTTGAAATCAAATATTGCACAATACAAAAACTAGATAAACATTTATTACCAGGTGCCTTAACTATACAAATCCTATCCTAGCTATATAAATCAACAGTTTATTGTCAATAAAGGGAATTTTTGGATTCTTTACAACACTGTTTACAACAACAAATTTTTAATTGAGATAAATGTGATTCATAAGTTCAATCAAACTCTCTTTTGTGTACCAACTACATTTTCTACACACAAAGTGAGTTTCTATTTTAATTATAAGTAATTTATTTATTACTACTTGAACAAGTTAGCAAAAATTAGTAATCTATTCACTTTCACAAATAGTAAGGCATAATATAATAAAATAATTAAAAAAGATCAATTCATGAAAAACTTTGCAGTATTGAAATTAAAAAAAAAAAATAAGGTAATATTTTCTTATCTAAAATACATCTCAGGAATACAAAAATAGTTTTTCAATTATGACAAATTTCAGATAACTACTAATATTAAAAAACAAATTAATGAAGGAAATCCTTCCTATATGCTGTTTTCATAAAATATTTATTTTGAATAATAAAAATTTGTTAGTAATATTAACCACTGTATTTAAAAACCATATGATATGAAGACTTAAATCCATAAATAATATTACTAGCAATTATAAATTAATTTTAAATATAATCAACCATCACTCGACACTGATGTATTCTCCTTCATATATAGAAGTTCACGGCCATTATTCAAGAAGATATATAATCAAACCCTTACAATTTTAAATTTAAACATATGTGTCTATGGTTTTAGAAATACAAATGTACCAAAATACTAATAAACACAGAAATAATAAAGAAAATGCACGCAAAGAAAAAAAAATTTATATTTCAACCACAAGTATGAACAGCATGTAAATACAGACACATTAGCATACCACTCACAATTTATTCGTAAACAATTGACACACTTTCCCTGAAAGGTCAATGCCTTATTTTATTCATAACTACTGTAGATATCTAAGGACATACAAAGTATTATTCATACACAAACAGTAATTAGATAGGTCCTTTTGTATGGGCTTGGAGTCAGAATTCCCTTCTTATTGTATATTACAATTATGTGGAAAAAATCAACAATAAATGTTAAGTTTAATATGTGGAAAATTTTGGAAAAATAAAAAAATCCACATTTTTTTAAAAGGCCTTTACATTTTTTAAGACGATAGATCAGATAGTAAGTGGTTTTTTATTTGTTTTTCAGCTAAAATTTGCAAAGTTAAATATTCATTAAAATTAAAGAATTAAATTTAAAGTGTCGAGTAAGTAAAATAATATTGAACTATGATCTCTATTTCCTTTGTCAACAAATATTTTTTAGTAAAAAATCCACTACTTTTAATTTTAAAGATTTTAGAGAGAAAAACATATTTTCAAAAGCAGAATCCGACATTATTTATTTGAAAGAAATTTTTATGGGAAAATGTTGATCCAATAGAAGGAAAACAAGATTTTGATAAAATATGTGTCAATCACACCAATTACGTAATTATAGCATATCAAGAAAACATATAAAATAAGCATGTAACTAAAGTTGTAATTTTTTAAATTACCAAGTGTTAGAGAAAAATTATAAAAGAGATAACTTTTTCATAAAGAATAATTGTTATATACAAAAACATATAAGTCTACAATTTAATCTAATAATAATTTAAAAAATTTCGATGTTAATCCATTTTAATGTAACATTATGTGAACAGCTATGTTTCAATTTCTCAAGTATACTTTATTAGGGATACTATTACATATTAACACTAAGGATATCACTTCCCATATTAAACATGAAAATTTTAGAGGCAGTGTGTCAAATTCTAAAAAAGAAATAATTACGTTAAAATACCGAATGAATGAATCAAATAATAGATCTTAAATAAGCTTTTATTTTTGTTAACACACTGAATAAATGCAGATCACCAGTTTGGAACTCCCACTGAACTTGCTCCCTTTAGAAAAGAATTATGGTTTTTGCTTACTTTTTAAAAGCGTCATTTCACATCATTACGCATTGTTTATAATGATCACAAAAATTTATTACAGAAACCACACACGCTCCTTCATCAACACACCATATCTTTATAAGATAGTGAAAAACATAAAATTCACAAGAATTATATATTCGACATCTGAGAAGAACTTAAATATATGTTTCTGCAAAATTTATGTTTAATTTTTTGTGCAATTTTATTAATAAATTTTTAATTTCTTTTGGTAATTGAAAATAGAAACCAAAAATTCAAGAAAGTTTATACATACTGTATAGACTTGATTATTATTTTATATAATCCATTGAGCCTAATTCTACAAGGGTAGATCAAATATAAACGAGACTTTTGTTTTACCACACACACTACACACCAGAGTCGAAACAAGCCAGCATGGAGTGGAGAAAGAAGGATGAGGCAGCCCCTGTGAAAGCCAAGACTCGGCTGTCAGCTGGTAAGGTGCTTGTGACCGTTTTTTGGGACCGGCGTGACATTTTGCACATCGATTTTTTGCACGATCTTCGCACCATCAATGCGGAGTACTACTGCGAGCTTTTGAGTGAAGTTAAACTTGCTCATCGATATAAAAGACGTGATCAACCGATACGAGAAGTGATTCTTCTCCATGACAACACGAGGTCCGATACTGCAGCTGTAACATGCGAACAATTGGAGGAAATGAGTTGGACACGACTGGAACACTCTGCCTATAGCCCTGATCTATTGCCCTGCGACTTTCATCTCTTTGGGCTACTGAAAGAAGCTCTGGGAGACCAACGATTCAACGACGACAATGGAGTAGAGGGGTTTGTGCGCAATTGGCTGCTGACACAACCCACTTCTTTTTACGATGACGGGATAAAAAAACTACCGAACTGCTGGGAAAAATGCATTTCTAAAGCACATTATTTAGAAAAATTATGTGTAATTGGTATTTTTCTTTCTGCAAATTAAAAAATTAAAACAAAAAGTCTCGTTTATATTTGATCCACCCTCGTATAACACAAAAGTGATTTTCCAAGTACAATTTAATTAATAGTTTATTATCAATAAATATGCAAGATTAGCAGAAAAACAGTTAAATTAGTTAATTTTTACCATATCAAGGTGTTCTTAAAAATATGTCAGATATAATCTCAACCATGGAATACTTATTGCCCTTCCTCGCCCTTGCTCTTGAAAGTTATCTAGTATATATCAAACATAAATGCAGGCATTTGAAATCAAAATTTGAATATCGTAGTTGAATTGGAATAAATTTACAAATAACTGGACTGAAATCTCCCAAGTATCATCAAGGCTTATTGGAAACTAGCATGGTTTTTGGCCAAAATGATACAGTATAACCAAAATCTGTCTTTCACAGTAGCTTGTGTCAAATACGCACCATGTTCAACTTTCCCCAATTTATTGATGCTTGCTTACTTGTTACGAAAAAAAAAAAAACAAAACAAAAAGGAATTGAAACAGGAGAGACAAGATTTCTCCACCCTATAATACAGACTTTTTAAATGAGATAAACAATGAATATAGTTCCGAGTAATAGATTTTGAACTAGCAGTAACTTTAGTGTGTAAGTGTTTTATTTCAAATAGAAAAACTGCACTAAAATGCTTATGAACTAATAAAATAATTGGGGTCATATATTACAAAAAAAATACTAATCAAAAATATTTTCATGTTATGGAACAAAATTTGTACTCAACATGCATTAACTTAAAATAATCTTATGGCAATCAAATAAAGAATAATATCAATATGATGTAAATTATTTCACTAAATAATTTTATAAAATACATTTCACTAAGAAATTAAATAGCATTATAAGATTTGAAATAAAATATGGAATATATATTAAATAGCTTAAATCCTATATAAATATTTTGTTTAATCAATTTTATAGCTATAACAATATTAACAAGAGACACCAAAGTCATAAGGCATTGAGGCCTACAATGATTGACCAAAAACAATATATTTTAAACTTCATATCACGGCAAAATTACCATTTGTTATCATATTGATCAATAGAATATGGCAGATGCAGATCGTGATCCAACAGTAAAGTCTTTGTATTGGGAGAATACACAAATCTGAAAAAAATAAAATTAAATCTCGTCTTAGATTATATACACATGTTAAATTTAAAGCATTATAAAAAAACAGATATATTCCATTTCGAGGCTTCAGGTTTCATTATGGTTGGTATGTAACAAGTTAAAATGTGGAACATTGGTACACTAATAATAAAAAATGTACGCAGTTACCTTATCTTTGAGTTGCTGACACATCTGCAGAGCTGCGGTCAGTAGCCAAAGTACCTCATTTAGCCAGGGCACCGCGCAGTCAGCCTGACATGAATCATATCCCATTGTCCCATGGATAGAAGTCAATTGATATGCAGCAAACACCAATTTGTGTGACTGGATATAGAAAGATATTGCCAAATCTTCTGGCAAGTTAGGAGAAAGCGATTTCTGAAAGATATTTTTTATTTAATTGCACAGATATTATCATAAGGTTTAATTGGTACAACAAAAAAATACATATTTTCACTCAATGCATTTTATAGTTTTCCACTTCTGTTGAAATTATCTGTTAATATTCGTTCAAATTTTAGTTTTCAGGTGTGTAGTTCTCTTAAGTTAAGTTTTTTTATTCGAATATCTTTACGGAAGTTAAAATAACTCCACAAAAATAAGTGAACAGCAGAAAAATAACAAGAATGCTTGCATAAAAAATTTACATATTCTGGGATTATTACACCCTTTAAGAATGGATAACATTCTCAAATGCTAATCATGGTTGATAATCGTAATAAGTATTGTAATGTATGATACATGTGTATACATACACATATACATATACAGGGTGTCCCGTATTGAGTGAATCATATTTAGGGTGGTGATAGATTGAGTCAAGACCTACCAGAATATCAAAACTTGACCTCAGTAAACACCTTACTGTTTTTAAGTTATTCGGACTTTTGTAAAATCCCTACCTTGCATCAGATTTTTTGCTGTGTTGTGTACAAATTACCATTTTCGTAATTTTTTTTTATCGTGAAATACTTTTGAATAGTAGCCTTATCTATCGCATACAAAATGATTTCCAAAATTATTAGGGGTGTACAATAAAATTACTTGAAAAATAAAAAAAATCTTAATTAACATTTTTACCCTAAACTTTGGCCTTCTGTGGTAAAAAAAAATGTACTGGGCATTTCCAGAATACTACTTTAAAAAGTTGCTCATTTAATGGAGATTTCGGAATAGTGCAACACTTTTAGATTTTTTTTACGAAAAACGAAATAATACTATTTTTTATTCACAAAGGGCTGATTCTGACCAAAGTTCAAGTAAAATGTATTAATGCAAAATATACTTCATTTGGTTTCTCGTAGCGCACCTATTGTAGCATTAATGTGCAAGTTTGTGTGATTTAATTTAATGATGATGATGATGAATGAAACACAAATTAAAATGTTAAAAAATTGTTTTATTCAATGAATTTTACAGGAGATGCTCGAATTGTCGCCCTCCTGTCCTGATGCAAGCTCGGCATCTCTTCAAAAATGATCACTTCAGCAATCTCAAACTGTGCATCGAAATTTCACGGCCAGCCGCATTCACTCGTTGGCGCAGTTCAACCTCGTTGCGAATGACTTTATGGTAAACTTTATCTTTTAGACAGCCCCAGTAAAAATAATCCAGAGGATTAAGGTCAGGTGACCGAGGAGGCCACAGAATTACCCCAAGACGACCAATCATCGCCCACGGTACGCGTTGTCCAAGTGGGCTCTTACTTATCGACCATAATGCACAGGGCACCCATCATTCTGCAGCCACATTGTACGCCGTAGTTCTAGAGGAACATCTTCGAGGAGGAGTGGCCGTTGTTCTTCCAAAAACTCCGTACGGGTTTTCAAGCTGCCAGCTATGAATATTGTGTAGGTTTATGCAACCATCCCTCTTGGAGGCAGATTCATCACTCCATAAAACTTTATTTAAAAAGTCAGCTTGGTGTTTTTGCAACATTCGGCGGCAAAATTGGACTCTTTGTGCGTAGTCTCTTGGTAAGAGGTTATGTACGTGTTGAATGTGGTAGGGATGAAATGCATATCTTTTTAAAACTCTGTGCAAGGTAGTTTTTGGTATACCCGTACGCTGTTGGATTATCCGCATGGAAGTTGACGGGTCTTCTTCCCTTTCCTGCAAAATTGTATCTTCATGTACAGTTTGAGACCGTCCTTCACAACCATGTCAGCCAGGGATTCTGCCTTCCATGTCCGCGTTGTGAGTTCTAATGAATACCCCATAGTTAGGATGCCTGCGATTAGGGAAATATTGCGATCAGCGTAAAGTGATGCAGCTGCTCTGAAACTACGACCCGCTTCGCCATAAATTAAATGCATTTCGGCATACTCACGTGGAGTATACCCAAAATACCGGTTCACCATGTTAGTAATAGTTGCTTGTCACCACAGGATGCAAAAAGTCAAAGAGGAAGCCAAGTCGTTATGATCACAAAAAAAGTCCAAGTAGATAAACACAACAAAATCCAGGGGAATGCCAAAATATTAAGTTCACACAACTCCAAATCGATAGGCAAGACAAAGTACGGGTCCAAAGCAAAAACAGTAGGTATGAAAACAATAACTTGCGAGAAAGGAGATGCGACACGCAGTCAAGGCTTACACATGTTGACACGAAAAAGAGCTAGAGAGCAAATGGACGCCATTTGCGATCTATCTCACCTTTTGTTCGGTTTAAACCAATTGGTGGTAGGAAGTGGAATCTTGCGCTATAATAAAGACATTGCTAACACGAATTACAACAGTTAATAGGTGACAGAAACAAAATGAAGTAGATTTTGCATTAATAACTTTCACTTGAACTTTGGTCAGAATCAGCCCCTTTTGAATAAAAAATAGTATTATTTCATTATTCGTAAAAAAAATCTAATAGTATTGCACTATTCTGGAATCTCCATTAACTGAGCAACTTTTTAAAGTAGTATTCTGGAAATGCCCAGTACAATTTTTTTTTACCACAGAAAGCCAAAGTTTAGCGTAAAAATGTTAAGTTGTTTTTTTATTTTTCAAGTAATTTTTTTGTACACCCCTAATAATTTTGGGAATCATTTTGTATGCGATGGATAAAATTTTGTATGCGTTGGATAAAATTATTTCACGATAAAAAAAAATTACAAAAATGGTGATTTGTACACAACGCAGCAAAAAATCTGATGCAAGGTAGGGATTTTACGAAATTTTACAAAAGTCCGAATAACTTAAAAACGGTAAGGTTTTTACTGAGGTCAAGTTTTGATATTCTGGTAGGACTTGACCCAATCTATCACCACCCTAATATGATTCACTCAATACAGGACACCCTGTATATAAATACTAGTTGCAGCCCATGAAATATTAACGGAAGTAAAACAAATTCTACATTTATGAAAATATATATTCATAAATTTGTTTGTTTATATATACGACGCATATCCAGAAAGTAAGTGTACTGAATTTTTGTAGGTTACAATTTTTTTTATTTAAACAAATATTTAAACAAAAAATTACGTGGTTACCGTAGTACATATGTAAGCTATTATTTGACATAGTCGCCATTCCTCTCAATGCAGGTGGTGAAGCGGGGTATCAACTTTTTGATGCCTTCCTCGAAGTAGTTTCCCGCAAACCCCTCCGTCCACTTCTCCACCTCCTCCTTTACCTCCTCGTCGGTTGAAAACCTTTTTCCACCCATGTGCAGCTTCAGGGAGGTAAAGAGATAGTAATCTGAAGGTGCTAGGTCAGGGGAATGCGCGGGATGGTTCAGGACATCCCATTTAAATGAGGCGAGCAGTTCCTTCGTGGCGTTGGCATTTTCGTGCAGCAGGCAGACTCCCTTTGTCAGCATGCCTCTCCTCTTGTTCTGAATCACCCTCCGCAATTTTTTTAGGGTCTCACAGTATCTTGCAGAGTTGGTGGTCTCCCCTTGAGGCATATATTCAATTAAAATTATGCCTTGACAGTCCCAAAACACGGATGCCATGATTTTCTTGGCTGAAATTGTGGTTTTGAACTTTTTGGCGGAGGGTGAAGAGGTGTGACGCCACTGTTGAGACTGCCTTTTGGTTTCAGGCGTGTAGTGTGCAACCCAAGTTTCATCTCCAGTAACGATGGAGCGGAGAAATTCATCTCCATGGAGTTTGCAGCGCCTCAAAAACTCTTGCCCGGCCTCCACTCGATTCAACTTGTGTCGGTCTGTCAGCTGTTTTGGGACCCACCTCGCGGACAGTTTCCGATATCCGAGGGTTTCTGTGATGGTTTCGTGTAGTAGAGATCTGGAGATTTGCGGAAACATCGCAGAAAGTTCATCCACAGTCAATCTGCGATCGTCACGGAGCGCACTTTCGATTTTTTCCACAATTTCGTCAGTCACAATTGAAGGTCTTCCGCTCCTTTGATCATCATGCACAGACGTACGACCGTTTTTAAACTCGCGACACCACTTGTACACACTCGTACGATTCATAGCTTTATCACCATATGCAGTTTTCACCTCATTATAAACCTTAACCGGAGGTTTTCCCTTCCAAATGACATAACGGATGATGCTGCGTATTTCGCACTTGGCGGGAGATTGGATTGTCATTTTTCACGAAACGTGTTGTCGCGTCGACACTTCTCAACGTACTGACCTCGAACCGGTCTCGTTGCGGAGGGGAAGGGTCAGGCTACACGGAAGTGTAGCCAACATGTCGAAAATAAAATCCATCCGGTCGTGAGAGCCTCAGTACACTTACTTTCTGGATACGCCTCGTATATCATTTATACATCGTTCCCTTTTACACCGGTTCAAAAATTGTTAGCTAGGTATTTAAAATTCGTTCAGTATCACGGACCCACCGAGATTCAAATTTCGAATTACTTTCGGAGAGAATCCAAGTATTCCTCTCTCGCTCTCTTGTATTCAAAATTCAAATCTCGCATTCTTTTTTTGGCGACAGCCGTCGTATGGGTTTTGGCCTATTTATTCTATGATATTCTTTTTATTGCTTTGTTTGATATTCTCGTTAGGAAATTTAGAGTGACTGGTCATTACAAGTGAATAAATAATTGCTATGTTAACGTCTCTTTTGTTTTATTTAGTTATCTAATATTCTAGAAAATCTTGCTAAAGATATGGCACATTGAACAGGTGCCCAAATTTACATTTTATTATAAAGTTAGTTTCTGATTTGATAACAAAAGTGTTATTTCTTATCAGGTGTATTGTTTATTTCATGTCAACATACCTTCTTTAATAATGACAAAATTCTCCTAGTTGATAATCAACTTATACATTTATGTGATAAGACATTGAATGAATTCACAGGTTTTTAACCTAGTATATAGGTATGCCAGAAGTTTAGAACTAGTATTTTTTTAAACTAAATATTGTAAATTATTGTCTCAAGAATATCATATTGTAGATGTTCATTTACTATAAGATAATTTCATTTAGAAGACAAAAATGTTTTAATAATTATTTGATACTGTTACAGTAAAATTATGCAATTGTTCTATAAAATTATGCAATGAATTCGAAAATGATGCACTTGAAGCTACTCGTGCAATGAAATAAAAATAAGCAGTCTACCTATTAAATTATGCAAATAACAATTCTCATTTAATGTAAGAATATAGAAATTGAATTTATATATTTGATTTCTGAAACATACATTATTCCATATATTTCCAGAATAACAAGATTTTATTTTTATTTTAACCTTCTTCAAATCAGATTGTTTTTTTAATATTTACTTCAGGTATTTGGGGTCAAGTGAAGGTAAATATTATTTCTTTTCCAATAAAACAATAACATACTTGAATCAAGTAAGAACAAATTATAGGTATTTAATGTTTTTCTCATAAAAATATTTTAGTTTGCATTAAAAGTAGTCACGAACTCTAAGTAAATCACAATTATTATATATTCGTCCCAAAAACCTTAATAAACTCTATAAATTTACATAATATTGTTGAATTTTTATTTGCAGTAAAAAATTCAGTCATATATTTACTTTATTTTTATTCTTGATTTAGTTTTGATGGATGACTTTGGTTAATGGTAAATTATATATTGTGATACAAAGGAAAACGACTTATTAAGAAATAACCTGTTTTGGGTCAAAAGTAAACTATTTGCAAAATAAATATTACAATATGAAACAAATGTTACAAAAGACTTATCCCATAAATAGATATTTAAAACTAATAGCTTAAAATAGAAATTGCATACCATATTCCTGCTTTTCATTAGTTCATCAATCGTTTTCTTTTTTGGTAAAACTAATGCAGACCGGGCTCTTTGCAAAGCCCCCAAAAGGCAACTCACTATATGTAAGACTTCATCTGCAGATCTAAAATTAAATCAAACAATGCCATACCATAAGCAAATAATTAAATGTCTATTTTAAGAACAATAATACTGCAAAATAGATACAAAAAGAAACCTCCAAAAATCATATAATTTTTTTTAATGTTCTGGTTTGAAATAAAATGTGGTGAGAGATAAAAATGTATTTATTTAATAGTAAGTATTATGAGGGATATTCTTGAAATAAATAAATTGACATAAAAATATTTGTTTATCCAACTCATCAAGTAAATTTATATGCACACTTCATAGAATCCATTATGCAATAGCATATTTATTATTTTTGAAAAGTACATTATTGCCAACCTATATAAAAATACTACTGGTAAAAATCACCAGCACGGGAAGAATTTTGAACCATTAAACACCACTGGTTATATTATTTTTACCTGAAAATATAATGTTTATCAACATTATCAATATGTCCAATTGCTTGTTGTAAATGATTAGCTGCATCTTGTATTTGCTGCAGCTTCCAAGGATTATCTTGTTGTATTGAAGTACGACATAACGTATGCATCTGTCTCATTACCTTAAAATTGATATCCTGCAAATTGAAAATGGATTTTTTTAGCATTTTAATTAATAAGAAAAATAATTCCAGGGTAAAAATTATTTAAAAAGTGGATACTTGACTAAGAAAACTTAATAATTTCCGATCTCTCAAAAAATCATGATTTCATAAAAACATAACTTTACTGACAGATGGTTCCAGTGAATAGTACTATCATAACAGAAAGCTGTCAGACAAATGCGACATCCTCATAATTTGAATTCTTTTTATATTAAAATATTTGGGCTTGATAAGTAACGAGCCCGAAGATGAGAGCTCCAATGTTCTCGAAAAGTCATAACTTTGAGCAACAAAAATGCGGTATAAACTTTAACAGACCTTTCACCATAGATAATAATAAGAAAGCCTACTAATCTATTCAAGTTTCATTTGGTTAATTCATTGAATCCAATCTATGAAAAAATATGCCCTCTTAAAAATGTTAAAATTCATATTTCTTCATTGATTGAAGTCTACATAAAAAACATATTTAAGTATAATAGTTTCAATGAACATAATCTCATCAGTAACTTCTTATACAATCATGGTTATTTATTTAGCTATGTAAACAATTCTTTTTTTCAACATATTCTTTTTTTCTGTGCCAAATCTCAAATTTCAATATTAAAACAGTATATTCACTTCCAAATTGTATTTTAAATGTCGAATCATACAAACTAGTAAATATTTATTACATGATAAAATTAATTCAATTACTGCAGTAATACTTTGATAAATAGATAATGATTAATATCAGGCTATATAAGATTTAAACTGACACATTACAATTATACTGATATTTTGATAAACAAATACAGTAAAACTATTTAATTCGACATCATTCGAAATATTTCAGACGCTTCAAAACCCAAATTTTCAATTTCTTTATAATTAACCTCAGTAATTTATAATTCGAAATAATTTTCAAACCCTAATGCTATAAATCAATACATTTTCATTCACATAATTTGGAAACTTTGAATAACAATGTTATAAAATATTAATAATGCGCGCATATTTTTGTCCATGTCCGCCCGTGTGGGGCCTCTTTACGTATGCCGTGGTACCTAATGACACACCGTGCGCACGAGCTCACTAGTGTGGAACTTCCTTTGCATGTCTCGGTACCCACCGCTGTACACCTTTAAAAAATGAGGAATTTCGCTTATACTCGTATATTTCTTTTTTTTATTTCAAATTAACGGAGTTTTACTGTAATATTTGGTGTTAACATAAGTTGTGTCCGTTTTTTTTTTCAAATTTAAAAATGAGCACCAAAAGTAAAACAAAATGATAAAGGTTATACGTCATTCGAAAGAAAATTTTCTGCTCTACAAGATATTGTGTTTGCTTTTACGTTACATATATTTTTTTATTTGATTACAAGCTTCAAAATGGAATGTCAAGTAGACGAAAGTGAACATTTTCGACACCTGCTTCTGTTCGCATTCAATCGAGGGAATAAAGCTGCCAAAGCTGCTCGCGATATTTGCAAAGTGTACGGTGAAGATGCTATGAATGAAAGGACTGCTCGTCGATGGTTTTTGCGATTCAAAGACGGTAATTTTGACCTGAAAGACATGGAGCATTCCGGACGACCAGTGGACTTCGATGAGGACCGCTTAAACTATATTATTCATGAAGATCCCCTTCAAACCACCGTAGAATTGGCTGAGCAGATGAATTGTAGTCACATGACTGTATACCGCCATCTTACTCGTAAATCAATGGGAAAAGTCCAGAAGTTCGGCGCTTGGGTTCCACATGTTTTGAGTGAAAACAACAAAATTCAACGTTCTACAATTTCTGCTGGTTTGCTCGCACGTCATTGAGCTACGCATGGCCACAAGCAAAGGCTCCTTTACCGCATCATTACTGGTGATGAAAAATGGTTTGAAAATGGTGATGAAAAATGCTTGATGGGGATCTTCATGAATAATATGGTTTAAGCGGTCTTCATCGAAGTCCACTGGTCGTCCAGAACGCTCCATGTCTTTCAGGTCGAAATTACCGTCTTTGAAACGCAAAAACCATCCACGAGCTAGCCTTTCATTCATAGCATCTTCACCGTACACTTCGCAAATATTGCGAGCAGTTTTGGCAGCTTTATTCTCTCGATTGAACACGAAAAGAAGGAGGTGTCGAAAAAGCTCACTTTCGTCTACTTGACATTCCATTTTGAAGGTTTGTAATTAAATCAAATAATATATGTAACGTAAAAGCAAACACAAAATCTTGTAGAGCAGAAAATTTTCTTTCGAATGACGTACAACCTTTACCATTTTGTTTTACTTTTGGTGCTTATTTTTAAATTGGAAAAAAACGGACACAACTTATGTTAACACCTAATACATAACCACTTATAGGTAATGCAAAATATACTTTTAGATAATAACACACAATTAATTTAAAAGGAAGGTTAAAATGTATGAAAAAAACAGGAGAAAACATAGCCAGACAGATAGAAGCACAGAAACTAAAATGCTAAAGATAAACTACTTTTATTGATATCACCATTTCAATTTTATCACTATTTAAAATGAGTGTTTTTAATTATTTGTGTGTATTACAATTTAATAAAATACACAAAACCATTTAATATATTAAATTATAGCATATTTCAGTCCTTTTAGCTGAAGAGCTCAAGCTAAGTAAGTTTGAATGGCTAATAGACAAATTCCTGGCACAAACAAGCCTGAGACAGGGGCTATCCACTGTTGCCATTAATGTTATTTTTGCAATAAGCTAACGCTGTGCAAGATCAGAATGAATACCCTTAGGAAATGTACAAATATAAAATATCAACGATTTTGGACGACCTTCACGAAATTCGTCCTGGAGCGAACTACGACCACGATTGAATTCGGAAAAACAGCGAAACACAGAACACAGCCCGGGATGGTGCTTCATGACCAAAAGTCGAAGCAAGTTGATCGACACACTGTTGTTGAGTTAGTCCATGTCGAAAATCATAAAAAATCATCGCACGAAAATTTTCACGATTTAATTCCATTTTTGGCCAAGATTAATTTTTCAAGTCACTGTAAACAACACAAATAGCACTCGTATGATAAAACTTTCTGAGCACGTATACCATTAAAAACGTCAAACTTTACGATGCTGATTTCAGATTTGATGTATCTACACTGGTGTTGCCATATCTCAAAACTTAAGTAGCAACCTGGCATATGAATTCAAATGAACTTTTTTTAAATGGTCTAAAATTTGCCACATTCCAGGCAAAACAGCACAACCATGATCATTTAAATTTGAAGGGACAAAGAAAAATGAAATTTTGATATCATATAACAAATACAATTTGAAAAAATAGTAGATAAATTTAGATTTTTGCAATAAAATAAACAGTTTTTCATCCCTCTTGTCCAATTGCCACAATGATGGTAATGCCTTTTTTTTAAATAAATCAAATTTATCTACCCACATTCATTGTATTATGACAATCAATTGCATAATTTTTAACTTTGAACTATTGATGTTTATTTTAATTTTAATCTATTATATTAAACTTTCGTTGTAAACAGTACAATCAGGCGGATTTATTATGTGGCAATCTCTTCCAACTGACCAGAAAGATGCTAAAAAGAGATTTAAATATTTTTTTTAAAAATGGATAGAAAGGGAATCGAACGCACAACCCCTGTGTTAGAAGACTGGTATCTTACCAACTAAGCCGTGGAAGTCATCAATGATTGTATTTTAAGTCAGTCAATGATTATATTTCAGGTGAACCACCTTCCAAAAAAATCTTATTATTTTGAAACTCGAATGCAATTTTACTAATCCCAGTCTGGAAAAAAACTTCCATGCGCTATATGTATGCGAGAGTTGTTGCCTCTTTACATGCAGTAGCATTGACAATAAATGCAATGACTAA
This sequence comes from Odontocerum albicorne, assembly GCA_949825065.1. Taxonomy (NCBI): domain Eukaryota; kingdom Metazoa; phylum Arthropoda; class Insecta; order Trichoptera; family Odontoceridae; genus Odontocerum; species Odontocerum albicorne. The sequence continues at coordinate 20,332,733 of OX463840.1, forward strand.
CTGCAAGTTAGAAGGCTAGATTAATGGGGCCATAGACATTTTTGTATACAAGCAAAGCTCTTCAATATCTTTAATGCCAGTTTGGGCACGTTTAGTGGTACCATACAAATGAATGTTAAATGTGTCAATCATATCCTGTTATTAGATTGAAAAAAAATGTTGATTTAAAAAAAACATGTTATATCATACTCTGATTATGAATATATAGAAAGGATTTTCTTTCCATAAATAATTAAATAATAACTTACGGCATGTGTAATACTGTCTCCTGTCAATGTTACAACACACTTCAACTGTTCTGGTGGAGACGTTAGAATGAATTTGTCCTGTTTTTGTCCTTCATTTCCATATAAAGGAACAGGAAAACGGTGAGCACATTCCTTGAAAAGTAAAAGTACAGATATAGATTTGCAATAATGACAATGTAGTTTATTTGCAATATACGACAATGTAGTAATTTTAAACACAGGAGAGTTCGCTCTCTAAATGGTGTTATATAAATTATCCTTTTATTGATATTATTATAGGACTAAGAGATGAATGGGGACACACAATTACTTTTTATAATTAGCCGAGATACCCAGCATTGCCCGAGCTTTATAAGAAAGAAAATACATTCATCAACAGAGCTGCGCTTGCTAAAAGGCAAACCTAAGCATTTGCCTAGGAGAGGTTAGCCAAAGGGAGCATCCAGATTCATAAATAGGTTATAAAAATAATTAAAAAATAAACAGTAAATATGACTTCAATAACACATTGTAGATGCATTTACGGAGAAGGAAGCAAGACATAAATTGTAGTGATTTGCGGTGATGTGAAATACATCATTATCCGAAACCGAAAGGATAAGCACTTTTTAATTACGTATGGTGAAAGTTTGATCAGATATTGTGGCAGGGTGGGGAGAGGGGCAAGTTGCAAACTTTTTAGAGGTGTCGTCTATACAAATGCAGCAATGTCCATCAGTACACCCTAGACGTCATCTTTAATATAATATCCAGCCAATAAAAGAAAAGATCAAATGATTTTTTTTCATAGAAATAATCAACCAATCAGTACTAATCAACATTTAAATACAAAAGATGTCCTACTAATGTGACTTGTAGCATAGTGAGAAATGCATACTTCTGCTAATCACATTAAGAGAAAGAATGATGAGTTTCAATATTGGAAAATACCTGGTCCCATAAAATTAGAATCGAGACTAGACAAAAGGAACTATTTCAGTTAGATCACAAAAAAAAGATTTCTCAAAATGAATATCAATGTTCAAGGGTCTGACAATCATTGATATTCTATCACTTTTCAGAAAAAAAATTATTTATTAAAAGTAAATAATACTCACTACTAAAATAGAATGCAATTGATGTAAAATTGCATGGACCTCTTCGTGAAGAACCCATTCAAACTCCATTTGCTGTAAGTAAAATAATACATTAAATCTTTTTCAAAATCAATAACTTTTCTGTCTCTCTTTTATTACATTTATACAAGTACCATTGTTTATCAAAGTAAATACTAAATATTGTCCAAAATTCAACAAGACCATGTTGACCAATCATAATAGACTACATGGTCTGTCCAATGGGAAAGGTGACTGATTTTACTTTCACGTAACTACCAGTGCCGTCTGTGGATGAAAAAATGAGTAAACTAGTGACACATTGTGACTATCTTCCGTAAAAGTTTCAAAGCGCTGGCATCACTGGTTCGTTCGTAATGAGGTAACAATTGACAGTACCTTCTGAGTCTCGGTCGGAAAAGGAACAATGGAGCAACATGCCGACATTAAATTTTGTTATAAATTAAATGCCACAGAAACTTTTAAAATGATTCAAACTGTTTGTGATAGTGAAGCAATGAGTTGTAAGAACATTTTTAAGTGATATGGAAGATTTCGTGATGGTAGAGAGAGCATTGAAGATGATCCATGATCAGGACCATCATTGACAATTCAAATTGAAGAAAATGTTCAAAAAGTGGCTGAAATTCTTCAAAATGATCGTTGTGCGTCTACTAGGCTCATCGAGGAGCTCACTGAAATTCATATATCCACTGTCCATCTCATTTTAATGGAAAATTTGGGCAAATGAAAGGTCACACACTGACTGACGATCAAAAAGATTGCAGAGTGGAGCACTGCAAAGACATGAAAAGAGCGGCTGATATGGATCCAGACTTCATGTCAAGCATTGTAACAGGTGATGAAACATGGTGCTTACAGTATGAGACACTTACAAAGCACCAGAGCTCGGAATGGAAGGGTCCACAATCTCCAAAACCGAAAAAAGTGCGCATGCAGAAGAGCCGAATCAAGAAATCTCTGCTCAACGTTTTCTTTGATTCCAAAGAAATTATCCATAGGGAATTCACGCCAGAAGGTCAAATAGTGAATGCCGATGTGTACTTGGGTGTTTTGAATCGTTTATGGACTAGGATTCTTCGAGTTCGACCCGAATACCGGGAACAAAGGGCGTGGTCTTTGTTGCACAACAATGCATCAGCGCACAAAAGCAAGATTGTACGTGTTTTCTTGACCAAAAAAATATCGATCACCCCCCATATTCGTCTGATTTGGCTCCATGCGACTTCTGGCTATTCCCAAAACTGAAATTGGCAATGAAAGGAAAGCGTTTCGACACAATTTCATACATTCTTCGGCTTCTACTGTGATTTTGGAGGCCATTCCGAAGAATAAGTTTCAGGAGTGCTTCAGAAAATTTTACAGCTGCTTCCAGTATTGTAGTGACTCACAAGGAATGTATTTTGAATAAAAGGTAATGTCTTGTATTTCATTTCCCATCAGTCACCTTTCGCATTGGACAGATAGTGATATTGCATAATACACAGACCATATTATTATTAAAAGTAATATACAGGTGGTCCTCGACTTTCGTACCTAATTGGTTCCTGAAATGTGTACAAAAGTTGAAATGTACGAAAGTAGAGCAATATAAAAAAAAACATCAAAAAATGTTTTTAAAATATTTATTTTTTAATGAGGTATATTATTAGCATATAAATAAATAACACTTTATTGATGAGTTTCTGGTGTTATATTTATAAATATTAAGATATAGTTGAATTGTACTGTTCTATTTATTTTCTTGATAAAGAGTTCTGTAACAAGCTGTGTCTTTTTCTATTCCCCTTCATACATGAGATAAACACTCTCTATTGGGATCACATTCTTCCATGATAGTAAAAAAATTGTCAAGATGCATGAAGGCTTCGTTCATATTCTTGATTGTCAAAATCTTAACAATGAGTTCATTATCAGGTTCTTCTCCTTCATTTTGTATTTCATTCTTCTCTTTTTGAAAGTTTTCACCAAAACAGATAAGTACATAAACTGACAACACACGTCCTAACATAAACTGACAAAACACAACTTATGAACACACGTCCTAACTCAATACTGAACCTGTGATGCCGGAAACGGGTGTGACTAATGTCAGAGAGGAGGGGAGGGACTAAAGACTAATGGTCGATGAGGAGGGGAGAGTCATTACATGGAAGTACACGTATTTTTGCGATACATATCGATAAAAATCTAACTTTTACATACAGTACGAAATAGCGAATTGTATGAAAGTAGAATGTACGAAAGTCGAGGACCGCCTGTGGTCTGTGTATTACTGAGAGCATAATAGATTATATTACATACTATAAAAAATGTTATTTTCTTTCGCATGGTGGCCTTCAACATGTACAAATTAGTGATTCGAACAAATTGAAGAGCGTGGCCGGGAGATCATATTATCTTTAGCCTCAGTAATTGAGCCTTCGGGTTTAGAGCCACTGGAATATGTGCAGCACTCACGGTTCGTCATTACACGTATTGGTAACACTACTGTTCATGAAAAGACAACACTCGCTCACATACTCGGCTTGTGCGAGTATTGTTACCTGACAAACTCTTTACCAAACTAGGTACCGTCAGGAATTTTTTGTTTGGGTACCGTCAGGAATCCAACCCAAACCCTAAGCTAGACCAACTAGGCCACAGATATCGTTACTAAAAATTAATATTTTTAAATACTAAATGCAAAATTGCAACCAAAAGAATAATTGCAGATATCTAATAAAATTATGCATTGTTTTTTTTTTTAAAGCACATCTACCCACTTGAGAAGGTTAACATGATCAGACTAATATACCGAATAATGGAGTACAAACAAAGATAGTTTATTAAATTATAAAATAATTAGTAATCTTTTTTTTAAATATGCACAGTAATTTATTTATTTTTTGAAATACGCATAATGAAAACGGGCATAAAATTTCACAGGTAAATTTACCGAGCAATTCAAGTGATAATGTAAAATTTCCTGCATTGAAGAATCCTAATTCTAAATTTAAATCCGAGGGCTTTCATCCTTGGAGTACAATAAAAATGTAAAGTAATATAAAACAATAGTCAGGTGGTTTTTCATTAGCAATTCGGTCGCCAATATAAAACACTCAATAATTTTATGATAGTCATTCCATTGAAAGGCCAAAATTTTAAAAAAATCAGCACATTTCTATCCTTCAAATATTTGAATTCATTTAAATATACTTTGAAACAAAATATTAATGTTGAGTCTAAGATCAATGTTAAAAATTCGTCTCGGCTGTAACCTTGACATAATTCAAAAAGCGAGCTTACATTTGAACGAGCAACAGTATTTTAGGAATTAGTGAAAATTTTCATAATTGAAACATTAATCAGTTTTTAGTACCAGATTCATTGCCTCTTCTTTCTCGGAGTCAGCCATTTTTTCTAGACCACAAATTTGACATTCGCACTAATTGGCAGTGTTGCCATAAATATACTAAAGTGTATGTCAAACCAATTGTGATGTCATAGAAAAAATTAAAAAATGTAATTTAAAATTATTTAAATACCTGAGCACATCACTTGACATTGGCCTATACTTCTTCATTATCTTAAAGAGTTCACAGCCATTATTCGAGGAGAAGAGCATACATTTTTTGTTTTAAATTTTCGTGAAAAAATTGAGATGAAAAGAGCGAAAAATTGTATGTGATAACTGGTTATCCTTATTTTTATAAATGACTTTTGCAATGCTTGAAGACGGTGAAAAAGCATTTTTATAATAGGTCTTTTATATTTTGTTTATTTTTCAAAAGATAAAATACAGTGGAAAAGCAAAACACACAGAAAGGAAAATAAATTCATTCTTGTTCGCCTCACCTTACTTAGCAAAATAGTGATTTCTTTAAATAAATATAATATAAAACATATCCAACACCGCTTAAGAAAATATGAATGGAATATTTGGGAACATTCTAAATTATCTTATACCTCTCTGACCTTTTAAAATTCAAACATAGTCTGTAGGCCCGGAGAAAATCTAGGCAATTGATATGAACTCACCTTCAACTGCACAAAATACTAGCAGTTGTGAGAAAATTCAAAAATGGTCATCTGGAAATAGTGGCCATCCATGCAAGTGTAAAATCAGTGTTCTGATACAAACTTGATCATATTTTTCGAGGGTATAGGATGAGTGCTGCCTTAAGAGATTGGTGAAACTCTTTTATTCCTACCCTCCAAAAACGACAAACCTCTCAGGTATAGAAGTATTGCAGGATTGCGTAGCTCAGCATTGTAACACTTATGTTGCGAGAATTGCACTGTATAGTATAATATATAGTAATATAACACTGTATAGTATAATAAATAGTATAACATGAAGTATAATACAATACATAACTAGCTGTACCTGGCATATCACGCGTCCTTTTAGCAGATATTTAAGATACAAAAATTAAAAAGAAAAGGTATTTTAAAATGTTCGATTTTTATATACAAGGCATATCCAGAAAGTAAGTGTACTGAATTTTTGTAGGTTACAACTTTTTTTATTTAAACAAAAAAATTACGTGGTTACCGTAGTACATGTGTAAGCTATTTTTAGACATAGTCGCCATTCCTCTCAATGCAGGTGGTGAACCGGGGTATTAACTTTTTGATGCCTTCCTCGAAGTAGTTTCCCGCCAACTCCTCCGTTCACTTCTCCACCTCCTCCTTTACCTCCTCGTCGGTTGAAAACCTTTTTCCACCCATGTGCAGCTTCATGGAGGTAAAGAGATAGTAATCTGAAGGTGCTAGGTCAGGGGAATGCGCGGGATGGTTCAGAACATCCCATTTAAACGAGGCGAGCAGTTCCTTTGTGGCGTTGGCCGTGTGTGGTCTGGCATTTTCGTGCAGCAGGCAGACTCCCTTTGTCAGCATGCCTCTCCTCTTGTTCTGAATCACCCTCCGCAATTTTTTTAGGGTCTCACAGTATCTTGCAGAGTTGGTGGTCTCCCCTTGAGGCATATATTCAATTAAAATTATGCCTTGACAGTCCCAAAACACGGATGCCATGATTTTCTTGGCTGAAATTTTGGTTTTGAACTTTTTAGCGGAGGGTGAAGAGGTGTGACGCCACTGTTGAGATTGCCTTTTGGTTTCAGGCGTGTAGTGTGCAACCCAAGTTTCATCTCCAGTAACTATGGAGCGGAGAAATTCATCTCCATGGAGTTTGCAGCGCCTCAAAAACTCTTGCCCGGCCTCCACTCGATTCAACTTGTGTCGGTCTGTCAGCTGTTTTGGGACCCACCTCGCGGACAGTTTCCGATATCCGAGGGTTTCTGTGATGGTTTCGTGTAGTAGAGATCTGGAGATTTGCGGAAACATCGCAGAAAGTTCATCCACAGTCAATCTGCGATCGTCACGGAGCGCATTTTCGATTTTTTCCACAATTTCGTCAGTCACAATTGAAGGTCTTCCGCTCCTCTGATCATCATGCACAGACGTACGACCGTTTTTAAACTCGCGACATCACTTGTACACACTCGTACGATTCATAGCTTTATCACCATATGCAGTTTTCACCTCATTATAAACCTCAACCGGAGGTTTTCCCTTCCAAACGAGATAACGGATGACGCCGCGTATTTCGCACTTGGCGGGAGATTCGATTGACATTTTTCACGAAACGTGTTGTCGCGTCGACACTTCTCAACGTATTGACCTCGAACCAGTCTCGTTGCGGAGGGAAAGGGTCAGGCTACACGGAAGTGTAGCCAACATGTCGAAAATAAAATCCATCCGGTCGTGAGAGCCTCAGTACACTTACTTTCTGGATAAACCTCGTACATCCTTGATCAAAAAGTTTTAGGACCGGTCACCGTGTGGCGCTGTCAGTCACCCGTTTGGAATTCTTTTTTTTTGTTAGGTTACCACATCTATCATTGACACTTCTCTCCAAATTTCAGCGTCATAGCTTGACATTTGTAAAAGTTACGCTGTACTGAGTACATCTACCTTTGTGCGTGTTTTCAATTTTTTACAAGTTTGAAAATGGCATCAACTGTGCATCAACGAGTTTGCATGAAATTTTGTGTGAAAAACGAATTTAACGGTCCGCAGACCTTAGAAATGTTGGAGAAGTGTTTTTCGGTGGCACGAACGCTTCACAAGTGGTCGTGAGTCGGTCGAGGATGACGGACGCAGTGGCAGTCGAAAATTGATGAAAACATCGATAAAATCAAAGAAATGTTGGCCGTAAACCGCAAATTGACCCCCAGAGAGCTGGCAGAGGACTTGAACATCGCTTATGGATCCGCTCAAGACATGTTGGTTAGTGATTTGGGCCTCAGACGTGTCGCTGCAAAACTGGTGCCGAAAGACCTCAATTTCATGCAAAAAAAGGACCGCGTTGAAATCGCGAAAGACATGATTTCCATGAGTTTTTTTACCAAAAACAACACGAATACTGTAGGGAGTACCCACGTCCCTAAATATTGTTAACATGCAGGGTCAACGACCGATGAATCAACCTCTGGATATCTACAATTGTCACATACCAGAAACGTCAACACTGTGTACACGCGAATAATATTTACACCGCATTCCAAGGTAGAAAGAGAGCACATCGCGTTGTCTCGCCGTTTCGGCAATAAAATATCCTACCCACTACACTGTTCGCAACGTCTGCATACGCCTTGTCATGCACAGGAGTGAGATGGGGATATACGGCTGACGCATTCACGCGCCCCGTTCTGAAAATCTATATATACCTACTTATCGTTGAATAAAGAGCACTTATTGTTAATCATTTGACTTGTTATTATTCACTTGACCATTCATCGCTGTTTACTATTTATCGATTATTCACTCTCACTTTTATCGCATTCCTGAATTTTGTATTTTATTTTAAATACAAACAAATCAAGATCATCACGGCGTATCAAATTAAGCATCACGCCAAAATACTATCCAGCAGCCTTCAAATTCACCTGATCTGGCTCCTTGCAACTTTTTCCTGTTCAACTGACTTAAAAAACCGCTTCGCGGAACGCGTTACAGCACCCGAGAGGATGTCATGAAAAAATCGAAGACGGCTCTGATGGAAATACCTAAAATTGAGTACCAGCGGTGTTTCGAGGATTGGATCAAGCGCTGGCGTAAGTGCGTTGCAGTCGATGGGGAGTACTTTGAAGGGGACCATATCGATTTTGATGAATAAACTTGTATTTTCGATTTTATGAATAAAGTCCTAAAACTTTCTGATCAAGGTAGTAATTTGATTACATCACAGCTTAAATCATTTTAAGATGGTGGACAATATGGTTCAATGAAAAATTACATCTCATTTTTACTGTACCTATTATATTTAGTGAAATAATTTATTTCTTATTATAAATACTTATCTTAAAAATAGAGTATTATTGTATTCAATTTAGTAAACTATATTTTCTCCCCAAAAAGTAATGATGAAATTAAAAAAAAATATTAACCAACTACCTCTCAAACAATATAATAGGATAGCTTATTAGTGGCATATTCTGAACTTATAAACAATTTAAAATTTTGCAAAAAGTGATTATTCTAAAAAACTATAATATATTGACAAACAGGGCTCGTCTTCACTATTTTTCTAGTTTTTTGACATAAGACAGGTTTATGTCAAAACCCTGACACATATGAGTGCATATGACAATAAATCAAACATAAATACCTTATAGACACAGATCTAGAACAACACCATACATTCAGAATTTATTTACATACACAATCCATCTGTAGGGAATACCGTCGTCCCTAAATATTGTCAACATGCACGGTCAACGACCGACGAAACGAACTTTAGATATGTCCAAAGTTCGCATACCAGAACACTAATATTGTTTACACGCAAATAATATTATTTACGTTGCATTCCACGGTAGAAAGAGAACGCATCGCGTTGTCTCACCGTTTCGCCGATAAATATTCTACCCACTATATTGTTCGCAACGTCTGCAAACGCCTCTGCACGCGCAGGAGTGAGATAAAGTATATATTGCGGGCGCATTCACGCACATCTATAAATACCTACTTATCGACAAATAAAGATTATTCACATTGATTGTTCACTCTTACTTTCCACATTCCTGAATCGACGTATTTTATTTTAAATACAAAACAATCATAATCATCACGACGTATCAATAAAGCATCCCGCTAAACATCTATTATCCACATTACGTTGGGTTATTTTTTACAGTATGTTTATTTTATATGTAAGTACACAATGTTACAAATTGATTTTTTTACTGGGGGTGCAAGAACACATTTTAAGAATTTAAAGGGTACTGACAGATAAAAAGGTTAAGAACCACTGGTTTAGTGAAACCTTTCCTTTGTAGAAGCATTTTATAAAATTATTTGATAAGTTAACTTCTATTCAATATCTTGCATTGCAATATTTATAATTGTATGCCATTTGTCATATATCATGCTCTCCAGCTACTATATACTATAATAGTAATTGTTGATTGACAATCTTAGGAACTTCAATTTGGTTACACCTACTGGTTTTAGTTCTTCTCATATTTAAGAGAACTTTTCTGTCCACAATGACCTCTGTCTTCTTTTGTTTATGTAGAGTTTCATTGTTTTTCAAGTCTCTTCTGTTATCAAATGTTTTATTCGCATTTCCAAGACTTCTTTTATTTGATTCAGCCATTTCTATTCCCTTGAATTTTGCACACCCTGTTACAATCTATATAAATAAAAATGTAAATGTTCGTATAGTCAAAATGTCTAATCCCCGAAAGTTCTCTACCGATCGCTTTGAAATTTTGACAAAAGTTGACATTCGTATACAGAAATTATAAATAAAAATGTAAATGTTCGTATAGTCAAAATGTCTAATCTTCGAAAGTTCTCTACCGATCGCTTTGAAATTTTGACAAAAGTTGACATTCGTATACAGAAATGTTTATATATTTTTATTTATACAATATATCGGTGTATATAAAAAAGTTTAGAAATCAGAAAAAATAACGTTTGCGCCTCCTGCTGCGACACAGATGAAACAAAACTTTGACAGATGTCGCATTGCATTTTCGACGTTTCGGAATTAATATTAAATAATTAAATCTATATAAATAAAATATTAAATAATTTAATGTTTAATAATACATTTTATAAATAATACATTTTTAATTTTCACGTACGTTTATTGAAAAGTCGAGACATGAACCCCAATTAGCTGACGTAAAAGTATACGAAGTTTATGTCGGCCATTTTTTATTTCGAGATCGTCCTTTGTGTTGCGGTTAACAGAAAACGTTATACATTTGTATTAAATTTTAATAAAAAATAGTTGTGTTGTGATAAAATTGACTTCAGTGATAGTGGTAAGTTGTTGAGATTATATTTAGGTTACAAAATAATTTTAGTTGAATGTATTTCGGCATTATTAAGTTTATTCAGAGTATACGATAATTTTTAAAACAAAAGTTTTAGCAGTTATTTCAAAATTAAAAACATTATTTTGAAAGTGACCTAATTCATTATTGATAATGTCCAAAAGTGCGGATTGTCAAATGTTTGAGGGCAGTGATGAAAGTAATTTTGATTAATTAGTATTGATTCATATTTAAAAAGTTAACCTAACTTTTTTGATATTTGCATTAGTTGAATAATCAGTACCTATGTCTAATCAATTTTACAATTGAGTTTAAACTTAAAATATAAAGCACTTACAATTAAATTTAAACTTAAAACATAAAATTATAGAAATTATTAAACCCACGGGGAAGAATAAAACAACAAGACTGTTCAATGTAAATGGGTAAAAAAACGCGTTAATTTTATAGTTTTGGTATTTATTACCACATCGGGGTAGACCAAGAAAGTTCGAAAATATTGTAAATCCCTACCGCATATACAAAATGTACCTATAGATGAGCAGTACATTGTTATCTAATGTGCATATATATTCAAAAGAATTTCTGAATTGCATAAATTGTTTTTTTTTAAATGTTGTAAAAAAATATATACTAAATTAAGTATTGTTTTTTCAATTTGAAGCATTTTAAATGATGCCGAATGGACTTGGGTTCTTTCAAATTTTATAGCAAATTTAGTTGTTAATTTTGAAAGTGGCTTAACTCCATTTATGGTAAGAAAACACGTATATTCACTTAATAATTTGCAACCTATTATTTTAATAGGAATTATAAATTTAACTCTCTTAGATACACTTAAAAAGTGTTACACATAGTTATCCTGTACGTATATTTTTAATTTTATTGAAACTCAAACTCTTAAATATCTCAATTTAAATATAAATTCAATTAGGTCACTTTCAAAATTAACTGAAGAATACGTTCATTTGCGAGATGCCGTTGTAAATGACGGCAATAGAACTAACGTTGGAAGACTATAACTTCTGCAATTTAGTGACGTCAAAATAAGAATTGGTTGAAAAAGCATTTCCCTATATTCAAATCAATTATAAGAATCACGATTGGCCGAGTTAACGAGCTATTGTTGGCGCCAAGAACAAAGACATCTACGAACTTAACAATTCAGTTCCTTTTTTAATGTTTCACAATTTTATATGTTTTAGTTTTAACTTTCTTTCTTCTTTTTCAGTGCAATCGATCTACTTTAGTTCATCAAATGTCGAGGAAGCAGCAGAGCGACCGACGTGTAGCCAGACTTGAGGATGCACAGTTGCGAGCACAGCGATCGCGTTCTGCAGCTTCAGAACTGCTTCGTTCTCAACAGAATGAACGCAACAGGCTGATAGTGTCTGAAGGAGGTCAGTAGGAATATCAAAAGTACCTTTTTTATATAGAATTTAATTTTACCTCTATGTTTGTTTCAAAATCTATCAAATCGTATGTAGAAATGGAGATTTGTAACAAGATGTATTAATTTGTCATTATTGTTAGTTTTTAGTAATGTATTTACCTAAATAACTTGCTATTTATTAGAATCGAGCCTTATATCAAAGCCGATAAAATAATTATAATCACTGAACGTCGTTACAAGGTTGTATTGGGGCAAATTTGTGAACTGTCATAGAAAACAGAACGTTTGATATTCATCCGTTTGAATCGGACCAAGCTTCGCTCTGAAGAATACGTTCATTTGCGAGATGCAGTTGTAAATGACGGTAATAGAACTAACGTTGGAAGACTATAACTTCTGCAATTTAGTGATGTCAAAAGAAGAATTGGTTGAAAAAGTATTTCCCAATATTCAAATCGATTATAAGAATCACGATTGGCTGAGTAAACGAGCTATTGTTGGCGCCAAGAACAAAGACGTCTACGAATTTACCAATATTATTCAGTTCCTTTTTTAATGTTTCGCAATTTTATATGTTTTTGTTATAACTTTCTTTCTTCTTTTTCAGTGCAATCGATCTTTCATTTGAATTCAAACCATATCGTGAATTTACCTCTTGGAGTGACGCGATCATTTGCGAGCACAGCGATAAACGCGACAGACTGAGAGTGGCTGAAAGACATCAAAAATATTGTATACCCACAAGCATTGTGAAATTAAACATAATTGAAACGTGTGCTTTCTCTTTTCTTTCTTTTCCATTTAACCAGGCTGAGCCACAGCAACGCGTGGCCGGGTACAGCTAGTGTAATATAAAACAAATAAGTTTAATAAACAGTAAAAAATATCCCTCGTGCGGGATGGGGTAGAGGAATTCATTGTGCAAGATGGGGAGGAGGGGGGGTAGAAGTGGAGGTTCAAATGAAAAAGGTGTTTGGGGATGAGCCTCTCTGTTCCACTACTCGATGGTAATTTAGGAATGAACCCCCAATGGCAAGTATTCCACCACTGTTACAATGCAACAAAGGGACCGAGAGTGGTCTTGAGCATGATCTTTGATGTACATCATCTTTTAGCACAGGACACGTGACTTACGTGTGATTAATCATACCTGGAGGTGCCTGCCGGACAAAGTCAGAAGGGTTCCAGGTATAGCTGGCGCCGATGGTGATGTGTGCCGTATGATGTGATTTTCATTTCCTGATGAAATTACTGCCAAAGGACAGGATATTATAGCCTCACCCTACAATATTTTGCGTAGTGACGAACACTGCTCGGTTATCTGCAAGGGATCTTTTATAATCTATTTTGAGAGAATGTCATCATAAGAAGCATAGTGTTTTGCCGAAATTGAAATATACTAAATAAGTAAACATATTAATTTATAAAACTATTTATTAAAAAGCAAAAACAATAATTTACCTTTGAAGCATATCTTAAGTATTGCAGCAATAAACCTATTCATGAGAAAAATTATTTACTTTTTCAGTGTGCGACATTCCAAATGAAAAATTTTCAAATATTCTCTCTAAAACAAATGCAAACAGAATATTCATTCCAAATTTGATTTATCTACAAAAAATATCTTCAAACTAAACCTACTTTTTATGATATAAATTTTTTTTTTAAATGTTACTACCGTGTGCATGCAGGTATCCCTTGCTTTAATGCGATTAATTGGTTCTAGAAAAAATCACATAACTATAAAAATGTGTAAAGTTAATTGATTTTAATCAAAGTGAAATTAGTTCCAAAATGTTAAAAAAACATTACAATTTTTATTTTCAATTAGAAGACCTTCATAGCTTATTCCTCTCAGCCAAGAAAATTCAAATAGGTTTGAAATTTTTTTTTCTAGATTTTAATTCAATTGTGTTATTGCTAAATCATGTGAAGTGGGATCACGTATAATAAGGCATACCTGTATGCCTTAAATGTATCGAATGTTAAAAAAAAAACCTTGATTTTGTATTGTATTGCACTTTTGTTGTATACAGTATAACCTAACAGTCTCTTCCAACCAACCAGAAAGATTTAAAGAGGCTTTCGAGCCCACAATCCTCAGATTGGAATACGGACTTCTTACCAACAAGGCCACAGAGGTCATGATTTATATATTATTAAATTTTTTTTTGTATTTAAAAACATAAATTTGTCTTTGAAAACTATTATTGATATAAATGCTTTTTTTCGCACTCAAAGGGATTATTGAAATTATTGCCTGACCAGTTTCGATATTACTATCATCTTTAAAGGATGATTTTAAAAAAAATGGGATTTCAGTCTGGTTTTCACCTAGGGCCCATTAAAACATATTTCTGGTTGGTTGGAAGAGATTGCCACATGGCAATAAGCTTGTCAGGTTAAAAAAAAAAAAAGGACACCAATATACTAAAACTAGAATGGTCACCAAAATTTTTTTAGACAGGTGCACTAGCTGTAGAGGGAGGATCTTTTACTTGATTAGTGGAGGAAGCTTTGAAATATGAAACATATAGTTTATTTAAATAAATGTATTTAACAGACTTCATTCAAAAGAATATAATACAATCTTATGAATGAATTTAAAGCAAAAAGTGCTAAAATTCTCCTTTAATTCAACATTTATCCCAAATCAACGGGAGAATGTTGCTGTCAATTTGAATATGTCAACCAAGAAGATAAAAATGTTCAGTCTACGTCAAAACATCCAAAAACCTTCTAAAATTAAAACATTACAAATAACCCAATGAATACACTTCAAACAAAGAACAAATTTTGGCTAGTTTGAAGTGTATGAATGTTTAATTCACATCTACCTGTCGACCTTTAACAGGTCGACAGATACGAATTTAAGCATTTCAACATTTTTTTTACACTCTGCGAATATTCTCCCCTTCGGTCCTAATAATTAACTACAGGAACAAAAATAAGTTTCATGAAACAAAACCTGGTGAGTACTGATTTGTCCTTTTGTTTCCAAAATAATTTTATTTGGTTGTAAGATATATTCGACCCGTTTTTCTTGATTTACTTGTAAATTCAGAAATAAGTTTAATTAATTTTGATTGATGACCTTCTTACATCTTTCTGGTAGCTTAAGGATTCCTCTCTTATAGAGTAGTTTTTGCAGAAGTTCAAATTTTGTAAGTTTACACCATTAAAAGAGCTCTACAAAGATCAAAAGTAACAAATGATAGTCAGAGGGTGCAAGATCTGGACAATATGCTGGATGCACTAAAATATCCTAGCCAAGTCGCAACATTTTTTACTAACTGACGTATGGTCTGGCTTTGACATGCTGGAACACAATGCCTTTTTATCGGCCAACCCTGACCTCTTCTTGTTGATTGGTTGTTTTAATTTAGCCAATTGAGAGCAGTACTTATTGGAATAATAGTTTGGTTCATAGAACATGATACCCCTACTACTTCCAATCCCATCAGTTACACAGGATGACCTTATTTGTATCTAATGGAATTGGAATATCTGATGGGATTTCAGCCTTTCCGATAGTCTGTGCTGCCTTATCTTGCTGTGCCCATGTTTTTCAACTAATGTTGTAAAAAACTCTTCGACTAATGTTAATGTTATTGGAAAAAACTCATTTTCATTGCGTTTAAATAGAAAATAAATCCAATAAAGTTATTACGCTCAATTGATGCGGCGCCAAACTATCGAGTTTGTTGAGCATCCCAAGCTTATGTAAATGTTGACAGTAATGTTCGGTCAAATGGCAGTCGCTATCTATCGTGACCATTTTATCCATGATCATGACCATGACTATTTTATCCAGGCGGTCGCTATCTATCATGACCATTTTATCCATCTTTGACATAAAAATTTCCCTCTCAAAATCTTCAAAACCACTTTTAGTATGTGGAATTATCTAAAGCATTGGCTGTATATACAGAACCATTTTTTAACAAGTTTGAAACGCCTTTTTACCTTTTCGAAAGTAAAAAATGTTATTGACCACATCAAAATTTTATTAAAATGAACACTGTTAAAATGTCACCTTTCAAATAACATAATATTTGTGTATGAGTATGTGAAGTTGGTATAATAAAAAATGTAAAAAAGCTTCCAGATACAATGAGGACATAATTTTTTTTATGAATCTAAACTTTTTTTCAGAAAAACCATCCTAAAATAGCTATCTAGTCTAGAAAACCCATTTTAATGAATGATACCATTTTCAGGGATCCAATATTTTAATGTGACTGAGAATTCATGGAAGATATATCAACTGCCTCCTTCTTTGAAAATACTTACCATATATTACTCCAATAAAATGCAAAAAGAATAAACATAAAATAAGTTTTTAGTGAATACTTTGAACAACTGATACAATTAATTGAAAACAACACTTTAACAATTCACAAATGGAATAATTAAGCTCAATGTCAAATTAATATAGAAATATGTGTTACAAATGTAATGGTAATGACAATCTCTGTGGCTTAATGATAGAATACTTGACTTCCATCCAGAAGTTTTTTCACACTCAAGCATTTTACTATATTTTTTTAAGCATTTACTAGGTAGTGTGGCATGACAACATCCCAAATGAGGCAGTCTTCAATAAAGGTGGACTTTTTAGTGTAATAGTGTCACTCCAATAAAAAAGATTATGCTGGTTCGGCTACATAAACGAGTATAGTAAGAATGAAAGAAGAAAGACTTCCAAAAACCTGATATATGGTAAAATAGCAGATACCAAGAAAAGTTAGGAATGTCCTATTTAAGGATAGAAGAGACATCTTGTCATTCAGACTAGGTATCCTGCATTAGGAAGACCAAGCCAAAAACCGAAATCTGTAAAGAAATATTGTTAACCACCAGGCCTGGCTTACTAATCTGCATAGGAAATGACTACTAAGAAAGCAGGTGTATTTCTATACTTGAAGTTTACTTTACTGTACCTTGAAGATTTTCATAATATTTTCATGGATATGGGAGGAGATGTAGGTCTAGGATTGGAGTCCACAGTCAGAGAAGTGTCGGAATTGTTGCATCAGATCATCGTCTCAGAGAGAAGAAGGCCATCATCAAAAAATGGATCTTCTGATGTATTTTCTGATTTCTATCTCCCATGACAGAATGGATAGTATGATTATAAAGCAAAAGTAAAACACAAAGACTTTCTTCAGTAAAAAATATGTATTTTTATCAAACATTTTTAAAATGTATATATTTAAAATAAACATTCTGAATTATATAAATTCCAGCATCCATATTTAATGGGAATAAGTCAAACATGGAATGGACTCTTAATAATAAAATATAATATGAATTTATAAAAAAATATTTGCACATTTATCTTTTGTTTAAAAAAAATATCACATTAAAAAGTAATATATTAGAGACATAGAACGATTTTGTTTTTGAGATATATTTAGAAACATATATAAATATAAAAAAATAACAATTACACAAAATTAAATCTCATTAAATTCATACAATGTTTTTAAAAAATATATATATATTTTTTAATTTGCGCATAATATTCTGAGAAATAATGTCATAAAATTTTTCAAAAATTACTTTACTCTATTGAAGAATCTTTTGGCAATAATGTCACCATGAGTAAGTGTCTGAAAAAAAATGTATTATTTATTAAAAGAACCAATAACGCATTCCCTTAATTTACTAGTCATCTACGAATAAAAAGTTTTTTTCAAAAAATTTACTATCTAAAAATATTCAACAAAGAGGAAATATTAGCAGAAATGTAATGGTTGTTTCACGAAAGTAATGAGTTCTAGTTACAAACTTATACAAACATACCATCACGCCATTTCCCTATTGGGGTAGGCAGATAGGACAAAGTACCTAACTTTCCTATCACAACATACTTCCTTCACCTACTCCACTTCCATAGATCTCACGCAGCTCTTTCTGTTTCTCTTACTTCTTACCTTTCCTTCTTTCAAAATTTCATTAACTTGATCCAGCCATACTTTTCTCGATCCTCCTATACCCCGACTCCCATTTATGTTTGCTATATAAATTTAATAAGTCAAGAGAGACTAGAATGTGCCAGCAAAGCAAGAGTGCCAAGAGTGAGTCGTATGGATCATTTGTAACAATTTTTGTATTTTATACCGAAATAAAAATATCAGCACTTTCGAAGAAATTATGTGTTTTACTAAAAAAAATATCTTGCGCTTTTGTTGGGACACCCATTACATTAATTTTAGGAAAAAGTGTTTTTTTTATTTGGAAGGTTAATAATGTATAGATATTCTTATGTCAGTGAAGTGAAATTATTTTCTCTTTTACAGAGAGATTAAAATATTTATAGTAAAATTAAAAAATATTTTCTTGCTGTTAAATAAGAAAATGGAATTTAAAACTTTGAATTGTAATTTGTTGAACATTTCATTTAAAAACATATACATACACGCATATCACGCCATGTCCCTTGCTGAATAGGCAGATAGAACAGATATCCAAACTTTTCTATTCAAGCACAACTTTTGCCACCTCCACATTCATACACCTCATCATGCACAATCTTCTATTATTCATACTTCTCACTTAACCTTCTTTCAAAATCTAGTCAACTTGATCCAGCCACGTTTTCCGCAGTTTGCCTTTTACGTGAACACCTTTCACATCTGACTTGTATACTCGCTTAGTCATTCATTCTCTCCACATGTTCAAACCGCCTTAAAGCTCCATTCTTCATCTAACTGAAAACGTACATTTTATCAATGCATCAATTTCTGATATCTTCATTCTGCCTTCTTTCATAGATTGACATTCCACAATTTTTCCTTAATGTACAAATCTCCACAGTATCAATCTCACTTTTATCTTTCTTTTGTCAAGTTCAAGCTTCACTTTCATATGTCAACGTGGACACTATTATGTATTGTCATATGTGAATAACATACATAGATACATACCAACCCGCTGTTTCCCTATTCAGGTTGGCAGAGAGGACATAGCGCGACTTTCCTATTTCGACACATATTCACCTATTCGAAATCCATACACCTTCTCTTACAACTCCTACAATTTATCTAACTTCTTACATTTTGTTCTTTCAAAATATCATTCCGTTGATCCAACTATACTTTTCTAGGACTTCCTCTACCACGCCTAAACTCACATTTGCACTGTTTATTTATGTTTTGTTATTCTTTTTTCATTAATTTGTTCATGTGCCCAAACTACTTCAGAATGCTCTTCTTTGTCTTACTCAACACATCAGCCTTCAATACCTAATCACATTCATACCTAATCACTTAATTCCATATTCTGTCACACATTTCTTATATTCTTTTTCTGAGTGCCCAAGAATACATTTCTTTTCAGTGCACGCAATTCTACTTCCAAAAATCAAAGTTGGTACTAAATACTGTTGTGGACTATCATATCAACAGATTTTGATACTCTCTGGTTCGATGAGTATATATGATTTAGTGCCCCGTTGATTTTGTTTCCTAGCGATACACACCGTTCGATATCCCTTGTAACTATTCCATCATCTGAGAAAATACTACCTATGTGGCAGAATTCAGCCATTGCATCTAGTTTTCCTTTCAAACTTTTCTAACACCATCACTTTGGATTTTATAACATTGAGTCACAGATCTTCCTCTTCACATAATTCTCTGTAATTCATCCAATTCTCCGCTATCATGTCATCACCATATAATACACAATCTCATTCAACATTTGTATACCACCCATTGACTTGCGTAGTTCCTTCACACACGAATCTATATAAATATTAAATATCAGGGTGATATAACACATCCTTTTTTGACCCATTTTGAAATACTGTTCCGTTCACAGTAATACATGGCCTACTTTTGGCATATAAAGATTCAATACCATTTAATATTTTCCATAACTTATTATACGGTCATATGACTTTTTCAAGCTCACAATGGCACAATACACTTTTTTACTTTTTGCCATACATTTTTTCACAAGCATACATAACGAGAAAATCTGATATCACTCAAAAAAGCACCCCGAGTATTCCACAGTTTCTTTCCAGTCTTTGTTTTCACTTTTTTTTATCACAATTTTTCCCTAGTTTACTTACTACATTCATTTATGACAATAAAATATCATATACTCACAATAACACATCCGGCATCATCAAAATCATACATTCTAGATGTTTTAACACCTGTTTGTACGATAGTGGAGTTTGTGGTCAACTTGTTATCTGATTCAATTGTCGATATATTCTGAAAATATAAAAATAAAGATTTGTATTACATTATTTTATTACACTTTCATTATATACAGTACAACCTGGTGGGTTGTCCTGTATATAACCTACCAGGAAGATAGTAAACAAGCCTGAAGTGAAGATCAGACTGGAACCCTTTTTTAGACAATTTGGGTATCAACAGGAATTAAACTCACAACACCTGGGTTGGAAAACAGATGTCTTATCAACTAGGGCACAGAACATTTCAAGTTTTGATTTTTAAAAGACGACGCTCTACAAAGCCGAAGCTAGCCGATTATGGCCGACAGTCTCTTTCTTAAGCCCGATGTGTATTACTTACCGCCGGGTACTGTACAATAACTTAAAATGTAAGCTAGAACATGTTTAAGTTGAATATTTACCTACCAATTGTACAGTTGAGGAGGTAATATTAAAAAAAGAACATGTCCACCAAATCAGAATGTTGGGAAATCGCAAAAAAACTGTTTGCATTAAAAATATATGACATAATAATTCATTGTAAAAATATCTGAAATCCTTAAAATCGCTTAAGGTGACTTGATTTGTTGTTTAAAATCTAATCATAATAATTAAAATAGTTATTCTACAATAGTTTAAAATATGGACATGATCCTTTTTGTAAGAACAATTCTACTTTCATCTTTTTTTATTGAACAGCTCTGGGACATGGTGGTTTTTGTTCCATTTCAAAAATATTATACAGGTGTTGCAAAAAATAATAAAAATATAATTGGATAGAGTAATTTATAATTATTTTAATCAAATAAAATAAGTAGTGTTACAAAATAAAAAGAAATATTACTATAAAACTGTGGCGGTCGCACACGCGGTCACTGACCGATGAAATGACCTTTGCATTCCTTAGCTATGCAAAACAAACAAGTACGAATTCCACGCGCTGGCCATTCAACTCATAGCCGACGCGGGGCGCATTCCTTGCTAGAGCGAGAACGCACCACATCTGTCGCGCCAGTTCCGTAAATAAATTATCACCTACATACGACATTAATCGTTTTGCGAATGCAGAAACGAGACGAAGGATATCTTGCTCGCATTCCCGCACACACGCGGGAATAGTATAAATACCTACGTTTACTAATAAAAACTCTCTTTCCGCATTGCGATCGAAAACGTGTTTTA
The DNA here is from genome assembly GCA_949825065.1 of Odontocerum albicorne. Taxonomy (NCBI): domain Eukaryota; kingdom Metazoa; phylum Arthropoda; class Insecta; order Trichoptera; family Odontoceridae; genus Odontocerum; species Odontocerum albicorne. The sequence goes on from OX463840.1 coordinate 20,354,200, forward strand.
TTTATCAACAAATCATCATCATCTCTCCCTTAAGGACCTAGCTCCTGAAAAACTATAAATATATGTAGGTAGATAAAGCTGTATAATGCTAGACATTACACTGCACGTACGATTTAAAACTGACGTTTGCTGGTGAACTGGTATGAAGTTAGACACAATCGGAAAGCTATGATTGGTCAATTCGGACATGATCTTTTTTGATTGGTTTGAAGCCTGGACAAGATTATTTTTGAAAAAAATACAGTTTTTTTATTATCATTTTAAAATGATTTATGTTTATGCTTTTTTCATTTAAATGAAAATGTTAAACGGCTCCGTACCATCGATAAGAAGGAATCTACTTTATCAACCCATTTTTTGTATCCGACGTTACTATTATTCGATCCCTCCACCACCCCACACTGTTATGTGGGTTAAAGTAAGTCTCCATCTAACGCAATCTACACTAGGAGATTGAAACATTATATCTTTATGAGGGCGGCGTCACGTAGTGACGAAGGAACTACTCAAAGGGACACACCCGAGCGTGAAACGAATAGTCACGACAGCGGAATTAAGGTCCGACGTTACGGGGGAAGGAGAATGACTCGTTGCGCAGTAAATATACTTAAAAACCCGCTTAAGGCCTGTTAATAAAACAGCTATGCAAGTTGTCAGAATTTTCACAGAAAACTTCGAATGTAGCAAAACTGACCTTTAACGCCACTTGTATCGGACGTATGCGTTACGTAGATTCATCATTTTTATTTATGTATGACGTATTACTTGTAAACAGCGGCGGCTGGTCTGGAGGTGCGTTGGTGCGCTGAACCTGAGAATTAATTCGCAACAATAAAATTATATATTCGCAAACATGACTTCCAAAAATGTTAAATATTTGTATAGATTAAATATGTATAAGAATACTGATAAATAGTACGAGGATTTTTATTTAAGTAAGAATTAAAAAAAAAAAAAAAATATTCCTTTCAAATTGACGGGCCAAGTTTGCCAATACTACCGGAGCGATCTCCAATACGCACCGGACGGAAACGGTAATTCATATAGGGCAGACAGAGATGTACAGTAAACCGTGAGACAGCGATATTTCATATTCGCTCAGCGTCTCGAGGTGCGTTGGTGTTCAGCGCACCAACGCACCTCGGGGCCAGCCGCCGCTGCTTATAAACATAGTTAAATTATGGCTTGTAAAATGTTTGTACTGTTATAAAACCTCCCTTTGTGTGGTCCTCGCATTATTACTACATATGATCGGACAGTCTCAGCGCGCGATAAATGCGAGATAAGCGTTGAACTAACGCACGCTGACGACATAAGCGGTCCGATCGAGGTGCTTGCGATGTGCGATGGGCTAAACATAAGGACGCGAAATGGAGCAAATATATTTTCGTCTTCTGAAACGTCATACTATGGCCAACGAAGTATGTCTTCACTGAGACTCATTGAAGTCACGCCAGAATCTCCCAGGATTGAGCGGCAACCATCCACCTATTCTACAGTCTTTCTACCGATGCTGTTCACCACTAGATAGGAATAGTCATTCGGTCCGTCGACAAACTTATATAAGACTGAATGGAAATTATCGAGTCGATTATCATCGCAGTACCAAAACCTCAAAATGCTGAACAGCATTTTTACAACCCTTCGATTCCAAATGCTATACTATAGGTTAGTCAAAAAGTTTTGAAAGCGGAAATGAAAATACATTTTTTTTGGGGGGAAATCACTTTTATTGCTCAGTATAGTCTCCCATATGATCAATATAGTATATTAGGTGTTAACATAAGTTGTGTCCGTTTTTTCCAAATTTAAAAATGAGCACCAAAAGTTAAACGAAATGGTAAAGGTTATACGTCATTCGAAAGAAAATTTTCTGCTCTACAAGATATTGTATTTGTTTTTAAGTTACATGTATTATTTTATTTGATTACAAGCATTTAAAATGGAATGTCAAGTAGACGAAAGTGAGCATTTTCGACAGCCCCTTCTGTTCGCGTTCAATCAAGGGAATAAAGCTGCCAAAGCTGCTCGCAATATTTGCGAAGTGTACGTTGAAGATGCTATGAATGAAAGGACAGTTCGTCGATGGTTTTTGCGTTTCAAAGACGGTAATTTCGACCTGAAAGACGTGGAGCGTTCCGGACGACCAGTGGACTTCGATGAGGACCGCTTAAACCATATTATTCGTGAAGATCCCCTTCAAACCACCTTATCGGGCTTATCCATCATGTAGTACTGATGTCCAGGATAATACTTTTCAACAATTATGTGGTATTGAAATGCGATTATTAATGCTTTTAAGAAAAAATCAGTATACAAAATTTCACCTTTGAAAAAAAAATATTGTGTTTGCACAAGTTTTTATTTTGAAATATTTTTTTTACTATATTTTATCCCGTATTAAATATCACAAAACGTGTTGTGATGTCACGAATTTCGTTATAATGGGGTTTTACCTGAATATCAGAGGAAGTCTCAAACTGGCGCCAATAAATGATAAACTGAGGCAGACCGGATTGTGGTGGTTCAGGCCAGAGTCGCAGCGAGTATTTTAGTGACTGGGGCCTCCAATGAGAAAACGCGCCCCCATATAACACTTTTAAAACATATTTGCCTCTTATTTTAAACACTTTTTTTCCTTTACATACAAAATTTACCCACCCACTTGGGGACGTAGGTCACTTTACCCCGTAATATATTATACGAGGCATATCCAGAAAGTAAGTGTACTGAATTTTTGTAGGTTACAATTTTTTTTATTTAAACAAAAAAATTACGTGGTTACCGTAGTACATATGTAAGCTATTTTTCGACATAGTCGCCATTCCTCTCAATGCAGGTGGTGAAGCGGGGTATCAACTTTTATATGCCTTCCTCGAAGTAGTTTCCCGCCAACCCCTCCGTCCACTTCTCCACCGCCTCCTTTACCTCCTCGTCGGTTGAAAACCTTTTTCCACCCATGTGCAGCTTCAGGGAGGTAAAGATATAGTAATCTGAAGGTGCTAGATCAGGGGAATGCGCGGGATAGTTCAGGACATCCCATTTAAACGAGGCGAGCAGTTCCTTCGTGGCGTTGGCCGTGTGTGGTCTGGCATTGTCATGCAGCAGGCAGACTCCCTTTGTCAGCATGCCTCTCCTCTTGTTCTGAATCGCCCTCCGCAATTTTTTTAGGGTCTCACAGTATCTTGCAGAGTTGATGGTCTCTCCTTGAGGCATATATTCAATTAAAATTATGCCTTGACAGTCCCAAAACACGAATGCCATGATTTTCTTGGCTGAAATTGTGGTTTTGAACTTTTTGGCGGAGGGTGAAGAGGTGTGACGCCACTATTGAGACTGCCTTTTGGTTTCAGGCGTGTAGTGTGCAACCCAAGTTTCATCTCCAGTAACGATGGAGCGGAGAAATTCATCTCCATGGAGTTTGCAGCGCCTCGAAAACTCTTGCCCGACCTCCACTCGATTCATCTTGTGTTGGTCTGTCAGCTGTTTTGGGACCCACCTCGCGGACAGTTTCCGATATCCGAGGGTTTCTGTGATGGTTTCGTGTAGTAGAGATCTGGAGATTTGCGGAAACGGATGACGCCGCGTATGTCGCACTTGGCGGGAGATTGGGTTGACATTTTTCACGAAACGTGTTGTCGCGTCGACACTTCTCAACGTACTGACCTCAAACCGGTCTCGTTGCGGAGGGGATGGGTCAGGCTACACGAAAGTGTAGCCAACATGTCGAAAATAAAATCCATCCGGTCGTGAGAGCCTCAGTACACTTATTTTCTGGATACGCCTCGTAAATCAATTGGGGACGTAGGTCACTTTACCCCGTAATATATTATAAATCAATTGGGGACGTAGGTCACTTAATTCCGTAATATATTATAAATCAATTGGGAACGTAGGTCACTATTAAAAGTATATGTAACACGAAAATATGAATTATTTTAATAACGCACGGAAAGTAAATAATGTAACTATAAAATCATTTCAAATTTCAACGGTTAAATAAGTAAAACGCTTGCACTGACAACCCTGTATTAGAGACACATGTCCACTGTCATGCGAAGAGGTTCGCAGACCTCAAAAAGATGCTCCAGGGAGAGATTTGGCTCCAATGAAGAAGTGATTGCCGAAACTAACGCCTATTTTGAAACCAAAGATAAATCGCTCTACACGGCTGGCATAGAAAAGTTAGGAAAGCATTGGAATGAATGTATCGCTCTTGAAGAAGACTATGTTGATGAATAAAGAAGAATTTTGGCAAACAAATGTTGTTTTAGAAGTTAGTCCCGGGACTTATTGATCGATGTTATAAAGTTGAGCGATTTAACTGGCTAATGTTGTATGGCCGGCCCCACGGGCACGGCAACAGAGAGCGAGTTAACTCGCTTAAGGCACCTAACCGGTTAAATTTCATTCGCATGGTACCCTTCAACAAATTCGAACCGGTGATTCGGACATATTGAATAGCGTGGTCAGGAGACAATATTGTCTTTGGCCACGTTAACCTTTTCTGATCTGAATTAATTCTAAGGTTTAAAAAAAAATGCTTGCTTGTGATTGTATTATTCACACTAAATGCAACATTATGTCGTATTAGTTTAGATAGATGGCGCCCAAAATGTTCAAAGTCGATAATACAGTATCCTGCACTTAATTTGTTATCATTGGGAACAGAAGTATACCACAAAGTTGATTACAAAGTGCATATGAACTCTGTCCATTATAATGGACTCCAGGTCTGAAGAGGTTAATAGAGCCTTTGGTCTTAGAACCACTGAAGTAAGCACTGACGGAACACGGGGTTCATCATCAAACATGTTGGCAATACCGCCCCGTATGCGGAGAGGCAACAACACTCGCACGAGTATCAAGTCTAGCGCGACAAGAACTATCGTAAATTGAACCCGAAACCCCTGGGTGAACTGAAGCTTTTTGTCAACTAGGTAATGCAATTCAAAATGGAAACGTCTACAAACAGATCTGACGACCTCCGTGGCCCAGTCGGAAAGACGCCTAAATGAATGCTACTTTGAAAGAAGGACGCGTATAAAGTCAGAAAAATCTAAGTTGTAAGGATGTAGAAGAAGCGAAGGACGTGTGTCAAAATTTATCTAGCATTTCAACTCAATAAAAATCTTATTTATTGTAGATTAATCGAGTTTTTCAATAATTTAATGGATAATTATTATCCGGGTTCAAGTGCCCCATAATTACCACGGATAATTGTCACCCTACTGTACTTTGAAAAAAAAAAGCACTGTTACAGCTACTTTAAATCTAAAGGAGCATGCTACTCAAACAGCTAAGGGACAAATAGAAAAGGTGCTACTTTTAGGAGTAGTGTGTTCCTTACGATACTGATTTGAACCATCCACGGAATAATAATAAAGATATTGTAATTTATTTTTATCAAACACTGTTTATTCCACTTTTTTGTGACGGTATAACCCTACCGGTTTCAAGGCTTTCCCCTCATCTTCAGAGGAGCACAAACAAGACTAAATGCTGTTCGAACTGGTACCGATATACACACTTCAATGGCTGGAGGTTGAGGGGTGAGGGAGGCATGGTACAATTTCGGTCAAGAGCGGAGAGATTTTTGGGAAATAACTGTTCAACAGATGTTCGGATCGATGTACTGAATTTCTAGGGCCTCTAATCTGTCCAATTTATTTCCGTTACTACTGATATGTAAGAATTTGGCATCATCGATAGAAAAAGTATTGTTTTCACGGTGACAACAATTAGCAATTTCAGAATAAATTAGAGGATTTGTTAAGGCGGATTTACAATGTCTTTAAACCTCCACAACGTTAATGCCTTAACTATAAACAACGTAATAAAGATATAATACGAACAGGTATATTGCTAGCTGAACAGTAGAAATTTAGGTACATTGCTAGCTGAACAGTAGAGATTTAGGTATATTGCTAGCTGAACAGTTGAGATTTAGGTATATTGCTAGCTGAACAGTAATTTTGGTATATTGCTAGCTGAACAGTAGAGATTTAGGTAAACTGCTAGCTGAACAGTAGAAATTTAGAGTACAATAATAGGAGACAGGTGAACCTGGTGCTAGAACAGGGCAAGAAACCTGTAATGGTAACCAATGACGAAAATAAAGGAACGCTTTATATCTTTCTGCAGGGTCAAGGAAGTTGTTTCAGTAACAAGTGATGGCGTCTGAGCTGAGCTGATGTTAATCATGAACAGTGATTGCAGTGATCCTGATCAGACTTTTAATAGAACATTAACACAATGGTCATGAGGAGCAATGTGTATTGTGACAGAACAAAATGAAGCTCTCTATTCTCTTAGAACCACTTTACTATGAACATTTATGAAACTGTAAAATTACTTTTCGTATATCTAAATTATCGTTTCAGACATATTGAAGAGCGTTGCCGGGATACAATACTGTCTTCGACCCCAGTAATCGAGCCTTCTAGTTTAGAACCTCCGGAGTACTGAACGTGTTAGCAACACTAATGCTAGGCGTGTGCGATTATTGTTACCAGACAAACTCTTTTATCACACTGATACCCTTTTTTTCTGGGTACCGTCAGGAATCAAACCCGAGACCCCCGGGTGAGAGTCAAGATTGTTACCACTAGGCAACGGAGGTCATCCAATAGAAGAAACATGTTCAATATTCAGATGTATACTATCAACATTACACTAGACTGCGCCGGCAAGAACTGTTCTCAATAACATAGGCAAGAACGGGTCTTCCAGCCGCTATGCCTGTTGGAAGGGCCTTAACTCTTCTGAATGGGACTGCTTCGGATATTGACGTACTATATTTCATATCACATTACCAAAAGCAAAAGTAAATTTTCTACTAAGATTGAGCGCGTTGGAAAGAACTCATCAACATATTTAAGTGACTTTGAATATATGTGTATGTTTGTGAGTTTATATGTATGCATATACATTATTTTTTATTCAATATAATTTTTCTTTATTTTTAATGTTAACATTTCTTGCATTTTTCCAAGTAATTGGGCTAAGCCTGTTTTGAGAAAATAAATAAATAAAAGGAAACAACTGTACACGCAAATAAGATCTGACTAATTTTGTACCTATTTCCAGTTATTTGTTTTGAATGTGAGAGGCAAGTGTTGTAGAGGACAAGGAAAGTATGGTAGGACAAAATAAATTAAATTTTGAAAGACTGATGTGAAAAATGGTAGAGAAATTAAAGGTGTATCGCCAAATACCTGACTTTCTTTCTCTTTTGCTTACCCCGACAGGGAAATGGCATAATGTTATGTTTACAATAAGTATTACTGTTATTTTGAATGGGGTGGAACATTTTAAAGACTTAATCTATAAAAGTATTTATATACAATATTTTATATAAACAACTAAAGGCTGAGATCATTTTTATGTATTTGTTTATATTTGAAAAATATAAACCCCAAACTGTTTTACCATTTCACATCAACTTAACAAGCCCCTGTATTCTATGCCACCCCTTTTAAGAGCTGCGATACTTGCATACATAGCTACATGCATTTGCCTCCACCCCAGGTCAGGGAAGGGGGCAGTCTGACTGTATTGATTTTGTCCGGGCAGAGCAGGGTACGCACCTTTTCCTAGACAGTCAGACAGCTTCCGTACTGCTTCAGAGATGCATCTCAGTTGCATTAATCAATATTCTCTCCTATTTTCCGTGTAATATGACAAAAACTCTGACTTCTTAACGTTTTATTTGATTTTTATTTATATAAATCTGTTTTTTGTATTTCAAAGAATGAGGTTTTTGGAGACGAGTTAGACAAAGGAAAAGAAGGTAAGTTTTTATGTCATAAAGTTTAGATTTTGTTATTTAGTTAACTTATTTATTGTGAGAATACTTCTGTTCATTCTTTTGAATGGTAGTCATCAGCATATGGGCAGTGGACTTGATGAAGAGTGTCTAGCAGCCACCATTGTCTCCAATAATACAGTTTTCAGGTTTAGATCCACTGGAGTAGGCCTATTTAACCTACAAGTTGCTGGGTTTATTCTTTTAAATGAACTAACAAAACGAACTAAAGGACAGTTTCGTACAAAGATCAAATATAAACCAAGATTAAATTGTTTGGAAATTTTATTGGAAATTATTAATTTGAACTTCTAAAATAATTTTAAATATATCATATTTTTATTGAATGGTTGAATTTCGTATATCTTAAATAAATCTTATCATTATAAAGCTAATTTAATTTCCCCCTCTATCTTCACTTTTTTCTTTCACCTTCCAACCTCTATTCTATTCCTCACTCCCACCGCCATTAATATCTCCCTCGCCTATTATCAGCTCCCTTACTCTATTCCTCATTCCCCTCTCCCAGGTTTAGTCTTGTGTTATTTTAGTCTAAAGTTCTAAACTAGTGAAGTGCACGGCCGCGCGGTAACGCACTGGACTTCCATGCGTAAGGTCGTCGGTTCAATCTCCGCGTTGTGCGACTCCCCTCGAATGACACAAGCACTTTTTCCGAAAAGTATACGAGGGTATAAAGATACCTATGACTTCGATCATATCTATTATTTAATAAAAAATGAAAGATATATACAAAAAATATCTTCGACTTGTATGTATAAGCAAAGATGATGATGAAATAAACTAAAACAGTTTATTTCATCATCATCATCAGGCCATGTCAATCGTGTAGACAGAGAGAACAGATCTCCACTTCACTCTACAACTCATCATACAAACTCTTCTATTATAGAGGTTTTTCAATTTTTATTTTTTCAGAATTTGATTTAGTTGGTCGTGGTACGGGTTCTTCAAAGAGCCAAAGTTGATAGAGTGTTGCTGACTAATATTAAAATCCGAAAGGTGTCCTACTTGGGTCATGTATTTAGAGGAGCAAAGTACAAATTACTGCACCTGATCATCCAAGGCAAAATAGAGGGTCGAAGAGGTGTTGGCAGGAGGCATATCTCCTGGCTCCGCAATATACGTGATTGGACTGGTATAAGGAGAGTAGGGGATGTTTTTCGGGCTGCCTGGGACAAAGATGCCTACTCTCAGGTGATAGTCAATGGGGGGCAGGACGACGACCTGACATTAGGAAGAAAAGGGTCATGGTATGTTTTTCTAGCTCTTTCTAAACTTCTCATACCTTCTACTCTACTTGTATATGATAGATTAAGTATGTGAAGATTTATTTCATATTTCCTTCATAAATAAACAAATCTGAGAGCATGCTCTGTATATTATTTGGAAAATTTCATGCGATATAAATATTGTATCATACTTTCATTGTGTCGAGTACAACCTGGTGAGATTATTGCCACGTGGCAATTTGAAAGGAATTTGAAAGAAGACTATAGGGTTTTTCTGCAGAGAAATGCGGAGCTGGTAACAGAGTTGTGACAGACGGCCGACTTTTACGAGAGCTAAACTTCAGGAGATGCTTGACGATACAGTCGACACTCTGTATACCATTCACAAAGGTCCGTGATACTCATCCACGGCCTGGAGAAGAGAGGTGAGGTGCACATTGATGCTTATGAAGGACAAGGTAGGACATAAAAGGACCTACAGACATGGAAACTTAATACCGCTTACGCGGGGGTGTTACCGCAGACGGTCAAAGCCCCTTCCTTGCTCAGCAGCTGAAGACAGCCACTACCGCTCCGACAGGAGAGACCTGAGTGAAGAGCAGCTGACCTGACATTGGAGAACAGCAAATATTCATCTCAACTCTAACATTATCACCCAAAGGTTTAATTTTATAATCGTCCGATACACCCCGACTATTTTAATGTTTCACAAAACTATTGGAAGGAGAAGGATGTCGTGGAATTGTATTAAACTTTATATTTTGAGGTTATTATTTAATTTCACGTAAATAATTATTTACTAGTTAACAAATTTTAACTTTTTGTCTGTAACAGAGATTAAATTAGCTGATTCTTACTAAATCGACTCTGCTGATTACAAAAATCATAAAGAAAAGTTTGTAACACGTAACATTTTCGTGTGACAGAAGGGGGAATGTTTTAAAAAAATAAATACGTTTTTGTGCATTTCAAAAGTCGTAATTACAACAACGAAAATAAATAAATTCCTGAAATACTCAATGTAGACACAGAATACAATGTTGTTACATAGGAAAATAAAAAGCAGAATAAAAAATAATTACTATAAGAAAAATTGACCTTATATACCATTTTTGGTTAAAAAAAACCTTTTTTATAAATTTGATCGAATCAACTATTTTTTTAGAGATTATATATTAAATTGAATGCAAATTCAAATCAGATAACTTAGAAGTCCCTACATTAGTCAACAGCCATAAACAGATTACTAGCAACATTCTTTTGTTAAAATATGAAATACTTACAGCTATTTTTTCCTCTTGTGCTTTGTGTCACCTTCTCTGAACAAAAACCAACAGTAGTCCCGGTTTTTGTTCAGAGAATCCCACCTTCCTTGATATCGTTGTACCATTCTGTGAATATCCTGATGGAATATTTCCCCTTGTTTATCACTTAGAGCTCCTAAGTTCTCTGGGAAAAAGTCCAGATGGGAATACAGGAAGTGTATTTTCAGTGACATTCGACATCCTAGCTTCTGGTAACTGCAAGAGTTCTTGTACAAGCTGTTCATAAGTGTCAGCTTTATTATTACCTAGGAAACCACTAACAACTCTTCCAAAGGCTTTCCAAGCTTCTAGTTCATCTTCCTGTATAATAAAATCCTTGTATCTGGTGCTAGAAGATTCCATTGTTGTAGTCTAGACCCTAAAATCTCAGCTTTTTGTTCAGTGAGATTAAGATCTCGTATTAAGTAATTTAGTTCACATTGTTGAATGAAATGGGGTTCTTTATGATGTTCTGGACTATAGGAGGGGTCAGAGGATGTTGACGGTTGAGCCAGGTCATCTGTTTGTTCTACTGGAAGGAAAAATTCCTCAAATTGCGAAGGTGGATTAGGAATGGGGAATTGAGGTCCATGTGGTACAGGTCTTATTGCAGATGGAATATTAGGATATTCAACTTTAGTCTTTGTTTTCTTTGAAAATCCTATAATCTTCGTTAAACAGAAATAACAATCTTCTGCATGGCTTGTCGGTTTATGCCAGATCATCGGAACTGCAAACGACATACTTCGACTCTTATCTCCATTCATCCATTTTGTCAGTTTTGCGTAACACGTTATGCAGCACACATGGGGAGCCCATGATTTGTCCTGATCACACACGTGACATCCAAAATAGCAGTAATATGCTTCTTTTAATTTATCTGATAAAGTCCGACGTTGTGATTTTGTCATAAATTCTCCACAAACGTAACAAAAACTGTCCGTCGAATTTACACACGCGCGGCGAGATTTATTCATTTTGAGAACGCTAAGAACTCGAAACTAAACACTTGAAAACGAATTCTAAAACTTGTTACATGTTCACATAATATAATTTTCAGCTGGTCCTAAAATGCAATATATTATATATAATATTTTAACTCGAGAAAATGTATCATAGCTTGATCCTGTGACATTTGATTATAATCAATATGTACATGTTACCATAGAGAATCTTCTACTCTTGGTAGAAAAACCTAGAACTATTTGTGAAGAAGTATACGCCAGTGTCAAGGGATGTACCACAGATAATTAAACCATTCTTGTTCTTTTGTATTCTGTACATAACAATATATTAAAAAAAATCTTTTTAAACTTCATTGTAATGTTTCTCATTCTTCGTGGAATTATATATGTGTAGGTAAAATGAATTAATTATCTCTGTAAAATTTAATAATAGAATAACCGCTGAAAGATTTTCTTTTAATAACTGAAAATACATAAATGTTGATAAATTTTTCACAAAGCATCATTTCGTAATAAAACTTTTTGAAAATAGTGGACTGTATATAAATATTGTTTTATGATGCGTTTTAGTCCTATTCACTAAGGCGTATTTTTACATCTTTCCGGTTGGTTAGAACAGTTTTATACGTGACAATAAACCTGCTAGGTTGTAACATACTATATACAATAAAAGTAAAACACAGAAGAGTACAAATTTTTGGGCTGTTCCTCTCCAGATGTTTATATGCGTTTGTGATCAATGCCCAATGGTTCTGTTAATCCCCAGACTGGCCCGTTTTCTGCAGGCGCTGCTTTCGGCAATGCGCTTCATCTGCGAGGAGATTTTTTGGAGATCCTTAGTCTTAAAAATAGCCACAATGGATGCCAGACAGTCGGGCGCCGAATCCAATAGCCGCAACCGGCCCATTTCACTTTTTTCAACTGTCTAAGCCAAAGTTGGATTCTTTATTTTAATACTTATACGAGTATTCAGTTGATGCGTTGTTTTACCACCGAGTTATTATTTCATGGCTACTCAACATACTATATATTCTTCACCTTGCCTCTTGAGATGTTTTTAATTTTTTGTTTCAAGTTTATGCCTATGGAGTGCACCAAGCATTTAAAATAACAGATGATTTTCATAATGGGATATGATAGATGCATATTTAAACTATCGGAATGAAGGGGAAAAAGGGGGGAAAACAATTTTTATTTTTCCTTTTCAATATATACACAATTAACTATAAAATACTTTCAGATCTTTCAATAACCTTATTTGTTTACTTTAATTATTTAACACTTTTATTGCAAATATAATCTGGCGAGCTTATTTCCAGGCGGCAATCTCTTCCAACCAACCAGGCAAAAATAAATAAAGCAAGTTACATGGTCACATAAATCATTCAAATGACTATCCATCCCCATGAAATTCATAAACACATACGTGAGCATATGCCTACAAATCCCACAAAGACGGACAATCACCTGAACATTCCTTTTCATATTAAGTGAGATATCATCAATCAAAGGAAAAGGAAGGGATGGTGGAGAAGAAAGGAAAAGAAAAAAAAACAGGAATGAAACACGTTATTTTACTGATTAGAAATTAAAAGTACTTTCAGTCGCTTCTTAAAGCATGCCAAAAATGGAGCGATTATTTATACTCACGAAAAAATCACACATTTGTATTGTTGTTAAAATACTCGGTGATTAGAAAAACACTACCATGTCCAAATTAGGAGTTCAATTTTTGTCTAATGTAATGTATTGAGTATTAACATAAGTTGTGTCCGTTTTTTTCAAATTTAAAAATGAGCACCAACAGTAAAACAAAATGGTAAATGTTATATGTCATTAGAAAGAAAATTTTCTGCTCTACAAGATATTGTGTTTGCTTTTACGTTACATAAATTATTTTATTTGATTACAAGCCTTCAAAATGGAATGTAAAGTAGACGAAAGTGAGCATTTTCGACACCTTCTGTTCGCGTTCAATCGAGGGAATAAAGCTGCTCATTTTTAAATTGGAAAAAAACGGATACAACTTATGTTAACACCTAATATAATTCAAAATGTTTCCAAAGCTTAGAATGTACTTTGTTATAACTTAGTTTCCTAGAATTTAGTATCACTCCATCCATTATTATTTTAAAACTTTATTGTTTGGCATTGTAATTATATAATTGTGATACATCAATATGTTAAATAATCTTACATACAATAATAATTGTATTTTTATGTGCTATAATCTAATTAAAGCTGACCAACATTTTTACTTTATAATACTTGTACTTATATTTATTTTTAATCTTGAAAAATTCCATTATTGTTATTTAATGTTTCCTAGAATCTGCCATGCCTTAACAATTAATATGTTAAATAAACTTACTTTCATTTTATTTTTATGTGCATTACAATTTAAGCTTACAGCATTTTTAATTTACATAACGTGTGTATTCATTTCAATTTTTGAATATCAAATATTAATTTTTATATTTTTTTGCTTTTTCACTTCATTAAAAAAATAAAGTGACAAGTTTTTGTAAACTCACACTATTGCAAAATGAATCTTCTGGCTGAACGATCTATACCTATTTTTTTAGTATATTTATCAAAATTCTTATATGCTTGGCCTATACCATGATCAATTTATGTTAGAAAACTTGCTTTACCATGATTTGTTCACAAGCTTGCTTCCTTCCTTTTGGGTGGCCTCCTAAGCTGACTATATGACAATGCTTGCATAGAAACATTTAATCAAATTAGATTGTTAGGTGCCAGTGCGCAGCTCTCTTCTGACCATTGTTGGTTCATCGTTGAGAAGTTTGTACGAGGGTAGTCCCAAAAGTAGCCGACCTAACAAAGAAAACACAAAAAAATTGGGAAAAAATATTTTTATTTCTCAACATAGTCTCCTTTCAGTTCGACACACTTTTCCCAGCGATGTTCAATAGCTTCGATACCCTGTTTATAGTGAGAACCGTCGAGCGCCTCAAAATAGCCATCAACCGCAGATTCCACCTCTTCATTGTTGGCAAATCTTTTACCACCGAGCCATTTTTTCTCATTTGGTCGACCACTGCGATGTTCGTCTTGGCAGCTCGTACGGCCTCGTTTAAACTCTGCCACCCAATATTTTACTGTTGTAAACGAAGCAGACTCCCCCAGAGTAGAATCTAGCTCGGCTTTGATATTGGTTGGACTTAGACCTTTCAAATGAAAGTATTGTATCACATAACGATGACCAATTTTTTCCATGTTTACAAATTCACTGAGAGCATTCACTATTGATGGCTGCCAAACAAATACTAAACAACGTAGTGTCTTAAAACTTGAAATTTAAGCTTTATAAGTTTAGTACTTTCTACCATAGTAATTTTTTAAAGCAACAACCGCCATCTATACGTCAGGTCGGGTACTTCTGGGACCACCCTCGTATAAGCTGTCTCGCGGTGTGATTGCGGTTAAGTGAGAATCCTGTCTAAGAGGGAGATGGGAAACAAAGAGAAAAGAAAACATATTTTTCATCAACATTTTTATTATTTTAATAAAACAGTTTAATTTGAAATTTTAGTACCAAAATAAACCCATTATTTTCCAATTAATTAAAATATTTTTTGATAACCGAACACCCTGAATTACTTGCATATACGAGTATGTTATCATGCCATTTTCAGTATCGACAAGAGGACAGATTTAGTCACTTTCAGATTCCCATATTTAGCCTCATATACCATACATACATAAATCTTATCCTTAATTTTTGTCTTATACTTGAGAAATTGTAGCATGGTCCCTATGACAGTTCACAAATTTGCCCCAATACAACCTTGTAACGACGTTCAGTCATTTTAATTATTTTATTAACTTTAATATAAGCCTAGATTCAAATAAATAGCAAGTTATTTAGGTAAATACATTACATAAAACTAACAATAATAACAAATTAATACATCTTGTTACAAATTAGCAAAAATGTGGCAGTTTGTTAAAATCAAATAATATTTGGTGACGTTTGTCAAAAGTCACTACGTTAGTCCGCATTGGCTAGGGATGGGGTATACGATAATTGGATTTTCGATTTTTTTATACATAAAATTAAATGTTCGTAATTAGTATTAATTCATAGTGGATCTTGGCCTATTTAAAGATAGATACAAATCATACAATACATTAGAAAGTCAGTATAACGAAAATTAGGAATTAAAACGTCAGTTTAGAGAAAAACAATTTTTCGATTTATAAAAAAACAATTTTACCCCATCCTTTTGAGACATGACATTTCAAATGTCACAGGGACTATCCTACATTTTCTCAAGTATAATTAACATTTTTCCAATCCTCTATTTCTCCGGTCTTTCTCTTCCTTGCTCGCCATTTATTTCGGATTGTCATATTTCAGTGTTGACTTATTTAGATTGAATAGTAAATTGAGTGAAATAAAATAGTAAATTGAGTGAACAAAATTGGATGAAAAGCAATCTTAAAAAACGTTATTCGGAATTGCTGGTCTTCTGGAGTCAAGTCGGCTGATAGGCCAGCATGCAAGAGATTCGATAGATTTTACTCAATAACGTAGGCACCCTTGGGGTAGACTTAAATAATTAAGTAGCAATACAAAATTAAATAAATTGTATCATTGTGTTATATTAAATATTCATTATACACAGTTTAATCTGATGATTCTATTGCCATGTTGCAATCTCTTACAATCAAACAGGTCTTAAATAAAAAAACTTATGTGAAAACTAGACGAAAAGGTTTCAAAAAATCTCAATACCAACAGTAATCTAACTTACAACCCCGGTCTGAAAAGACAGGTGACTTATCAACTTGGCCACGGAGGCAGGCTTTTAATATTAATATTCAGACGTAGGTTTTTTTTATGTCGAAATTCCCAACTTCCCCTCTCTATGTGGACAGTCGGAGTTTCGAGCCATCATGTAAGTGAGACTCTGGAATCAGTTACAAACCAATATAAGACTCGCTCCGTCCTTGGCACGCTTTAACGTGTTCCTCGCGGGAAGCACAAACGCCTGTGATCTGATCTGTAGCATTCCTTTGTGTATTTTACGTAATGTTTAGTTTATCTCCTTTATTTAATGAGTCTCCTTAAGAGTAATGACTATTATTTATTATCAGAAAATTACTTGAATGTCATGTTTACTTGGTGGTGTAATCAAATATCAGTGGTTCTAAACAAAATACGCGTTTAAACATAGAAATTTAAAAACGCCGAAATTGTGCGGCGCACAGGATTCGTGAAATTTGATTTTTAACGTGGTGTACAGGTTAAGAAGCGACTGAAAAAAACCTTAATTTCTAATCAGTAAAATAACGTGTTTCATTCCTGATTTTTCTTTTCCTTTCCTCCCTTCCTTTTATTTTGATTGATGATATCTCACTTTACATGAAAAATAATGTTCGGGTGATTGTCCGTCTTTGTGGGATTCGTCGGCATATGCTCACGTATGTGTTTATGGATTTCGTGGGGATAGATAGTCATTTGAATGATTTATGCAACCATGGAACTTGCTTCATTTACTTTTGTCTGGTTGGTTGGAATAGATTGGCGCCTGGCAATAAGCCCGCCAGATTGTATTTGCAATAAAAGTGTTAAATAAATAATTAAGTGACAGGGGATGAAAGAGGAATTAGGGTAAATAATTACGAGTAATTATTTTTTATACAACATTTATTTCTTATTTTAAATAACAACATAAACACAATACACCATAACAACATAAAGTATGTGTACATGTGTACAGTCACACTAACAAATAACCAACTTGGTAATGCGAACAAATTTAAAGTATATATTATTTTGTTTCCATATGCTTCTATATAAAAAAAAATAGGTTATAACAAGAAAATAGGTTATAACATTTTGTTTCCATATGCTTCTATATAAAAAATAGGTTATAACAAGAAAATAGGTTATAACATTTTGTGTCCATATGCTTCTATATAAAAAAAAAAGTTATAACAAAAAATATCATAGGTTATAACATTTTGTTTCCATATGCTTATATATAATTAAAAAAAGGTTATAACAAGAAAATAGGTTATAACATTTTGTTTCCATATGCTTCTATATAAAAAAATAGGTTATAACCAAAATATGTTATAACAAAAAATATCATAGGTTATAACATTTTGTTTCCATACGCTTCTATATAATAAAAAAAAGGTTATAACAAGAAAATAGGTTATAACATTTTGTTTCCATATGCTTCTATATAAAAAAAAAAAAGTTATAACAAAAAATATCATAGGTTATAACATTTTGTTTCCATATGATTCTATATAATAAAAAAAAAGGTTATAACAAGAAAATAGGTTATAACATTTTGTTTCCATATGCTTCTATATAAAAAATAGGTTATAACAAAAATAGGTTATAACAAAAAATATCATAGGTTATAACATTTTGTTTCCATATGCTTCTATATAATAAAAAAAGGTTATAACAAGAAAACAGGTTATAACATTCTGTTTCCATATGCTTCTATATAAAAAATAGGTTATAACATTTTGTTTCCATATGCTTCTATATAATAAAAATAGGTTAAATAAATTTATACATACATAAGAAATGAAATGTTTTATATTTCTATAGAACAAAAAAAAAACACACACATACAGTACAATGCGGTTAAAATAACCATTAGATTTAAAAGAAGTTATTTATGGTAGCAAAATATGAACCACACAAGAGTATGTCTCCAGTGATGGGACAAGTTTCACCGAGAGCGTGTCATAAGTTATATCAAATCAATCTGTCATAATTAGAGGAGGTAATATTAAAAAAAAAAACATGTCCAATAATATTAAAAAAGAACACGTGCACCAAATCAGAATGTTGGAAAATCGCAAAAAAACTGTTCGCATTAAAAATATATGACATACTTGATTTGTTGTTTAAAATCGATTCATAATAATTAAAATAGTTGTTCTCGTTTAAAATATGGACATGATCCTTTTTGTAAGAACAATTCTACTTTCATCTTTTTTTATTGAACAGCTCTGGGACATGGTGGTTTTTGTTCCATTTCAAAAATATTATACAGGTGTTGCAAAACACCTTAGAATCTAAGGTCTTATAAAATATTGTTTTGTTATAATTTAATTACCCATAATGGCGGGTGTGTCTTCGAAATGCAATCGAAAAATGTCCGACGAAAAAAGAGTGTTTCAAGACAAATGGGAAGAAGAATATTTCGTTGTGTCAAATAAACATGGTTCGACCACATGCTTGATATGTCGTGAGAGTGTTATATTGAAAAAATATAACATTCTTCGTCATTATACCGCGAAGCACAAAACATTTAGTGATACCTTTCCTCGTGGCTCTTTAATAAGACGTGAAAAGTTAACATTCTTCAAGAAGTCCTTACAACATCAACAAAATATTATATCAATGGCGGTATCACATGACGCAGCAGTGACAAGAGCGTTGTATGAAATTTGTTACATACTTGGTAAATATATGAAACCATTTACCGACGCAGAGGTTGTGAAAGAATGTTTCCTCAGTGCTTCCAACGTATTATTTGATAAATTTAGCAATAAAAATCAAATAATATCTCAGATCAAAAGTATGCAGCTCTCTGATTCTACCTTTGCTAGACGCATTGAAGATATTGCAAAACACATATTTAATCGCATCATAGAAGATCTGAAAAAATGCAAATATTTTAGTTTGGCTTTTGATTCTAGCACCGATATTTCAGCAACATCACAATGTTCCGTTTTTGTTAGATATTGTACAGGACACAATTCAGTTCATGAAGATTTTTTGAAATTTCTTCCTATGAAAAATCAAACCAGAGGCACGGACTATCTCAATACTATCAGTACATTTCTGGAAAACAATGATATTGATATTAAAAAATTGGTTTGTGTATGCACGGATGGATGCCCTTCAATGATCGGATCCGAAAAAGGATTTGTTGCTTTATTGAAAGAGAAATATAATTTAACAAATCTCTTATCTTTCCACTGTATCATACACCGAGAGAACTTATCAGCACGTATCTCCATTGCCGAAATAGACGCCGTGATGAAGACTGCAATAAGTATAGTTAATTATATTAGAGCCCAAGAACTGAACCACAGGAAGTTTAAAAGTCTTTTGGAAGAATTGAACAGTAACTATAGTGACATTCTTTTACATACCTCGGTGAGATGGCTAAGCCGAGGTAAAGTTCTGGAACGGTTTTATTCTTTGAGGCATGAAATTATTTTGTTTTTACAACAAAATAATAAAATTTACAGCGAACTGAATAATGACGGGTGGTGGTGTCTTTTAGCTTTTTTTTTTGTGTGATATCACAGAAAAACTTAATGAACTCAATCGTGGCCTACAGGGTGAAAATAAAATCATTTCGCAGATGGCGAATAAAGTGTTTGCTTTTGAAGAGAAATTGAACATCTACCACGAAGAAAAAGAGAACCAAGTATTGCATAACTTTCCAACTGTTATAAAAGCTAAACAAGATGGTATACATGTTTCTGAAGAAAACTATAAGATATTTTTAAATTATTTAGCTGCCTTAGCTAAGGAATTTAAGAGCAGATTTCAGGACTTACGTAGTATCAAGAATTGTTTGTTACTTATAGAAAATCCCTGGCACCTAGAAACAGCAACTTTAACACATTTAGCTGCATTGGGATATGATTATGCAGTGCTTTTTGATGAATTTATCGAATTTAAGGACGATACTAATCTGAAAGCTATTTTTGAAGAAAAAAGAGAAGAAATTGTGCCTGCCCACTCCTCACATTGTTTGCATCGACATATCTTTGTGAGTCATCATATTCCAAAATGAAATTTGCAAAAAACGTATACAGGAATCGACTTACTGATTCTCACCTTGACGACGTATTGAGGGTAGCATGCAGCAATTATAAACAAAATAAACGCTTGGATACATGTTACTTTTGAGTTTTATTTTTTTCACTATTGTAATTTTGAACGAACGGTATGCTGATAAGTGATATGTACTATTATTATTCTGTTTTGGTTATATTTTTATAAATCTCAAATGGTTTTCCAAAAAAACGGGGGTGGCGGGTTTCATGATATTTTTTGTCATACCAGTATAGTGTTGCGGCCCGCGTAGCTTTACAAATATATGTATGTGGCCCGAAGAAAAAAAAGGTTGAGTATCATTGCCTTAGATAGTAAACTCACGTGGTACAAACACGGCCTCAATGTCAAATCAAAAGCTCACGGAACACTCAAATCATTATTACCCTTGATCAGTAAATTCAGCAAACTAAGTACGCGCACCAAACTCCATCTTTACACAGCGATCGTCAGACCGCAATTGATATACGCCCTTCCGGTCTGGGGTCACGCGAAAAAATCAACGTTAAACCACATTCAGATAATTTAAAACACAGCCCTCCGCACGATCTTAAAAGCACCCTACATAGTCCGCAACTCAAGACTCCACGCAGATACCAAACTGTAAACTATCCCCGAACACATGCGCGCTCTGGTCGAAAGGTTTTACAGCTCCATATCCAGACATCCAAACCCAGTCATAAAAGCCTTAGGTAACTACAACGCGAACACTAGATATAGACACACTCGCCCGAAATCAATTTTGAAAGACATCCCTCCGAACCCTCCCTTAGCATTAACGTACTGCACTCCGATAGCCAATATTCTGGCTTTTGAACATTTGGTTGCTAGCTCCGATAGCCAAAATAAGACCTTCAGGGCCGATTTATATAATCAGTGATTATTAATCAAGTGAACAGTGCGAGCGAATCGAACGCTAAATTGTGATCAGTGCTAGTGCCGTGAGCGCGGGTGTTTTGAGTGCGGGCTGCGCGAAAAAGACGCTAAAATGCAGGACGGGATCGTGTGCGATCTCGTAAACGGTGTTCTTGTGCCGCGAACTCCCTGGGGCCCGCGGCGTAAAAATTGGAGACTCCACGGGCACCTGCCAAAAGACGGCAGGAAGCCGGACTCGACGAAATTGTCCAATCAAATAAATACACTTGCCTCCGTGAGGTAACAGAGGAGGCACCCGGCATAGCGCGCAGGGTAAATCATACAAAATCGAAAATACCACCGGTGGTAATCACCCTCGGTGACCTCACACACAGGAACCTCATTGGCCTAATTCGTGAGAACGAGAAAGGCCAATTTGAGGTCAAATATACCGGGAAGGGGACCACGAAAATCACGGTCCACTTCGCTGAGGACCACGAAGGCCTCATTAAGGGACTCGATGGAAAACAAAAAGAGTTCCATACGTTCACAAAGATGGACGATAAGACCAAAAGGACAGTCATCCGAGGACTGCCAGAAATTCCCACGGAAGAGATCGCCGGCGACATCACCGCTCAGGGATTTCCAGTGCAAAAGGTCGTCAAGATGACGACCAAGACAGGCGCGCCCATGTACCTTGCCCATTTTGGGAAAGACACCGATATGGGAAAGTTAAAGGCAACTCTGAGGTTCCTCTGCTACTGCAGTGACCCTCGTCAAATACCGACCCAAGAAAGGCCTCGGTACGCAATGCTTCCGGTGCCAGTCACTGTGGCACGCCTCATCCAACTGCCACCATCGAGCCCGATGCGTTAAGTGCACCGAGTACCCCAAGACAAAGGAGACACTGGCCACTTGCGCAAACTGCGGCGGAAACCACCCCGCCAATTACTCAAAGTGCCCTACAAAGCAAGCGTACGCTGAGTCAATTGCCCGCCGGATGGCACCGCTTGTGACGCCGGGTCGCTCATGGAGCAGCGTCGTGACGGGCACGGGGAAGACGCTTCCTACAAAAATAAATCAGACCGCCACACAGAACGTCCGTGCTGCGGTTTACTGTACTTAATAAGCTTTAATCAAGTGTCATGATTTTTCTACAGTACCTATTGATAACTTTTTCACATATCAAACAACGAGCACAGTGGATGGGAGGAAGTATGTAGCGAGAATGTGTCGGACGTATTCGTCACTTAAAATATATGATTTTATTTGTGTAATTGCTATGTAAATATTGTAGTTGATATCTGTACCTATTGTAATGAAATGTTCTATATGCGTGGCTTTCGCAATAATCACTATAAATAATCGAACAGCCTCCGGTGGTGATGATCACCCTCGGGGACCTCACTCACGGAAACCTCATTAGCATTATACGCGAACGCGCAGAGCCAATCTGAGGTAAAATATACCGGAAAGGAGACCGCGAAAATCGCGGTTCAGTCCACACCGTCGAGGATCACGATGGGCTCGTAAAGGGCCTAGACGGGAACCATAGTGAGTTTCATACCTTCACGAAAGCGGAGGATGAAATGAAGAGGACAGGAAGTCACGCTATATCAGGGTTCAGATGTGCGTGGAGGGAGACGTGTACACCGTGTCTGGGTACACCATGAAGAAACTGGATCTCCCTGGGCAGCTAGTGGAAGCCCCTGAAGCCAGCGGAAAGCGGATGGAGGAGGTCAAGTCCTTGATCCTGATTGTGAAGGACAATGTGCACCTAATAGTGTCACGGTAGGTGCGAGAGGGAAGCGACGGTCGCATTACCTCGCGCACCGCACTGGGATGGATCACCCATGGGAGCAACAATTCACCCGCCGAAGCAACTACTCTGGCGTTGAGTCACGTAGTAGAGGACTCGCGCCTGAGTGAGATGCTCAGGATGAACTTCGCTGTCGATGCACTGGGAATCACATCGACAGCGCGGGTGAACAAGGACCTACAAAGAGCGGAAGGGTTCATGGAGGTGACGACTCATCCTTTACCCACAGGACGTCTATAACCTTGAGATAAAAGCCAAACCTTTTCAGTAGAAAATGCCTCCGAAACGTCAAGATAGAAGTCATTATAACAAGTTTCTTTGTTATGTTGAGGGGTTACTGTACTTAATAAACTTTAATCAAGTGTCATGATTTTTCTACAGTACCTATTGATAACTTTTTCACATATCAAACAACGAGCACAGTGGATGGAAGGAATTTTATAGATTTTATAATTTGTTAAATTTTATAATTTGTTTTATAGATTTTATAATTTGTTAAACAAACTTCAATGTTGTTTATTTTCAATGAGCCGTTTACCACTCCGTAAATGATATAGAATCATCGACACAAATAAGCACATAAAATAAATATTTGCAGGTTAGATTGATTGTCATTGAATGCACATGTATATAATTTAAATTTGTTGAAGATCATGCAAGATATTCACTTCAGCACTGCACCTTACACATTTGCACAATGTATGTGTTTAAGTACACTTCATTTATGATTTAAAACGTTATTTCAATATGTTTTGTCGATGAATAATACACTCAATATTCACGTAATTGTGATACATAGAATATCGAAACACAGCGAACAGAAATTGAAATGTCAAAACAACGTGAAGCTACGACGCAAGTGACTTGCGCATGTATTGGACGCGTACGTCAAATACCACAAAATTCGACATCAGCGCCACCTATGGTACACAAAAATAACTATGAATATTTCTCAGAAGGTCAATTATTCATGACCTTCTCAAAAGGTTTTAACGGTCAATTATTCATGAACTTATGATTTTTTCATTTTAAAAAATATGAGGTTGGTGAAAGAGGGGAAGGGGGGGGGGGTGAAATTTTGGGGGTATATAATATGTTCTGATATGCGAAAAATATTAAAATAATAAAAAAAATTGTTTCGTCAAAAAATAAAAAATAAAAATTCCTAGAACTCGATTGCACAAATCATGCGCACAAATCATGTATTATAATTTGTATGTAATATTATGTAAAATATCAGTCACTTTGAATCCGAATGAGCTCGCGACCGCGCAGAAAAATGTGCAGCGGCCGGGCCATCGTGACCAAGGCAAAAAGCGGTCAGTTTAAGCGGCCCCCCCCGAGCCCCCACGTGGTTTTACCTCGCGGCTGGCGGGCGCTTACTCTGACCGACTTTCCGCTAATATAGAGCCTTAAATTCTATCGAAAATCACACATTCGGCCGCTCACAGCCGACTTAGACGGTCGCCTATAAACGCGCTCTCCGACGCTCTCACCATCTAAGAGTAAACGGAGCCCGTGACAGTTTTCCCTTGAGCTGCTACAAAGTGCTTGTGTTTTGTGTTTGTGTCTCCAACGCAACGCATCATCATCATCACCAGCCCGAAAGGACATCAATTAATCATCTTAGCCCTGG
The DNA here is from genome assembly GCA_949825065.1 of Odontocerum albicorne. Taxonomy (NCBI): domain Eukaryota; kingdom Metazoa; phylum Arthropoda; class Insecta; order Trichoptera; family Odontoceridae; genus Odontocerum; species Odontocerum albicorne. The sequence goes on from OX463840.1 coordinate 20,378,690, forward strand.
ACCTCATCAGGACTCCATCACACTAAGAAGGAGGGAAAAAGAAGGCCCCCCGACACCGCAGTTCCAGCCTTCACCGGTGCTCGAGTGTCACGCCCGACGACGTTCACCGACGTCTCCTCATCGGGTGAGTGAACGGACTTTTCTCTTCCCTCTTCTCCCCTCTGTACGATTTATATATATTATTATATATAATATAACTTATTTTATAAAATGCATTCCACTAGCGCCGACGCTGTTCACTGGCGTATTCGTAAAAAAGGATCGCAGCGAAAAATTACGCGGGTCCTCCCAGTAAAAGACCCCCCGGTCTCCCAAAATGCCCCTACGTCTCTCGAGGAATTTACCTCGCAAATTCGAAGTAAAAAGTCCCTCAAGCGCAAGCCATTAACTACCTCTCGACCCTCCTCTCGCGAGGTACAATTCAATTTGTGGGCGACAAGACGGAAGTCGACAAAGTCGTCTCCCCGCTCTCCGTCCCACCAACGCTGGCGCCTACCCCCGCCCAGCCCAAGTCAACATTGGGAAAGCCGAACCCCCCGTCGGCCCCTCCCGCCAAAATAAACACGGACGGTGTACCCACCACCCCCGTCCCCAAAATAACAACCACCGCAGCTTCTCGCCCCTCTTCAACTGTCCAGCCGGATGATTCCGACATGGACTGGCAGACGGTACCAATCCGTCGTAAGAGGTCACCTGACAGCCCTCCAAAAGAGCTTTCAGCTCCTAACATTACCACCGCCAAAAAAAGGCAGAGGCTACCTAGCCCACCGGGCTCAGTCTCTCCAGCCACACCGGCTCCCGCCCAAGCCGCTCCTTTCCCGACTAAATCGGAACGCATCCCGCCTATTATTCTGCGGGATGCGGAAAAATACTCGGAGCTTCGAAAGAAGCTCCACGCTGCCAATATGCCCTTCACATCGAAGGCTTTGAGCAGCGGTGACCTCCGTATACAGACGAAGTCTGTCGACGCATACCGTCTGCTAGCAACGGAATCAAGCCGTCTCAAGGTACCGTACTATACGTACCAACTAGACAGCGAGAGACCCCTCCTCGTTGTCCTTCGCGGCGTCCACACCTCCTTCGGAGTCGAGGAGATTATCGCCGAACTGAAATCCCTCGACTACCCGGTCCTGAACGTCTTCAGGATGAAGGACCGGAGGAGGAAAGTCCTGCCATTGGTGATTGTTAAACTCACCAAATCCCCTGAAGGACGCCGTATTTACAACGACCTCCACAGCATCTTCGATATGAAGATCTCCGTGGAGGAGTTGAAAAAGAATACATCAGCAGGACAGTGTCACCGCTGCCAAAAGTTTTATCACAGCGCTGGCAGCTGTCATGCCCCTCCCGTGTGCGTCAAATGCGCACGAAATCACAGAACGTCCGACTGTAAAAAGCCGGACGACTCCCCCGCGAGATGCGCCAACTGTGGCGGCGACCACCCAGCCAACTACAGAAGCTGTCCCTCTCACCCTCTTAGCAGAAATGCCAAACAGGCCTACCCCTCCGCGCCCCCGCCAGCCAGAGAAGCCCCCAGGAGGACCCCTCCTTTATCGAAACCAGCGTCGAATGTCGCGTCCCCCGCGATCTCATACGCGAGCATTACGAAAAATGCCCGCCCCCAGCTCCCCGCCCAACCGCCCCCCCTAGTAACACCCCCCAATCTGCGCTATCCATCGCAGGCCGACATATCCGCGGTATTGAGGAACCTCGACGAGGCCATGCATATGGCCCGCGAAGTCTTCAACGCCCTCGCAATGTGTGTGCCTCACAATGGCTAGAGTCAGCAGACCCTGCCATCTAACCGTCGCGTTCTGGAATGCAAACGGCACTTGCAAAACCAACAAGCAAGAAATCGAGGACTTCATCGTCGAGCACAACCTAGATGTGATGATGATTAATGAATCCTTCTTAAAACCCAGTCACCGATACTCACTTCGTAATTATTATGTTTACCGTAATGACCGCCTCACAGGCAGAGGAGGCGGCACAGCTATCATAATAAAGGCGAGTCTCGATCACTGCCTTTCCGCATCTCCCCCCACGGACAACATGGAGAGCACCAGCGTTGTGGTTCAAACCCTCTACCACGGTCCTCTCAAGCTCGTGTCCGTGTATCTCCGACCGACATTACCATTTCTCGAGTCAGATTTGGACTCACTTTTCGCGGACAATCTTCCCACTATAGTAGCGGGAGATCTCAATGCCAAACACCCGCTCTGGCACAGCCGAGTCAAAAACACTCACGGCCGCACGCTAGCCGAGATCTCCTCCCGCAAAAATTACTTTGTGGACGCCCCCGCCACTCCGATCAGATACTCCCAAAGAGATAACGACTCTGCAGACGTCTTAGGCATCATCATCAAAAACGACATCCCGTTCAACAGCGACTTGCTAGTGCTAGAGCAGTTGCAGTCCGATCACTACCCGGTTTTATTAACTCTCACGGATAACAACCCCCTTCCGGATCCGTTCCCCTTCAGGAGGCATATCACCTCCTGGGATGATTTCGCGACAACTCTCGAATCTAACATAAGAGTGCCGACCTCTCTTCCCGACGTCGAGGCCATTGATGTGGCGGTGAGTTATCTCACCGAAAACATCAAATCGGCCCTCGAGTCAGCTTCTAAACTGAGACCTCCTCAAAAACCGGATCCCCCGCTCCCCGTTGATATTAAAATGAAAATCGCGGAGAAGAACAAGATCAGGAAGCTATGGCAAAACACCGCCAACCCCACGTACAAAACGTTGTACAATCGTCTGGTGAAACAGATCAAATTCGACCTTCAGCGCCATCGTAACGATCGCTGGGGCGAATTTATCGATTCACTCGAAGTCGAGGAACACAAAAAGTGGAGGCTGACTCGTTCTCTCCGTAAAACCCCTCAACGGCCCTCCCCTCTGCAGGGCCCTAACGGCACAGTTTTCTCGGCGCGAGATCGCGCCGAAATCTTTGCGGGCTCGCTCGCCCTCACTTTTACCCCAAACTCGGACCTCGTTAACCCGTCGCACTCCGCCTCGGTTGACAGAACGGTCCGACGAATTATCGCCTCACGACCTCCCCCAACTTCGGATTTCTTCACCCCGAAAGAAGTCCAAAAAATTATTCACGACCTCCATAATAAGAGAGCTCCCGGTCCAGATTCCATAAATAACTTCACCCTAAAAAAACTGCCGAATAAAGCCGTCTGCGCCATTTCAGCAATCTTCAATGCCTGCTACAGGCATAGATTCTTCCCTACAGCTCTCAAATGCGCAGACGTTATAATGATTCCGAAACCGGGTAAAAAACTCACGATCCCCGAAAATCACCGCCCGATCAGCTTACTGCCTACCCTAGGTAAAGTGCTCGAACGACTTATCCTCGATCGCCTAACAAGCGAGATTACCTCGCTTAACATAATTCCAGATACGCAACACGGTTTTCAACCGCGACACTCGACCTCTCATCAACTTCTTCGCGTCGTAGAACATATAGTGACTGGTTACAATAGGAAACAACAAACAACCCTCCTGTCGCTGGACGTGGCGAAGGCCTTCGACACGGTCTGGCACAACGGACTGCTCTTCAAACTGCACAAGGCCGGAATCTCTCTCCGCCTCGTGCAGATCATAGCTTCATTCTTAAGCGACCGTACCTTTTCCGTCAAGGTGAGCGGTATAAATTCCTCTCACCGCCCCATACAAGCGGGGGTTCCGCAAGGAGCCCTCCTCTCTCCCACCCTCTACAATATATACACCAGCGACATGCCCTCTCTCCAAAACAGCCGATCTATCACGGCTCAATACGCGGACGATACGGCTTTTCTCTCGAGTTCGAGACACTCTTGCGATTCCCACTCTCGCATTCAAGAATTCCTCCCAAGTTTAGAACGCTGGTGTAGAAACTGGAAGGTCAAGATAAACCCTTCCAAGAGCGCAGCAGTCCGTTTTTCCAGAAGACGTCTCGACTTCATCCGCCCACTCAAACTTTTCGGCCAGAGCGTTCCGTGGTGCGACGAGGTGAAATACCTCGGCGTCACTCTCGACGCGAAGCTGTCCTGGAAAAGGCACACCACCATCATAACCGGGAGGGCGTACGGCACTCTGAAAGCCCTAACACCACTCCTGGGCAGACACAGTAGGATGTCCCCACGTAACAAGTTAAACTTGTACAAGGCCATCATACGTCCTCAGATGACTTACGCCATCCCGGTGTGGGGCCACGCGGCCGAAACCCACATGCGCAAACTCCAGGTGTTGCAAAACAAGGCTACGCGCATCATTATGGATGCGCCCTACTTTGTCAGCAACAAACGGCTTCATGAAGATTTAGATCTCCCCACCATCCGAGAATACGCGATCTCTCTGGCCGAGAGGTTCTACAGTTCTCTCCCGAGCCACCCGAACCCCCTAATCAGTTCACTGTCGGACTACGACGCGAACGCGAATATCATACACCCCAGGCCGAAGCAGATTCTTCGCACAACCCCCCGACCACCTATTCGCAACGGTAGGCGCCGAATTATGCCTAGAGCGCATATATAACACGTAGTTTATCTTACTCCCATATTTATCTATTTACTATTTATTTTAAAGTCACAGCGTTCTCCCCCCACCTATCTTCGTAATATAGATATTTTATTTTTATACATATATATCTAAGTATTTATCTCTATCCTTTCTTTTCTGTATAATTATTTATGAACGCTCGTGACACATAAATTATAAGTATATTAATATGTACCCGATATATGTATTTGTAACCTTAGTATATGTATCAACTTCTATCCTTCCTCTCTTTTATTCAATAAAAACTTTCCACACCACCACCCAAATATCAATCAAACAAGTCCGTTCAATAAATCATTCGATGAAGGAGTAAGGTGTCCATTAATCGGACCGACACTCCGAGTAAAACCCCAACTAGATCTATCGAAAATATACTACTTCTCTTCACTCTACTGACTACGTTTCATTTCTCAACCTTCTACAAGTTCTACAGAGGAATCTCTACTCTTCTGACTTCACTTCTTCTCTTCGTCTTTCGCCGGAATCATCGTTGTCGAGTCCGTCCCTGGAACCGATCTGGGCCGTGCGCTGAATAGCCGAAACAAGCTCCGCCCACAAGTTCAGAGGCGCATTCGACGCAAGAACATTTCACCGGAAATTAATCTAATTAATTTTTTGGTGATTTACGCTTGACTTCGCGAATTGGATTCTTCAGGCACTGCAGCAACCAACGCCCTATCTACAGTCTTTGTACCTGTCTGGTACAGAATTGATTGCGAGTGTGGAGATCTGGAAAGACGCGTACACAAAAAAGGAAGCCGAAAGGATGGACTTATTTAAAAAATACAACGATTTGTTATCGGAGAATGTTGTAAGTTATTATTATTATTTTTCTCTAAGGTAGACTTAACATTGTATGCATAATTGACCCATTTGTGAGAAATTTAATTTTATTTGATATAATTTCAATTATTAATTTTTTTTTTGCCAGAAAATGGAAGAAACGTGTCAAGAGATTAAAAACCTACGTCAGAAGAATAAGGAATTGGTTGAAAGTGTGGAGATCTGGAAAGATGCTTACACCAAAAATGAAAGCGAAAGGATGGAATTGTATAAAAAGTACAACGATTTGTTATCGGAGAATGTTGTAAGTTATTATTATTATTTTTCTCTAAGGTAGACTTAACATTGTATGCATAATTGACCCATTTGTGAGAAATTTAATTTTATTTGATATAATTTCAATTATTCATTTTTTTTGCCAGAAAATGGAAGAAACGTGTCAAGAGATTAAAAACCTACGTCAGAAGAATAAGGAATTGGTTGAAAGTGTGGAGATCTGGAAAGATGCTTACACCAAAAATGAAAGCGAAAGGATGGAATTGTATAAAAAGTACAACGATTTGTTATCGGAGAATGTTGTAAGTTATTATTATTATTTTTCTCTAAGGTAGACTTAACATTGTATGCATAATTGACCCATTTGTGAGAAATTTAATTTTATTTGATATAATTTCAATTATTCATTTTTTTTGCCAGAAAATGGAAGAAACGTGTCAAGAGATTAAAAACCTACGTCAGAAGAATAAGGAATTGGTTGAAAGTGTGGAGATCTGGAAAGATGCTTACACCAAAAATGAAAGCGAAAGGATGGAATTGTATAAAAAGTACAACGATTTGTTATCGGAGAATGTTGTAAGTTATTATTATTATTTTTATTATTATCAGGCCCGAAATGATCATCGGCCAAGACAACGCGCACCTGATCGTATCGCAAGAGGTACGAGGGCATACGAATGGATGCGTTACCTCCCGCACCGCACTGGGGTGGGTTACCCACGGGGGGAGGCACTCACCCATGGAAAGACAGAAAACCATGAAGGAGGGCACTGTCGGGGCACTAAAGTTCGCGACACTGGGAATGGACGCGGGATGCCGGGCAAAGAAAGCCCAAATGTCCGAAAAACGTCACCCAAAACGAGGAAAGGGCGACAACGCGTTACCGCAAGAAGAGCGACGCGTCGAGTATCAGCGGATGAGCCCGGATGCAGAGAGGCGCGGAGAAAGCGCGCAACCCTCATCGACACATCACGCTGAGAAAGATAACGTCGTCGCCCCGCCAAGAAAGTGCGAGACGTCCGCAAACGGAGAGGCGGCGCGACACTGCTCGCCGGGCTCGGTGGCGGATACACCGCACGAGCCTGAAAAGTTGCGGGCCGAAAAGTTGCGGCCTACGCCGGACAGCGGCCCATTAGAGGCGAAAGCGACACATGCCACTGGCGTGAACCGACATTGCGTAAGTTGGCTCACGCAAAACCGACAGAGGGGAACGCGTCGCCACAGGACGAGCAGCGCGCCGAAGACGGGCCCAAGTGCCAGGATACGGCGAGGCGCGACGACAATGCGCGACCTGCGTCGATCCATCGCACCAAAAGGGATGACGTCGTCGCAACGCCAAGAATGTGTGGGGCTGGCATGGACCATCATGCAGATCGCCAACCGGTGGATGTCGAGCGGTCAGAAGCGGCGCATCCAGGAAGACAAGACGACTCACCACTAGACCAGGGACACGCGGAGGCCGGGCGCATCGCATCCAGAGGATGCACGCCTCACCTTCCCCCAGCACAGGACATCGCGCAAGTCAATGATTGACTTGCGCACAAGCAGACAGATCTACACACCTGCCAAGAACTCGGCGTACCACATACACGGATAAACAAGGCGATGATCACGGCTGGCACCCTACCACGAGACCGGGGGACCACGCCGGGAGGATATCAACCTCTGCGAGGTGACAGCGCACACGTCCTTGCCCAATGAGATGTTGCTCCGAAGATGACTATACGGAGGCAACATCGAGGGGAGTGTATCGGACGTATGCCGTCACCCTTGTGTGTGTGTGTGGTATGATGAGACAGACAAGGTTGTGTGTAGATCTGGAGGGAAATTACCCCTTTTTTTAACTCTGATAATAATGATAATAACTTGAACTCTGATAATAACTCTGATAATTCATGTAATCTATGCTGTTTTGCTCTTATAATTCTGTAAAAATGCATCATGTATTATAATTTGTATGTAATATTATGTAAAATATCAGTCACTTTGAATCCGAATGAGCTCGCGACCGCGCAGAAAAATGTGCAGCGGCCGGGCCATCGTGACCAAGGCAAAAAGCGGTCAGTTTAAGCGGCCCCCCCCGAGCCCCCACGTGGTTTTACCTCGCGGCTGGCGGGCGCTTACTCTGACCGACTTTCCGCTAATATAGAGCCTTAAATTCTATCGAAAATATACTACTTCTCTTCACTCTACTGACTACGTTTCATTTCTCAACCTTCTCCAAGTTCTACAGAGGAATCTCTACTCTTCTGACTTCACTTCTTCTCTTCGTCTTTCGCCGGAATCATCGTTGTCGAGTCCGTCCCTGGAACCGATCTGGGCCGTGCGCTGAATAGCCGAAACAAGCTCCGCCCACAAGTTCAGAGGCGCATTCGACGCAAGAACATTTCACCGGAAATTAATCTAATTAATTTTTTGGTGATTTACGCTTGACTTCGCGAATTGGATTCTTCAGGCACTGCAGCAACCAACGCCCTATCTACAGTCTTTGTACCTGTCTGGTACAGAATTGATTGCGAGTGTGGAGATCTGGAAAGACGCGTACACAAAAAAGGAAGCCGAAAGGATGGACTTATTTAAAAAATACAACGATTTGTTATCGGAGAATGTTGTAAGTTATTATTATTATTTTTCTCTAAGGTAGACTTAACATTGTATGCATAATTGACCCATTTGTGAGAAATTTAATTTTATTTGATATAATTTCAATTATTAATTTTTTTTTTGCCAGAAAATGGAAGAAACGTGTCAAGAGATTAAAAACCTACGTCAGAAGAATAAGGAATTGGTTGAAAGTGTGGAGATCTGGAAAGATGCTTACACCAAAAATGAAAGCGAAAGGATGGAATTGTATAAAAAGTACAACGATTTGTTATCGGAGAATGTTGTAAGTTATTATTATTATTTTTCTCTAAGGTAGACTTAACATTGTATGCATAATTGACCCATTTGTGAGAAATTTAATTTTATTTGATATAATTTCAATTATTCATTTTTTTTGCCAGAAAATGGAAGAAACGTGTCAAGAGATTAAAAACCTACGTCAGAAGAATAAGGAATTGGTTGAAAGTGTGGAGATCTGGAAAGATGCTTACACCAAAAATGAAAGCGAAAGGATGGAATTGTATAAAAAGTACAACGATTTGTTATCGGAGAATGTTGTAAGTTATTATTATTATTTTTCTCTAAGGTAGACTTAACATTGTATGCATAATTGACCCATTTGTGAGAAATTTAATTTTATTTGATATAATTTCAATTATTCATTTTTTTTGCCAGAAAATGGAAGAAACGTGTCAAGAGATTAAAAACCTACGTCAGAAGAATAAGGAATTGGTTGAAAGTGTGGAGATCTGGAAAGATGCTTACACCAAAAATGAAAGCGAAAGGATGGAATTGTATAAAAAGTACAACGATTTGTTATCGGAGAATGTTGTAAGTTATTATTATTATTTTTCTCTAAGGTAGACTTAACATTGTATGCATAATTGACCCATTTGTGAGAAATTTAATTTTATTTGATATAATTTCAATTATTCATTTTTTTTGCCAGAAAATGGAAGAAACGTGTCAAGAGATTAAAAACCTACGTCAGAAGAATAAGGAATTGGTTGAAAGTGTGGAGATCTGGAAAGATGCTTACACCAAAAATGAAAGCGAAAGGATGGAATTGTATAAAAAGTACAACGATTTGTTATCGGAGAATGTTGTAAGTTATTATTATTATTTTTCTCTAAGGTAGACTTAACATTGTATGCATAATTGACCCATTTGTGAGAAATTTAATTTTATTTGATATAATTTCAATTATTCATTTTTTTTGCCAGAAAATGGAAGAAACGTGTCAAGAGATTAAAAACCTACGTCAGAAGAATAAGGAATTGGTTGAAAGTGTGGAGATCTGGAAAGATGCTTACACCAAAAAATGAAAGCGAAAGGATGGAATTGTATAAAAAGTACAACGATTTGTTATCGGAGAATGTTGTAAGTTATTATTATTATTTTTATTATTATCAGGCCCGAAATGATCATCGGCCAAGACAACGCGCACCTGATCGTATCGCAAGAGGTACGAGGGCATACGAATGGATGCGTTACCTCCCGCACCGCACTGGGGTGGGTTACCCACGGGGGGAGGCACTCACCCACGGAAAGACAGAAAACCATGAAGGAGGGCACTGTCGGGGCACTAAAGTTCGCGACACTGGGAATGGACGCGGGATGCCGGGCAAAGAAAGCCCAAATGTCCGAAAAACGTCACCCAAAACGAGGAAAGGGCGACAACGCGTTACCGCAAGAAGAGCGACGCGTCGAGTATCAGCGGATGAGCCCGGATGCAGAGAGGCGCGGAGAAAGCGCGCAACCCTCATCGACACATCACGCTGAGAAAGATAACGTCGTCGCCCCGCCAAGAAAGTGCGAGACGTCCGCAAACGGAGAGGCGGCGCGACACTGCTCGCCGGGCTCGGTGGCGGATACACCGCACGAGCCTGAAAAGTTGCGGGCCGAAAAGTTGCGGCCTACGCCGGACAGCGGCCCATTAGAGGCGAAAGCGACACATGCCACTGGCGTGAACCGACATTGCGTAAGTTGGCTCACGCAAAACCGACAGAGGGGAACGCGTCGCCAGATTGGAATCCTTTTTATTTTAAATCTGGGTTCCAACGGGAATCGGACCTGCAATCCTTGGGTTGTTGGCGGCGACTCTTAAGGTTCACAAGTCCGCATATAGCAGACTTGAATTAAAAACGACCGAGCTGTTAAAATCCTACCACGAATCTTTATCTGAGATTGCTGTACGTTATTATTATTATTATTTTTCTCTAAGGTAGACTTAACATTGTATGCATAATTGACCCATTTGTGAGAAATTTAATTTTATTTGATATAATTTCAATTATTCATTTTTTTTTGCCAGAAAATGGAAGAAACGTGTCAAGAGATTAAAAACCTACGTCAGAAGAATAAGGAATTGGTTGAAAGTGTGGAGATCTGGAAAGATGCTTACACCAAAAATGAAAGCGAAAGGATGGAATTGTATAAAAAGTACAACGATTTGTTATCGGAGAATGTTGTAAGTTATTATTATTATTTTTCTCTAAGGTAGACTTAACATTGTATGCATAATTGACCCATTTGTGAGAAATTTAATTTTATTTGATATAATTTCAATTATTCATTTTTTTTGCCAGAAAATGGAAGAAACGTGTCAAGAGATTAAAAACCTACGTCAGAAGAATAAGGAATTGGTTGAAAGTGTGGAGATCTGGAAAGATGCTTACACCAAAAATGAAAGCGAAAGGATGGAATTGTATAAAAAGTACAACGATTTGTTATCGGAGAATGTTGTAAGTTATTATTATTATTTTTATTATTATCAGGCCCGAAATGATCATCGGCCAAGACAACGCGCACCTGATCGTATCGCAAGAGGTACAAGGGCATACGAATGGATGCGTTACCTCCCGCACCGCACTGGGGTGGGTTACCCACGGGGGGAGGCACTCACCCATGGAAAGACAGAAAACCATGAAGGAGGGCACTGTCGGGGCACTAAAGTTCGCGACACTGGGAATGGACGCGGGATGCCGGGCAAAGAAAGCCCAAATGTCCGAAAAACGTCACCCAAAACGAGGAAAGGGCGACAACGCGTTACCGCAAGAAGAGCGACGCGTCGAGTATCAGCGGATGAGCCCGGATGCAGAGAGGCGCGGAGAAAGCGCGCAACCCTCATCGACACATCACGCTGAGAAAGATAACGTCGTCGCCCCGCCAAGAAAGTGCGAGACGTCCGCAAACGGAGAGGCGGCGCGACACTGCTCGCCGGGCTCGGTGGCGGATACACCGCACGAGCCTGAAAAGTTGCGGGCCGAAAAGTTGCGGCCTACGCCGGACAGCGGCCCATTAGAGGCGAAAGCGACACATGCCACTGGCGTGAACCGACATTGCGTAAGTTGGCTCACGCAAAACCGACAGAGGGGAACGCGTCGCCAGATTGGAATCCTTTTTATTTTAAATCTGGGTTCCAACGGGAATCGGACCTGCAATCCTTGGGTTGTTGGCGGCGACTCTTAAGGTTCACAAGTCCGCATATAGCAGACTTGAATTAAAAACGACCGAGCTGTTAAAATCCTACCACGAATCTTTATCTGAGATTGCTGTACGTTATTATTATTATTATTTTTCTCTAAGGTAGACTTAACATTGTATGCATAATTGACCCATTTGTGAGAAATTTAATTTTATTTGATATAATTTCAATTATTCATTTTTTTTTGCCAGAAAATGGAAGAAACGTGTCAAGAGATTAAAAACCTACGTCAGAAGAATAAGGAATTGGTTGAAAGTGTGGAGATCTGGAAAGATGCTTACACCAAAAATGAAAGCGAAAGGATGGAATTGTATAAAAAGTACAACGATTTGTTATCGGAGAATGTTGTAAGTTATTATTATTATTTTTCTCTAAGGTAGACTTAACATTGTATGCATAATTGACCCATTTGTGAGAAATTTAATTTTATTTGATATAATTTCAATTATTCATTTTTTTTGCCAGAAAATGGAAGAAACGTGTCAAGAGATTAAAAACCTACGTCAGAAGAATAAGGAATTGGTTGAAAGTGTGGAGATCTGGAAAGATGCTTACACCAAAAATGAAAGCGAAAGGATGGAATTGTATAAAAAGTACAACGATTTGTTATCGGAGAATGTTGTAAGTTATTATTATTATTTTTATTATTATCAGGCCCGAAATGATCATCGGCCAAGACAACGCGCACCTGATCGTATCGCAAGAGGTACAAGGGCATACGAATGGATGCGTTACCTCCCGCACCGCACTGGGGTGGGTTACCCACGGGGGGAGGCACTCACCCATGGAAAGACAGAAAACCATGAAGGAGGGCACTGTCGGGGCACTAAAGTTCGCGACACTGGGAATGGACGCGGGATGCCGGGCAAAGAAAGCCCAAATGTCCGAAAAACGTCACCCAAAACGAGGAAAGGGCGACAACGCGTTACCGCAAGAAGAGCGACGCGTCGAGTATCAGCGGATGAGCCCGGATGCAGAGAGGCGCGGAGAAAGCGCGCAACCCTCATCGACACATCACGCTGAGAAAGATAACGTCGTCGCCCCGCCAAGAAAGTGCGAGACGTCCGCAAACGGAGAGGCGGCGCGACACTGCTCGCCGGGCTCGGTGGCGGATACACCGCACGAGCCTGAAAAGTTGCGGGCCGAAAAGTTGCGGCCTACGCCGGACAGCGGCCCATTAGAGGCGAAAGCGACACATGCCACTGGCGTGAACCGACATTGCGTAAGTTGGCTCACGCAAAACCGACAGAGGGGAACGCGTCGCCACAGGACGAGCAGCGCGCCGAAGACGGGCCCAAGTGCCAGGATACGGCGAGGCGCGACGACAATGCGCGACCTGCGTCGATCCATCGCACCAAAAGGGATGACGTCGTCGCAACGCCAAGAATGTGTGGGGCTGGCATGGACCATCATGCAGATCGCCAACCGGTGGATGTCGAGCGGTCAGAAGCGGCGCATCCAGGAAGACAAGACGACTCACCACTAGACCAGGGACACGCGGAGATTAAAAACCTACGTCAGAAGAATAAGGAATTGGTTGAAAGTGTGGAGATCTGGAAAGATGCTTACACCAAAAATGAAAGCGAAAGGATGGAATTGTATAAAAAGTACAACGATTTGTTATCGGAGAATGTTGTAAGTTATTATTATTATTTTTATTATTATCAGGCCCGAAATGATCATCGGCCAAGACAACGCGCACCTGATCGTATCGCAAGAGGTACGAGGGCATACGAATGGATGCGTTACCTCCCGCACCGCACTGGGGTGGGTTACCCACGGGGGGAGGCACTCACCCATGGAAAGACAGAAAACCATGAAGGAGGGCACTGTCGGGGCACTAAAGTTCGCGACACTGGGAATGGACGCGGGATGCCGGGCAAAGAAAGCCCAAATGTCCGAAAAACGTCACCCAAAACGAGGAAAGGGCGACAACGCGTTACCGCAAGAAGAGCGACGCGTCGAGTATCAGCGGATGAGCCCGGATGCAGAGAGGCGCGGAGAAAGCGCGCAACCCTCATCGACACATCACGCTGAGAAAGATAACGTCGTCGCCCCGCCAAGAAAGTGCGAGACGTCCGCAAACGGAGAGGCGGCGCGACACTGCTCGCCGGGCTCGGTGGCGGATACACCGCACGAGCCTGAAAAGTTGCGGGCCGAAAAGTTGCGGCCTACGCCGGACAGCGGCCCATTAGAGGCGAAAGCGACACATGCCACTGGCGTGAACCGACATTGCGTAAGTTGGCTCACGCAAAACCGACAGAGGGGAACGCGTCGCCACAGGACGAGCAGCGCGCCGAAGACGGGCCCAAGTGCCAGGATACGGCGAGGCGCGACGACAATGCGCGACCTGCGTCGATCCATCGCACCAAAAGGGATGACGTCGTCGCAACGCCAAGAATGTGTGGGGCTGGCATGGACCATCATGCAGATCGCCAACCGGTGGATGTCGAGCGGTCAGAAGCGGCGCATCCAGGAAGACAAGACGACTCACCACTAGACCAGGGACACGCGGAGGCCGGGCGCATCGCATCCAGAGGATGCACGCCTCACCTTCCCCCAGCACAGGACATCGCGCAAGTCAATGATTGACTTGCGCACAAGCAGACAGATCTACACACCTGCCAAGAACTCGGCGTACCACATACACGGATAAACAAGGCGATGATCACGGCTGGCACCCTACCACGAGACCGGGGGACCACGCCGGGAGGATATCAACCTCTGCGAGGTGACAGCGCACACGTCCTTGCCCAATGAGATGTTGCTCCGAAGATGACTATACGGAGGCAACATCGAGGGGAGTGTATCGGACGTATGCCGTCACCCTTGTGTGTGTGTGTGGTATGATGAGACAGACAAGGTTGTGTGTAGATCTGGAGGGAAATTACCCCTTTTTTTAACTCTGATAATAATGATAATAACTTGAACTCTGATAATAACTCTGATAATTCATGTAATCTATGCTGTTTTGCTCTTATAATTCTGTAAAAATGCATCATGTATTATAATTTGTATGTAATATTATGTAAAATATCAGTCACTTTGAATCCGAATGAGCTCGCGACCGCGCAGAAAAATGTGCAGCGGCCGGGCCATCGTGACCAAGGCAAAAAGCGGTCAGTTTAAGCGGCCCCCCCCGAGCCCCCACGTGGTTTTACCTCGCGGCTGGCGGGCGCTTACTCTGACCGACTTTCCGCTAATATAGAGCCTTAAATTCTATCGAAAATATACTACTTCTCTTCACTCTACTGACTACGTTTCATTTCTCAACCTTCTCCAAGTTCTACAGAGGAATCTCTACTCTTCTGACTTCACTTCTTCTCTTCGTCTTTCGCCGGAATCATCGTTGTCGAGTCCGTCCCTGGAACCGATCTGGGCCGTGCGCTGAATAGCCGAAACAAGCTCCGCCCACAAGTTCAGAGGCGCATTCGACGCAAGAACATTTCACCGGAAATTAATCTAATTAATTTTTTGGTGATTTACGCTTGACTTCGCGAATTGGATTCTTCAGGCACTGCAGCAACCAACGCCCTATCTACAGTCTTTGTACCTGTCTGGTACAGAATTGATTGCGAGTGTGGAGATCTGGAAAGACGCGTACACAAAAAAGGAAGCCGAAAGGATGGACTTATTTAAAAAATACAACGATTTGTTATCGGAGAATGTTGTAAGTTATTATTATTATTTTTCTCTAAGGTAGACTTAACATTGTATGCATAATTGACCCATTTGTGAGAAATTTAATTTTATTTGATATAATTTCAATTATTAATTTTTTTTTTGCCAGAAAATGGAAGAAACGTGTCAAGAGATTAAAAACCTACGTCAGAAGAATAAGGAATTGGTTGAAAGTGTGGAGATCTGGAAAGATGCTTACACCAAAAATGAAAGCGAAAGGATGGAATTGTATAAAAAGTACAACGATTTGTTATCGGAGAATGTTGTAAGTTATTATTATTATTTTTCTCTAAGGTAGACTTAACATTGTATGCATAATTGACCCATTTGTGAGAAATTTAATTTTATTTGATATAATTTCATTTATTCATTTTTTTGCCAATAGATGGAAGAAGAAAACGCTCCAAATACAGAATATATAAAAATAATTGAACAACGGAATTTGGAGTTGGCGGCGACTCTTAAGGTTCACAAGTCCGCATATAGCAGACTTGAATTAAAAATGACCGAGCTGTTAAAATCCTACCACGAATCTTTATCTGAGATTGCTGTACGTTATTATTATTATTATTTTTCTCTAAGGTAGACATAACTGCCACCAGCATGAAACTATTGAAATATTTTTTAGCACATAATTTACTGAAATTCCACATCAACTTACTATTGCATCACTAACAATATCATTCCTACATTTCTGCTATTTATTGTAAACCAAGATATTTTAGGCTCCTTGATCCTTTCTAACCATATTTTGAATACCACATATCATAAAAAATTCAAGCTGGAATTCTAAATACAATATTAATATCTTAAATTGATTTTTATTTTTTAGGGATATAAGATTAAAATCATAAAATTACAAAACGTCATAAAGAGCTCTGCTGAGCATCTCCAAAAAAGTATCGAAGGAGCATTATTCGATCAAGAAACAAGTAAGTTTTTTTAAACTTTCTTAACTTCAATCAGATGTAATTTCAATTATTCATTTTTTTGCCAGAAAATGGAAGAAACATATGAAGAGGTTAAAAAACTACGTCAACAGAATAAGGAATTTGTATCGGTATGCATAATTGACCCATTTGTGAGAAATTTAATTTTATTTGATATAATTTCAATTATTCATTTTTTTTGCCAGAAAATGGAAGAAACGTGTCAAGAGATTAAAAACCTACGTCAGAAGAATAAGGAATTGGTTGAAAGTGTGGAGATCTGGAAAGATGCTTACACCAAAAATGAAAGCGAAAGGATGGAATTGTATAAAAAGTACAACGATTTGTTATCGGAGAATGTTGTAAGTTATTATTATTATTTTTCTCTAAGGTAGACTTAACATTGTATGCATAATTGACCCATTTGTGAGAAATTTAATTTTATTTGATATAATTTCAATTATTCATTTTTTTTGCCAGAAAATGGAAGAAACGTGTCAAGAGATTAAAAACCTACGTCAGAAGAATAAGGAATTGGTTGAAAGTGTGGAGATCTGGAAAGATGCTTACACCAAAAATGAAAGCGAAAGGATGGAATTGTATAAAAAGTACAACGATTTGTTATCGGAGAATGTTGTAAGTTATTATTATTATTTTTATTATTATCAGGCCCGAAATGATCATCGGCCAAGACAACGCGCACCTGATCGTATCGCAAGAGGTACGAGGGCATACGAATGGATGCGTTACCTCCCGCACCGCACTGGGGTGGGTTACCCACGGGGGGAGGCACTCACCCATGGAAAGACAGAAAACCATGAAGGAGGGCACTGTCGGGGCACTAAAGTTCGCGACACTGGGAAAGGACGCGGGATGCCGGGCTAAGAAAGCCCAAATGTCCGAAAAACGTCACCCAAAACGAGGAAAGGGCGACAACGCGTTACCGCAAGAAGAGCGACGCGTCGAGTATCAGCGGATGAGCCCGGATGCAGAGAGGCGCGGAGAAAGCGCGCAACCCTCATCGACACATCACGCTGAGAAAGATAACGTCGTCGCCCCGCCAAGAAAGTGCGAGACGTCCGCAAACGGAGAGGCGGCGCGACACTGCTCGCCGGGCTCGGTGGCGGATACACCGCACGAGCCTGAAAAGTTGCGGGCCGAAAAGTTGCGGCCTACGCCGGACAGCGGCCCATTAGAGGCGAAAGCGACACATGCCACTGGCGTGAACCGACATTGCGTAAGTTGGCTCACGCAAAACCGACAGAGGGGAACGCGTCGCCACAGGACGAGCAGCGCGCCGAAGACGGGCCCAAGTGCCAGGATACGGCGAGGCGCGACGACAATGCGCGACCTGCGTCGATCCATCGCACCAAAAGGGATGACGTCGTCGCAACGCCAAGAATGTGTGGGGCTGGCATGGACCATCATGCAGATCGCCAACCGGTGGATGTCGAGCGGTCAGAAGCCTTAAATTCTATCGAAAATCCCACATTCGGCCGCTCACAGCCGACTTAGACGGTCGCCTATAACCGCGCTCTCCGACGCTCTCACCATCTAAGAGTAAACGGAGCCCGTGACAGTTTTCCCTTGAGCTGCTACAAAGTGCTTGTGTTTTGTGTTTGTGTCTCCAACGCAACGCATCATCATCATCACCAGCCCGAAAGGACATAAATAAATCATCTTAGCCCTGGACCTCATCAGGACTCCATCACACTAAGAAGGAGGGAAAAAGAAGGCCCCCCGACACCGCAGTTCCAGCCTTCACCGGTGCTCGAGTGTCACGCCCGACGACGTTCACCGACGTCTCCTCATCGGGTGAGTGAACGGACTTTTCTCTTCCCCCCCCTCCCCTCTGTACGATATATATATATATTATTATATATAATATAACTTATTTTATAAAATGCATTCCACTAGCGCCGACGCTGTTCACTGGCGTATTCGTAAAAAAGGATCGCAGCGAAAAATTACGCGGGTCCTCCCAGTAAAAGACCCCCCGGTCTCCCAAAATGCCCCTACGTCTCTCGAGGAATTTACCTCGCAAATTCGAAATAAAAAGTCCCTCGCGCAAGCCATTAACTACCTCTCGACCCTCCTCTCGCGAGGTACAATTCAATTTGTGGGCGACAAGACGGAAGTCGACAAAGTCGTCTCCCCGCTCTCCGTCCCACCAACGCTGGCGCCTACCCCCGCCCAGCCCAAGTCAACATTGGGAAAGCCGAACCCCCCGTCGGCCCCTCCCGCCAAAATAAACACGGACGGTGTACCCACCACCCCCGTCCCCAAAATAACAATCACCGCAGCTTCTCGCCCCTCTTCAACTGTCCAGCCGGATGATTCCGACATGGACTGGCAGACGGTACCAATCCGTCGTAAGAGGTCACCTGACAGCCCTCCAAAAGAGCTTTCAGCTCCTAACATTACCACCGCCAAAAAAAGGCAGAGGCTACCTAGCCCACCGGGCTCAGTCTCTCCAGCCACACCGGCTCCCGCCCAAGCCGCTCCTTTCCCGACTAAATCGGAACGCATCCCGCCTATTATTCTGCGGGATGCGGAAAAATACTCGGAGCTTCGAAAGAAGCTCCACGCTGCCAATATGCCCTTCACATCGAAGGCTTTGAGCAGCGGTGACCTCCGTATACAGACGAAGTCTGTCGACGCATACCGTCTGCTAGCAACGGAATCAAGCCGTCTCAAGGTACCGTACTATACGTACCAACTAGACAGCGAGAGACCCCTCCTCGTTGTCCTTCGCGGCGTCCACACCTCCTTCGGAGTCGAGGAGATTATCGCCGAACTGAAATCCCTCGACTACCCGGTCCTGAACGTCTTCAGGATGAAGGACCGGAGGAGGAAAGTCCTGCCATTGGTGATTGTTAAACTCACCAAATCCCCTGAAGGACGCCGTATTTACAACGACCTCCACAGCATCTTCGATATGAAGATCTCCGTGGAGGAGTTGAAAAAGAATACATCAGCAGGACAGTGTCACCGCTGCCAAAAGTTTTATCACAGCGCTGGCAGCTGTCATGCCCCTCCCGTGTGCGTCAAATGCGCACGAAATCACAGAACGTCCGACTGTAAAAAGCCGGACGACTCCCCCGCGAGATGCGCCAACTGTGGCGGCGACCACCCGGCCAACTACAGAAGCTGTCCCTCTCACCCTCTTAGCAGAAATGCCAAACTGGCCTACCCCTCCGCGCCCCCGCCAGCCAGAGAAGCCCCCAGGAGGACCCCTCCTTTATCGAAACCAGCGTCGAATGTCGCGTCCCCCGCGATCTCATACGCGAGCATTACGAAAAATGCCCGCCCCCAGCTCTCCGCCCAACCGCCCCCCCTAGTAACACCCCCCAATCTGCGCTATCCATCGCAGGCCGACATATCCGCGGTATTGAGGAACCTCGACGAGGCCATGCATATGGCCCGCGAAGTCTTCAACGCCCTCGCAATGTGTGTGCCTCACAATGGCTAGAGTCAGCAGACCCTGCCATCTAACCGTCGCGTTCTGGAATGCAAACGGCACTTGCAAAACCAACAAGCAAGAAATCGAGGACTTCATCGTCGAGCACAACCTAGATGTGATGATGATTAATGAATCCTTCTTAAAACCCAGTCACCGATACTCACTTCGTAATTATTATGTTTACCGTAATGACCGCCTCACAGGCAGAGGAGGCGGCACAGCTATCATAATAAAGGCGAGTCTCGATCACTGCCTTTCCGCATCTCCCCCCACGGACAACATGGAGAGCACCAGCGTTGTGGTTCAAACCCTCAACCACGGTCCTCTCAAGCTCGTGTCCGTGTATCTCCGACCGACATTACCATTTCTCGAGTCAGATTTGGACTCACTTTTCGCGGACAATCTTCCCACTATAGTAGCGGGAGATCTCAATGCCAAACATCCGCTCTGGCACAGCCGAGTCAAAAACACTCACGGCCGCACGCTAGCCGAGATCTCCTCCCGCAAAAATTACTTTGTGGACGCCCCCGCCACTCCGACCAGATACTCCCAAAGAGATAACGACTCTGCAGACGTCTTAGACATCATCATCAAAAACGACATCCCGTTCAACAGCGACTTGCTAGTGCTAGAGCAGTTGCAGTCCGATCACTACCCGGTTTTATTAACTCTCACGGATAACAACCCCCTTCCGGATCCGTTCCCCTTCAGGAGGCATATCACCTCCTGGGATGATTTCGCGACCACTCTCGAATCTAACATAAGAGTGCCGACCTCTCTTCCCGACGTCGAGGCCATTGATGTGGCGGTGAGTTATCTCACCGAAAACATCAAATCGGCCCTCGAGTCAGCTTCTAAACTGAGACCTCCTCAAAAACCGGATCCCCCGCTCCCCGTTGATATTAAAATGAAAATCGCGGAGAAGAACAAGATCAGGAAGCTATGGCAAAACACCGCCAACCCCACGTACAAAACGTTGTACAATCGTCTGGTGAAACAGATCAAATTCGACCTTCAGCGCCATCGTAACGATCGCTGGGGCGAATTTATCGATTCACTCGAAGTCGAGGAACACAAAAAGTGGAGGCTGACTCGTTCTCTCCGTAAAACCCCTCAACGGCCCTCCCCTCTGCAGGGCCCTAACGGCACAGTTTTCTCGGCGCGAGATCGCGCCGAAATCTTTGCGGGCTCGCTCGCCCTCACTTTTACCCCAAACTCGGACCTCGTTAACCCGTCGCACTCCGCCTCGGTTGACAGAACGGTCCGACGAATTATCGCCTCTCGACCTCCCCCAACTTCGGATTTCTTCACCCCGAAAGAAGTCCAAAAAATTATTCACGACCTCCATAATAAGAGAGCTCCCGGTCCAGATTCCATAAATAACTTCACCCTAAAAAAACTGCCGAATAAAGCCGTCTGCGCCATTTCAGCAATCTTCAATGCCTGCTACAGGCATAGATTCTTCCCTACAGCTCTCAAATGCGCAGACGTTATAATGATTCCGAAACCGGGTAAAAAACTCACGATCCCCGAAAATCACCGCCCGATCAGCTTACTGCCTACCCTAGGTAAAGTGCTCGAACGACTTATCCTCGATCGCCTAACAAGCGAGATTACCTCGCTTAACATAATTCCAGATACGCAACACGGTTTTCAACCGCGACACTCGACCTCTCATCAACTTCTTCGCGTCGTAGAACATATAGTGACTGGTTACAATAGGAAACAACAAACAACCCTCCTGTCGCTGGACGTGGCGAAGGCCTTCGACACGGTCTGGCACAACGGACTGCTCTTCAAGCTGCACAAGGCCGGAATCTCTCTCCGCCTCGTGCAGATCATAGCTTCATTCTTAAGCGACCGTACCTTTTCCGTCAAGGTGAGCGGTATAAATTCCTCTCACCGCCCCATACAAGCGGGGGTTCCGCAAGGAGCCCTCCTCTCTCCCACCCTCTACAATATATACACCAGCGACATGCCCTCTCTCCAAAACAGCCGATCTATCACGGCTCAATACGCGGACGATACGGCTTTTCTCTCGAGTTCGAGACACTCTTGCGATTCCCACTCTCGCATTCAAGAATTCCTCCCAAGTTTAGAACGCTGGTGTAGAAATTGGAAGGTCAAGATAAACCCTTCCAAGAGCGCAGCAGTCCGTTTTTCCAGAAGACGTCTCGACTTCATCCGCCCACTCAAACTTTTCGGCCAGAGCGTTCCGTGGTGCGACGAGGTGAAATACCTCGGCGTCACTCTCGACGCGAAGCTGTCCTGGAAAAGGCACACCACCATCATAACCGGGAGGGCGTACGGCACTCTGAAAGCCCTAACACCACTCCTGGGCAGAGACAGTAGGATGTCCCCACGTATCAAATTAAACTTGTACAAGGCCATCATACGTCCTCAGATGACTTACGCCATCCCGGTGTGGGGCCACGCGGCCGAAACCCACATGCGCAAACTCCAGGTGTTGCAAAACAAGGCTACACGCATCATTATGGATGCGCCCTACTTTGTCAGCAACAAACGGCTTCATGAAGATTTAGATCTCCCCACCATCCGAGAATACGCGATCTCTCTGGCCGAGAGGTTCTACAGTTCTCTCCCGAGCCACCCGAACCCCCTAATCAGTTCACTGTCGGACTACGACGCGAACGCGAATATCATACACCCCAGGCCGAAGCAGATTCTTCGCACAACCCCCCGACCACCTATTCGCAACGGTAGGCGCCGAATTATGCCTAGAGCGCATATATAACACGTAGTTTATCTTACTCCCATATTTATCTATTTACTATTTATTTTAAAGTCACAGCGTTCTCCCCCCACCTATCTTCGTAATATATATATTTTATTTTTATACATATATATCTAAGTATTTATCTCTATCCTTTCTTTTCTGTATAATTATTTATGAACGCTCGTGACACATAAATTATAAGTATATTAATATGTACCCGATATATGTATTTGTAACCTTAATATATGTATCAACTTCTATCCTTCCTCTCTTTTATTCAATAAAAACTTTCCACACCACCACCCAAATATCAATCAAACAAGTCCGTTCAATAAATCATTCGATGAAGGAGTAAGGTGTCCATTAATCGGACCGACACTCCGAGTAAAACCCCAACTAGACTATCGAAAATATACTACTTCTCTTCACTCTACTGACTACGTTTCATTTCTCAACCTTCTCCAAGTTCTACAGAGGAATCTCTACTCTTCTGACTTCACTTCTTCTCTTCGTCTTTCGCCGGAATCATCGTTGTCGAGTCCGTCCCTGGAACCGATCTGGGCCGTGCGCTGAATAGCCGAAACAAGCTCCGCCCACAAGTTCAGAGGCGCATTCGACGCAAGAACATTTCACCGGAAATTAATCTAATTAATTTTTTGGTGATTTACGCTTGACTTCGCGAATTGGATTCTTCAGGCACTGCAGCAACCAACGCCCTACAGTCTACAGTCTTTGTACCTGTCTGGTACAGAATTGATTGCGAGTGTGGAGATCTGGAAAGACGCGTACACAAAAAAGGAAGCCGAAAGGATGGACTTATTTAAAAAATACAACGATTTGTTATCGGAGAATGTTGTAAGTTATTATTATTATTTTTCTCTAAGGTAGACTTAACATTGTATGCATAATTGACCCATTTGTGAGAAATTTAATTTTATTTGATATAATTTCAATTATTCATTTTTTTTTTTGCCAGAAAATGGAAGAAACGTGTCAAGAGATTAAAAACCTACGTCAGAAGAATAAGGAATTGGTTGAAAGTGTGGAGATCTGGAAAGATGCTTACACCAAAAATGAAAGCGAAAGGATGGAATTGTATAAAAAGTACAACGATTTGTTATCGGAGAATGTTGTAAGTTATTATTATTATTTTTCTCTAAGGTAGACTTAACATTGTATGCATAATTGACCCATTTGTGAGAAATTTAATTTTATTTGATATAATTTCAATTATTCATTTTTTTGCCAGAAAATGGAAGAAACGTGTCAAGAGATTAAAAACCTACGTCAGAAGAATAAGGAATTGGTTGAAAGTGTGGAGATCTGGAAAGATGCTTACACCAAAAATGAAAGCGAAAGGATGGAATTGTATAAAAAGTACAACGATTTGTTATCGGAGAATGTTGTAAGTTATTATTATTATTTTTCTCTAAGGTAGACTTAACATTGTATGCATAATTGACCCATTTGTGAGAAATTTAATTTTATTTGATATAATTTCAATTATTCATTTTTTTTGCCAGAAAATGGAAGAAACGTGTCAAGAGATTAAAAACCTACGTCAGAAGAATAAGGAATTGGTTGAAAGTGTGGAGATCTGGAAAGATGCTTACACCAAAAATGAAAGCGAAAGGATGGAATTGTATAAAAAGTACAACGATTTGTTATCGGAGAATGTTGTAAGTTATTATTATTATTTTTCTCTAAGGTAGACTTAACATTGTATGCATAATTGACCCATTTGTGAGAAATTTAATTTTATTTGATATAATTTCAATTATTCATTTTTTTTGCCAGAAAATGGAAGAAACGTGTCAAGAGATTAAAAACCTACGTCAGAAGAATAAGGAATTGGTTGAAAGTGTGGAGATCTGGAAAGATGCTTACACCAAAAATGAAAGCGAAAGGATGGAATTGTATAAAAAGTACAACGATTTGTTATCGGAGAATGTTGTAAGTTATTATTATTATTTTTCTCTAAGGTAGACTTAACATTGTATGCATAATTGACCCATTTGTGAGAAATTTAATTTTATTTGATATAATTTCAATTATTCATTTTTTTTGCCAGAAAATGGAAGAAACGTGTCAAGAGATTAAAAACCTACGTCAGAAGAATAAGGAATTGGTTGAAAGTGTGGAGATCTGGAAAGATGCTTACACCAAAAATGAAAGCGAAAGGATGGAATTGTATAAAAAGTACAACGATTTGTTATCGGAGAATGTTGTAAGTTATTATTATTATTTTTCTCTAAGGTAGACTTAACATTGTATGCATAATTGACCCATTTGTGAGAAATTTAATTTTATTTGATATAATTTCAATTATTCATTTTTTTTGCCAGAAAATGGAAGAAACGTGTCAAGAGATTAAAAACCTACGTCAGAAGAATAAGGAATTGGTTGAAAGTGTGGAGATCTGGAAAGATGCTTACACCAAAAATGAAAGCGAAAGGATGGAATTGTATAAAAAGTACAACGATTTGTTATCGGAGAATGTTGTAAGTTATTATTATTATTTTTCTCTAAGGTAGACTTAACATTGTATGCATAATTGACCCATTTGTGAGAAATTTAATTTTATTTGATATAATTTCAATTATTCATTTTTTTTGCCAGAAAATGGAAGAAACGTGTCAAGAGATTAAAAACCTACGTCAGAAGAATAAGGAATTGGTTGAAAGTGTGGAGATCTGGAAAGATGCTTACACCAAAAATGAAAGCGAAAGGATGGAATTGTATAAAAAGTACAACGATTTGTTATCGGAGAATGTTGTAAGTTATTATTATTATTTTTCTCTAAGGTAGACTTAACATTGTATGCATAATTGACCCATTTGTGAGAAATTTAATTTTATTTGATATAATTTCAATTATTCATTTTTTTTGCCAGAAAATGGAAGAAACGTGTCAAGAGATTAAAAACCTACGTCAGAAGAATAAGGAATTGGTTGAAAGTGTGGAGATCTGGAAAGATGCTTACACCAAAAATGAAAGCGAAAGGATGGAATTGTATAAAAAGTACAACGATTTGTTATCGGAGAATGTTGTAAGTTATTATTATTATTTTTCTCTAAGGTAGACTTAACATTGTATGCATAATTGACCCATTTGTGAGAAATTTAATTTTATTTGATATAATTTCAATTATTCATTTTTTTTGCCAATAGATGGAAGAAGAAAACGCTCCAAATACAGAATATATAAAAATAATTGAACAACGGAATTTGGAGTTGGCGGCGACTCTTAAGGTTCACAAGTCCGCATATAGCAGACTTGAATTAAAAATGACCGAGCTGTTAAAATCCTACGACGAATCTTTATCTGAGATTGCTGTACGTTATTATTATTATTATTTTTCTCTAAGGTAGACATAACTGCCACCAGCATGAAACTATTGAAATATTTTTTAGCACATAATTTACTGAAATTCCACATCAACTTACTATTGCATCACTAACAATATCATTCCTACATTTCTGCTATTTATTGTAAACCAAGATATTTTAGGCTCCTTGATCCTTTCTAACCATATTTTGAATACCACATATCATAAAAAATTCAAGCTGGAATTCTAAATACAATATTAATATCTTAAATTGATTTTTATTTTTTAGGGATATAAGATTAAAATCATAAAATTACAAAACGTCATAAAGAGCTCTGCTGAGCATCTCCAAAAAAGTATCGAAGGAGCATTATTCGATCAAGAAACAAGTAAGTTTTTTTAAACTTTCTTAACTTCAATCAGATGTAATGCTAGCTGTATATTTATAAATATGTTTATTGTATTACACTTTCGTTTTATATAGTATAATCTGGTGAACTTATTGCCATGTGTCAATTTCTTCCAACCAACCAGAAATATGTTAAAGAGGCTGTAAGTTAAAACCAGATTGGAATCCTTTTTATTTTAAATCTGGGTTCCAACGGGAATCGGACCTGCAATCCTTGGGTTGGAAGACAAGCGTCTTTCTCACTAAGGTATGGAGGTCGATCAATTCTTAATCTATCCATGGAAAATATTTAATAAAGTCATCCCGCATGCGAGTGTCTTATCAGTTATGTTGAAGATAAGAGAACTGAAAATAACCTCAACTAATAAGATACATATATCCTAATAGGTACTTAGTTTAGTTAAAAATTCACAATGTTATAAAAAATTAATACAAATGATAGTAATTTACTATCAGAAGTTTTATCAACCTTTTCTTGATTTCATTATATTTGAAAGTTAGAGACAAACTGATGAAATGTGTGCGATATGTTCTCTAGAAGTAGTTGAAATGCTGTTTGTAAGATTTTTATAGATACATTTGAGCATCGCTTTTCCGAATACCGATCAACCGAAACATCGGCTAACCAAAAGTTCAAATTTGCGGCCGCTAGAATAGAAATTCAATTTTATGAAAACTTGTCGTGTTTTATAGTATGTATAGAATTTCAATGCTGAATTGCTGTGGCACTGCAGCGCTTTCCCCCTCCCTGCCAACCGGCCTACGCGAGCAACCTCGCGTCGTTAGTGGAGTATGAGCCTTCACTTGTGACGATTGGCTATCCGAAAAATCAGTTATCCGAACACCCCCAGTCCCAAATTGTTTCGTATAATCGATGCTCTACTATACGCACCATCTTACCATTTCCATATAGTGCAAAAACTTATCTATCACAGCATATTTCTTTTGCCTGCCTTACATCCGTGCATCTTAAACAGTTCCTTTGGTTTCTCTTTTTACCTTTTCTTTCAAAATTCCACTGACTTGGATTTATTGAGGTTTATGGTCGCGTAGTAACACACTGGATTTCTGTGTGGAAGGTCACCGGGTCAAACTCCGGACTGTGCTCCTCGAATGATGGAATTTTTTACCACATAGTATTCAGGAATATAAGGTTACCCTTGACTTAGTCATATATCATTTTTAATGTACGAGTATATAGTACAACAATCAGGTGAGCTTGTTGCTTTTAAGAAATCTTTTTCGCTAAAACTATTATTTTTTTAATTTCTTGAATATAATGACCTCCATTGTCTAGTTATAACCCTGAGTTTCCCCAGAGTTAACCCAGAGTTCGCTCGACACAGTCATCATGTATGATTCGACTTCGAGTGTTGAAGATACGGCAGTAGCTGAGAAAGTGCATAATGCGAACCCATTGGATTTAATAAAATTCAAAAAAAAATGCAAGTTAGTATTACAGTATATTATTTATATAGGGTCTTTCAAATTTGAATTTTTGAAACTGTCAGCGAGTTTGTATATCTTGGCACTATGGTAACAAACAACAATAATATGTATACCGAGGTGCTGCCTGCAGAGTAAGAGCAGCCAAGTGACACTGCATATGTTTTGCGATGCGTCAGAACTGGCATGCTGTGCGGTGGCCTACGTGGTGGAAAGCCAAGGCGACAGCAAGCGCGTGTCGTTCCTGGCGAGCAAGAGTAGGGTGGCTCCGCTGAAGCCACTCTCAATACCGCGGCTAGAACTACAAGCAGCCCTGATAGCTGCAAGACTGGCAGCCACCATCAAGAAAGAGTGCACGGCAGCCATAGAACGAGTCGTGTTTTGGACAGACTCTATGACCGTGCTGTGCTGGATCCGGACGGACCCCCGCACGTACTCAGCCTTCGTCGCCAACAGATTGGGGGAGATTGACGAGCTGTCGGCGGCACGAGACTGGAGGTGGGTGCCCTCGAAGCTGAACCCAGCCGACTTGGGAACGCGAGATGGAGAGGCGCCAGATCTGTCATCATCGGGGACCTGGTTCCGGGGTCCAGCCTTCATTGCAGGACCGGACGACGGCTGGCCCGTAGAGAGGTCGCGGCCGCAGCCGGACCACGACACATTGGAGGTGCGAGCGAAGTGCGTGGGTGTCACCAGCACCGCCGACGAGGCGTTGCCGCGGCTGGAACGGTTCTCCAGCTGGAACCGATTGATACGGACCACCGCGTGGGTGCGGAGGTTCGTGTCACGGTGCCGCCATCCTGGAGAACGAGGAAACAACGGCACGCTAACGGTTGGAGAGGTGCGAGCGGCGGAAATCCAGTGGACGGAGCGGGCGCAGCAGGAAGCCTTCGGCGCCGACCTAGAAGCCGTGCGGCGGGGCGAAAGCCCCGCCCCGGGAAGCAGGCTGCAAGGGTTGACGCCCTGGCTGGACGAAGATGGAGTGCTGCGGATGGGCACCCGCCTGATGGCTCTGAAAGGCCCATCCACGAGTGTGAGTGCGCCAGTAATACTGGACGGCGCTCACCCATACACGAGGGGAGATCTGGAGGGACGCGTACACAAAAAATGAAGCCGAAAGAATGGACTTATTCAAAAAATATAACGATTTGTTATCTGAGAATGTTGTAAGTTATTATTATTATTTTTCTCTAAGGTAGACAAAACTGCCACCAGCATGAAACTATTGAAATATTTTTTAGCACATAATTTACTGAAATCCCACATCAACTTACTATGGCATTACTAACAATATTATTCCTACATTTCTGCTCTTTATTCTAAACCAAGATATTTTAGGGTCCTTGATCCTTTCTAACCATATTTTGAACAATAAAAAAATTCAAGCTGGAATTCTAAATACAATATTTATATCTTAAATTGATTTTTATTTTTTAGGAATATAAGCTTCAATTGATGAAGTACAAAAATTTTGAAAGAGAAAGAAAGCAAAATTTTACCGATACTTTCACTGATATTGTTACGAGCTCTGAGCAGATTTTTAACAGCTCGGAGAATATTCATAAAGCTATCGAAAAATTTTATGCTCAAGACAAAGGTAAGGTTTCAAACTTTCTTAACTTCAATCAGATGTAATGCTAGCTGTATATTTATAAATATGTTTATTGTATTACACTTTCGTTTTATATAGTATAATCTGGTGAACTTATTGCCATGTGTCAATTTCTTCCAACCAACCAGAAATATGTTAAAGAGGCTGTAAGTTAAAACCAGATTGGAATCCTTTTTATTTTAAATCTGGGTTCCAACGGGAATCGGACCTGCAATCCTTGGGTTGGAAGACAAGCGTCTTTCTCACTAAGGTATGGAGGTCGATCAATTCTTAATCTATCCATGGAAAATATTTAATAAAGTCATCCCGCATGCGAGTGTCTTATCAGTTATGTTGAAGATAAGTTTTTTCCTCAATTGTTTTTTTTCTTTGCGTCACTCAGTTTACAAAATGGAAAACTTGAAATATCGCGTTATTTACGAGTACGAGTTCCACCGTGGCACCA
Organism: Odontocerum albicorne; assembly: GCA_949825065.1. Taxonomy (NCBI): domain Eukaryota; kingdom Metazoa; phylum Arthropoda; class Insecta; order Trichoptera; family Odontoceridae; genus Odontocerum; species Odontocerum albicorne. The sequence continues at coordinate 20,408,441 of OX463840.1, forward strand.
GTGCTGCAGAAACGGCTCGAAGGATTAATGATGTGTATGGCGACGGTGCCGCAAAAGAAAACACAGTGCGTTTTTGGTTCCAACGTTTTCGTTCTGGAAATTTCGACCTGCAGAAAAAGCCCCGTGGACGGCCGGAGACCAAAGTTGATAATGAAGAATTGAAGGCTATTGTGGAAGCGGATCCATCGCAAACCACGTCCGAGTTAGCTGCAGGCTGCGGTGTTAGTGATAAAACTGTTTTAATCCACTTGAAGCAAATTGGGAAGGTGAAAAAGCTTGAAAGGTGGGTACCTCACGAATTGAGTGAAGCAAATCAACAAACGCGCGTTGACTGCTGCGTTGCATTACTCAACCGGCACAATAATGAAGGGATTTTGAATCGAATCATTACCTGTGATGAAAAGTGGATCCTGTATGATAATCGGAAGCGCTCATCGCAATGGCTGAACCCTGCCGAACCAGCCAAACCATGCCCCAAGCGAAAATTGACTCCAAAAAAGTTACTTGTGAGCGTTTGGTGGACTAGTGCTGGTGTCGTTCACTACAGCTTTCTTAAATCTGGCCAGACGATTACGGCAGATGTCTATTGTCAGCAACTGCAAACCATGATGGAAAAGCTAGCTGCTAAACAACCGAGGCTGGTTAATCGCTCTAGGCCACTGCTGCTTCATGATAACGCTAGACCACACACTGCACAACAGACGGCTACCAAATTAGAAGAGCTTCAATTGGAATGTCTAAGACATCCACCGTACTCTCCGGACCTTGCCCCAACAGATTACTATTTTTTTCGAAATTTGGATAACTTCTTGCAAGGGAAAAAATTCAACTCCGATGGGGCAGTCCAAACCGACTTCAAAGATTTTATTGATTCCCGTCCGAATGGTTTTTTTTAGTAAAGGGATCGATGAACTACCTATGAGATGGCAAAAGTGCATAGATAGCAATGGTACATACTTTGATTAAATAAATATATTATATTAAAAAAAAAATCAACTTTATGTTCCTCCCAAACAAAACGCCAATTTCATATGTAAGGACCTAATATAAAAAAATCCAAGATTTGATTGATTCTTTTGGACTTGCACAATTAGTTTCGGAACCCACCAGGATTACTGGCTATAGTGAGACACTATTAGACGTTTTTTGCACCGACTCGAAGCATGTGGTTCTATCTGTGGAAGTATTTCCCTGTAGTAATATAAGTGATCATGGTATGGTGGTTGGTGTCTTGAACCTCCCAAAACAAAAGGCCCCACCATGTACCATTGAGTATAGAGATTTTACCGCTGCTAACCAGAATGAGCTCTACGTCGCGTTGAGTCGTGTGCCGTGGTATCGTATCTATCGTGAGGGAAGCGTAGGTGGTAGGGTTGAGGTGCTAAATTTGTTATTGCATGACATTTTGGAAGGCCATTTCCCACTCAAAAGGAAAACTTTTTACCGCTCGCGTAATCCATGGTTTACAGCTACAATACGGATGTTAATCAAGTCGAGAAACAGGGCGGAAAATAAATTCAAGAGGACAAAGCACCCATTGCATGAATATGAATATAAACAACTTCGAAATCAAACAAACAGTGCCATAAGACGTGAAAAAAGGGCTTACTTCTCTAATTTTGTTAACTGCAATACTAATAACTAGAGATACGTGATTATCGCGTTTTGCGATAAATGCGAAATAAAAGCGATAAACGTGATATATGCGAAATTGTTGCGAAATTGTTGAAATATGCGAATAGACGTGAAAAAATTAAAATCGCAAAATAATTATTCCAAATATCGATTCTCAATGTCTATGGTCAGTCTGCCCGAATTCTATGCTTAACTTATTGTCTGTGGTCTATGACGCTACATTTGACATTCGCATCTTTTGAGGTTATGTGTTGTTGACATATGCACGCGAGCATACGTTCAGAACTGTTTTCTTCCACAACTTAATGAATTATTTGTCACAATATCACTTGGTGAGTTTACATGTCAAAGATTATTTTATTTTACTTATTACAACGTTTATTAAATATTTTTTCAGTTTCAACAATATGGGTCGAGCAAATGTTGATATTAAAGAAAGAGCTGCAGCATACAAAAAAGATGGTTTTTATATAAATGATGAGAATAATTTGATGTGCCGGCATTGTAATTGTCAGTTAGATTGGAAAAAGAAGGATAATTTAACCAAACATTTACAATCAAATAGCCATAAAAAAAGAGCTTCAAAACCTTCCACAAGTCATACTCGTCAATCAACAATTCCAAACATTGTAGTCAAAAGGCAAGAAAAATCTGCATTTATAAAAAATACCGTTAGCATGTTTCTTAAAGCTAACATACCGCTAGCAAAGTTAGACCATCCTGCAGTGCGACAATATTTTAGTCAATATGTCCAGGGATCTGGTGAATTGCCGTGTGCAGATCATTTGCATTACGGAGAACATATGTTCCAATATGTGGAGCAGATATGAAGAAAGAAATATTAGAAGAAATAAAAAACAAGCCTCTTCTCTTGTAATAATAGTGGATGAAACTTCTGAAAAAATGGGACCATGTGTGTTTGCAGTTTTATTTAAAACAGTGTTACCTGCAAGTGAACAAAATGTGTATTTAGCATCGTGTAATGTTTTTAGATACAGCTAATGCTACGACGTGCTCGCAAACAATAGTAGATATTCTTAAAGAGTATGAAATTTCGTATTCTGATATTGTAGGATTTGTATCAGATTCAGCGCCATATATGACAGCTTGTTATAAAAGCCTCAATGTTTTAATTGGCAATAAAATGCTTCATTTTCAATGCTGGGCTCACAAAATTAGTTTGGTGGGAAATACATTCGTGAAAGAGTTGAAATTGCCGAATGAATACATTAGTAAACTAAAAATAGCATTTTTGCATTACAGAAAAATGAAATCAAATTATATTTCATTTTTGCAAATATCATACCCAGATCTTCCAGCGGTGCTATTTCCGAGTCCAGTCATAACTCGCTGGAAATCATGGTTCAAATCAGTTAGATATTTAGACACTTATTTTGATGCCTTAATTAATTTTTTTTAAAAGCTCGGAATTAAGAAACGTTACAAAAGAAAAAATCCTCGAATTATATGAGTCCGATACAATTAGATTAAAAATTGAATGTAAATATGTTAGCGAAATATGCGATAAATTTACCAATTTAATCAACAAACTGGAAGGATCTTTGTACCCCTTTTCTCATTTATTGTGGGAAGAAATTAATTATTCCTTAAATCACAATATGGGTGGCATTTTTCCTATCGAAACACAAAACTTACTTACTGAAAGTAATGAAAATACAAAAAAAGATTGAATAAATATGCTCGAGGAAGCTTCCGGTAAAGCTCTACCGAAACTCGACTCTCATTTATCTATAAATGAGACTAATCTTTTTTATGAATCATTAAACCGACTGTTCAATCCATCTGTAGCTGGAAGTAAATGCAATACTATTATTATTTAGGAATTTCCCTCTATTTTCGATATTAACAACGATCCAATGGTTAGAGGGTTATTCACATTTTTTGAATAATTTAGTATCTAGTATTAAAAGTGGAGTAAAAACAGACACACTCCAACTCTTAGTGGAATTAGGTAATGCGGCCATACAATCCTGCAATTTGGTGTCCTGCAAACAGTGTAGATGCAGAACAGAACAGAACGCTACGCTACTTCAGCACTTATAATGGAATTGTGATCTGCACTGATGGTCGCGTCGTACTAGACTTAAGGAATCATCCATTGAGACATGTTCTATGCCACATATGGGCAACCGCCGGCCCGCGGGCCGGATCCGGCCCGCGGAGCTATTTTGTCCGGCCCTGATTCATCTCGGCGAAGTAATTGAGAAATACATTAGTTAAAATAATGCAGATGACACGGGCGCTTGCAGTGATTCGGGGAAGCTCGTATACGCACCGAAGGATTACGAGCGGGGCCCACCCCCTCCGCGCTACATAATATAATAATATATATTATTATCGCAATGCATCCGATGGTTTGTGTTTCGGCAAAGTTCGTAGGCACGAAATATCCCGAGTGCAGCACACTAATTCCGTCCCCCTCCGCGCCGCATTCCCCTTATTTAGTGTTCACGCGACTTCTGGTCTGGTTTGTTCTGTTTACTGGTGCGTTCTGGCGTAGAAGACAGTTTTGTTTGTCAGTTCTGAATATTGTTTTTAAATTTGTGACAATGTCAGGGGTTATGTCGAAAAAAAGAAAAGTTGATGCAGTGTCGAAAATTTCAAGACAAGTGGACGGAGGATTATTTCTTTATCCTGAATAAAGGAATGCCCGTATGTTTGCTGTGTAAGGAGTCCGTATCCGTCAACAAAGAATTCAACTTAAAGAGACATTTTACTTCGAGGCATGCGGATCACCAACAAATAAATGAACAAATTCGAAAAGATATGATACAGAAGTTGAAGAAGAACTTGGATACCCAGCAACAAATGTTCAAAAAGCAAATAACGCAGCACGATAGCGTTGTTAAAGCCAGCTTTGTTGTAAGCGAAAAAATTGCAAAGCATTCTAAGTCATTTGGTGAAGGAGAATTTATTAAAGAGTGTCTGCTCGACGTTTCAAGTATAATCTGTCCTGAAAAGAAAAAAGACTTTGAGAGAATATCTTTGTCGAGACGTACTGTTGTCCGACGTATAGAAATGATGGCTGATGATATCAAAAAAAGTTTGAAAGAGGTGATTACTGGATTCGAAGCATTTTCAATTGCTTTGGATGAGAGCACAGATGCCTCTGATACAGCACAATTAGCAATATTTATCAGAGGAGTTGACGTGGACTTCAAAATCACAGAAGAATTATTAGCTCTTCAGCCGTTAAAAGGAACGACTACCGGTGAAGATATATTTGAAGCAGTCAACATAGTCTTCGAAAGCTTTGGGATTAAATGGAGTGCACTATCTGGCATATGTACTGATGGTGCCCCTGCAATGGTTGGCTTACGGAAAGGATTTATTGGAGTTGTTAATGAAAGAGCAATAGAATTACAGATCCAGCCGGAAAATTTAACAAATTTTCATTGTATTATCCACCAGCAAAATTTGTGCGCAAAATCGATGAAATTCAAGAATGTTATGGATGTAGTAGTAGCAAGCATTAATTTTATTAAGTCACGTGCACTTAATCACCGCCAGTTTAAGGTGTTTTTGGAAGACCTATTTTCAGACTATGAAGATGTGTCTTATTACTGTGAAGTAAGGTGGTTGAGTAAAGGAAACATGTTGAAACGATTCTATGATTTGAGACAAGACATTGCAGATTTTATGGACATAAAAGGAAACACAATCAACCAAATAAAAGATAATCAATGGGTGTGTGATTTAGCATTCCTTGTAGATGTCACAGGATACCTAAATGATCTTAATTTAAAACTACAAAAACAGGGACAATTGGTTCATGAACTGCATAGCCATGTCAAAGTTTTTTGTAATAAGCTTAGATTTTTGAAAAATCAGATAAGAGGTAAAAATTGTTACCATTTTCCTAATCTATCAAGGCATACAAACATCACATATAATTCTTATGGAGATGAACTGAAGGCACTAATAGAGCAATTTGATACGAGGTTTGCCGACTTCCAAAACAAAGACTCAACATTCGCTATATTTGCTCGTCCGATGGATGCTGATGTAAATAATGTGCCAGCAAATTTACAGATGGAACTTATTGAGCTTCAGGGGGATTTAGCCTTAGCGCTAAAATCACAATTTGACAAAGTTACTTTGACGGATTTTTATAAATTATATTTGGTGGAAGAAAATTATACAAACTTACGTAGATTTGCAAGAAACATCATTTGTCTTTTTGGCAGCACGTATACATGCGAACAATTTTTTTCGAGGATGAAGTACACCAAATCGAAAATTCGAACGAGGATAACAGATGAAAATCTCGAAAATTCGATGAGATTATCATTAAGCAATATCAACGCCAATATTGATAGTCTCGTAATTCAAGTACAAAGTCAATCGTCACATTAAATTTTATAAGCAATTAATGTCGTTCATTATATAAATAAATAAAATATGCAAGAAGTAGCAATGTGTTTTATTTAATTTAATATTACCTTAATATAGTTAATAATTTGGTCCGGCCCTTGACACGGAGACAGAATGATAATGTGGCCCCAGACCTAGGAAAGGTTGCCCATGCCTGTTCTATGCTATATTTTAATACATTTTAATATGTCTTTTTTATTTATAAAGAAATTCTCATCTATTTACTTATTTTTTAATGTTTTCTACTACTGAATTGCATATTTTATATTCAATTATGTTTAAAATAAATATTTTAATTAAAATAATAAACGCTAAATAGATGCTAAGGGCAGACCAAAGCTTAGGTGGATGGATGGGGTGCAGAATGATGCAAACGTGATTGGCATCAGGGGCTGGAGGAGTGCATCCCAGGATAGGGGGGAATGGCAACGACTGCTGGAGGAGGCCGGGGCCCACAATGGGCTGTAGTGCCATTGATGATGATGATGAAATAGATGCTAAAATTTGTTACTTTATTTGCTCCAAAACGCTAAATTGTAACATCAAAATGCTATTTTTTTCGAAAATAGATGCTAAAAACACGTATCTCTACTCATGTCCTTACGTAAGTAACGCAATACACGCAAACACTGACAGGGAATAATACAGAGGGAATAAACACCACATCGGAAGGCCACGTTGCCGGCCATCCCGACTGCGTTTGCTGTGATTCCTCAGTCGTAAGGCAAATGCCGGGATAGGACTCATATAAGCCGTGCACAGACGCATTCCTTCATATCCCGGACACATGCATTACCAACATATACACACATGAGACACAGAACAGCGAGAACAGGGAACACAAAAAAGGAAAAAATCCTTGGCGACACAGTTCGCTACGGATAAAACACCACCACGATCCTGCGACCTTGTACGCGATAAGCAAGGCAGCTCCCTTCCCAACTCAACTCCAAAAAAAAAACCATATCTCCCCCTCGTCAACCAAAAAATGAAGCCCACTAAGGCGGACTTTTTTATTAAAACTCCACGCACCATCATTAGAAAATAATCGCTCTCGTCCACCCCTGAGACCTCGCCTCGCCGTTTGTCGCCCTCGCCATGTCATCCCCCGAGCCAAACATCTCCTCTCTCAAGGAAGGAATCGCTTTCGTCCATCCCTGAGACCTCGCCAAGTCACCGGATCGCTCGCTCGCTCATCATCTCCCGAGCCGAAAATCTCCTTCAAGGAAGCCCTTGACTTCATCAAATCGGAGTCAATTTCAAAGGAGGCGACTGTGGACTAAAACAAACTTAAGTATTGATGAAGATGCTTCGCAATTTAAAGGTTCATCGGCTCTTCCAGACTTTATGATTTCACAATTAGACACACCATATGACTTTTTCCAGTATTTTTTGACGATAATTTTATTGAACTGATTTGTCAGCAAACAAATCTTAATGCCACGCAGAAAAATCCAAATAGTTGTTTATAGTTAAGGCATTAACGTTGTGGAGGTTTAAAGACATTGTAATTTATTTTTAACAAACACTGTTTATTCCAATTTTTTAAGCCTTGAAACCGGTAGGGTCATACCGTCATAAAAAAGTGGAATAAACAGTGTTTGTTAAAAATAAATTACAATCCAAATAGTGTTTCTGTTTTTGAAGCAAAATACATAAAAATATTTATCGGGAAATGCCAATAACATGTCTGTTGTATCGCTGCCGAGAACGAGATGTTATTGGAGGGATGACATAGGAATATCGGGATATGCCAATAACATGTATGTTGTCTCGCTGCCGAGAACGAGGTGTTATTGGAGTGATGACATAGGAATATCGGGATATGCCAATACATGTCTGTTGTCTCGCTGCCGAGAACGAGATGTTATCGGAGGGATGATATAGGAATAAAATACGTTAGAGAGGCAATGTCAATTAATACATTTGATAAGTTGAAAACCACATTACACTTTAATGATAACAGTAAAATGGTGGATAGGGGTGATCCAAAATATGACACCATATGGAAACCGAGGAGCCTAGTTTATGAATTGAACACAAAATTTTCTTCAGTCCCCAAAGAACCTCGTTTGGTTATTGTTGAACAAATTTGTGCAACGAAAGTTAGACATTATATTAAGCAGTGCATGCTCCTCAAATCTAATAAATGGGGGTTTAAACTTTTTATTTTATGTGGCGCCTCTGGGTTTGCCTACAATTTCGAAATATTTACTGGTCCGGAGAATCACCACACCAGAAGAATCTCAAATGAACCGAACCTTGGTGCTACTGGTAACGTAGTAGTAAGGCTTATCAGAGTAATTGAAAATTTTCAGATTATATTGCAACAATTGTCATATATCGTTGCCACTAGTTGTAAACATGGCCAAACAAGGAACATATATGATAGAAACAGTCCGCAGGAATCGGACTCCCAGTTGTAAATTGACGGAGGAGTCAAAAATGAAAAAAACAACCCAGAGACACTTCTGAAGAATATGTAACCTATGTTGATGGGGTAGAAGTAAGTAATGTGCACTGGCTTGACAATAAGCCTGTCACATTACTTTCCACTTGCACAGGAGAACTTCCCAAAACAAATATCAAGAGGTTCGATCGGAAGCGAAGGGAAAAAATTTACATTGATTGCCCTAATGTTATCGAGTACAACAAACATATGGGTGGCGTCGATCTGATGGTAGGCATCACCTACCATTGAGATAAAAAAAAAGTGGTATTTTAGGATATTTGTCCATCCTATTGATGTCACCGCAATTAATGCTCGGCTACTGTATTGCCTGGCTAATAAACAGAAAGGTGTGGTCTCCAACGTGACCCTTTGGGAGTTTCAGTTGGAACACGCTAAAAGTCTACGTTTGGTGGGAATGTCAAGCGACAGAAAGAAAGGTCGACAATCTGATGTCGAAACGAATCTCGAGGCCGAGCGCCATCGAGGACCGACTGCTCATGTTCCCCGACCAAACATACGAAGAGATCAATTGTCTCATTGGATAGAGTACATAAATGCTAGACAAAGGTGTAAATTGTCCAATTGCAATGGTTTTACCCATTACAAATTTTTTTAGGTCAAAGGTTTTACCCGTTGCAAATGCGGAGTAAATCTTTGTCTAACAAAAGACGAAAATTGTTTTAAAATATTCCATGAGTAATAGTAGTTTTGTTTTGTCACATATTTTCTTACACGTATTTCTATTATACAACATGTTACTGTTGACATGTGGGTACATTTCATATTCACAATACTCTGAGTCCGCATCAAATAAACTTAACATGGTAGCATAGCGTTGCTAGAGATCGGTTGATACAAATCCGTTGTTAGAGGTCCGTGATTATTTAATCAAAATAAAGTTTTAAAAGTATTTAAATAAAAATGGCGAGAAATAGTGAAATACTCGTAAATATACCGTTATTTGACTTCCAATGTTAAGTAAGAATGTTACAATAAAATTCTTACAATTGAAAAAATGTAAAGTAATCCTGCGAAGGGCTCATACCAATGATAATCAGGAGCAATGGGAAGAAAAGGATAAACAAGGTACTAATTATATATATGGCGCGATAACCAACAAACAGTTGGAATACATCCATGAATGTGAGTCTGTCTGCTTTTGAAATACTTAACAAATTTGATAATACGAGGGCGGTCCGATAAGTACTTAGCCTCACCGCCCGATGGCACCACTATCGCAGGAGCAATTTTTTATCGCGTAGTACATTCTCGTTGACAGCTACTGTCAAAATTTCAGCCGAATCGGACGCGTAGTTTTGTTTTGACCGCGTGTGGAAGCGAGCGTGTCCGCGGATTTGAGAAAAATGGAAAAAGAGCAATATCGGTCGGTGATTCGATTCTTGTTTTTGAAAGGGAAATCGCGCAGCGAAATCAAAGAGCGCTTGGATGCTGTGTACGGTGACTCTTCTCCTTCGATGGCGACCGTCAAAAATTGGTTTAACGAGTTTCAACGTGGTTGCACGTCGGTTTTTGATGAGCCACGCCCAGGTGCCCCGAAAACGGCTACCACGGAGGATAACGTGACAAAAATCCACGATATCGTATTGGCAGACCGCCGATTGAAGGTGCGCGAGATAGCTGAGACAGTAGGCATCTCAAAAGACCGCGTGGGTCATATCCTGCATGAAGTATTGGGCATGAGAAAGCTGTCGGCGCGATGGGTGCCGCGTTTGCTCACTCCGGACAACAAGCGCAACCGTGAGACCACTTCAGAGCAGTGTTTGACGATGTTTAAGCGCAATCCGAAGGAGTTTCTGCGTCGTTTCGTGACCGTCGACGAAACATGGATACACTGGTACACACCCAAGACCAAGGAACAGTCGAAACAGTGCACTTCACCCGGCGAACGTGCTCCGAAGAAGGCGAAGACTGTCCTATCGGCCGGAAAGGTGATGGCCACCGTTTTCTGGGATTTAAAAGGTGTGATCTACATCGACTTCCTGGAGAAGGGCAAAACGGTCACAGAGCTCTACTATGCCGAATTATTGGGCCGATTCGACGCCGAATTGCAGAAAAAACGGCCCCATTTGGCGAAGAAAAAAGTACTCTTCGATCATGACAACGCACCGGCTCACACCTCCGCCGTCGCCACGACCAAATTGGTAGAATTAGGCTACGAACTGCTGCCCCATCCACCGTATTCTGTGGATTTGGCCCCGTGCGACTTCTTTTTGTTTCCAAATTTGAAAAGTCATTCGCCTGACGGCGGTGACAGTGTTCTATGTGCTTTTATTTTGGCTCTAGTTAAGGATGGGTGGGAAGGCGTCTGCGCACGTCTTTATTGGTACCTACCCCGGCATTTGCCGTAAGATTGAGAAAGCGCAGAAACTCAATCGAGGTGGCCGGCCCAGTGGCCTTCCGATTTGGTATTTGTTCCTTCGGCATTATCCCCAAAGTGATTTTGTGTACCTATTGTGTTTCCTGTACCCCTATGTTGTGTCTTTTGTTCATTCCAATCATGTGTCTTACCATCTCCGTCATGAACTCCTGCGCCACTCCTACTGTCTCCTTTTCAACCAGTGCAGCCTTTAGCGTTTCCATGTCCAGGATGTTAGTCCGCAGGGTCTTCGCCCACTTGTGCCTCGCCTTTTCTCCTGTAGGGCATTCGAACAGAATGTGATCCACCGTCTGCTGTGTCGTGTCATCACAAGGGCAGGAATCGTCATTTGTTAGCTTGAACCGTTTCAAGTAGGCCCTCATGGCTTCGTGTCCGGACAGTATCTGAGACACCTCGTACGTCGGAGAGCTAATCTTCGAATACTGGAGTGCCTGCGTTATGGTCGGGAGGAACCTCTTGGTAATGCTCCCGGTTGAATCCTCACTATATTCTGCATTCCGTGTCTCCACTGTTTTTTGTCTCATTTGCATTTTGGCATAGCTTATTGGAAACCGATCTAAAACCGGTTGCACCCGCAAAACCCCCGCCGCCCTCGCAAGCTCGTCCACTCTGTCATTTCCGACGTTGCCGGAGTGTCCCTTGACCCATGCGAAGGATACTTTGTTTTGTCGCTTTCTTATACTGTCAGCCATAGAGAAAATCTCCCTTACTATAGGGTTCAAGCTTCTGTGATCCCTCATTGCTGCCAGTCCTGAAAGGGAGTCTGATTCGAGATGAATTATCTTCCCCGTAGTCCCACCGGAATCCGCCCATCTCAACGCATCCCGTATCGCCACGAGTTCCGCTTGGAATACGGAGCAGTAGTCCGCCAGCTTCAGTTTTCTTCTTACAATTTTGGTCCCTTGCTTATACACCACAAATGCGTCACCGACTTTGCCATTCAGCAAGCTTCCGTCTGTGTATACATTAAAGTCCGGCGCGTCTCATCCCGCCTCCTCACAGATGCTCTCGCGCTGCATGAACGCCGGGTGCGGGAGAGTCACCCAATCGTCCGGCACCATGCATTCTCTGTCTTCGGGCAGTGAAAAAAGTTTCTTCCTCCGTTTCACCTCGTACACCTCGGCCCTCTCCCGCACCATGAGGGCGAGTTGGGGTATACCGGAGATCGCCATCGCTGAGTTCAGCGACATGGTTCTGTAGCCCCGGCAGATTCTTATACATATGGGCCTCTGGGTTTGGTCGAGTCTTCTGCGAATAGCCTTTCTCTTGCACGCTTCCACCCATATGCTGGCGCAGTAGAGTGCCACAGGCTCCAGCGCTCCCTTGTACAGTTGACGGAGAACCTCGGAGGACAGACGCCAAGTCGGCTTGGCAGCCCTGGCGATCATTCCGAAAAGAGCAGTCATCTTTTTGCACACCATGTCAACGTGCCTTGACCAGTTGAGGCTCCTGTTGATTATGACCCCCAGCACCTTAATGCTGTCCACCATGGCGATTTTGGATTGTGCGAGGTAAACGTCTGCATGTCTATATAGTTTTTTGCTTGTCATGCACATTGCAAATGTCTTCTCTGGTGAAAATACAAGTTTTGTGCGCTGGCTCCACTGAACTATCTTGCGAAGGGCGTTGTTCATCCTCTCCTCTGCCCCGCTCAGCGTGCTACCATCCGAAATCGCCAGTACGTCATCCGCAAATGCCTGAATGTGTACCCCTTCCCCGAAATCTTCCTGTAGAAGGTTGTCCATAATCAGATTCCAGAAGAAGGGCCCACACGACGATCCCTGCACGCATCCCAGCGTCGTGGACCTCTCCTCGGTCGCCTCCCCGACACTGACTCGTACCTTTCTATCTTGGAGGTAGGACTGTATCAGTCGGAAAAAGTTTATCGGACAGTTCTTTCTTCTCAATTGTTCTAATAGAAAGGGCCACCACGCATTGTCAAAGGCCCCCTTGATGTCGAGGGAGACGACTATCCCCACTCTTTTGTTGTCACGTGCCGCTTTCATCACCCCGACAGCACGGTTTAGAGCGTCCTCTGTTGACCTTTGTTGCGTGAAGCCGTACTGCCAATTGCTGAGTGAGCCGTTGTTGGCGAACGTCCATTGAAGCCTCCCGACGATCAGCCTTTCCAATACCTTGCCAAATACCGGAAGAAGTCCTATCGGCCTCGAGGAAGTCACGTCACCAGACGGTTTGCCCTGTTTAGGAATCAGTATGACTGCTAATTCCTTCCATCTCTTCGGGAATCGTCCGGTTCTCAGACAGAGGTTGAATATATTCAATGCCTCCGCCGGGTGGAGTTGTACCACACGCCGGCATATGTCCGAGGTGAGTCCGTCTATCCCGGGAGCCTTTTTAGGGCTAATCGTATCGAGGGCTGTCTGCAACTCCAGCAACGTGAATGGTAGGTCATCTGCAGTGTCCGGGATCAATTTTTCCTCTCTCACATTTCTGTTCTCCGACGAGTCCGTGTCGGCATTATCACCCGGAAAAAAATGCTCCAGGATGCCTTTTGCCGTTTCTGATTCAGTCCGACTAAAATAATATTCAATCAATGTGGTTATGATGTTTTTTGGGTTCGTTTTCGCCATCAATACCCTCTCTTCTGTGGAAAGAAGTAAAATTACCCATCATAGCATTTCCTTCGTCGTATTTAGTGGAAAAGGGTTTTAGTGCAGTAATGCATATATTAAAAAAATCACGAAATCGATTACAAATAAGGCAAAGAGGAGATCTGAGATTGTATTTAAGTAAATTTGAACCTAATATTACGAAATTGGCGCAATCACACGAGGCTCGGCTCAAGGATGTCATTAAATTTATTTTTTATTAAAAATTTCATATTTCGTATTGAATCGTGTACTTTTTTTTATTGAAATAATATTATCATGTTGTGTGTAATGTTAATATGACAAAAAAAGGCAATAAATACATAATGTTTATAAAAATAATCACGTTTTTTATTTCTTCTATTTTTTTATTTATAGTAGGAAATCGATTGCATAAAATACATACGTGGAGAAGTGTAAATTTTGAATTTCGCATTTTGTGGGGGGGGGGGCTGGATAATTTTACCGTGGTAAAGGGGGCGATTCTTTCAATACGGTTAAGAAACACTGTTATATGATATGGAATCTAGATGAAACTGGGTGCATGACGGTCACAAAGCCACCGAAAGTTATAGCAATTCGTGGATCCAAACAAGCAGGCCAAGTAAACTCGACAGAAAGGGGAGTTCTAGTTACTGCACTTTTCTTTATATAAGTGCATCGGGGAACACCGTGTCCCCTATATTTATTTTTCCCAGAGTGTTCTTTAAAGATAATATGTTAAGAGGTGCTCCAGTAGGCAGCAAAGGGTTAGCAAATCCATCAGGTTGGATGACCGAGGACTGTTTTTTGGAAGCAATGAAACATTTTAAAGAGCACATGAAACCGACAGAAGAAAATAAAGCTCTATTATGGACAATCATTCTGTCCATGTGAACATAAAATTCGTGCAATTCGCAAGAGCCCATCACATAATTATTCTAACACTTCCCCCACACTATAGTGTAGTCACCGGCTTCAACATCTAGATGTGACAATTTATGGACCTTTCAAAAGCCGATATCGCCAGGCGATGAATAACTGGATGATTAACAACCCTGGACGAACAGTATCGATATATGAAGTATCCGAATCCGCGAATTTAGCTTATTCCGAGTCACTTTCCATATCAAATATTTATAAGGGGTTCGAAAAAAACTGGAATATATCCATATAACAATAATATATTTACGAACGACGTTTTTCTATGTTCTACTGTTACAGATCGACCAGCTGAACATCTTAATACCAACAATTTTGAACAAACTAATTCTACGATTATCTTACACCGATCTATCGAACAGGAACAAACTCCTACAGATAATGAGATAGTTATTACAGATATTCAAGTGGCTGAAGAACCTCAACCTTCCACAAGTCAGCAATTAAGAAATTTACTGAGTCGTCAAGAACTTGAAATAATTCCTCTCGAACGCATAAGACCATTACCGAAAGCTCAACTGAGAAAAATATATGTGAAAAGGAGGAGACCACGGAAAGGAAAGTCCAGTATAATAACGGACACTCCGCAAAAGGACGAATTATTACGAAAAGAAGGTTAAAAAAACAACCAAAGTAAAACAAAAATATACAAACGTAATGTACAAAGATAAGAACGAATATATTATATTGTTTGATTGTAAATCTTCCTTTATATTTTATCATCGATTCATCGGCACTCACTTCTCTAGTTCTATTATTAAATTTTTGGAATGATTTATCATATTTAACCCTTAAATGCATCATTTTTTAAATTCACTTTTTTAAAATATAATTATGGTGCATTCGAGTATTAACCTGTAGATGAAGGGAAAAATAATTTTAAAAATCCCAATATATTTTTTCCATTTTTTATTGAATAAAAATCACATGTTGCAGAAATGCATCATCATGCATTAAGGAGTAAACAAAGTTTTACATAGAATGGCAATGAGAAAGAATAATGAAAGTTATTTTTCTTAACACAAGGGAATGATTCTCTTTTTTTCTATAAAAGACAACTTAATGTATACAATTGCACAGTGTATAACATTATTTCAAAAAAAGGGGTTCTGCGATAATTCGAACTCACATATAAGTCCTAAAACATTGAAACTCTGCGAAGAGAATAACGTGAAATTTATATGTTTAATTCCAAATTCAACCAATCTGTTCCAACTGTGGCGGTCGCCCACTCGGAACACTGTGGGCGTTCATACATACGGTCAATGACCGATGAAATGACCTTCGCATTCCTCGACAATCTAAATAAACAAGTCCGAAGTTCACCCGAGCCGAGGCTATAGCCGAGCGGACCACATTCCATACTAGAGAGAGAACGCACCACGCTTGTCTCGCCAGTTCCGTATTTGAATGATACCTACATACAACAATTAATCGTTTTGCATTCGCAGAAACGAGACGTAGGCATATCGCGAGCGCACCACGCTTGTCTCGCCAGTTCATCCGCCTCATCATCTCTTCCCTTAAGGACTAGCTCCTAAACAGCCATTACTCGTAGATGTGGGAATCTTCTCTTCCCTTAAATCAAATTGGAGAACGGTTCTTCACGAATGGAGGCAAACCGTACACGGTAAAAAAAAAAAACATTTTGACACCCAATAATATCTTCGCTCAATAATATTTACGCAATTTTACGGAATCGCAATTTTTTTTCTGTTTTTTGTACTGGTGTGTTATATCATTGGATACGAATTTTTTTGGTGTGATATTGCTTTGTTTGTTTTAAAAAATACTTTTAAATAGACATTTTATAGTATAAAAACTAAAACTCTGTGGTTTCAAGGGGCGTTCGGCATTTTTGCGAAACGCTGCCCAAACTAAATCAACAAGGTGTGTTTTTTTTAATACTGTGTGGTTTTTGACTGTGTACAATTTGAGAGTAAAAAAAATTTAATGACAATTTTTGGATTTTTAACACGTTGAACGCCATTGTAAAAATGACAAAAACACATTTTTTTGTTTATGAAAAAGAATCCTTTAATGACATCAGTGAACATTAAAACATATTTCTTTTTTAATTTGGGATTGAAATTTTCCAGGAAAATAAAGAAAATTCACTCCGGTCACCAATGACCACCGTGGCGCTGTGGGACAAAAAACACATTTTTTATTTGCGCACGCCGCGAGGTCATGATACCGGTCACTCATCTCGACAGTGTACTTTTGTCATTGCGCGAGTAAGCAGTGTCGTTTGTTGCGCGCTGCGTTACCGGATTTTATTTTGCTTCTAATTTAATTTCAAGAATTATTTCTTTAAATTTTATGTTTTTTCTTACTAAATTATTTTTTATTGACCGTTTAATATGGAAACAAATAAAAATTTGAGTGGAGACAATGATTTTCAAGAAATACAAGTAATTATGGACGATTACATGTTTTCTCAAGAAGATCTAAATGCAATTGATAGTATCGAAAAAGAAATTATTGGCTCGGATGGTGAATGTGATGAGCAATTAAGGTTTGCAAGAAAACGAAGGCGCTTTACGATTAATTCTGATAGCGAAAGTGATGGAGAACAACACAATATATCAAATGTGACGAATGCGGGATCGCAATGGTTTGATCCAATGAATCGGCAAAAAAACATCATTCCGTTTACGGAAATATCGGGAGTAAAGTTTCCTTACAATCGATCGCTAGCCCAAAGTGAACCAAAAGACTTTTATGAATTATTGATTCCTGACGAATTGTTCGACAAAATTGTTGTAGAAACAAATTTATTTGCCGCACAATCGATTGCAAAAGGTAAGAAAAAGTGTTCACGGTCACATAAATGGAAACCAACTGATAGACAGGAAGTGAAAAAATTTTTTGGGCTGGTTTTATATATGGGTCTAGTACGTCTACCAAAACTATATTATTATTGGAGTAAAGATAAAATAATGGGACAAAGTTTTCCTCCCACAGTGATGAGCAGAAACAGGTTTGAATTGATATTACAGTATCTGCATTTTTCTAATAATGAAAGCATAGACCCTTGTGATCGAATTGGCAAAATACGAGAATTGGTTAACGAGTTAAATGATAATTTAAAAAAATACTACACACCTAATGAGTATTTATGTGTAGATGAAAGTATGATACCTTTTAGAGGAAGATTAATAATTTTACAATTTAACAAACAAAAGAGACACAAATATGGAATTAAAGTATTTAAAGTCTGCACAATACCTGGATATACTTACAAGCTACAAATTTATTGTGGAAAAAATACAGAAACAACGAATAATTCACCTACACATATTGTTTTGTCTCTTTGTGAAGATTTATTGAACAAAGGTCACAGCATTGCAACGGATAACTGGTATACCAGTCTGCAACTAGCACACGAATTGCTAAAAAATGACACACATTTATTTGGTACAGTTCGAAAAAATAGAAGAGGCTTGCCAAAAGATGTTATAGACAAAAAGCTTCGACGTGGCGAATTTATTGCCCAGGAAAACGAAGATGGTGTACTGGTCTTAAAATGGAAAGACAAGAGAGATGTTTTAATGTTATCTACGAAGCATTCAGCAGATTTTGCTACTATCACTAAAAAAGGGAAATCTGTAACAAAGCCAAAGGTGGTTTTTGATTACAACAAAGCCAAAGCTGCTGTAGATATGAGCGATCAAATGACCTCCTATTCATCGCCACTTCGAAAGACTGTAAAGTGGTATCGAAAATTAGCCATGGAACTAATTTTGAATACAGCAGTGGTAAATGCATTTATAATGCATCGTGAAGTTACGAAAAAAAATATATCGATAGTAGAATTTAGAAAATTACTAGTTGAGCATCTCACTTCTTATGAAAGAAACGTAGTTGACAAAAGACCAAAAAGACTAAAACACGAATTAAAAATAAAAGAAGGAAAAGTGAGTTTAACAAGACGCTTTTGTGTCAGTTGTTATAAGGAAAGTGCAAAAAAATGGGGCAGTAAACTTGCAAAAAATAAATGTCTGAAAGTTAGCACCTATTGTAACCAATGTGTGAACAAACCACATTTCTGTTTGCGTTGCTTTAATAAGGAGCATAGATACATATAAACTACATAAAACTGGATATTACCCTACTTCATTAACATGACGTTTATTTCAAGGATGTTTTTTACAAATATGGTTTTTACAAGATTTGTTACATACATAATATTTTCATATTTACATTTTTTATGATTATTTTTCTTGTTTTTTAATATAAACAATACTATCACATTTTAGAGATAGTAAAAAGTATACATTTATAGTTAATTTTATAATTCATTTAAGTTGTAATAAAAGTTGACATTGAGAGATTTCACTGTTTTTATTTTTCCTCTCAAAAATTGAGAAAGCACTATAATATCCAAGTCCCGCGTGAGAGTATTGTTGTTGAGCGCCGCTCCGGTCATTCTAGTACTACAAATGTATGCGAAAATCACGCGCTGGCGCTCAAATGCTTTTTAAACACATCTCTAAGGTGAGGTCACGGGTGACCTACGCGGCGCAATGATCAGGACATTATGAGGTCATCGGTGACCTACACGGCGTTCAACGTGTTAAAAATTGAAAAAGTGAAATTCGTTTGTGGGAGTTTTTCAACGTTAATTTAAAAAAAAAAACAAAATTTTGTTTTCAAATAAAATATGCACGGATGAATACAGTGTGTGATTAAAAAAGAAAAATATTTTGGGTGTTATTTAGAACTCAGTCATTGAATTGACGACTTTGCCCTCTGTTTGCGCCTTCCCGAAATCGATGACCCCCAAATTTCTTTTTATAATCGTGTAGACAATTTTCCTACGAATCTATAGATACCTTACTTGTTCGGATTTGGTTTTGAACGACGGGCCTGTGAATTATTTTTCAAGAATTGGACGGTCCGTCTTGGGCGCCCGCCAGTGTATCGCCGTATTGTGTCTACATTCCGTAAAACGAGTCGCCGTGTCGCCAAACAAATTCGCCGACATAATTAGCTGTGTTATTTGTTCTGAAATTCTGAAGGATTTTAGGAATTTTATAAAGGTGAAAAATGTGCGTCGCCACATTGTGTCGCCGAGCGAGATGGCCGAAGATAGTTCCTGTGGAGGACGGCTGACCGCGGGCGCAGGAGAACAATCCAGACCGACGATTTGGAGCGAGTCTTGAGATTGTGCGAGGGCATAATAAAAAAGACAAAATCTCAGGACGTCATTGGAGCAGCAAATGATATTTATTTATTTATTTCAAAACAGGCTTAGCCCGATTACTTTGAAAATACAAAACATCAAAAGAGAAGAAAAATTACATAGAGGAAAAAAAATAAGTTAAAAAATTATATAAAATAAAAAATAATGCATATGCATACAAACGAGTAAACAAACACAAACATATGTTACACATATATTCACAGTCATTTAGGTACGTTGATGAGTGCTTTCTAACGCGCTCAATCTAAGAAGAAAATTTACTTTTGCTTTTAGTAATGTGATATGAAATATGTCAATATCCGAAGCAGTCCCGTTCAGAAGAGTTAAGGCCCTTCCAACAGGCATAGCGGCTGGAAGACCCGTTCTTGCGTATGTTATTGAGAACAGTTTCAAGAGATCAAAGAAATCTTCTGCGGATTGGCAGAGGAACATCGTGCCGAAGCAACGCGGGTCTCGCGTGATTCAGGAGGAAGGAATGAGAACGAGGGAGCCGAGAAGGCAATAAAGGGTTTGTCTGAGATGGTCAAAGAGATGCAGAGGGACATTGTCCAACTCAAGGACGCACCACACGTTCTCGCTCACACTCTACTGCTGCATCACCATTCTGTTACTACCACGGGAAAAATGCCTTCCGCTGCAGGTCGCCGTGTACCTTTAAACGACAAAGGGAAACGGAAAACTAGAAAAAACGCTGGCTGCGGCGGAATCCGGCGTTTATGGAACTACCCACCGCCTATTTTTTACCGACAAAAGGTCAGGAATGACATTCTTAGTCGACACCGGAGCAAATATCTCCGTGATACCGAGAACATCAAGTTACGCGAAGCCTCTTCCGTTTAATCTCTACGCAGCTAAAAACACAGTAATCCAGACATACGGAGAAAAAACCATGGAGCTCGACCTGAACCTCAGAAGACCATTCTGGTGGAAATTCGTTGTGGCAGCCGTCACGAAACCAATACTCGGAGCAGATTTCCTGAAGCAGCATAAACTCCTCGTCGACGTCGCCGGACGCCGCCTTATAGATCAAGTAACCAACATTTTTATCAAGGCGCCAATGTACAATTCTGCACAACCCACCGTACGAACGATTGACATGGGACAGAAATATCACCGAATTCTCGCCGAATTCCCTGACGTCACGAGACCATCACCATTCAAGGAAGGCTAAAAACATCAAGTGGACCACCATATAGAAATAACTGGCCCACCATTATACGCAAAATCCAGACCAATCCCACCCCACCGGTATCAAGCCGTCAAGAAATAATTTGAAAACATGATGCATCAAGGAATATGCCGCCCCAGCAAGAGCCCGTGGGCGAGCCCACTCGTTATTGTACCCAAGAAGAACGGGGAACTACGAGTCGGCGGCGATTACAGACGACTCAATTCCGTCACCAAACCTGACAGATATCCGGTACCTTGCCTGAAAGATTTCACAATCGCGGGAAAGAAAATC
This sequence comes from Odontocerum albicorne, assembly GCA_949825065.1. Classification (NCBI taxonomy): domain Eukaryota; kingdom Metazoa; phylum Arthropoda; class Insecta; order Trichoptera; family Odontoceridae; genus Odontocerum; species Odontocerum albicorne. The sequence goes on from OX463840.1 coordinate 20,429,522, forward strand.
TTCAGCACGCTCGACCTCAACCGAGCTTACCAGTTTTGGAAAACCACATCGAGAAGATAGCCATCATCACACCTTTTGGCTTATTCGAAAAATGCAGGTCAAACCTTTCAACGCTTCAATCATCAAGTACTATCTGGCCTAGACTTCGCATTCCCATTTATTGATGACGTCATAATAGCCTCCGAAAATGAAACTAAACACGAAGAAGATATACGCAAAATACTACACCGTTTTAACGAATACGGAATCACAATAAATCCCACGAAATGTGTACTAGGGAAAAACGACGTAATTTTCCTTGGATACAACGTTAACGGAAACGGTATTAAGCCGCCATCGGAGAAAATTCAAGCAATTGACGAATACTCCAAACCCAAAACTATCGAAGCTCTACGCAGATTTCTTGGAATGTTAAATTGCTACCGAGACTGTATTCCGCACGCCGCACGCGTCCATTCAAGCACCGCAACAGATCTTTCAAGACGAGTCAAATCCAACAAAAGTTGTTCGCTCACGCAGCACTTCGAAGCAAATGATGGCTTGTTTCTTCGGTGTAAATGGTCTCGTACATTCAAGGAGTATATTGAAAATATTCCAAATTCGGATGTGTCTTTGTTGCCTCGGGCCAAAAAATTTCAACTTCCAGTTTTGCCAGGTAAAAGTGTATCTTTCGAAGAAGTGCAATCATTTCGCGTCAATAGAAATCAAGAGAAAACTAAGTAAAGAGGTCATCCTGTTGGGAAAACACCAAAGAACAAAAAAACTCTGGATGGAAATAAATCATCAACAATAAACTCTGACGCGTGTCATACTATGATATTGGATGAGAAGGAAGGAGTTTTTAATAAATCCAACAATGGTGAATTTCCCTTCAACATCGTTAGATTCACATGTCAAACTGCAGGAAAACACTCAAACGGAAGTAATTGCCTTTGAGAATTGTAAAATTTATTCGCTTCCCTCGAATAAAAATCCAAATATTTAACATGTTCGGAATGCGATGATTTATTTGTTCCGTTACTTCTGTATTCCCAAGTTTCACAGAATACTCGTACACATGATATACCTAAAGATGAAAATCATTTCATATGTGCTTCTTGTTATTGTGTCGAAAATTACTGATACGTCATGGGATGAAGATTTTTTCTCGGAAGTGCAAAAAAACATATTCTAATGATACTTCCAAAGTAGATTGAAAAATGATTAAAAGGCTTTATTTTAAAACAATAAATACATATTTTCTAGCATTAAAACTTAGTCTTATGAGCCATGTCTTGAAACTGTTTCTTAAGATAATTCATGCCAGAATACGTAGTAAATGTGAGCAGGACTTGGACCATACTCAATTTGGCTTCAGGAATGCGTTTGGAACACGTGAAGCACTATTGGCTGTAAACGTATTAATACAAAAGTGTCGAGATCAAAGAAAGGAAGTAGTTGCATGCTTTATTGACTACGAGAAGGCATTTGACAGGGTAAGACATACTGACTTAATGAGAATGCTTGCCGATTGCAACATTGATACTAAAGATCTGAATTTTATTAAGAACCTCTACTGGTTCCAGACAGCCGAAATAAGACAGGGATGCGAGAATTCGAATGCAATTGCTATCCAACGAGGCGCAAGACAGGGTTGTATCCTGTCTCCATTGTTATTCAATTTATATTCTGACCATGTCTTTAAAAGATCCCTCAGCAGCACCGATAAAGGTTTGAAGATTAATGGCGTTATGATAAACAATATCAGATATGCGGATGACACCGTTTTACTAGCCGAAAGCGTCAATGATCTCCAGGACCTTCTTAATCTTGTTGACGAGTCCGGTGAAAGAGTGGGTCTTACAATAAATGTCAGTAAAACCAAGTGGATGACATTCGGGCGGTTGGATTACAGTGGGTCAGTGTTGCGTTTGAACGGCCGTAGCGTCGAAAGGGTGGAGAAATTCAGATACCTCGGCAACATACTCACGCAGTCTCTCGACCCGGATGTGGAAATCAGGTGCAGAATTGAGGCAGCAAGAACTGCATTTAATAAAATGAAGTCGCTCTTCTGTGATGACAACTTAAATTTGAAACAGAGGATGATCAGATGCTATGTGTGGTCTGTTTTATTGTACGGTTGTGAAACATGGACCTTGAAAGTCCAGGCAATGAACAGACTGGAAGCATTTGAAATGTGGTTGCATCGTCGAATGCTCAAAATTCCCCGGACAGACATGGTGACAAATACCGAAGTCCTGAGGCGAGCTAGAGCTGACAGGGAGTTGTTGTCCACTATAAAAGTTAGAAAGATTTCATATCTGGGTCACGTGCTGCGTGGAGAGAAGTACCACTTGCTCCAGCTTATATTGAAGGGGAAAGTCGAGGGACACCGGGGGCCCGGAAGAAGACAGATGTCCTGGCTGCGGAATGTGAGGGAGTGGACCGGCATCCGGAGTGCAGAGGAACTGTTCCGGGCGGCTCAGGACCGAGACGGATTCGCCGAAGTGATCGCCAACGTTGGGGGGACCCGACAGGGCACTTAGAAGAAGAAGGAAGAAAACTTGTGTTTTTGTGTATTTACCCAATACATTTATTTTAAAACTGCATTGTTTTTGACAAAATGTCTTGTTTTTGTAATAAAATGTGAATTGAAATTGTTTTTTTTTTAAATTTCAAAATTAACTTAAATATTCTCTGATGTCGAGCGATGAGTGAGTCTCTGAGACGGCGTTCTAAATACATATTTTCAGTAACAATTTCATTAAAATATGTTGGGTGGGCCAATGTTACCACAATCGTCAATATAACTTTGACCCACCTATATTTTTAGTTATAATAATTATACGGGTAATCTTTTTTTGAAAATACAAATAAACAATAAAGCATCTTTATATTGTCAATGATTTAAAGTAACTTAATAATAATATTTGTAATTCTAAGATTACAATATTACACAAAATCGCTTCAAAGTGGGCCAATGTTACCCAGAATGACTTTTTTTCAAGAAGTTTTAATAATCATTTCTTCCTTTTTTTTTCAGAGAATGATTCTTAATAACGAAGTTTCTATGGCAACTGGAGTATCGCCAAGAACTATTATTACATTTTCCTTCAACAAAAACGGAAAAGGAGATGCCATTAGGTCTCCAAAAAGTCGACAAAACAAAGTATCTGTAAACAGTTTTGATGAATGTGTAAAAAGGAGGTGTATATGTGAATTTCACATTAAAGAAAAAATGTTACCTACAATCCCAAAATTATTTCCAGTGTTGCAAGAATCAATTAATTTGAATGGATCTGAGTCAACCCTGAGAATAATAAAAAAAACGGATTTCTCTGGCATGCAACGCAAGAAAATTTAAATCTTTTGATGGAAAAACCAGACATAGTATTTAAAAGAATATTATATTTAAGAGCAGTCAAACGATATCGAGAAGCAGGTAGAAGAATCTTGTACACAGCTGAAACATAACACATCGATCAATAAGTCCCGGGACTTACCGACAGATGGCGCCTCTAATAACAAATCCATACAATTCTCAGTTAGTACCAACATTTAGAAGTTACGTGTCAAACTTTCATGACATTTCGACATTGTGTCATTGAGCTACAGTGGTTTTAGTGACACTACTTTTGCTATTTTCTAAACAATGTAAAAATTCGAATTTCGTGCGTTGATAAAACATTGCTTTTTAATGGGAAAAAATACCATTCAAACTCAACGATGGCTTGAAAAGTGTTATCCAGGCTCTGATCCTTCGAAAACAACCATTTGTCGGTGGTATGCTGATTTCAAACGCCGTCGTAGACACAAATGATGCTGAACGCTCTGGTCGTCCAAATGAGGCTGTTACACCAGAAAACATTAAAAAAAAAACTCAAAATCGTGAGATAGCTGACATCCTGAAGATATCATTTGGCTCTATCGAAGAGTTTTCGATGAAGAATTTAATTATGCACTAAATTGTAACAAAATGTACGACCTTTTTAGACAAGAACAACCCAATGTCGGAGACATTCCGAAAAAGTGGCTCTATAGAAGTATTTTTGAAGAAGAATTTAATTATGCACTTAAAATGCCAAATAATGACATTTGCGACGAATTTGTGTCACTGATCAATGGTGAGAAAAACATTAACATATTACTCATTACAGAAACACATCTGAATCCAAACAGACATTTGAGAATATCCGGCTACTCCCTTTATCGTAATGATCACGCTACTCGGGGAGGAGGCACGGCAATTCTCACTAGAGAAACTCTACCCCATGCACTCCTGTCGGATCCCACTTGGATTGCTTTAGAAGCAACTGCGCTCAGACTAGAAACTGACAGCAATCCGATCACACTCATAGCAGCATACTGCAAATCCGCCACGATTCTCGACACCCAGGATCTGTAGAGGGCTCTCGCGATGGGATCGCGGGTCTTATTGGCCGAGAACCTCAACGCGAAGCACTCCTCGTGGAGCCTGGGAAGAAAGAATAAGAACGCAGATACACTTTTCAATTTCATCGAGTCACCACGCACTACACCACCCGACAAGCCCACTCGATATGGATCGAGGAGACAGTACCCGTCTACTCTGGACCTGGTGATCCCAAAGGGTTGCCCGGGGGTTGACAGAATGGAAGTGATTAATGCACTTTCATCGGACCACCTTCCGGTCTACTTCACCATAGGGGAGCGTATCATTTGCCCCCCAAAAACAGTATACGACTACCAGGGCGCGGACTGGACGGGTTATAAGACATACATTAACACACAATTTTACTTATCATCATCCACGTTCAACTCGCCGGAGGCCATAGATGACGCGGTAAACACCCTGACGCACATCATCGAAGAAGCTCGTGATACCTACATACCACTTAAAAATATTACTCCACACCGTGCCAAACTTCCGCCGGAAATCATCACACTTATCCAAATAAAAAACAGACTTCAGAAACACTACAGAGGTAAAAACCATCCCGCAGACAAAATAGCGTTAAACTCACTGCGGAACGAAATAAAAAAACATATTAGAGAACACAAAAACACCACATGGGACACAAAATTAGCGGACATCAAACCAGGGACAAACACTCTTTGGAAGATCGCAAAGGGATTAAAAAAGCGATTCGAAGAAATACCACCACTCCACACCCATTGCCACATCGCACGTAGAAAAGCCCAAAATTGAGCTTCCCAAATTTTCTTCAAAATTGGAAGATTGGCCGTCATTCAGTCATTTTTAAGAGCTTGACGGACCAAATCAGTAATCTTACTGATGCAGTGAAGCTCCATTACCTTTTTTCGAGTCTTAGTGGAGAGGCTCTTAGTATGATATCCCACTTAAAGATCACCAATGAGAGCTATGCGGTGGCCTTAGCCATTCTGACTAAGCGCTACGAAAACCGCAGGGTACTCATTGACCGGTTTGTGGATGTCATATTGGAGCTTCCCACTATCACATCCCGCTCAGATATCCGTCAGCTATTCTTAACTCCCCTCGTTTCAGCTCTATTAAATTTAAATCTGCCCATTAAAGATTGCGATTACGTTTTCGTATCCATAGTGGTACGAAAACTGAAAGGTGAACTCCGCTCTTTATTCGAACGTAGGCACGGGTCGGATGAGCGTTTGCCTACTCTTCAACATTTGGTCACATTTCTTGAAGAACATGCACGTTGTGTTGAAACTGAGAGAGCCAGCACATCTAATCAGCCCATTCATCAACCATCACCACCCTTTTATGGCTCAGGCAGACAGTCATCCATCCCGCAGCGTGCTCGTACTCCACTTCCGGGTGTCAACATGAGACAGCAGTTTCGGTCCATTCAGTCTCCACAACTTCCGCGGAACAGTGTCACTGCTGTCAAAAAATTCTTTCACAGCGTTGGCAGCCTTCACGCCCCCACGTTTGCGTCAAATGTGGGCTAAACCACAGAACAGCAGAATGCATAAAGCCGCGCGACGTTCCCGCTACTTGTGCGAACTGCAAAGGTGCGCACGCGGCCAGCTACAAAAGCTGTCCAGCCTTTCCGAAGCCGCGTAACCAAACACGCCCCCCCCCCCCCCCCCCGCGCCACCTCCAGCCGCAGAAATCCCCAGGCGTTTCCCTCATCTGCAAAGCCAGTGACGAGTGCTGATTCTCTCGCGATCTCTTACCCAAGCATTGCGAAAAACGCTCGTCCTCAACCCCCACAACCCACCCAAGAATACCCGTCGCAAGAACACATCACGACGGTTATAAGAAACCTCGAAGCGGCCATGACAGCGGCTCGCGAGGCTCTCAACACACTTTCACTTTACTACGCGACGTACCCTAATCTGCAAAGATAGGCACACATATGGTAGTATTCCCATATCTATCTATGTAAATATATATTACGAGTCACAGCGTTATCCCCCCCGTCTTCATAGTATATTTATTATAACATAGTATATGTCTCTATCCTTTCTCTTCTATAAAAAATATAAGTATATTAATAAGTAACGTTTATGTATTTATAACCTTAATTTATGTACCAAATCCTATCCTTTCCTCTTTTAAAAGTTTTTCACACCACCAGCCAAATATCCAAACAAATATACTAAGTCCGTTTTTAAACACCAGATGAAGGAGTAAGGTGTCCGTAAATCGGACCGACACTCCGAGCAAATTATCAACTTTGCGGTCAATCAGCTCTGTAAAATACAATGATCTACAAGTTTTTAAGCAATGGATCCCGGAAGCATTTCATAGCTTTTGTAATATACAGCACGACCAGACCAGAAGGCTGGCGATTATCCCGAAGACACGGTCGTGGACTGACTTTTATAATATACAGCACGACCAGGCGGTTGGCGATTATCCCGAAGACACGGTCGTGGACTGACTTTTAAAATCTTCATTTTCTAATTTTTTATAAATTTCCAACATACGAGTATATTGTTTATAGTTAAGGTATTAATGTTGTGGAGGTTTAAAGACATTGTAATTTATTTTATCAAACACTGTTTATTCCACTTTTTTGTGACGGTATAACCCTGCTGGTTTCAAGGTTTTCACCTCATCTTCAGGGGAGCAAAAACAAGAGTCTTGTTTATGCTCCCCTGAAGATGAGGTGAAAGCTTTAAAACCGGTAGGGTTATACCGTTACAAAAAAGTGGAATAAACAGTGTTTGATAAAATAAATTACAAATTTCCAACAATTTTACTGATTTTATTAATTTTGTCTTACTCAATAAATTTTATTTTTTTCTAAATATTTTTTATATTAACCTATTGTACCCAAATAAATTGTAATAATAATAACCTTAATAAAATATCTTATTTTATTTTTCTATATAATATTTTATTTTATTACTCAACTCCTATGTCCATAGTAGTAAGTGTATATGAGAAATAAGTTAGAGCAGAGAGTATTGAAGTCCAATAAACACCCCGTCGTTTTCAATCAAAAACTAAGGCGATGCTCACGGTTTTCATGGATTACAACGGTGTTGCGCATCATGAATCCTTGCCAGAAAAACAGTCAACAAAAAATATTATTTGGGCGTTATGAGACATTTGCGTGAAGCAATTCGCCAAAAAAGACTGGATTTGTGGGCAAACAACTCGTGGATTATGCACCACGATAACGCACCGTCGCACAATGCGATCCTTATCTGTGAGTTTTTGATAAAAAAAAAACAACACGAATACTATCCAGCAGCCTTCGAATTCATCTGATCTGGCTCCCTGCGACTTTTTCCTGTTCAACCGACTTAAAAAACCGCTTCGCGGAACGCGTTACAGCACCCGAAACGATGTCATGAAAAAATCGAAGACGGCTCTGATGGTCATACCGAAAATTGAGTACCAGCGGTGTTTCGAGGATTGGATCAAGCGCTGGGGTAAGTGCGTTGCAGTCGATGGGCAGTACTTTGAAAGGGGCCATATCGATTTTAATGAATAAACTTGTATTTTCGATTTATACACTTATATTATACACTTATTTTCTTAAATCTCCTTTTATTAGCCAAGAATGGCATTAAATGAATTCAATTATGTAAAAATGAAACTGTAAAAATAAACAATATAGTAAACAAAAACAATAGAGCCCATTTTGTTTCTTAAAAGCTATCTCCTGAACAATTTTGCAAATGTGACATCCGGAGTTTCAGCTCTAAGGTACACACAAATGTCAATCTCGCGGAAGTTCTCACTAAAAAGACGCACCTTATAGAAACTGTACGAAAGAACCGACGTGGGCTGACTAAGGTGGTCGTTACCAAAACAACGTAGCCAACGTACACCAGAAAAGATTGATGCAGTGAGGCAGAGTATTGGTGAACGTCCGTGCACCTCTCATCGACGCCATGCACAAGAATTGGGAATGTCTCCATCATGTTTGTTAAAAATTATCAAAAGAGATTTGCATTTTTATCCGTATAAAATTCAATTGACACAAGAACTACAGAAAAATGACCATAAACGGTGGCGAGATTGGAGTGCTCGGGTTTTACAGGTCGGTATAGACGACCATTATTTTTGGCAAAAAAATCATCATGAGCGACGACGTACATTCAACTTGGCTTGAAAATCCTCAATTGACATACCAACGACCACCCTTGTAGAGTGACTGTATAGTGCGCCATTAGGGCCGGCGGCATCATTGGGCCATATTTATTTGAGGATGCTATAGGCAATGCTGTAACAGTTACTGTTGATCGCTATCGTGACATGTTGGTAAACTTTCTTGTGCCCGAATTGGATCAATTGGGTCTACAGCACATGTGGTTCCAACAGGACGGTGCCACATCACATACAGTTCGTGCTACGATGCAAATTATGCGAGAAACTTTTCCCGGCCGAATAATGTCAAAAAGTGGTGATATCGACTGGCCCCCACGATCCCCTGATTTGACCGCCCCCGATTATTTCCTATCGGGGTACTTGAAGGGAAAGGTGTACACCAACAAACCAACCACAATCCCGATGCTTAAGGACAACATTCGAAAAGAAATTGCTAAAATAACACCAGAAGTCTGCGACAATGTTATGAAAAATATGCTTGAAAGAGCTCGCGTTCGCGCCACGGCCAGAGGCGGCCACTTGACCGACATTATATTCCATACATAATGGTAAAGACCATATCATCATCATCATCAATGGCACTACAGCCCATTGTGGGCCCCGGCCTCCTCCAGCAGTCGTTGCCATTCCCCCCTATCCTGGGATGCACTCCTCCAGCCCCTGATGCCAATCACGTTTGCATCATTCTGCACCCCATCTATCCACCTAAGCTTTGGTCTGCCCTTAGCATCTATTTAGCGTTTATTATTTTAATTAAAATATTTATTTTAAACATAATTGAATATAAAATATGCAATTCAGTAGTAGAAAACATTAAAAAATAAGTAAATAGATGAGAATTTCTTTATAAATAAAAAAGACATTAAAATGTAAAGACCATATAATCAATCAATAAAATTTAAATTATGAAATTGTGTTTCATTTAAAAGTTATTAAAAAAAAAACATCGGCCTGGAACATAAAACGCAACCTGTATATGTATATGTACAAAATTCTATCTTTTCCTCTCTAATACTGTTCTTTCCACCACCCAAAATAACCAACTAAAATATTCCAAGTCCGTTTACAAACATTCGATGAAGGAGTAAGGTGTCCTTAAATCGGGCCGATACTCCGAGCAAAAGTTATCAACAGTGAACTCCGCTGAAGCGCCATGTCGACGGGTGGCGGAGTTTTGAACTAAACGTAAAGTTTATAAATATTATTGTGAACATTTACCGTATTTTATAATGAATCAGAAGAGTACTCAAAATAAACTTTATAAATATTAAAAATAAGGAATTGAAATCGTTAAGGCCGTGGCCACACCAAAGTGCTTCGCTAGGTGATACGTGACTAATGACTAATATATTTCATGAATGGCCGGCCACACAAGTGCTTCGCACAAATTCATTTGACATTTGGGAGCGGTTGAGTCAACAAACAATGCCAAATGTCAAATGAATTTGTGCGGAGCACTGGTGTGACCATGCATGAAATATATTAGTCATTAGTCACGTATCACCTAGCGAAGCACTTTGGTGTGGCCACGGCCTAAGTGAATTTCTGCAGCGCCTCTCAGGCGCCATATAAGTTGGTAATTGTTTTCGAAAATTTTAACCAATATTTCATTTTTGACACAAAAAACAAGAGACATATTAGAATATATAATAATCACATTACAATATACATCCACGGGAATATAAGACTGCTGTTGTAAAGAGATTGACAATGGAAGTACCTTAGATGCTGCGGCGGTGGGATGAGAAGATTGCGGGATATTAAAGTTGCTGTAGAATTATAAGTTAGATGTTCGAGGAGATTGAAGATCACAGCTTCTCCGAGTAGTTTCGTTGCAAGGTGCTCAGACCCCAGTTGTCAGAGATGTTCAGCTCTTCTCTGCTGCTGACGTTTCCGAACATGGCTCAGGATTACCGAGTGTGGTGTGGTGTGTCCGTCAATCCTGCATTAAAAGGTTCAAAAATAAGATTCAAAGAAGCAAATACTACACACACATATCATACAATGTCTCTTTTTGGGATAGACACGACAGATATCAACGCAAACGGCTTTTGACTTTCATATCCATTCATTATTCTGTTGGTGACTGTACGGAGATCTAGATTGATTTGGATAGTATGAAAGAGAAGTTAGACCAACAAGTTGGTAACATTTCTCAATGCAACCTTCTAAGGAAACCAGAACTTCCCGATAGTCGAAGTTTCCGCGACTTCTCGATTCTACAGAATGTGGATTATTTCATTATTATTTATTTCAACTCCCTCTAGTTTTTTGCTCCAGTTTTTTCAGTTTTTCCAACTGCTCCAGTTTTTTCTCTGAGTTGAGGGGGTACTCTACTCTAGAAATTAGAAAAAATTTGCATATTGTTCAAGTTTAGACCTTTAAGAATATGTTCTCAAAAGGAAATTTTTAATTCTCAATATTTCCGAAGTTATAGCTATAAATGAGGCAGCAATTACGAAGCGCCGGAATGACTCAGACAATAATCTCAAAACTTTAAACGCGTTTTTCTCGAAACTGCTTTTTTCGACCTGGTCGACATAAAATCTCAAGTTCTATCCAATCGATTGCCTTCAAATTTGGTATGAAACTTTGATAAATGTTTTTATATCGTCCCTACCTTGGACAATAAAATCCCGATAAATCGTTTTGTTCATTTTTACTAGCACAAAATCCCGATAAACTGTTTTGGACAATCTTGTCCAGTAGCTTTCTTGTCTCGGAATATTTGGATTGCTTGGACAACCTCAGATTTAAGAATCGGGGGACCTTCACTTCTACCACAATGTGTTGGCGTTATTTTTAGTGTCGCTGAAAAAGTCCTCGATAGATTTAATTCACGTTTCTAACATGCTATGCGCATTCAAGGTTGGTTTGTTGCCATTATCAATCAATGTTACAGTTGTAGATTTTCTGTCCAATCCAGCCAATTAATACCTCGAGCTTGCAGTGTATGTTGAAGAAGTTCAGCTTTTTGTTAAGGTTTTCGAGTTCTACAATCTTTTCTGGTCCATTCCCAGTTCCAATGACCCTACTATTAACGTGTTCCTCGCGGAAAGCACAAACGCCTGTGATCTGATCTGTAGCATTCCTTTGTGTATTTTACGTAATGTTTAGTTTATCTCCTTTATTTAATGAGTCCTTAAGAGTAATGACTATTATTTATTATCAGAAAATTACTTGAATGTCATGTTTACTTGGTAGTGTAATCAAATATCAGTGGTTCTAAACAAAATACGCATTTAAACTTAGAAATTAAAAAACGCCGAAATTGTGCCGCGCACAGGATTCGCGGAATTTGATTTTTAACGCGGTGTACAGGTTAATATATTTCCCATCACCAAGTACAAATATAAGATGAGATGCATACATCGTCAGTGTGGCTAAGTCCAATAGCTCTTGTTCTAAATACACCTCCCATCTATGGCACTCCAATTCAGACACCTCTCGACTCGAAAGGGTCGTTCTCGCCAGAGGAATCTCTCCGACACAGATCCGAAAGATACAACAGAGACATTCCATTAATCCCATCCCATGAACACAGAGACAAAGTTTGAAATCGTAGAATCAAAGAAAAAAGAAGAATCGTAGACAACATCTAGCTCTGTCTGAGCAGTATGAGAATAGGGAGATACTGGACCACCTCTGCATTTGCATAACGCGCATTAGGACCTATCGAGACCGAGCCTGTAATGTCGACCTGCCAAGGTACAGGTGTTCTGGTAACTATCCTTTTAATATCATACAACAGAAAGTAGGTTGGATAGATGGATACCTGGTGCGGCGTTGCGATAATGAGCAGAGGCTGGTCGTCTGGCCCAGCGGGCAGCCTGGTAACTCCGACGCGCTTCATGCTGCTGTTGCTGTCTGCTCTGCGCTGGCTGCACCGCTCTGCTCCTGGCTTGCCTGCACCCAATCACATCACCACCAACTGCAACACAAATCAAATATTTAGTACTCAAGTGACTTTAGCAACTGGAAAGACTGATGAGGCTCTTTAATGTTTTTGTTAGGTTTATCTTTTATGATATACGAATATATATTAATATCATGCCAGACTGGTCTTTGAATAAGATAGCATCTCCAAATGCAGTCAACCCACTTTGAAGTGTTTATTTCTAAGCATGGACTGTCCCTCCAATATAGTGATGGCAGAAACCTTTGTATACCGACACGCATCACACATCATACCTAATATCATATTTTACAATTCATTCGGCTCAATTTTGGAAATACCTTTCCGACCCAATCAGATGTACTTCATCCTTATCGATAAGAAGCAGTATTCTTCTCAAAATATTTCTTATAATAATAATAAAAGAAAAATGTATATAGATCGTTTAGAGAGCACTGTCCTAAAGGGGACTTCAAATCAGAGCTCCAACCCACTATAATTGACAGATTAAAAATATTTAAAAAAAGATATATACTATATATATAAGAATGTAAGAAAAGAAAGAAATGTAGTGGATGCGGCCAAATAGATCAGGTACAGTACCCGTTAAGTAAGTAATACACATCAGGCTTAAGAAAGAGACTGTTGGCCATAATCGGGTAACTTCGACTTTGTAGAGCGTCGTCTCGTCGACAGTACGACGATTGACTTCAGTAATTTGCAATTTCAGGGGCTCAAAGTTTGGTAGGGTCGCGGTGGTGCATGTTTTGCCGGAAAATGTGTGCCTATAAAATACCGCGTAACGCCATAGTTGCATTCCATCAGCAACACTACCAATAGTCCTACTCCTAGCGTCCACGAGTGGCCTCTTAAGCCCCGCGAGCCCTGGGCAATGTGGTCACTGGCATATTACCATCAGTGCCATAGCAGATAGGAGAGGATGAATGTGCGAGTGTCCGGCGCCATAAAACCGGACCCCCCCGGCTAAGGGAGGGTGACCCCTACAGAAACACCTATCAGGGAAGGCAACGGGAAACCACCCTGATTATCATTCCCAGGATATCACTATGGAGAGAAAACCAATAACCACGGCCCCTAGTCCCGGGCAGCCCTTCAGTGGGCAGGGGGTGCGAAGAATCTCCCGACTCAATATAGTGAAATCAGAAATTAGAATAGGAAGCTGGAATGTTAGAAGTTTGTATGCCGATGGCAAATTGGACAATGCAGTGAAGGAGATGAATAGACTGAAATTGGACCTTCTTGGCATAAGTGAATTGCGATGGACAGGCTCAGGAATGTATAGACACGAAAATGGAGTCCTATACTACTCCGGCTGCGACCCCCAAGATAGATCTCGTCCAAATGGAGTTGCTGTATTTGTGAAAAAGGAGTTTACCAAATATGTAAAAAAATTTGTAGCCATCTCTGACAGAATCGTGTTACTCCAACTCTCAGGCCAGCCGTTTAACGTGAACATTGTACAAGTATATGCACCAACTGCTGAGCCCAGATATGATGACGACGTTGAGAGATTCTACGAATCTCTCACCAATACACTTAATAGTTTGAAGTCGAATGAAATCAAAGTAGTTATGGGAGACTTCAACGCTAAAATAGGAAGGGGAAGATGTACGCACATTGTTGGTGATTATGGCCTTGGTCAAAGAAACCAGAGAGGTGATAGGCTCTATGAATTCTGTCAAGAGAGAGATATGATCATTACCAATACATGGTTCAAGCTACCAAAAAGAAGATTATACACGTGGAAATCCCCTCAGGATGGTGTATCGAATAACATAGTGAGGAATCAGATAGATTACATTCTTATAGACAATAGATTCAGAAATTGCATAAAAAGAGTATCAACATATCCAGGCGCAGACATAGGGTCTGACCACAATCCCCTTGTAACAGATATGTCCCTAAGGCTCAAAACCTTGGTCAAGCAGAAGACCTCAAAAAAGATTGATCTCAGTAAGTTGGATTGTCCTTCTTTTAAAAATGTGTTTGCAAGGGATCTTAACAATGAATTGAGTCAAACTGCACATAATTACAATGACATGACTGTGGAAGACCAATGGAAGTGTCTGAAAGAACAAATAAACAATGTATGTAAAGACAAGTTGGTGTCCAACATTGTACCAAGAAGACAAATCTGGATGACGGACCACATTCTGGAACTCATGGAGGAGAGAAGATTACTGAAAAACAATCCTACGGGATATAAAAATTTACAACGTACCATCAGAAGAGAAATTAGAGAGGCTAAAGAAGAGTGGATGAAACGAGAATGTGAAGAATTGGAAGCTCTAGATCGACAGCATAACTCTTTCGAGGTCCACAAGAAACTTAAGGAGATGTCAAACAGAACGAAAAGATCAGCGCCTAGTTGCTTGGTCGACAACAATAACAAACTTATATTAGACGAGGAAGACATCCTTGGGGCCTGGGAAGATTATATTCGAAGCCTTTTTGACGATCAGAGACCTGATACTGGAAATGGAAATGGTGAACCCCAAGAGGGACCACCAATTTTACGATCAGAGTTACTTCACGCAATAAAAACATCTAAAAATAGGAAAGCCTGTGGCCCAGACGAAATTCCTGTGGAGATAGTGAAGCTCATTGATGGGGAAAATGTGGATCGTCTCCTGAGGCTGTTCAATAAGATTTACGACACAGGGGTAATCCCCCACGATTGGTTAAAATCAACTTTTATAACTCTACCCAAAAAACAGCACCCCAAGAAATGCAGCGATTACCGTTTGATAAGCCTGATGAGTCACGTGCTGAAACTGTTCCTTAAAATTATCCATGCTCGAATAAGGAACAAATGCGAACAAGATCTCGACAAAACCCAATTTGGTTTCAGAAATGCTTTTGGAACGAGAGAAGCATTAATGGCAGTGAACATCCTCCTGCAAAAATGTCGAGACCAACGGAAAGATGTGTTCGCCTGTTTCATTGACTATGAGAAGGCATTCGATAGAGTCAAACACACTGAATTAATGAAAATGTTGGAGGAGTGTAGCGTGGATGATAAGGATAGAAACTTTATCAAAAATCTTTATCAATTCCAGACGGCTGAAATTAAAGTCGGTAACGCCCGCTCGGAGGAGATTGAAATTAGAAGAGGCGTACGTCAGGGATGCATATTGTCACCATTGCTCTTTAACATGTACTCTAACTATGTCTTTAAGAAAGCCCTAGAAAACTCGACAAGGGGAGTGAAGATCAATGGCGAATATATCAATAATATAAGATATGCCGATGATACTGTCATTCTGGCTGATAACATCGCAGATCTTCAGGAACTCCTCATAAGCATTAATAATGCAGGAGAAGAATTAGGCCTGAACATTAATAAAAAAAAGACAAAATGGATGGCATTTAGCAGGACCGATTACTCCCATGTAACATTGAGACTTGGCGGTGAGTCTTTGGAAAGGGTGGAACAGTTTAAATACCTGGGCAGTATGATTACAGCTTCTGCGGACCCAGATGTGGAGGTGAAGTGTAGGATCGAAGCAGCCCGTAGTTCATTCAACAAAATGAGATCAATATTCTGCAATGATAACTTGAATTTGAAACTAAGGCAGAGAATGTTGAGGTGCTACGTCTGGTCTGTACTATTGTATGGCGCAGAGACTTGGACCCTGAAAGTGCATACTATGAATAGGTTAGAAGCATTCGAAATGTGGTTGCACAGGAGAATGCTTCGCATACCATGGACAGATCTGGTCAGTAATTCAGTGGTTTTGAGGAGAGCTGACTGCAGTAGACAGCTGCTGAAAGATGTTAAGGTCCGTAAGATCTCATATCTGGGTCACATTCTGCGTGGAGATAAATATAGTGTACTCCAATTAATACTCATGGGGAAAATCGAGGGACATCGTGGTCCAGGTAGAAGGCAAACGTCTTGGCTGCGAAATATAAGAGACTGGACCGGAATGAGACGTGTGGAGGAGCTGTTCCGGGTCGCGCAAGACAGAGAAGCCTTCGCCGGAGTGATTGCCAACGTCGGGGGGACCTGACAGGGCACATCAAGAAAAAAAAAAATTTGCATACATTAAGCCAACCATTTTCTCCTTCATGTGTAATCTAAATGTTAAACATTGTAGAACACTTGAACTTGCATGTCGTTGAAGAAGACGAAGAAATTATTGTTTTCTTTTCTCTTTTTATTTTTCCTGTCTTTTTGCTTTTACGATTTTGAAGATATCACCGCGCTTGAACTTTTAATTTTCTCTTATTGCTGTTGCTTTTAGATGCTTGCATATTTTCAGGCAATAAAGTTGGTGATGGTGACTTGGCGTTCGAAATGGACGACAAATTAAAGTTAGGATCGCAGACATCGTCATCGAATTCTGATTCGCTTGTGCTTAATAATTACAGACCATTCGCCAATTGATCATTCCGATTCAGCATATTTACAACCGGTGAGGTGCCTTAAGCGAGTTTACTCACTCTCTGTTGCCGTGCCCGTGGGGTCGGCCATACAACATTAGCCAGTTAAATCGCTCAACTTTATGCCTGTTTCTAGCCAATGTCTAGTACTAATTCGAATAATCTAAAATATGGAACATATAGAGACATCTATTGAAATGATGAATAAATACTATAATATTACAGTTTACAGATATTATCGACTTTACAAATATTTACCTAAAAGCTTGGCATAACAGTGAAGATGTGTCTCTAATACTTTTACTTATTTAACTGTTGAAATTTGAAATGATTTTATAGTTACATTATTTACTTTCCGTGCGTTATTAAAATAATTCATATTTTCGTGTTACATATACTTTTAATTCTATCAAATATTTTATGAATGTACGTTTCCGTATTTTCTGTGATAAGCTGTGACAACCCTGACATTGTGTCTGTCTGAGTGAACGGAGGCACAAACGACACATATTGTACATATTTGGTCTTACAAGTCTTCATAATATACTTTGAATATATATACAAAAAAGATAATTCTATTAGGTTTTATTTTTGCTAAAAAATTCACGGCCCTCCGGGATCAGCCATACTACAGCACTTTAAGGGTTAAAAGACATCGATTCATGTCTATCATTTTCCAGCGTATTGTAATGTAATGGAGTGGCGTGTAGACTTGGTACCGTTTTCTCAACAATGTAATTTGAAACGAGCTGAAGTGTGCTATGAAACCCAAAGGAAATAATTTGTATTTTACATACATAAAAACATACTTAATATCTGATATTAATTAATTAGGGTTGTTAATACTGATTAATCTGGGTTGATTCAACCTACGTACCTTTCAATGCACGTTCCATCATCTTCACTTTCAAAACTCGCGACTTCCTTTTTATTAAAACCGGCAAGAGCGCAATTCACCATAATCGCAGATCTACTTATGCAAAACTGTTTGCGTGTTGCTTTTTTCATCCTTTGCGGTCTGATAACTTGTATATTGAACAAATTTGAGTCTTACACAATTACTAAACAATGGAATTACACCCAATTTGCAAGCGAAATGCGGCATAAAGCATTATAACCGCGAAATTGCGCATTTGTAACTGACACCCAAAGACAAACAGGTGGTCATAGACAATTCCTATAGACAATCTCTTTAATCTCCAAAATCTATTTGGAGATTATTAAAAGCCGCACGAGATGATTCAATTCTGCACTTGACTTTGGTTTCTGGGTCGAGGTCTTCCATTAGGATACTTCCGAGGTATTTAATTTTTTTCACTCTATAGTGTCTAACAAAACCAATATACAGTGAAAATGTGATTGGAAGATGTTGTAAAGGAAAACTAAAAAAAAGCACGGTTGAATCAAGAGAATATTTTGAAAGAAAATGTAATAAGAGAAATCGTGGTTTGAGCGGGCACGTGGAACAAATTAATAAAAAATTAAGTAACAAAACAAATATATAATGTAAATGTGTGGTAGAGGAAACCAAATAAAGTATGGTTGGATCAAGTGAATTATATTTTGAGTGTATGGATATGGAAGAGGCTTAGGACGTGTGTCGGAGGAAAGTCTTTGGCTCTATCCACTCTGCCTATCCTAGCAGGGAAACTGTGATGATGGAACAGGATAACATTTTCATTAAAGCTTTGAAGATCCTATTTCCATTTTGGATGGTTGATTTATGTTTTTTTTATAAAGGCACCGTCTGTCTTCACTTATGTGGTCCGATGGACAAGGATTTTTGAAGTTGTCGAAGAAATTCTCACTGAGAGGGCTTGTCGCCATTCTACAGAGAGAAGCAAACTCTATGTAATCGGAGAAAAGTAGGAACCTGGCAATAAGAATTATATTGCCATACCATAATTTATTAAATAAAAATAATACTAGAAAAGTAAACTAGAGTAAAATAAAATGATGCTGCCGTCTTGAAAATGTATCTAAACAAATTATTTAAACAAAAACAATGCGTTTCAACAAGTGGAGATGACACTTTTAAAAGTTAAATTTTGTTCATATATAAAATTACACGTTAGTAGTAAATTTGCAGTCACCCATTCAAACACAGAGAGCATTGGAGTTTCTGGAAAGAGAGACGTATACAAAAACTTCAATGCCCAATTCTCGATTATTAATTTTTCACATCTTGAAATCGTAACGAACAAGTCGAAAATACACAAAATTCGATGAAACATTTGAAAGGAAAAAAAAACACTCCAATATGGCCGAACGGAAACATTACAAGAAAATTTTCCATGATTAAATAAACAAAAAAACATCAAAGCGGAAAAAATATTTCAAAAATAGAAATAGACTGGCAAGCAAAAATAAAATTCTGATTAAGTACTTCTCTGTGGTACGTAAGGCTGTATGCACATTATTTTTAGTTGAAATTTGTAAAATAATATACATTTTTCTATTATTAATTAATTATTACTGAGGTCAAAATATGCACAACTTATTTATCATTTTAGATATCTTGACAACAGAGCTTGTATTTACAGTGAGAATTAAAGATTTTTGTCAACATTAAAAATTTAGTATAAACTCCGTGTTCTTTTACTTTAGTCACAAAATCATTGAATCATAAATACTAATTGAATTGTTGAAAGAAATTGGTGCAAACTAATAAACTTGCCAGTTGTACATGATAAAACTCAATCATGTATATGAGATAATTAATTTAATACTTCAAGTGTATTTCGCCATATTGAGACATAGTGAACAAAAAATGTCTGAATTTTTAACTATCATTTCACAAAAAATAAAAAAAGTCAATTTAATACGAATAAATCGATCTGTCCATTACGATTTGAAATTGTAACACATTAAACTAATTTTTAACATTATATTAATTCTTGCCATTTTACAGTGTAAATAAAATAATAATAAAAAAAATACAGAAAATATCCCATCTATTAAAACACAAAAGAGGAATTTTTGCATTAATGATAAAATTATATACGAATTTTGTTTGTAATCAAGTTGGAATAAAAGATATACAAATGGTGCTTCATTAAAATTTATGTTTTCATAGAAGTGGAACGAATAGCAGCCGCAATCTTGGATTAGCGGATGTATACTTACTTTATTTAAAATCAAGAGATGATTGAAATTATTGCAGGAAATAAAAAAAAGCATACTCTTCAATTATATACACATAAAGCTATCTATAAAAACGAATATAATAACTCTTTGATGATTACGGGCATTTTGTATCTTCTTGAAACACATAGGTTGGAAACATATTGGTTAGAAACAAGTATTATATAAAATTGATTTAATAATAAATTATTTTGCAAATGCACTCATTTTATTAAACCCCGTGACACGTGTTCCTACCTTCATGTTTTGAGGCTCTCTTAAAACGGAATGATCCTGGTTTATTACGAGAACAATGCTTGGATCAAACTAGTGTCATGTTTAATTTGAATTATGTGTAGTCTATTGACCCAAAGATATTTTTTTTTTATAAGGAGTGAAACGTTTTTTGGATTCATTGGATATTTAAAAATAAAACTAATAAATAACAAAAGAATGAAAAAGGTTTTTTATATCCCCTCATGATTTTTTTTTTCTTTGGATCAATACATCTCACCAACTTCTGATGAAACATGATATCAGTTGAAACTAAGCATTACTCTCGTAACTGGGATCATTTCGTTAGAAAAGAGCTTCGAGATAGGAGGTAGAAACACTTGTCGTGGGGATTAATGTAGTAAGTGGAATAACAAAGTAATTTATTATTAAATCACGCAGCTCCACAAAGTTAAAGCCGAAACCTTTGATCAATTATTTAAGTCCATTTATTTGTGAAACAAAATACATTTTTGGATCCAAGTCCATTTTGGATTATTGTTGTAGAAAAAGATAATCACTTATTAAATTTCATCACCATGTTCCTATTGGGGTTGGCAAAGAGAAAAGATAATCACTTCATTCTATCCTGGCACACATATTTAGCTTCTGCCATGTCCATGCATTTCGTCATGCATACTCGACTATTATGATGACTTCTATGGTCTAGTTACTAAGACGTCTGTATTCTAATCCGAGGGTTGAGAGTTCAATTCCTGTTGGAACCCAGTTTTTTTTTAAAATAGGACTCCAGTCTGGTTTTCGTTGATTGGAAGAGATTCCAACATGACAGGCCTGTCACGTTGTATTATATATGTTACAGACAAAGTGTACATTTCGATAATTTATACATTAACTAGTCAATGTATGCACTACCCATTAGTGCTAGTTATAGTGTACACAAATGAATTTATGCAAACTCTAACTAGTTGTTGTATGCATTGACGGTTCGGTGTGTGTCAAAGTGTTCATAATGTCCACCAACTTACGGTACACTGGAGTTACCATATGAAAAAAATCCAAAAACTTTAATAAACAATTGCAATCTGAAAGGAGATATAAAATATGAAAATGTATTCAAAATAATCCTTTAAAGAACATAGATTAATAGTAAAAAAGTTATTGAAATAAATAAGTTATTTTTATTTCAGAAAAATTATCAAAAAAATCATTTTTATCACTTTGAATCCTAAACAAAGATATGTTGTTGTTCGTGATGACAGCGAAAGAAGCTTACGACGATCGTTATTAATATTATGATGTTCTAAAACAAGGGTGGCCAACCCGCGGCCCGCGGGCCGCGAGCGGCCCGCTGGGTGTTTACTTGTGGCCCGCGGAGCATATGCACACATTTTTTCTTTTAGTGTACATAAACCCACGAAAAAAACATTCTATCGTGCGTAGTTCGTATCATATCCCATATATGGAAGTATCTCAATACATTGATTCAACTATCGTGACAATTTCTTCTATGTTATATTCGTGTTAACAAACAATCACAACGTTAAGCTGATTTTAAAAAGCGCGCACGCCGATCTTGCGTGGATAGCCGTGAGCGTGAATGCGGGACGGGATGTGTCGTGCGACCGCCAGTCTGTGGCAAGCGTGCTTTTTGCTGCATTTGCAACGCCATTCTCCGTAGACGTGAATTTATTGCCAGGAATTTTACAAATGGAACATTGTGAAATGTGTTGTGATGCACAGTTAAAGGAGAAATTCAATCAGGTTGGTTTGGAAGAGTTTTACAAAACATATTTGGACAAGGAGAAATATCCTGCATTTTACAAACATGCCCTATCGATGATTTCGCTATTTGGAAACACTTACACGTGTGAACAGCTTTTTAGTCGAATGAAGCATATTAAATCTCAAATGAGAACACGAATCACTGATGAGCATTTGGAAAACTGTTTGCGTGTAGCAACAACATCAATCGTTATCAACATTGATGCACTTAGTTCTGACAAACAAAATCAGACGTCTTACTAAAATTTATTATATTTTGTTTATTTTTTATTATTATTTTTTGTATTGCCTATCTCTAATCTAATGTATATGTTTGATTCTCATTTTTGTTATATCTTCTTAAAAAAAGAATATATTTCTTGTTTGCTTTTAATAATAAAAGACATTTTGTTGTATGGCCCGGTAGGAAATCTCATTTATAAAATCTGGCCCGGCTGTTGAAAAGGTTGGCCACCTATGTTCTAAAAGGTAAATCGTGAAACGTTGTCACCTTTTAACTAAATATTTAAAATTGTGCGAAAATAGCGGACCGCAATGTGTTTCATTGTTTTTGGGGAAAATCTAACATAGAAACCAATATTATTTTCATTGCATATAAAATATTATTTTGAAGAAAAATATGCCTATGAATAAATTAATGTTATGGATTTTCAACAAGTGTAATTGTTTCGAATGACAAAATTGCAATTCCTAGCATTATTTTACATTGGCAACATTATAACATGTTATTACGAGTACTATCTGACATAACCTCAAAGTTTCAACTTCAATCACAGTTCTTGGATTATGTTTTAATTTTTTCTTAAAAAAATCTTCCACTAACCCAAATGTTAAACAAAAATTTAAATGCAATTTAGCCTACTTAATTTTCTGACATAAACAACATTTATATGAATTTCAACATTTCCCTGAATTTAGCGAATTTAATTCTTCCCAACGACTTAGTAAAAATATCAGCAATGTTTGAATCTGAATCTATCTTAACAATTTCAACAATTCCAATTTTAACATTTTCATGAACATAATGATATTGTTCTTCTATATGCTTAGAATTTTTTTTCTAAGCATATAGAAGTACAATATCATTCCATATTTAGCTATAGCAAGAGCTCCAGAATTATCTTCATAAACTTTAATAGGTTGAACAATTTCAACAAAAACATCACTTACAACATTTCTTAAGAAATTTATTTCTGTTACAGCTTCAGATAATGCAATATATTCTGCAAAGGTAGATGACTTAGTAACACAATGTTGTTTTTTGTATTTACAAACTGCTTTAATCACTTCAGGCCAGTAACGCCTGTCAACTTTTGCTTCTGCTAGAAGACATCTAGCCATATCCATTATTGTTCTATTATACCTCTCCGCAGTACAATTCAACTCATGTACATGTGATGGACATGACTTTATCTTTATACCTTTTAGTCTTGCAAATTTATATATCTTGTTATTCATATATTCTCTACCATTATCACATCTTAGTTATTTTATCATCTTCCCAGTTAAATTTTGAATTTCATTTACATATTCCATAAAACAATCGGAGACTTGACCCTTATAATAATTTCATTAAATCATTCAATAAAAAATAACATTGTTTAAACTTTAGTTTAACAAAATCATACAATCAACAACTGAAAAGGCTGTTCTGTAAAATCACCATCGATGTCTCCGATCCAGTCTCTGAATCACTATAGAATATCTTCAGCAATTGTATGATACCAGCGAATTTAAAAATCATCTTGAGTTCATAGTAACGAAACCGCTTATGTAACATTATTTAAGAAAATTATAAAATGAAGTCAGGGTTGGTCCATTTCTTCAACTTCGATTCCATAAAAAATACCGTGACTTCACGACTCAAACTCCACAGCCCTCCTTGATCAATAAAATTAAATTCAATGATCAATGAAATTAAATGAGTACCTAGATAAAATAAAATATATTTTTTAAATAACACGTAAGTGTGCATGTATATGTTACAGACAAAGTGTACAATAAAATGCACTCGCTTCTATCGTTAGAATTGTTAATGTGTGGTGGAGTCATTTTCAAACTCGCTCTTTTAAGGTTAGCTGTCAAAACGCTCATCTGACAGATCTTGTTTGTTCATGAAGTGACCAGTTCGCGTTGGCGAGTTCACACACTTACCAGTTAAATCATACATTAACTAGTGAAAGTATACACGTAATGCAACAATTTATACTGTGACTAAAACTCATTGTTAGTGCATACATTGACCAGTTAATGTATACATTATCCAAATTTAACACTTTATCTGTAACATATACAATAAAAGAGTAACACAACCAAGTTCCGTCTTTCAGAATTTAATTAATTTGGTCACATTTTCCTAAGTCTTCCATATTTCTCATATCACGTGTAGATTTTTCTGAATATTTCATTACTCATTTTTTATACATGACCAAGCCATCTAAAAACTTATTTCTTCATCGTAAGCGCTGCATTTTTTTCTGTCTTCACTCCTTATTCCGTGATGCACAAATTCTACACAACGCTCTCATTTAAAATGCATTTCTTTTACTTCCATTCATCACTTGCAAATTTTGCTTCTATAACAGAATTTCAAACAATCTGTACATTTTCATCGAGCATATGTTAATATTTGTTATCCATGTTCAATTATATTTTTGTATTACTCCACTTCTAAAAAGGCTATATTGCCACAAGTGTCACAAATAGATTGATTTCAAATTATGTCGGTTTGTATTCAAGTCCCTTAATGAGATGCCTCCATTGTATCTTTGAATATGTGTCTGAGAGATATTTCTTAGGAGAGGAACAGAACTTTAAGGTCAATCTCGTCTTCGTCAAATAAATTGATTGTTCCAAACCAATCCAATAGGGCAAGGTATTATGAGTGAGCTTTTGCCATTACTGGTCCCATGGCAGGGACTGGTTTGCCTCTAAGTGTTAGAAATTTAGGTGACGTATGCAACATTAGGAAGTACTTGACAGCCTATTTTGGGAATCTTATCAAAATTTATATTTATATAATATATGAACTCTACACACATACACCGCACTCCACCTAGAACCGAATGTGTTACTATCTCATATCAGAAGATTTGTTAAGGTTTCTTTGTAGTTCGTCTTCTCTTTGTATGTTTTCTAAACGTCTTCTCTTCTCTTTGTATGTTGCAAATGCGAGGAAGTACCCAATCCTATCCAAAGTACCCAATAATTATCACAACCGTCACCTTCTTATCCTTACACTAAACTAATTTTATTTTTGTAAAATGTTTAATATATCAATAAGGCATAGGTTTGATTCCCGAATTACCCTTAATAAGCGCATTTATTAACGGCGCTATATAAATTGTCCTTATATTATTATTATCGATCCAGATTTCAAAATAATATCTTACTATTTTTTATGCAATCAACCAATGGAATAGACGCTGCCAAAATATAAACTGTATGTTTTATAGCATCATATCTAGCAGGTTTTAAAATAGGAGTCGCATATAAAATACTAAGTTATTTTCACATTTCACGAGTTCAATTTGTACAGTATTTTACCTAATGTATGCAAATGAAGTGATCACTACATTCTGGAAGGAAATGAATAAATTTATGGTAATAAGATTCAAAAATACTAATGATATTTTTATAACACATCAACAGCTTCAGTAATGAGATTTTTTATGTTTTGGTAAAAATTAAAATAGTTTACATCATTTAAAACATATTATGCATCTTAAATAAGTATTCTGGTTTTAGAATGAGGTAAATTCATTCAAGTTATGTTAGATTTTTTTTAATGAATTTGTCTCGATGTTTTTAAAATACTAAAAATAATATTTTACTACTGACTAGGTTTTTTTTTTAAATTTTATTTTTTATAATAAATTGACATAATTGCATTTTTGGATTTGATCTAATGTCACAAATTATCCTAGTGTGGGTTGATTGCCTATTAAAAAAAACTCTTTCATATGTTGTAGGCAGCAATTAAGAGGATCATGTGTGTTCTGATTATTTTAAAACTAAAATCTGTAAATTAGATTAATTATCACAACTTTTCAGTCTACAGCTATAAAAAAATTGTCAGTTAAAAAATAATAACTCAAATTGAAATCAAGTACACAGTTCTGCACTTAAATAACAAAAGAATCATTTCTTTGAAGAGCAAATTCTCCTCAAAGGCGATTTTTATGTGTAAAATAATACTTCTCTTTTAACCCTTTGAATTCCATTTTTTTTGTATGACATACCAGTAACTCCAAAGAAGGGTTTTAAGCAAAATTAAGAACAAAAATTAAGCAGTTTATATAATTGAAAAAATTTTTTATTGAAAAGGTGATGAATTAATGGACTCACAAATGATAAGAGATATATTTTTATTACCTTTTATCACCATATAAAAAAAAAAAATTGACATTTTTTATATTTTATAATTTTTTAATGTATGATATTTGTAAAAACAGTCTCCCATATGCATTCTTGGTTTATCGTGACAAGTGTCTCAGAATTCACTAGTTTCACATCTTCCGCCTTTTTGTGATCTTTTTGAGCACACTACACAATCCCTCTTTGTACCTTTCTTTAAGACATGTAGTTTTCCATTCAACCGAGTTCCAGATGGAGAAGAAATAGAAACTCTACTAGGATGTTCTCGAAAATCACAACCAGTCGGTTTTATGGTTTTATATAATATATAAGAGTTTATAGAGCATATCTACATACCCCAAAAAAATAGTTTCAAAGAAAGGGATTCTGCTATTGTGTCTGGTAGACCAGTACTCCTGCATATTTGCGAGAGGCATTGCCCCCATATTCAAAAGCACTCAAATGAAAGCCCAGAATTCATATATTTCTACATCATGCCAATTCTGCCATATAGAGTTTGTGAACAATACCTTTGATTGCAGTTTGGTTCTTGCATAAGTATTAGTTTCCCTTAAAATTTCATTGACCAGCTCGTCTGTGAAAAATAATTTTAAATAGTGGATAGTTTCTAAAATTGTTGAAGAAACCTGTGGTCCTGTATTCTGTGACCCAATATCGAAGTTTATGGTGTTTAGATGATCATCTGCTTCCGTCATATCAACCCATTCATCCTCTTGCAGATCATCCAGAGCTGAAACACTCTGACTGCTACTTGATGACTCAAGGACACGCACTTTTGGTTTTTTATGTCCTCTGAAATCTGTTTCATCACTATAACTCTGATTGTCACTTGCTTCTGTTATATGTATAGCAGTATACACGACTGAACACCAGTAGTGACTATATAGAATTCATGTGATGATGTTTATACCTGTTCAAATAGGGATTAGGACCTTTTTTCAACAATAAATGTACCTATTGTTTTTTGTCACCGCTACAGCGCCAACAGAGTACAAAGGGCTAATTGATGAATTGAAAAAGGTTGAATAGTAATTTGTATTGTATTGATAAGTAGGAAGTGGCTATGACCATCAAATTGATTTCCCTGCATCTGCATATAGATATGTAAAAACATAATTGGTAATAAAATTTATCAGAGAAAGATGAAAGAAAATCTGTAGATCTTCTTATATGTTATATTAACCTATTCGACTTATGGTAGTGTTCATTAATTTTAGAATAAGCTCTCAAAAAGAATAGTCTTCCAATGTTAACTCCATGTATTTATTTATATATCAAGACGTATCTGCATGTTGGAAATAGAAACAATAGTCTTGATTATATTGGCATAGGTGGTGCTTTTATAATTAAGATAAACAAAAATTACTTAAATATTTTACAGATATTGATATTTGACACATATTGATACTTTACTTCTTTTATATACAACATATATAATGTTCAAAATTGCCATTTCAGTTTCTTCCCTCAAGATGAAGGATATTGACTAAGATATCCTTACTTAACCATAGTTGGCATATGTAATTTCCACTTACACATGGGATGCCTTTGTTTAATTAATTTTAGGAGATCAATAATTCCACTATTCGATGCGTAGATTAAAATTTGAGTATTATTTTTATGATTAATTTTTTTGAGTTTTATCTCAACTTATTATATTTTTCTCTTATTGGGTATAACAAGTATTAACATGATGATACAATAAAAAATAATTAAACAAAATAAACCTTTAAAATATGTCCGTTGGGCATGTGTTCTTCATATTCGTTACCCAAGGTAAATGTCTGTGTAGTAGTTCGCATCATTGACGCATTAGTCACAATCCATTCATCACCCTCTTGCGATATCTCAAGAGTTGGCGAAGACATTGCCATCATTTTACGTGGCAAATATGGTACTCCTAAAAATAAAATATAATATCATAAAATAAAATTTCAATACTATAAAGGTGCTTTCAAATTTTAATACTATAAAGATAAATATCCTAAATGTCAGATAAATTCAGCACGTAGCTTCTTATCAATAATGAGATATCAAATGTCCAGGTAACGTATGTACAGGTTTAAATGCTGATGTTCTTTTCAAATTATGACAATTCACTTAAGTCAACAAAATAAAGCCTGCTTTGTGATTGAAGAATAGTCATAGTTCACAGTGGTATTGGACTGTTACAAACTTCTAGGAGTTATGATTGCTTAGAATTAAAAAAAAAATCTTGAGACTTTGATAATACCAATATCCTACAAAATTTGTAAAATTATTTAATTCATTTGGAAATTATAATATGCCTCAGAAGTTTGCATTCTCCATAAGCTAAAATTGAAATATGGCCCAATAAATACAAAACGGTTCCTGAGATATTTATGGCATAGAATAGAAACTATTCAAAATATGCATACCATATTAAACTTGAAACAGTAAGTAATTATAGATACCTCGAAACAAGGCAGTACACTGTTATTTTTAATAAAAGAACTATAATACAATTTTGAGTGCCCCTCAATATTATACTTAGTTTTTATGTTCCATCATCTATTCTATGTACCAACTTGCAGAACCAATGTGATGGCTAAACATTATGTGACGCGAAGTTTAGAAATACTGAAACAATTGAGTGACACAGCACAAATATGTCAAACATGCAGCCTGCCAACAATAAGTCTGTGGCAAGCTGAGACTTTTTGAATTTTTTTTAACTTTGAGACGGGAAATAAATTAATTAGTTATTTTCAAGTAAATTTATTTTGTTTTTTGTTTAATATTGAAAACATAGGGCCTAATGCAAACTAGCTTTTGTGACCCGTGGTGCAAAACGATATGCCTGGCTTAGCAATATGATAAGAATCCTCCTAAGTGATTCATAAGCATATATCATACCATAACGTCATTTCCCTGTCGAGGTAGCAGACTTTCCTATCGCAACACATCTTTCGCCTCTTTTACATCAATACACATTCTCACACAACTCTTACAATTTATCTGACTACTTACAAAATATCATTTCTTTCTTACAAAATATAATTCACTTGATCCAACTATACTTTCTCTACCACGGATTTTCTCTACCACGCCTTCCACTCACATTAGCACTGTATATTTGTTTTTTTAGTCTTTTGTCATTCTTTCTTTCCAAGGTGTGGCACAGAATAAAGTGAACTTTTGTGTCCTTCGTATTAGCGATATTGTGTATGACCTTACAACTAATTTTATCACTTGACATAAAACTCTATCTCTATAAAATTCAAATTATTCAGGATTTAAATGAAGCAGACTTTGTTACAAGGTTAGATTTCATGGCTTAAATGCTTGAACAGTTCTCCAGGTTTAACAACATACTCTTTTCAGATGAAACACATTTCCATACGAATGGCTTTGTCAATAAGCAAAATTGCCACTATTGGAACGATGAAAACCCAAGACTGAAACACCAAAGACCACTCCATTGTGCACGGGTAACACTTTGGGCAGCCATATCAGTGTCGGGAATAATCAGTTCTTATTACTTTGAGGATGCTCGAGGCCAACCAATAACTGTTAATTTGAAGTGTTACATCCAAATGCTGAGATTTGTTTACTGTGAAATTCCAAGAATTTCCGGGGTACAATTTGAGAACATGGTTTCAATAGGATGGGACCACTTGTCACATGTCCAATAACATCTCTGTAGTCATCTCGATGACATTATTTAGAAAAAATAAATTCCCAATATTTTATTACATGTTTGCAGTAATAAAAGTTGATTACAACAAACCATTATTTTATTATGAATATTTCAAAAGTGAACTTCAATCTGGGTCACCCTGTACACGTCCAAACCATCTCAGAGTGCTCTTCTTTATCTTACTCTACATATCAGCCATAAGTTCACATTCATCTCTAATTACTTCATATGTATAAATCAGAAATTCACATAATGTGGAGTTATAGTAAAAAGAAAAATATTTTAATAAACTTAAATTCGCAAAAGTATCATTTGGATCCTACAAGTACTTCAGGTTCAGAGAAAAAAAAATCGTGGTTCATTTCAGTTAGTATTTTCTATATTCAAATATTTTTATATCAATAAAAACTTTTTTTGAATAAATCCTTTGTTTCTATTATTTTTCTAGGGGTTAGCGCAATGTAAGTCATAAAATAAACACCTCATACGTTCATTGGGTGAACAGACTTCTAATTTCAAAAATAAAGTTAGATTATGATTTGAAATTTAACATCAGACAAGAAAAATAAGGGATAATTAATTAATTCGAATTTCTTACCCACAGCCGCAAAGTATTCGTCGGTATTTTCGTTGCGCACATGTTGGTATTTTCCAATGATCTTAGCCATTTTGACGTCAATGTCAACTGAAATGCAATTCGTCAATGTAAGATAAATTCTGCACGTAGCTTCTTATCAATAAGGAAAATTAAGCATAACTAGATATTAACTTGAATATAATCTTTTTATCTCACGAAATGAATACAATGTATATATTTGTTCTCATTATTCACTCCCGATGTCAAAATAATGGGCTTAGATATAAATCAACTCTCAAAATACAAACCTTGATAAACAGAAATCCGTTCAAAACAGGTCTTAATGAAAATATGTAATTAGCAAACAATGACAGATGTGTCACAAACTCGTGGAAAAACATAACAAACCGGTTCAATTGCCAGATGAAGGTTTAACATGGCCGTTTTTAAAGGTAACGCTTGGAATACTTGACAAGTTTTCGAAGGATCAAGATTTTTTAAACTTATGACATCTTTTGTACATTGAAAAATTATACGTATTGCATATTTTTGTATGATTTACAGTTTTCGAAAAATCCGCCATGTGTAAGAATGAGAATGTGTCGTAGAGAAATATTTTTTAAAGCTATAAAACTGATTCTAAAAAACATTTTTCAGTTTCTGGAAATATATTCGAATATAATATCAATGAAAATAAAAGTAAACATGAAAGAAAACATTTACATGGAATATTTTCTATTGCTACTTACATGTCAATTGTACACATTTCATCTGTGAATGTATTTTACTAACAGTTTTATCTATTTTTCTAATTGCTACACAATAGCCACTAAACTTTTGATTGTTCCTATTACATGTTTTTTGTTTTCAAAAACTAAGGAAGATAAACAGACTTGCTTTATATTTTTTCTTACAAACTAGGTCAAGGCTTAAATAAAATATACTTTATTTAAATCTTGACCTAGTTGGTAAAAAAAACTATCTTCCAACTCGGGGGCTGGAAGACAGTCCCAAGATATCAAGATTTTACAAAAACGATTCCAGTTAGATTTTCACTTAAGGTATTTTTAACATATTTCTGGTCAGTTAGAGGAGCTTGCCACGTGGCAATAAGTCCGTCATGTTGGTTACAACTAAACGGTAATAAAAAGTATGCATATACAAAGGATTGATTTTAGTTGTAATATTGTCAAATTATTCCAAAATATTTACTAAACCAATTGATACATGCAGTTGTTCTTAAACAGAAAAGTAAACCACTCAGATCTTGAAATATTTTTTGCCTCTTAGATTAAATATTTTGGCGTCAAAATTTTGAATATTTGTCGTTTTTTTAACTTTCCCTTAGTATTGTATTATTTGGTAGGATTGCTAAATTAAACCAACTTTTAATTTTAAGGTATGGCAATTCAATCGAATGGCGCCAATTAATTGGTTAAAATTTGACAGTTCTCTGTGTTATTTAGTTTATTCCAAGTTATTTCACAATATTATAATTCTGGTTTTAACTTGATCTACCGTTTTAGTAAAATCATGAATGAACACAATAGAATTGTGGTGTTGATCGATATGGATTGTTTTTATTGTCAAGTTGAAGAAAAAATCAACCCCAATCTCAAGGGTAAACCGATTGCAGTCGTGCAGTATAACGACTGGAAAGGTGGAGGGTAAATATATTTTTACATTAATATTCATAGCATAGTAAATATGGATTATTCTTAATTCTCTTGTAAGAATATGTAGGGTTAAATTGTGCAACCGTGTTCAATAAAATGTCTAATATCACTGGGTTTTTCTTGGTCAAAAATCCCTTCAACATACATACAAATATACCATTCCGCTGTTTCCCTGTTGGGGTAAACAGAGGACAGATCGCCTTACTTTCCTACAATATCTCGATTAAACGGGTCTACATATATTTTACTTCCTCAACATCAATACAACTTCTATTTCTCTGAAAATTATACTTCCATATTTATCATGTGGCCATTCGAAGACCAACTTCACACTTTTAATTTGGATCTTTGGCTTGTTGGTCAACGGTGAGTCTCTTGGACTAAAAATATATCGCAGTGTTTGCTGATTGTCAGAAAGAAGTTCCTCTTTTAAATCGTATATGCCTTCTAAATTTACTGAAGTTGTCAATCATAGTGTTTTAACCTACAGTTCTTTGACATTGGTTTTGATGTTCCATGGTTTGAAGAGTTGGCCATTAGTAAGTTTCTGATGTTTCCAGGGGGCGTCTGACTGTGATGTGTTTTATTTCCTGTTGTATCATTCAGAGCTAAATTTATATGATTTTTTTTGTATCTATTACATATTGCTTTTTCAACACAATTTACGTAGAGACCTCTTCATGGCTTTATTGATTGCCAAATTTTATGTAATTTTACTATTGGTTAAAAAAAGGTCATTTGTATTTTATTAATTATAATTAATCAAGTGGGCACCCTTTACAATATTTATTTGTTTCTCATCCATAATCATTTATATTTTTTCTAACCTTATTTTAGAATAATAGCAGTAAACTACTTGGCCCGAGCAAAAGGCGTCACTCGTTCAATGCGAGGTGATGAGGCAAAGGAGATATGTCCAGATATAGAGCTGCCCAAAGTGCCATGTGTTCGAGGAAAAGCCGATATATCGAAGTATACTTCAGCAATTTTATTTTATATGTATAGTGAACCTCTTTTCAGATGTTTTCAAAGGGAGCAGTCAGTGAAATTTTCTTCTCAAGAGTGTACTATTTAAACATGAATTTATAATATAAAATAAATTTTTCATAATATTTCTTAACAGTTGCAAAATAACATAGCTATTATTAAAAAAAAATAAGCATAACAGGTTGATTTATGTTTCACAATTTATGATTTTTTTGTTCATATTTATTGGGTGTACAAATAAGTCACCGCCGTTTGACAAAAGTTGGCGCCACCAGTAAGTTATGGTTAAAATTGTCAGATGTAAAATGTCATTATCGTAAGGTTGGACATCTGTCAACAACATGACCTTGAAATATTAGTGAATTTTTATCAGTATAACATATT
This sequence comes from Odontocerum albicorne, assembly GCA_949825065.1. Classification (NCBI taxonomy): domain Eukaryota; kingdom Metazoa; phylum Arthropoda; class Insecta; order Trichoptera; family Odontoceridae; genus Odontocerum; species Odontocerum albicorne. The sequence continues at coordinate 20,463,155 of OX463840.1, forward strand.
TTTTTGTGTTCGAAAATGTCAAGTTTTGAGCCGAATAAGCGTCATTTGCGGGAACTTTTTCAATTTGAAGAAATCTGCAGCTGAGGCGCATCGATTGCTTGTAGAAGCATATGGTGAGGCTGCCTTAAGTGAGAGAAGTTGTCGTGAGTGGTTTCAAAAGTTTAAGAACGGTGAATTTGACATCGAAGACAAAGAACGTAGTGGAAGGCCGAAAGTGTACGAAGACGCGGAATTGGAAGTATTATTGGATCAAGATTCGTGCCAAACGCAAGAAGAACTTGCACTTACATTAGGAGTGACTCAACAAGCAATTTCACATGGGTTGAAATCATTGGGAATGATTCAAAAACAAAGAAATTGGGATTCATATGAACTGACACGGAGAAACTTTGAATGCCAATTTTCCACATGTGAAATGCTGCTTGCCAGGCATAAACGAAAGGGTTTTCTGCACCATATAGTCACTGGTGATGAAAAATGCATCCATTATGATAATCCAAAAAGGAAGAAATCATGGGGATCCCCTGGTCATGCTTCAACATCTACGGCTAAGCCAAATATTCATGGAAAAAAACTCTTGTTGTGTATTTGGTGGGATCAGCTTGGTGTCGTGTATTATGAGTTGCTCAAACCGAATGAAACCATTGCTGGGGCTGTCTACCGAACATAATTGATGAGATTGAGTCGAGCACTCGAGGAAAAGCGCGCCCACTACTACGCCAGACACGACAAAATTATTCTCCTGCATGATAATGCTAGTCCACATGTTGCGGCACCGGTCAAAACCTATTTGGAAACACTCAATTGAGAAGTTTTACCCCACCCGCTGTATTCACCAGACATTGCTCCTTCTGATTACCACTTGTTTTGATCGATGACGCATGGCCTGTCTGAGCAGCACTTCACATCATATGAAGATACCAAAAATTGAGTCGATTCGTGGATAGCCTCAAAAGATGATGATGATGACTGACGCGGTATTCGTATGCTGACAGAAAGATGGGGAAAAGTAGTGGCAAGCGATGGGTACTACTTCGAATAAAACATGAGGTTCCGTTCTTTCACAATAAATGCCCATTTTTTTATAAAAAACGGCGGAAACTTATTTGTACACCTAATATAATAAAAGATTGACTCAATGATTGCTTGGGTTGCAACAATTTGTTGAACTTAGTGCTAGAACATTGTTCACTGCATTATATGCAGAATACTCGTAGTCATGAACAAATCAAATTTAAAACAGAAACAAAATAAATAATAATTTTAGAGATTGAAAAACATTTTTATAGGGTTTCTCTGTGCATTAACATTTATTTATTTATAATTTAACCGTTAAAATATACAAGATCAGAAAACATTTCAACAAAAACTATTAAACAAGCAAAAAAAATATTGCAAACATAAATTCATGAAAAAAAACTATTTACAATACTGTAGACACTAAAATTAAAAGTAAGCCTTCAATCAAATAAATCAAACCTAATACTAATTTAAATGATTTACATATATTTTTTTTACGGACTACTTTATACACACTGATTAATAGGTTGAGGCTTTTTAAAATAAAGGAATAGGTTGTGTGCTATATTCTTATTAAAAAAAAAATAAGAAAATTGAAAAAAAAAATTAACAATATAATTAAATATTAGTCATTTAGGTTACATTTATTTTATTGCAAATAACTTTTAAGAGAAGTGTAAAGAAGGTTAAATCTTAAAAATAAATTTAATTATAATCATAATCCATTTTGCACAAATTCCAAATGATATTCCAGTTTCTAACAAAAGTCAACTTAAATTTTTTTTATTCAATTATTGTATTAATAATATCTTGAAACCTCTATTTTAGATATCGTGATGCTGGCAAAGATGTGGCACTAGTTTTACAAAAGTTCACATCATTATTAGAAAGAGCATCTATTGATGAAGCTTACCTAGATATTACAGAAGCTGTAAGTATTACTGTAGATAGGTTTTCTTATCACCTTCTTCCTTAGGGCATACCTTATTATTGAAGTTGAGTACTTATTCAAATATTGCTCTTCTATGAACAAACTCCCAGTATATAGTACAATTTAAAAGACTAATAGATTGAAGTAGAAAAATTTATTGAAATGTTCATTTGATCCTTATACCCATAAGTAGTTCATTCGACACCCATAAGTAACGTAGTTTTTTCAATGAAATTCAAAACAATTTTTCTTATACTTTATTTAACTTTTCTTATACAAAATAATTCCCCATATTATCTATAACCTTCTGCCACATTTCTTTCAAATCATCCATGCCCTTCTTGTAAAATTCAGCGGGTTTTGACTGAAAATAATCGAAAACGGCTGTATTCACCTCTTCTAAGAAATTAAAATTTTGATCTCTTAGAAAATGTTCCATAGAACGAAATAAGTGAAAATCAGATGGTGCGAGATCCGGCGAGTTTCGAGGATGCAACAGGGTGACCCAACCAACATCCTGAAGTTTTTCACGCGTCAATTTCGCAACATGAGGTCGCACATTATCGTGCTGAAGAGTAATGGTGCGTCTATTCACCAAAGCTGGCCTCTTTTGGTGCAATGCTTCATTCAATCTATCCACACAATAACACTTTTTTAGAATGCAATGACCGTTTAGGGATTGAAACAGCCTTTTGTCCGCGTTTTAACCATTTTAACCTTTTATTTTTCGTAACGTTTGAATAGAAAACCCATTTCTCATCACCAGTCACTAAGTCACAAAGAATAAGGCTTAATTGTTCTTTTTCTTGCAATAATCTGCTGATGCTGAGCCGTTGAGCCATGTTGCGGTCAGTCAATGCGTGTGGGACCCAAACACCTTCTTTTTGAATCTTGCTCATCTTCTTTAGAATCCTCTGAGTACTGTACCAGGATGTACCGACCTTTTCCGATAATTTTTCAATGGTCAGCATCGGATCGTCTTCGTTTGCAGACTTCAGGGCTGCTTCATCCGCCTGGACGAGTTGTCCACTTCGAGGCTTGTTTTCCAAACACAAATCACCAGATTTAAAATTTTTGAACCATCGTTGGCATTTCCTGACATTCAATATGTCACCGTAAATCTTGCAGATATCCTTCGTAGCCTCTCGCTTTCTTTTTAAAATGCTATTGAAAAAGTATACAGCTCTGCAGATGTTGTTCCGATGGACTCGTCTCTTCCATTGTCTTCAGAGGGATAAAAGAAACCGTTTTTTTTGTCTCAAGGCCACGAGCAGGTAGCCGCTACACAAGAGAAACTAATAACACGTCCTTACTGCCTAACAGACTGAAGGAGACTATTTTAAAGATGGTACATCAACAAAAACGACATTACTTATGTGTATCCCTATTATAATAGTAGAGCTTGTAAAAAAAATGTCTGATCAATTTAGTGTTCTTTTTTAAAACATGTGTTCCTTAGATAGATATTTTAATATGTTGTCCGGAAAGTAGTTTCGTATTTTTAGGATAGAAGTTGTTAGGACAAAAATTTTATTGCTGACTTAATTTCAAACGTGCTGAATGTATATTATTATGAAAGGTAATAGTTGAGTGCTTTTTTTTAGCCATTGTTTACCCAAATTGCTTGAGCGTTTTCTTTTTTGGGTCATTTTGAAAATGGAACAAAATAAGTGGTTTTTTCGGTCCTTGATGATTTTTTTCTATTGGAAAGGAAAAAATTAGACACAACCAATGGAATCCACTCTGGAAGGCTGATTACTACTGTTGTCGACCAAATCAAGAATTTGATCGAGAAACACAAGCTTTCTACGACACGAGAGATTGCTGAGATACTGAAATGTAAAAACCACTGTCCACAAGCATTTCATGCAATTTTGCATTTAAATTGGACCTAAAAATAGGTAATTAATTTCCGGACAACCCAATAGTTAAATGCAATATTTATGATGTTAAAGTTATATAAAGGATTAAAAAATTCTCAGAATCAGGAAAAATTCTTACATCATATTTTAATGTGCTATTAGGTAGCTTATGTCTACAGTTGGTTGAATTATTCTGCCAAACGGCATAACACTATTTGCCAGATTTCACATTTGGACAGTGATAATTAGCTAACATGGAAATCCAGGAAAAAATTCAAGAGACTAAATACAGTGACAAGATGACTAAGAAATATTTCCTGGAATTGAAGAAGCAATTTGTCAAGTATATCTCATCTTAAGGAGAGTACTTGGAAGTGATCTAAAGGAAATTGCTATAATCTATGATATTAAAGAATATTGATTATACACATATATACTTACTTTTAATATATACCTCTTTGACAGGTTAAAAATCGTATAAGTGCATACCGGAAAAGAAATTCTATTACTACAGACTTGATACCAAACACATTTGCATTGGGTTATACTGATATTAAACAATTTATATCGGATGTTTATAAAATAAATATTTGGGATGATGATTTATCAAATTTTGATCAGGAACACTCCTTAGAACTATTAATTGGTGCTATTATTGTCAGTGAAATAAGGACTGCTGTTTATGAAATCACAGGTATATTTTAAATAATATATTCAATAAACATAAATGATGAAAGCAAGGAGACTTAAGTGCTTATGTTGTTAAGACAAGTGTTGCAAGAACCATTGTCTGTTATGGATACCATACCAGATTGCAGAATACCCTGCCTAAGATGGATGGACAGTGTACAAGAAATATTGGGATTGATGACTGGGGAGAGGTGATGCAGGAGAGAAAAGAGTGCCAGACTTTCCTATCACGGCATATACCTTTTGCCTCTTCTACATCCATACACCTCATTTAACTCCTACGATTTCGCAGACTTTTACATTTTCTTTTTTCAAAATGTCATTCACCTGATCCAACAACACTTTCCTTGGCCTTCCTCTACCACGGATCCCACTAACATTTACTCTATATTTGTTTTTTTAGTCTTTCCTTATTCATTCGTTCTTCATGCCCAAACCATCTCAAAATACTCTTCTTGATCTTAATTAACACATCAATCTTAAGTTCACATGTATCCCTAATCACTTCATTTTGTATTCTGTCATACATTGGCACCCCATGTATTCTTTTCAGTACAATCAATTTTTACAGCATTTATTCAGGTCCTTTCAGTTTGTTTCCACATCTATGTTTCACTTCCATACATCTACTACTATCTTTGGAATATCATCTTAGCAGATTTTGATATGTATATTTTTGTCCGATTTGAGTAAGTATGTTTTTGTGACCCATTCACTTTGTTTTCTATCACTAAACTCCATTCAATATATCTCATAGCTCTTCCATCATGTGAGAAAATATCTAAATAGCAGAATTCCTAAATCAAATAAAGGATGATATATAAGGCTCATTTCCGCATCATACTCCAAGCTTGCTTATACAAATTTTACATCAATCAACCAATCGTAAAAAGATGTAGACATGCAACCTATTAACCTAACTTTATATTAGGTGTACCGGAAAAGAATGTCGTTTTTTCAATGAAAAAATTTGGTGCATTTAATGTATTTATTTATTAAAACTTGGTTCAAAATATAATTGCCATCGTTTGATATAACCTCCTTCCACCTCTCAGTCGATTTTTTAATACCGCGTTCGTAAAATTTAGCTGGTTTCAATGCAAAATACTCAGATATGCCTTTTTTGACATCCTTATAATTTTTGTATTTTTTTCCGTTTAAAAAGTGTTGCATTGACCGGAACAAATGGTAATCTGATGGAACAAGATCCGGTGAATATGGTGGGTGACGTACAGTTGTTACACCTAGGGCTTTAATCTTTTCTTTCGTAATTTTCTGAGGTATGCGGTCGTGCATTATCGTGCTGTAAAAACACTTGTCCATAATTAGCCAGTGCAGGTCTTTTTTTTATTATTTCTGCATCTAAATGCTCTAGTTGATCACAATACACTTGGGCGTTAATTGTCTGGCCGGGTTTTAATGTTTCGAAATAAAGTTTTCTCTTGCAGTCCCACCAAACAGACAAAATACCTTTTTTTGCAGTGAGCCCGGGCTAAGGGGTGGGTTTTGGTACCTGGCCCTTTGAAAGCCATTGTTTCTTGCGTCTTTGGTTTGAATACACACCCATTTTTCGTCAACAGTTACAAGATGTTGTAGAAATGGAGTTTTGGTATTTAATTCCGAATAGTGTGTGCACGCGTTTATACGCTCACCGAGATTCTCTTCACTTAATTCATGACGGATCCATTTTCCTTGTTTCCATGTCTTGCCATTTTTTTTATATGCTCTTGCACGCTTGACCATGAACATCCGAGTTGCTCCGCGAGTTCTTGAATCGTTGAAGTTGGATTTTGCTGAATCAGCTCAGTTTAAACATCACTATCCACTTTAACAGGTCGACCACTAACAGGGTTATTTTTTAGATCAAAATTGCCGGATTTAAATTGTTTAAACCACCTTTGGCATTGACGAACATTCAAAATATCTCCCAGTAAATAACAAATATTTTTTAAAGCACATGTTGCACCTTATTTCTTCATGAAATGGTAAAGCATAATATTTCGAATAAATTCCTCATTCGGTACAAAGCTCGCCATTGTGTATAGGGTTGTAAATGTTTTTGTTTCAAAGTCCAAATACACTCCAGGTATACGTAGTCAGAGAAACAACACAGAACACGTTGTAAAAGTTCGACTGCCGAAGCACAACTGACCACTCAAAAGCGATAACAAAAAAAACGACATTCTTTTCCGGTATACCTAATATACTGTCTGAAATAAATGTATACAAGCCCTGTCATTCTGTGAGCAACACAATGATTGTGGTTAAGTGGGAATACAGTATATTTGTATTATGAAGAACTAATTCAATATATGTTTTTTTTAGGTTTTCAATGTTCTGCAGGAATTGCGCATAATAAAATATTGTCAAAATTGGTATGTGGCATGAATAAACCCAACAAGCAGACAATCTTGCCTCTCCACAATGTACCCACGTTGTTCGAGTAAGTATCAATATTAGTTTTGTTTATATTTAATTTATTTTTATGTACATTTCCATCATACGCAGTACAACCTGACTGGCTTATTGGCATGTGCCAATTAATACCAACCAATCAAACTCACTTTTATATCAAAACACACCCTTGTATACTCGCCATTAAAAAAATAATTGAAGTTGAGTATTCTGTTCAAAATTATTACAATATTGTTAGATTTCATTCTTGAGAAGAGTCTGCTCTCTAAACGGCGCTATATAAATTGTCCTTTTATTTTAGGACTCTTCCTGTTCATAAAATCAAGAGCCTTGGTGGTAAGTTTGGGATTGCGGTGTGTGATGTCCTTAAAATAACAAAAATGAATGAACTCCTCCAATTTTCTGAAAAAGAACTACAAAAATATTTTGATGAAAAGAATGGGTCAGTATTTTTTTTACAAATCTATGCTTGTTATTAATTTCACCTGTGTTACAATTTTTACATTATTAAAACTTAGAATCAAAAAGCATGTGTATATTTTTTCATGTTATTCTTATATCAGTATTTCTAAAGATAATCACACAATATATCAATATTCACTCAGTAGCCTAGTGAAATCACATGTCTTCTAAGATGTTTTGTACTACATTTCCAATGATTAGTATTTTTTCATATTTACCTAGTTAATAAGTAAATTGGAAATATTCCTGATCTTGTTATTTTCATGCATTTTGAAAAACATATCAGGAATGTGAATATCCTGCATTGTCTTTCATTCTGTTAAAGTTTCCCATATACTCCAGTTCTGGTATAAATGTGTTTATTTGAAATGTTGATATTTGATACAGTTTAAATATTATAATCAAATTAAACAAAAAATTAATTAGTTCACACTTTCCTTTAAGTTGGCTTGGTTATGTTTACAAAGATAGTTAAAGAGCTCACCTATCCACTGACATGTGAATAATATTCATTTTAAAAAATCATGAAAAAAAGTCATATGCAGGGATGCTCATTAGTTCTGTTCATTAATAAGGCACTGCAAACAACCTAACTATCAATTGTATGAAAAATTGACATGTAACACATTGATCAATAAGTCCCGGGACTAACCAACAGATGGCGCCTCTAATAACAAATCTCAGTTAGTACCAACCTTTAGAAGGTACGTGTCAAACTTTCATGACATTCCGACATTGTGTCATTGAGTTACAGTGGTTTTAATGACGCTACTTTTGCTATTTTCAAAACAATGGAAAAAACCGAATTTCGTGTGTTGATAAAACATTGCTTTTTAATGGGAAAAAATACCGTTCAAACTCAGCGATGGCTTGAAGAGTGTTATCCGGGCTCTGCTCCGTCGAAAACAACCGTTTGTCGGTGGTATGCTGATTTCAAACGCGGTCGTACAGACACAACTGATGCTGAACGCTCTGGTCATCCAAATGAGGCTGTTACACCAGAAAACATTAAAAAAACCCTCAAAATCGTGATGGAAAATCGCAAAGTAAAGTTGCGTGAGATAGCTGACATCCTGAAGATATCATTTGGTAGTGTTTACACTATTTTGCATGAACATTTGGTCATGAAAAAGCTTTTTTCAAAATGGGTGCTGTGTTTGCTCACAATAGAACAGAAACAACAACACATTGATGATTCAGAGCGCTGTTTGGCACTGTTTATGTGAAATAAACAGAAGTTTTTGCATCAGTATGTGACAATGGATGAAACTTGGATCCACCACTATACTCCGAAATCAAATCGGCAGTCAGCTGAGTGGAGAGCAGCTGGTGAAAGTCATTCGAAGCGACCAAAAACTCAACAGTCGGCCGGGAAGGTTATGGCCTCCGTATTTTGGGATACGCATGGTATAATATTCATCGATCACCTTGAAAAGGGAAAAACCATCAATAGCGAATATTACATAGCGTTATTGGTGCGTTTGAAGGCAGAAGTTGCAAAAAAACGGCCCCATATGAAGAAGAAAAAGTTCTCTTTCATCAGGACAATGCACCGTGTCACAAGTCGATAGTAACGATGGCCAAATTGCATGAGTTGAACTTTGAATTGCTTCCGCACCCACCGTATTCTCCAGATTTGGCCCCCAGCCACTATTAGCTGTTCGCAGACCTCAAAAAGATGCTCCAGGGAAAGAGATTTGGCTCCAATGAAGATGTAATTGCCAAAACTAACGCTTATTTTGAAACCAAAGATAAATCGTTCTACACGGCTGGCATAGAAAAGTTAGGAAAGCGTTGGAATGAATGTATCGCTCTTGAAGGAGACTATGTCGATGAATAAAGAAGAATTTTGGCAAACAAATGTTGTTTTAGTAGTTAGTCCCGGGCCTTATTGATAGATGTGTTACATTAAAAATAAGTTTGTGATCAACAATTCTTCCATTCCAAGGGATTCATTATTTTTCCTGTTAGTAATTTCTTCCTTGACTAAATGGTTTCATATTTCGAAAGGAGTAAAGCAAGGATGCATAGAAATGTGTCCATTAAGAAGAATACAGGGCAAAACAATGTTTGACAGAATATAATTAATATACTAATATGTAATTTTATTTCACAATCCTAATATATACATTTTTATATATTAAAATGTCAGAGTACAATAAAGAATTGTGTAATAAATAATTTTGTCTATATTACTTTTGTAGATCCTGGCTATACAACATTGCTAGAGGTATAGATAATGAACCAGTTACACCTCGTCTTACCTCAAAAAGCATTGGATGTTGTAAAAAATTTGCTGGAAAAACTGCTATTTTGAATTTAGCATCACTCATACATTGGTTAGGTGAGCTGGGAGATGAAATTGAAGATCGCTTAAAAATAGACTCTTTAGAGAATAATAGATACCCGACTCAAATGGTTGTTAGCTTTACAAAACAACTGATAAATGGAAAGGATGTGTCATGCTCTCGTTCACTTAATGTTAAAAAAGGCAGTGCGTTGTGTGGAAAATTTCTTGCTGAAAATTCATTGCAGTTAATAAAAAGAGATTCTAAGCCATTCACTCCAACAGAATGTCAAAATATTGAAGGTAAGACCAGCGTTATCTTAATAATTTTTTTAAACAAGAATATTTAAAAGTGAACATAGAATGTCAATAATCATTTTGCCTTCAAAATTTGCTTAAGAAAAAACATTCAAGTTTTGCACACTTCACATAATTTCTGCTTTGATAGAAGCCTAAATGTATGACATGATCATTTGGGTTAATTTAAAAAGACCTAAAAACATTTTTAGAATTTGTTGAAATGTTTTCTCACTAAGTACGAGGGTCATCCAGAAAGTAAGGTTGCAACATTTATGTAGGATCGAAAAATGCTTGTATTTAATTGAAATTCACAGGATACTTCACAAATATATTAAACTATTTTTCAACATAATCGCCGTCGAGATCGAAACATTTCTGTAGTCGGGGAACCAGCTTTTGTATGCCAGTGTCATAGACGTCCGCCGCCAGCTCTTTCAGCCACTTCTTCACAGCTTCCTCAACCTCCTGATCGTTGGAAAATTGTTGGGGTGTAGTGACACGCCCACGTCTCATCCCCCGTCACGATAGAGTTCAGAAAAGCTTCTCCCTCCTGTGCAAAACGATCCAAAAATTCATGCGTGGCGGTCACGCGATTTTGACGGTGCTCCGGTGTGAGCATTCTGGGCACCCATTCTTGTAACCAAGTTTTTTCCGACACAATATTACCAAGGAGACTTTGAGAAATGTCAGGAAATTCTTCGTAAAGGTCGTCAAGCGTCACACGACGGTCATTTCGAACTTCTTTTTCAATTTTTTGCACAAATTCGTCAGAAATCACTGCCTTGCCTCGTCGTGAGTATCAGTACGGCCTTCTCTGAACAACCTTACCCACTTCGTGACATGTTGTCGACTCATCACATCACTACTATAAACTTCCACGAGCTTCCGATGGATATTCGCGGCGGTATTATTCTGCAAAGTCAAAAAACTGATGACCGCGCGGGTCTCGCACGGACGAGAGTTGGCGGGAGCGCGCGACGACCTCTCCATTGGAAGAATTTACTGTGACTGAACAAAATGGCCGACAAACACGCGGGACCAAACAAACTGACCGTTAGGATCCCCCCTACACGCCAAGTTCACCAACTTCGAAACAAGAAAATTCCCCCGGCCTCAGGAGCCCTTGTAACCTTAGTTTCTGGATGGCCCTTGTAATTTTTGTATGAAAAAAATATGTAAACCAAATAAATTTTAGAATTTGATCGTAATAATGAAAATTTCACTATAGCAGAGTTTGACTATTTCAACTATATTTTAAAATAGATACTTATTAAATGCTAATATAAACACTGTCAAGGAGAAATCCGTGCCAAGTGGAAGAAAAAAACTTACAAAGAAAACTATATTTTTGTATATCTAATCTCACCATGGTTTAAAAAATATAACTCTTGCAGATCAACAGCTGGTTATACTATCACATCCAATAAAGTATCTTGGAATAAGTGTTGGTAAATTTGAGGAAATTAATGACTCGCCAAAGGAGAAAAACATTGTACATTTTTTTAGTGTAAGTTTAATAGAAAAATCAGTATCTGAAGAAGATTGTGTCCAAAAAACAACAGAATGTATTGAAAAATCTTGTGAAGTAGACAATACAGACATTGCTGTCAAAGAAGATCCATATATCAATTGTAATAAAAAAAACTACGTTGAAACAAAAAATAGTAAAATGTCTTCATTAGCAAGACAGGAATCTTTCTTTATGAAATATTTAAAAGGAAATGACAAACCAGGAACATCTTTAAATTATGATCAACACATTCAAAATGAAAGTATTGCTGTATGCTCAAATAATATAATGAAAAATTATGATAATATTGTTCCATCTGAAAATCAAGTGGAAAAGGATGATTCGGACGAATCATGCAATTCAGATGATTCTGTTTGTACAATTGAACGAGAAATAAACAGAAGTAGATTGCTGAGCGGTTCGGAAAAGCCAACTGTAGATGTTCCAAGACCACGTGTTACGCAAAACTTTTTCAATCCGTCAGATGATGAAAACTCTGAAATCACCATCTTACATGATGATAAAAGTAATGAAGAAAATATTATCATCTGCCAAGAATGTAAGAAAAATATTCAGCAAAGTGAATACTCTGTACATCTTGATTACCACTTAGCCTTAGCCCTCAGACAAGAAGACAGAGAATCAAATAAGAAAACATTTACCCAAGTAAATAATCAGAAAGCACGTAGTTCAAAAAGTAACAAATCAGTCAAAAGTAAAGTTGATGCAAAAAACAGTGATATAAAGAACTTTTTTAGTAATCCACCTGATAATAATGATAGTGCGCCAATGGAAACTTGCCATGAATGTGGAAAAAATATCAAATTAATAGAATACTCTGAGCATCTTGACTACCATGAAGCAAAAAGATTGTCTTTAGAAATCAATAGTAATATTTCATTTGCAATAAATAAAAGTATTAATGAAAGATCATCAAGTAAGAGAAAAAGAGATGAGGCTACCAAAAAAAGCAAAAAAGATAACAGTCAATCAAAACCTATTAGTGCTTTTTTTCGGTAACTATGTTCTGAAAATGACACTTTCATTAATTAACTCTGTGTACATCATTTTATGTCTTATCTCCTTATACATAGAATTAAATAAAATTTATGAGATTTATTCCCAAAATGCAACATCATAAACATTGCCAATTTTTATGCTAACAATTCGCAAGCCACATATTTTATAATATATACTACCCTATAAGTTGACCAAAAGAATCCAGTTTATCATCAATGTCGAATGTGATTTTAGTTTTCATTTATATTGGTTTAGTATAAAAAAAATCACTTGTTTTTCAACACCTATTTGAGATCTTGATTTCACTATAAAATTGTTTTCTGAGCATTTAAAGATATATTCTCAAGTTTACAGTTTTTGTTCACTATGAGAAATTGAACATAAACGATTCCCCCATTTCTACATCGGTCAAATGTACAAAAACCATAGAAACCAAAACAAAATAATCAAGAAAAAACTAAAATGCTCTGAAACATGTTTTTTTACATTTTTGATGAAAGAAAAGGATCTTCAAAGTTCCAATGAAATCCGGCAATATAAATAGTCTTCTAATTAAGAAACTTAGTTTTCTGAATACATATTTCATTTTCGGGAATAGACTAATACTAGATTATTAATATATGATTTATATTCAATAAAAAATTAATAAATATCTACTAAGAATAAAAATTTAATAATTTTTATGAATAATATATTTTTTCCTCTATATTGCACCCATTTTCTGTGGTGGAGGTTGGAAAATAGGTAAGCACATTGAGAGACAAATAAATGTTCTTGATAAAATGAAGGCCATGGGATCATACCCCACCTGTAGAAATATTGTTTTTCAACTTGGTATTTTCAAGGAAAGCTACATTGTGCAGTGTTTCCGCCCTTATTATAAATGGTTATTTATTTTATATGGAATGGATGAGGTGTCGAAAAGATGCATGATTCTTCTCTTCTTGGGTTTTGAGAGAAGGTGCAAGGTTATTATACAAAAAGAATGATAAGGATGCATGAAAAAGTATAAATTGTAAGTTTACGAGCGGTATGAGTTAGATTAAGATAGGGTTGACACATGTGTAACTGTATACATGCCTGGCAACTCTGTGATTTAACCCTTATAACTCCAGAGGCGACATATAGTCGCCATGGTAATTATTTTAATAACTCCAGAGGCGACTATATGTCGCCATTTTTTATGGTTGTATTGTTTACATAAACAAACATCTCGGGACACCCAGGAGCAGGTATAAACATGTTACATTAGTTTCACAACAACTGTTCTACTGTTTAGACGTGTTTCGGTTGAAAAATAATCAGTACGCACCCTTTTACACCGTTGAGATTACACAAGTTTTTTTTTTACCCTCTAAAATAATGGAAAAATCGCAACTGAGTGAAAGTGAAGACGAATTTATTTTAAATGTATATAGTGATGAAAGTTGTGATAGTAACATCAATATTCAGACCTCTAGTGATGAATCAGAGTACATTGGTCATAAAAAACGCAGAGTTGGTCCTCTTCTATCATCAGATAGTTCTTCAAGTACTACAAGCGCTCAAGATTCACAAGACGATGAATGGATTGATATATCCAATACGGTGGATTCTCCTGACATTATAAATTTTGACATCGGAGCTCAGAATGTCGGACCAAATGTTCCTTTAACAATCAAAGAACCAAGTCAATTTTTCAAATTATTTTTCACGGAAGAAATTGTAACGGAGATAATACGGGAAACAAATGCATATGCAAAAGTCAAACTTCAATCAAAAGTTCTAACTGCAAATTCTATTTGGCAAAATTGGCGTGATGTACAAAAAGATGAATTTTGGGCATTCATTGGGGTCATTTTAAATATGGGAACAATGCCACTTGCCAATATGCAAGAATATTGGTCTACTAGAGATAATTCCAGAGTCCCATTCTTTGCAAATATTTTCACGAGATCTCGATTTCATCAAATATTCTGGATGTTACACTTGAATACACAAGAAACTGGCCATAGTGATTTAAGAACACGGATTCAGAAAGTCAGTAATTTTTTAGAATATATAAATAAAAAATTTGCTGACTATTTCATACCCAACAAAAATATCTGTGTTGACGAATCAGTAGTGAAATTCAAAGGAAGAATATGCTTCATCACTTACAATCCAAATAAGCCTACTAAATGGGGAATACGCATTTACGTTTTGGCGGATTCTGAAACATCATATGTGTACAGTATTCTTCCCTATTACGGTAGTATTACTACAGAGAATTTACCAAGCCCAGATTTGCCTGTGAGTTCGAGAATACCCATCTACTTGTTCAGAAAAATTTTGGAGAAGGTACCCCATGCACAAGGATACCACTTGTTTACAGACAGGTACTACACAAGTCTTCCACTTGCTGAAGCACTATTGAAGATGAAATGTCATTTAACTGGGACGATACAGACCAACAGAAAAGGCATTCCGATCACCATAAAAAAACCAAAGTTTGGCAATAAAAAAGTTTTGGCTGTAAGAAAAAGAAAAACAATGCTTTTGGCATGGAAGGATAAAAGAATAATTACAATGCTGAGTACTGGTGATTCTGCTGGCATGTCGTCTGTTTCCAGAACAGGGAAGGGAGGTGTTCAATTAGTTACAGAAAAACCAAATGTAGTACGAAACTACACCAAATCTATGGGTGGAGTAGACCGTGCCGACCAGTATGCTTCCACATATTGTTTTCTCAGGAAGTCATTAAAATGGTGGAGAAAACTTTTTTTCTGGGGAATGGAAATTTGCTCAATCAATGCATACATCCTCTACAAGAATATAAAATTGAAAAATAATGAAAAACCACTAACTCATTTGAAATTTGTCAAGAATTTAGTTGATCAGTTGGTAGGAGACTTTCGGGAGCTGCGAAGTAGGCCATCAACTTCTACTTTTGATGTACGACTAGATGGTAAACTTCATGTTTTGCAGAAGGGAAAGAAGAAGGACTGTGTGGTCTGCTCAAATAGAGGCAAAATGGGCAAACGACATGAAACATATGAGTTTTGCGACACCTGTCCTGGAAAACCTAGGATGCATTTAGGGGATTGTTTCCTCAGATATCATACTTTGAAAGATTATAAAACTAAAAAATAATGTTGAATTGTTATTTTTTTTTATCAAAATAAACTCATTTAAACATTTATCTAATAGTTTGAATAAAAAAATTGCATGAAACCTTATTAATTTTTTTTTAAATAAATTATTTCTAAAACCTATCATTTTATAGTAAAATTTCAAAAAAATACCCTGGAGTTGTTGGTATGTCATACAAAAAAAAATCTGGAGTTCAAAGAGTTAAAAAAGGATGAGTTTTGGAATAGTGTGAGAAGAGTGATAGAAAAGAAAAAAGGGATGATGTAATTTTTGTGCGATATTGATAAATTAATGGGTATTACGATGGATTTAAATCTGTAAGAATGATGATACACGACAAATGCTAATGGTAATCATATGTTTCGTCAGGAACACAAATTCCATAAAACACTTTGATCCAGGTTGGTCTCCACATCCCTTCATGACAGGCCGAGACTGCATTTCCTTATCGCAAAACCGGCATATAGTGCATACAGTGCGACATCCTATTCGAGTCCCTTGTGGGCAATTGAACAGCACAGCTGTTGATCAGTTACCAGGTGGCATCTTCGTACGTAACCCCTAAGGCTTCACTCGTACTGTGGAAGTTATAGGTTGCTCTTGCGTCTAAAGATAAATCCTCATAGTTTTATTACCTGACACCCATCATGCTTCTAAGACATCTGTTCTCAAAATTGAGAAGTCCTCTTGATCATGGTAATATGCCAAGATTCAGATCCGTATAGCAAAATAGATAGGATGCAGGTACTAAACAGCTGACAATTCCATCAGACTAAACACAGGAGTCACATATGGCCTCCATACTGTTATAATAGGTTCCCAAATACTTAAATTTATCAACTCTGTCGACAGGGATACCATTTATGCACATGGGTGTCCTTATCAGGGTGCGAGTACTACACATCAGCTCCATCCTCCCAGCGTTTATACGTAGACCAAGGCGGCGAGTCCTGTGACTCCACAGTGTAAATCACTCACAGAAGCTCCTAATAAGGCAATATCAAGGTCGCCTAGCTCCTCGACATCCCATCAATTGCTAATATTTGTGGCATTGGAAGCCTCCTCATGAACTTATATAGCAAGTCCATAAAGATGACAATAAATATCAAGGACGTCAACACAGACCTACCAGACCCCAGTGGTGATTCTGAAGCATTCGGATGAACCACCAGCTGTACATACACAGCATTCAGTCCTGGTATAGAGACTCGATCATAGCTCTTGGGTGACACACTAAACCAGTGGTCGCTCGCGAGCGGCATTTCGGTAGCTCGCGTAGGATATTTTATCATATTTATAAATTTTATTATTAGACTCCGAAATGAAATATTTCTCGAACTAAATTTCAATAAAATGCTTAACAAGTTGCCGTTGTAATATGAATTTCTAAGTAAAATAGAGAAGCAGTCAGCGATGTATTACGATGGGAACTGCGCCATACACTTTGTCTCTCTCTCGCAGATTCACAGTTCCACGCGACCGTCAAAGCTTGACGTTTACAAAGTTACCATTCATTTTGTTTTTTTCACCCAAAAAATGATTTCTTCTGAGAATATACCTATTCAAAAACTTGTGGGCATTACTACCGATGGTGCTCCAGCTTTTAGTGGTGTCAAGAATGGCTTCATTGCCTTATGCCAGAAAGATGAAATGTTCCACCCTTTTTATCTTATCATTGCAATATTCACCAGCAGGCACTGTGTACAAAATACCTAAAATTCAACGAGGAACGAGGTAATGAAACTTGTCAAAAATTATTAACCAGGTGAGGACTCGTGCTCTCCAAAAACGCTTGTTCAAAGCTCTGACAGATGAGCTAAATTGCCAGTATGGAGACCTGCTCCACACAGAAATCCATTGGTTGAGTAAAGGACATGTTCTTCGTCGTTTTAATGAACTTCTACCTACAATAGTCAAATTTTTCAAGGAAAGTGATGAAACATACTCTGACCTTACAAATTTTGAGTGGCTGCGGGATTTTGCCTTGTGGATGTTACAGAAAAATTAAATGAACTGAATGTTCAACTTCAGGGACAAGATAAAAATTTTGGGGAAATGGTCTCTATAAAGTACAGGTAGTTTCCAACAAACTTACATTCTGGGATCACAACCTAAGTCGTGGAGAAGTTAAACATTTCCCTTGTTTGAAAGAAAAGCTGGAAAAAGAAATAAATTGTTAAATCTACAAAGGAGAAAATCATGTCCAGATTCTTCAAGCTTGCGAAAACGGTTTGATCTGTGGTTTAGTAACTTGAAAAAAGTTTAACTGCTTGGACAATTTGTTTCAGCTCCTTTTATAAATTTTGACATTGAAAAACTATCCAGCTGTATCGTCGAAAATTTTCAAGATGGCCCTTCATCAGAAATGGAATTGTGATTTGTCACTTAAGTGTTGCCTCAACTGGAGAATCTGTATGGCCTTTCGTCCCAACAGAAAAGTATCCAATTTTAGTTTGAATTGCACTCAAAATGAAGGCATTGTTTTGTTCTACTTACTTATGTGAATTAATATTTTCCACTATGAAGATGGTTAAAAGTAAATACAGAAACAGACTCACAGATGTACATCTTGATAATTGCATTCGGATGGGAGTGACAAGGTACTCACCGAGAATGGAAAAAAATGTGGAGGAAAGTGAATGCCACTAATTATTTTACTCACTTATTTTAAGATATTTTTCAATTATTATTTTTTTATAAATAAATAATGAAAGTACGTATTTTATGTTTTATTGGAAGTCCAATGTCCTAATTTATTTTAAGTAATATAATAATATTGTGTATGGTACGATAATAAAAAATTATAAAGGAATATGTATAAGTAGCTCACCAGACAATTTCCGAAAGTAGCTCACATCCTTATTGAGTTTGGCGACCACTGCACTAAACTAAGAGTACTTCTCATTCTGAGGGAATGTGTGTGCATAATGGTGATAAGAAATATGATCTGGTTGTGGGTAATATTTTGCATATAAAAAAGATTGCATATATACACACATATGTGTGAAAAGTAGAATGAAATAATGATCGATTATGTTTGTGTAGACTCGAAACTAAAGTGAAATACTGAAAAACTAAATGATCACTTCCCTTTAGCGAAAAGAACCAAACAATATGGCAGTAACAAAATGGTCAGGAGTGAAAAATTGCATGTGAAACCAGAGTTTAAAAAAATAGTGAAACTAGAAGAAAGGGATTAGAATTTTACCTTTGTGATGTAAGGAACTGTGGATATAAAGGAGGTTATTAAAAGAGAAAAAATATGCATAGAAAGAGCTTGTAGAAGTAAGATCTGTAAGAATGAATTTAGTGAATGCCTTATAGAATTACAAATGCTATTAACTAATTCAGTGCATTGTCCATGTATAGGTATACATGTTCAAATGTCATGATTAATGTGTGCCCATTTCATAAGTTAATTTTAAAGCAATACAATTGCCACTTGATTAGTTTTTATCAAAATACCACGTTTTATTTACTAATTTCCCTTTTTTTGTAATATGTATTTAACTCAAAATATCACTTATTTTTATCAAATTTTATTCACTAATATCCCCATTTTTTTTAATATGTATTATTTTACTTAACTAATAACCCACGTGGTCTCTAAGATAATGAATGATGAAAGAATGACTAAGTGAATATACAAATCAGAATTGCTAGGTGTGCGTGGAAAAGGTAAACCGAGGAAAACATGACGACCAGATTTTGAAAGTAGTTCAAGTGAGAAGTATGAATAATAGATTGTGTGCGACAAAATGTATGAATGTGAATGAGGCAAAAGTTGTGTGCTTAGATAGAAAAGTTTGGAGATGTGTTCTCTCTGCTAACCTCGCAAGGGAAATGGCATGATGATAAGAATGTATACTTGAATACATTTGTGTAAACTTTACTTTTAAATTGCATTTTGCCAGTAAAAGTTTTCAGTTGAAAAAAATTGCAAATTTTTTATTTCAACCTATCCCTATACTGTATGTATTATTTTTACCTCCGTTAACGATTTTTGAAGAACATATTCCTATTGTTAAATGAGGTACTACTGTAAACATTCATTAAAGGCAGCCGTCCAAAAGAATCATGTTTGCTAATCACTTGTGTGTCGTTAGCTGCGTGAGGCTTTATACTGAGCTGTGTGGAATTGTGCGCCTAAATCAAATTATTGTTGCGTAATTCAAAATTAATATTTTTTAATAAATATGCAGTGTTTTTTTTTTATAATTCTACAACCTTTTATAATTTTATTTTTCAATATGAACTGATATTTAATCAAAATCCTCATGGATAAGTTAACTTTACATTTCATTTTCAAAACAAGTCAATGGGATTTTACCAAAGATGAAATTTGCAAGATTACTATGGATCCCGATTCAGATATTGGAAGCGAGTGATATTATTTACAGCAGATCACATATAGATAATGGTAAAAACAGCAGTAGTCTAAATGAGAACCTGGATATACTGGCAGCCTATCAACCTTGCATTCCGAAGAACTTCCGACTATTTGGATTCGTAGAGATCCGGTTGTCACTAGAGATTGGATAAATCCTAAATGAATGAATTCGCGGAACAATTTAAGTGGCGCCAATAGTAGATAAAGCCCAAGAAGCTATTTACACTGGTATGGACACGTGCAACGGTGGGATGAAGTCTACGCTAAAGAGAGCCACGTATTGGGAAATCCCAAATAAACACCGAGGGAGACCTAAGAAGAGCATATATAAGGAAGTCAAGTAGGACGTGAGATCAAGAGAGATGAAGGAAAAAGGTCCAAGGAGCCCACCCTAAATGGATGGGACAAGCAGATCCGGATCTTTTGTCCCAGTGGTACATGAATTTGACGATTTCCCATCGGAGGTTAATCAATCCACTTTTACAGATAGAGCAGAAATTGAAGTATTTTGATCCTTTTTTAAATAAATCTATAATGAATAAAAGTCCAAGAAACTAATAAGTATTATAATGTGGTTACTTCAAAAAGATTAACTCCTAAATCACGACTTGCCAAATGGGTCGATTCATGCATCAATGAAATGTAATTTTTTTTACTGTATATGCATGCTGGTGATAAAAAGTAATCACCTTACTATTGCCGAGCATTGGTCAACTGACCCATTACTCAGTAGGATATTTAGGCAAGTAATGGTTAAGGATTGTTATCAAATATTGCTTAGCATATTCATTTTTTAAATCCAGATATCAATATTGAAGGGGGTAAGTTAAGAAATACTGTCAAGTTATACAAGGAAATTTTCCACATCAAAATCTTTACAAAGATATGTATTTTTTGTTTTTCAAGGAAGATTATTGATTTAACTATATATATTCCATCAAAACAGCACCCATTTGGTATTTATTTGTCTTATCTACATGATGTTAACAAACTAAATAGATAAAATTGCAGAGCTGAAACTGAAATTATTGCCAGAATACCTTGGAACGTCTGGTGTATTTGTCACCACTTAAATAGATTATTCCATGACTCGGAATTATCTCAGAAAAGATCATAATCTGCAGAAAGAAAAACGACCTCCGTGGCCTGGTGGTATGTCGGCCGATCTGGAGGTTGCGGGCTCGATCCCCGCTGGAACCCAGATTAAAAAAAATGGTATACCAATCTGGTTTCCACTTAGGACCCATTAAAACATATTTCTGGTTGGTTAGAAGAGATTACAACACGGCAATAAACTCGCCAGGTTAAATATAAATTTTAAAAAAGATACCAAACGCACAAGTCCTAAATTGTTAACACATTTTATAAAACAAATGCTTGTGAAACTGTAGGAAAAATTAGCAAGGGGGTGGAAAAAATTTAATAAACTTAAAAAGAGGGAATTTGAATCACTGCATCAAGGTCAGTTACTAGCATTAAAATAGCATATAGGATGTTCATATGTTCGACACATTTGGTGAAACTGGAAAAAAGATTGACAGAAGGAATGAAAAACCCCTCAATGTGTAAATGAAATAAATGCATGTGCAGTGTTGAAAAAATCGGATATAGCCTAGTGCATGAGTAATTTTTTGTCTTTGTTTATCTAAAATGGCAACTAATAGCTATCGGAAAACAAGGTGATGAGCAATATTAGTGTTTTTATCCATAAAGAATAGTCAGATTTGATTTAGCCTTGTATTTATGTGAAATGGGTATAATAAAGTTCAATTTATCTTGACATATTTATTTGAAAAGGACGGTGTTGATATAGACAAAAATTAAAACAAACCAACACAATTATCGTCCATCCCTCCTGGATTGCCGATCAATTACTCAATATCATGTTCGATTAAGTTTATAAATCCTTTTTGTCTATACTTATGATACTAATCATTTTCAGGGTTTTTTAAAGAGTGAAAAGTCGAGAGATAAATATAAATGTAGTTTATTGATGGTTTACAAGTGATTAACACTGTACAAGTTCCGCTTGCCACTTCTTCCAGTTGGCCAGTGGCCCGTGCTCAGGGCGATACTTGACATTGCACCCATCTTGAGCAAATCTGTTATCGTCACGGAGGTTCTCATAAACTTCACGCTCGTATTTTGTGAATCCCCACTTCTTGGAAATGTAGATCTGTAAATAAAATTCCATTATATAATTGCAACAAGTAAAAAGGAATTGCAATATGGTTAAAGATATTTTTATAGAATCAAGTATCCTGTCATTTAGAATACCGTATATCGAGCCTTGTTTCTTCAAAAATTTGTTATTTTTGTCACAATGTTACAACTTGTTTCCCAACTCAGAAATTGCAGATTCATATCCCATTGGAACCTAGTTTTTTTTTAAAAGAATTCCAGTCATGGTTTTCACTTAAGGCCACTTTAACATATTTCTGGTTGGTTGGAAAAGATTACCATATGATAATAAAGCCAGCCAGGTTGTATTGTTTCCAACAAAAGTTTGATATGTTTTCGAAAAAAAAAATGTTTATTCAATAAATTAAGGTACATCCTCACATACATAAATATTGAGTTAGAGAAGGCAGATGTCGTGTAAGGTAAGGCTAGGACTAGACTGGGTGGAAATGTTGGCCAGAAATCAAGACACATGTAGGGAGAACTACGGTGGGGAGGCTACAACCCCAATCGAAAAGAAGACAACGATGATAAACATTATCAACCCATCATTGATGAACATAATAGTATGGCACATTAATTCAGTTTAAGCTTTTGATATAATTTTACTGATTTTGTAATTTGACTGAATATTATCTTCAATAAGATGAAACATTATAGGATAAAACAAAGTAAAAATAACCAATGATAAATAAAAATAGTTATTTTTTTACCTTCTGACGTCCAGGGAACTTGAACTTTGCACGTCTGAGTGCCTCAATAACTGCAGGCTTGTACCTGTCGCTAGAGCGCACTGACATGATGGGTTGTCCAATGCGCACACGGGCCACAGTACCTTGGGGCTTTCCAAAGGCACCTCTCATTCCAGTCTGGAGCCTGAAATATATTGTGTGGATTGAATTTTATTGTACCATCTTGAAAATGAAATTGATTAAGACAGTCCATCTTAAATTTCAATATTTAATGTAAGTGCAAATATAACTTCTTAGTTTAAAAAATAAAAATGCTGACAAAATAAAAGTTCTTCAAATACTATACGAGAGCGTAAATTTGTATGTACCATCATATAAACTGTGATAGAAAAATGTAAATCAACAAATCAAATTCTACAGAGATGGGTAGAATGTATTTTTATTTATAAGCAGTTGATAGCACCCGAGATAAAATCAGAATTATTTAAAAAAAAAAAAACACCTAAATTAAGTTTATTAAGCGTTTTCAATACTAAAGGAACAGTTCTGCACAAATTTAAGAATTTAACATTTATTAAATGCAAAATATAATACAATAAACACAACAGCAATTCAGTTTTTCAATGATTCAACCTTTCAGTTTTTCAATGATTCAACCAAGATGGACTGCGAGTAGCAGAGGAATGTGACGCCTTACCAATAACATACGATGCATATTTAAACGATTTTCATTGTGATTAAATAATAACAAACAAAGAAAAAACACAATTCATTTCCATGACAGTCATATTTTTTATTAATGTAAAAAAAGTAAAGTATTGAAAAAAATGTTGAATATTAATACTAAAAGAAATAAATTTTGTTTTGTTTTTATCTTAATGCGAGTTGATGAACAATGTTTTTCTTCAATCCCTGAAGTGTATAAATGAACAAACTTGATGGTTTGCCAACGCGAGAGCACGCAACATATAATTTGCCATGTGAAAATCATGGATTTTCTAGATCCAACCCACAAATGGGCCTTGTTTGCCCTTGTAACTTATTAATCATGCCAAGCATTAAGAATGCCAAGCGAATTGGAAATTGCAGGCGTCTGATTGGAACTTGCTGTTCAAAATGGTAGTTTCAAGAACATTTCCCATGATTTTTTTTATGACCAAACGCGTGCCATTGCATAGCTTAGGTGCATTTAAATTCCGAAGCAAAATGATTGGTGAACCAATTTTTAATCGCAAGTTATGTGGTAGCATTCCCGGTAAATCCAGTGAATTCAAGAATTCAACAGGATAGTTTGACTGCTTCGTCAGCATCGACAACAGTGTCGATCGATTTGAACATCACACTGTTGTATTTTAAAATTAATAGCGTCAACATCGATATTGTCTGCACCGTGTTATCTGTGTTGGATCCGTATATCTCGACGTTCATATGCGTCGACAACCATAACAACTGCAACTTCATTAACGGTTGGTGCATTGTATTGGCCCGCGTGCTCTCTAGATGGTGCTTTGATGACGATCATGTAATTGTCGTTTTGCAGCCTGTTTGAAACGTTATTGAGCAACTGGACCAACTGGTTGTGATTTCTCAAAATCGGTTCCAAAGCCGCCACAATTTCTTGCTCGTCCATCTGCTCGATGTGGTTGTATTGGCACCGTGTGTTTATTTGTGGCTCCTTATCGCCCATTAAGTAGATTTGCAAGAATTTTGGATCGGCATCAGGCATTGAGATAAAAGAACCAATTTGATTATACACTTGGCCCTAAATCTTAAACGTTGATTAAAAATTGTGACCATTCTCATTCTGAACGATTTTTGTTGCACCAAATGATGTCATTTGGAAGCAAGAATTGAATTTACGAATTTTACGCAAAAAAAATTATGATTGAGGTGTGGCTCCAGCTAATAGTGTTTTCAATGGTTCTGGCGGCGAATTCAATGGTGGCAGTACAACTTTTCCAGACGCGCAGCATAAACTGGCCGATTCACCTTTGTATTTGAATGCATGGCAGTGTTGGCATTCTTTGTCCATAGCGCCGATGACAATTTGTGAATGTGACGAATAGTCGATGTCCGACTCATATTCGAACGCAAGGTGGAGAAGTGATACACGTGTCAATGCGCGATTTACTTGCAGGCGCTGTCGTTCATGTGCTCTGTGTGCGTCGGTGGCTCGTTGACGCGCCTGTCTTGGTCTTTGCATTTGCTCGGAGAGCGTTCGTTGCGTTTCTCTTGACTTTCATTTGCACTTGTGTTTGCAGCCTGGTCTCTTAAATTTGCATTGTCCATCAATCGATCTTCTACCTTTCTATTTAACCGACGGGTGTGGACTATTTGTGAATTCTGTGTACGTCAACCAATATTTCCTAATCGTCCACGAAGACGTGGCATTGTTCTTTAATAAACACACAACACATAAATATAAGTAACTTATATTTGAATTTTATACATGTTATAATTTCCCAACCAAAACGCTAAAATCATGCAGACTAGTTATTACAGGCACATTTCTACTCTTTAAAAGCACATTTATGAGTAACACAATCACATTATCACAAAAACAATAGACTGAGAAATATGTCATTGAATTGAAAAATTACAAATGTATGAATATTCTATTTTATATGCCAAATGTTCACATACCATTATGTGTATTCAAGTATTTTTTTTCATAAAAATAATTTCATAACTAATGTATCACACATCAATATAACAATACACATATATTATTTAATTTAAAAAAATACTGAAGAGTAATTTAACCTGTACACCGCGTTAAAAATCAAATTCCACAAATCCTGTGCGCGGCACACTTTCGGAGTTTTTTAATTTCAAAGTTTAAACGCGTATTTTGTTTAGAACCACTGATATTTGATTACACCACCAAGTAAACATGACATTCAAGTAATTTTCTGATAATAAATAATAGTTATTACTCTTAAGGAGACTCATTAAATAAAGGAGATAAACTAAACATTACGTAAAATACACTAAGGAATGCTACAAATCAGATCACAGGCGTTTGTGCTTCCCGCGAGGAACACGTTAATTCAACTTTATCAAGGTTACTTACTATCCCTTCCATTGAAAATTAAGCTGGTAATGACCAAGTAGGGTACTACTTTTATTTACATTAATTAACCTGTGTCACTGATGCGATTATAAAAGGAACTATTTAGATGTATTGCACAACTTACCTATCAGCCCCAGCGCACGATAACATTTTATTGATGCGGATGACATGGAAAGGATGGAGCCTCATGCGAATGTGGAACTGATCTTTTCCACAATTCTTCACCAGATATTTGTTGCAGCAAATGCGTCCAGCCTCCAAGGCTTCAGAGCTGAGCTGTTCATATTCGTCAGACACCAAGTGGACGCATAAGGGGAAGTCTTCGACGGAAGCCTTCTTCTTGCCAAGATCGAAAATACGGATTTTGGGATCTGGGACACCCCGACAGAACCGAGATTTCGGGTAGGGTTTATTCTTGCAGTAACGGTAACTGAAACAAATAAAATTTAATTAAAATCTGTTCTGTCACATAATATATTAATTTTAAAATGACATTTGACAGTAGATGTACATACCACCTCGCGGGACGGCGTCCCATTTTGACCTGAAAGTTAAAAAAAATTATCAATATGCGTGTAATAAGCTAAGAATAATACAATGTTATGATTTTATAATCGAAAACCCTAAATATGTCGAACGATTCCTAAGATTTTTAAGAGCGAACGTACCAGTCACACACAAAGTGTTTGAACGTCAACCGGAAAGAAGTTAGTCGAATGTTGCAAGTAGGTAATTGCATAAAAATAATTGCCAGAATTTCTATACATATTCCCGATGGATATTTCATTTCAAAATATTATATATTTTGCATTGTGTATTTTTTACAATTGAATGGTAGTTAAATAATTGTTTTACTTTTTAATTATTACGTTGCCTTAAATAGTGTATAAAATCTACAGTTAAATTATAACGTGATAATATACTTATGTTGCTAGTTCCACAAAGTTATTTCGCAGATAAATTCAAATAATACAATCACCAATTATATATATTTGGTTATCACCAATACTTTGGTTTCTATTGGTGTAGACAGAGAAAACGTAGCTTCACTTAATTTTATCCTGGAACACATATTTTGCTTTTGCCATGTCCAACACCTCATTGTGCATATTATAATAGGTCTATCCAAAGTTCTTAAACCTTCTATAATACTTCTATAGATTATTTTAGTAAATCTTTCATAATTCATTCTTCATACCTGGCTGAACTATCTCAATGTTCCGGTCTTCATCATAAGCACTCCATCTTCTTTCAATCCACAATATTTCCTAATGTCTTCATTTCTTATTCGGTTATACATTGTTAATGTTGGGACCAAGATTCCATTATGAGCAGCCAGCTTTACTTTTCTTGAAATGTTCTGGTCAGTCAACACATTGAATAACCCATCATTCACTCTATTGCCTGGTGTTACTTTTATTTCAATATCCCACTTAGTGTGACTATCCTATAATTGTCTCAGGGTTTAGTGTTTTGCTCCATCAGATTTATCATCACATGTAATTTTTATGTCGTAATAACCTAAATATTGGCCACAATTGGAGCATGTATGTAAGTAAATGGTACCTTGACTGAATGGTTTAATATTTCGAAAGGGGTAAATCAAAGGTGTGTTATGTCACCCTGGTTGCTCAATATTTATATAGATTAATGTGTGAAGGAACTACAGATATCAATTGATGGCATACAAATGTGAATGTATGCGGATTGCTGTATGCAGATGACATGGTAGTGTTGGTGGAGAGGGAAGATGAAATGCAGAGTTTGATAAGTAAATTGTATGAAAAATTTGAAGAGAAAGATCTGAGAATAAATGTTGTGAAATCCAAAGTAATGGTGATAGAAAAGTGTGAAAGGAAAAGTAAATGTGACATGGGTCCAAAATAAAGATTGCAACAAGTTGAGGAATTCTACTATTTGGGAAGTATATTCTCAGATGGTGGAAGAGTCAGAGGGATATCGAATGGTGTGTAGCATTAGGAAACAAAGTCAATGGGGGAACTAAAACACATGCATTTGAACCGGACAGTATCAAAATATGCTAAGATGATAGTCCACAATAGTATTTTGGTGCCAACTTTGATGTATGTGAGTGAAACGTGGACTTGGAAAGACTGCAAGGAGCTGAATAAATGTTGTAAAGATGCATACATTGAAAAGAATACATGGAGTGACAATGTATGACAGAATACGGAATGAAGTGATAAGGGATGAATGTGAACTTGAAGCTAATGTGTTAAGTAAAATGAAGAAGAACACACTGAGATGGTTTGGGCATATGGAATGAATGAATGGAGAAAGACTAACAAAACACATACGAGTATATAACGCAAATGCAAATGAAAGGCATGTGAGAGGAAGACCAAAAAAATATGGTATGATCAAATGAATGAAAGAAGAAAGTCAAACACACTGTCGAAATTATATGAGAATGTGTATGGATGTGGAAGAGGCGAAGGATCTGTGTCGAGATAGAAAAGTCTGGCGCTCTGTCCTCTCTGCCTATCCCGACAGACAGATGGTGTGGTATATTAAGGCAGATGTGGTAAGTGAGATGAAAAACAGTACTGTTGATGGTTTTAGTATATAGAACAAATAAATAAGATGGTTTGGGCATATAGAACAAATAAATACAGAATGACTAATAAAACAGATATACAGTGCAGATGTGAGTGAAAGGCGTATGAGAGGAAGACCAAGGAAAGTATGGTTGGATCAAGTGAATGATATTCTGAAAGAAGAATAAGTATAAAGTTAGAGAAATTGTAGAGGTTGTATTAGAAGGTGTATGGATGTGGAAGAGGCTTAGGATGTGTCGAGTAAGGAAAGTATGGCAATCTGAGTACCTCGACAGGGAAATGGTGTGATGGTATGCATGTATGTATTTCCTAAAGAAGGGAAACCAATATTTATGAATTTTTAAGATATGAGTAATATTTTGTATCAAGTTGTCAGATACATACCTACCGTAATGGCATTTCTCTATTGGGGTAGGCAGAGAGAATAGAACTCCAAAATTTCCTCTCACAACAAAATTATGAAATACTACCTTCATCAAAAAGTTTTAGGACTTTATTCATAAAATCTAAAATACAAGTTTATTTATCAAAATCGATATGGTCCCCTTCAAAGTACTCCCCATCGACTGCAACGCACTTATGCCAGCGCTTGATCCAATCCTCGAAACACCGCTGGTACTCAATTTTCGGTATGCCCATCAGAGCCATCTTCGATTTTTTCATGACATCCTCTCGGGTGCTGTAACGCCGCGAAACGGTTTTTAAAGTCGGTTGAACAGGAAAAAGTCGCAGGGAGCCAGATCAGGTGAGTTCGAAGGCTGCTGGATAGTATTCGTGTTGTTTTTGGTCAAAAACTCATGGAAGTCATGTTTCGCAATTTCAACTCAGTCCTTTTTTTGCATGAAATTGAGGTCTTTCGGCACCAGTTTTGCAGCGACACGTCTGAGGCCCAAATCACTAACCAAAATGTCTTGAGCGGATCCATAAGCGATGTTCAAGTCCTCTGCCAGCTCTCTGATGGTCAATTTGCGGTTTTCCGCCAACATTTCTTTGATTTTATCGATGTTTTCATCGGTTTTCGACTGCCACTGTGTTCATCATCCTCGACCGACTCACGACCACTTCTGAAGCGTTCGTGCCACTGAAAACACTTCTCCAACATTTCCAAGGTCTGCGGACCGTTAAATCCGTTTTTCACACAAAATTTCATGCAAACTCGTTGATCCCATTTTCAAACTTGTAAAAAATCGAAAACACGCACAAAGGTAGATGTACTCAGTACAGCGTAACTTTTACAAATGCCAAACTATGACGCTGAAATTTGAAGGGAAGTGTCAATGATAGATGTGGTAACCTAACAAAAAAAAAGAATTCCAATCGGGTGACTGACAGCGCCACACGGTGGCCGGTCTTAAAACTTTTTGATCAAAGTAGTATGTGGTTTTTCAAATAAACAGTACAATTTATTACGGGACCTAGAAAATGTGAATTACGAATTATCAATGGACATTAACTGTACTGCTTTATTTTTAAAATGAACTGTCTCAGCCAGTATTGCCTACATAAAAGGTCAGTAGATACTGGACTTCTTTTCGAACTTTAGAGGGCATGAAGGTCTAAACTCTCATTGACTTAACTAATGCCTTCCAGATAGGTATATTTTATGGTGTCTAGTCATCGACCTTCTTGCATCCTGACAGAGACACTGTCAACCATTTTTGGTTAGGTTCCGGGGGTAACCTGCTGGTTGGTATAACATTCACGACAGTCTTAAATACTCTTGCACCACTTGCTCAAGCAACATGACATGCCTACTCCTGTCTCCTTGCTTTCACAACTTCAGTTATTTTTAGACACTAGCTAATTCTTCTGCACTTCTCCAAATATTCTAGTGGACTTTTAATTCATTAATATTCTGGCTTTCATTTTATTTTCTACACCTAAGCAATTTGAATTTATGTACTTCCACTTTTTAACTTTCATAAAATTTTAATTAAAAATAAGCTCTAATTAGATATTTTTTATTAAAAGTTACCACTGTTAATTTTAATAGGTCTTAAGTTATACAAAAATAAAAGAATAATATGAATATATTATACATTTATTATTTTTTTACATACGTATTTACATATTTGTCAAATTATAAACAAAAACAATATTATTAGAATATTAATATAACTATATACAAACCAAAATAAAAATATAAATAAATAAAATATTTAACAGATTATATGTCCTATAAACATTGCATCAACTTGTTTTTAGATTTCATGAATTAAAATCAACGGGATTACCAATAACAAATGGTTTAATAGATTTCTTTAATAAAATTTTCGGTTTTAAACATTTCAAAGGGTAAAGTGATACTTCAAGTATCATTAGTAAATTTGTAAGAATTTTATCAACATTAAATACATGTGATGGCTGCCTAGTTAAATATGGATTCGATGACATCCTATGGGCGAGCGACAGCAGTGTTGCATTCATTAAGCATTGGGGAGATGTCTCCCAATGCTTGGTAGTATTGTTGAACTTCACTTTAGTGAAGTTTAATAATTCCGATATGATGAAAAAGAACATTGAATAATTAAAAAAAACAATCTTAATAAATAAAAGCAATTTTTTTATTATTTATACAGAAAATAAACAAAGAGAGTATTTAAAAGTAATAATAGAAAAAACTGAGTATTCCAGATATTTAAAAAAATTTATAAATCAAATTTTAGATAAAAGAAATGTTAAACCTTATCAATTCTGGCTCCACGTTTCAGAAATTTTAAGATAAAATAAAAAAATTAACATAATACACATACGTATTTCTGCAAACAAACCTTACACAATGAACATGACTGAATCATGAAGTAAACATTTGATATGGTAAAAAAATATTTTTAATACTGATAATTTACATAATATACTTACTAGTCACTATTGATTACATTCTTACACAAAATACATTTGTGACATTAATTTATGTAATATTTAAACCCAACACTAAAAGCTGGTAAGTCAAATTCACAATAAACATACGAGTATCTGATTACTGCTTAAATATGTATGTATATATTTTTGATACACTTATTCTAGTGAGTTATAATAAAATAGTGAAATGCTTTATTATTTTATCCGAACACCAATAATTCATATAAAAAAACATAAAGAATAATTTCATAATTAAATATACATTTTCTTAAACCAATTCTTTATGCTGACCCATAAAAGCACAAATTTTTAATAAATATCTATGAAAATTATTCTTCGAGTATTCAAATATAAAATAATATTTATATGGAATGTAAAACACTTTTAATAAGATAAACTTATTTATCTGAATTTACACTATGAGTTAGACTTGGCTGATGATGCAAAGTTCCTAAATTGTTAACAGATGCAATGTTAGCATTGGCCAACAATTGCCTTGTAGATGAAGAAGAACTGTAGGAATCCCCTGAAGAACGATTGCTTATGTGGCTGAGTGGTGTTCCTTAAATGTTAGACAAAATAATTATTGAATTAAAGTTATTAAAAAGTTTCTTTTTAAATCCCTCTCAACATATCATAATAAATTATGTGAACACGCTGAAGAATTTGGCCTGGAGAAAATAATTGAGCCTTCAGGTTTAGAACCTCTGGAACAAGGACGTAACTCACAGTTTGTCCCTGTACGAGTTGCAAGTACACGTGGTGAGGTAACCAAATTTGCACATGTTTAGCGCATATGACTATTATTAAGAGATAAATCCATTTTTTTAAATATTTTTGGGTACCATATCCAATCAGAAGTAAACCCTGAGTGAAAGGCAAAGAGTTTGCTTAGCCATGGGGACCACAGTTAGTTGCATGGAGTTATATTCCAAGTATTTCGTTTATTTTTTTACAACAATCACAGTTTTCAAAATAAAGGAATCAGATTTGTTGCCTTTTCATCTTCAGCATTTTTACACTTTAGTAAATGAAAAATTATGTTCATTTACTAAAGTGTAAAAATGAATTTATGAATTGATACATTATATTATTTTCCTTAAATTAGAAAAATATATTTTCCACAAATTTTCACAAGAAAATGTTTTTTTTTGTATTATGTACAAATAATATGTACTAAATTTTATATATTTTACTAAATAATATATTTTTTTATCAATTCACACAAGAACTTACATATATGTTTTACATAGATTACTTTTAATATATTGTTTATAGTTAAGGCATTAACATTGTGTAGGTTTAAATACATTGTAATTTTTTTTATCAAACACTGTTTATTCAACTTTTTGTAACGGTATAACCCTACCGGTTTCAAAGCTTTCACCTCATCATCAGGTCTTGTTTGCGCTCCTCAGATAATGAGGTAAAAGCCTTAAAACCGGTAGGGTTATACCGTTACAAAAAGTGGAATAAACAGTGTTTGATAAAACAAATTACTATTTTAAAAGCTTAAATTGAATGAAAACAAGGCTAGACTCCCACTTAGAAGTCATAGCTGTTTAAGAGCTTGCGTGGACTATAAGCTGACTAATTCATGGGCAAGACGACAGGGCTTAAATTTTTTTTTTCAGTGTCCAAGTCAAATTATTAGGTTGCCTGTTTGCATTTTTTGGTTGATTATAGTCATATTCATGCAAGCAAACTCAAGGGGGAATCCAGTTTAAAATGATAATGATAATATCTCATTTTTGGAAACTAGACTGTTTTATAAACTGATACAAAACTATATTTAATATTGTAAATAAAAATGATTTTCAACGAGTTAAATTTTCTTTTAGAGACTCAAATCAAATGTTTTTGATTTGTAAATATATTACCTGGTAGAGATGACACATGATGAGGTATTGCCCATCTCTGTGGTGTGCTTTCAGTTGAACTTATAGCTATTGTATTACTTAGTGGGTCCTGAAAAAAAAGAAAAGAGAATTCCATTCAATTTTTGAAAACAACTGAAAAAAGCACACATATATTAAAAATTGCAAAAATACTGGAAAAATATTATTACAAAAAGCCGTTTCTTAAGAAGCACAAGATGAAGCACTGTGTCAGAAAGATATAAATGTGGATCAGATAATAAATTACTATTTTTTTTATCTGTTTTGGTATTTCGAATATACTCATATATTTTTTTTTAATACAAGCCTGATGTACGTGTCCGAAACATAGACTATGGCTAAAAAAGAAAAGAGCAATTTTGATGATTTCGAGAGAAAGATACTCAGAAGAATATGTGGAGCTGTGCATGAGAGCAGAGTTTAGCATATATACTACAATAATGAGCTTTACAAGCTCTACAGAAAACCTAGAGTCTCAAAATATATTAAGATTGGAAGACATTGAATGCCAGAACCTTACCTATCAAAATTTATTCCGAACAGTATGAGGATGTTGACGAGTTGGCAAACTGAGATTGAGATGAAAGGACAAAATATCCAGGTACATAGTGTCACTGAGAATAGGGAACTGACAATGAGTTATCCTGAACCGAGATCGCCGAAGGAAAATTCTGCAAGAAGCCTAGATCCAAACGAAATTGTGGCACTCAAGATGATGATATTTTTCAAACAAAAAGGTATATATGGACACTCTCAGGAATGCTAAATATCGGTACATATGGAGAGAGTATGTTGAGACAAAGGTGTTGTCGCATCATGATGCGAGAATATGATTACAATATTGCTGAGCCACTAGATGTGTTTAAGTAAAATATTATGTTATTTAAAATACAATAAAAATAAAGGCATTTAAGTCTTTCTGACAATGGAAATAGCGTTGTTAATATACTGCCAACCTGAAGAAAATGTAATTGAATTGTTCAAGAAGATTTTATGCATATTCTAAAAATATAATTATAAACTAAAGAATGTGCTTACACCTCATTCAGGATTCAAATATGTTATACCTATTGTGAATGAAATTCTTTGAAGTTATGAGCTTTTAGGACCCCTTGCTCCTTCATCTGACAATAAAATAAAAAAAGTATAAAGTAAAACGAGATGCTTACAACAAATAAAAGACAAAATCTTGACTTAAATATTATAGAAGGCAAATCTTGGTTAAAAGCACAAATATGTAGACCCATAACTTTTATGTTTTATACATAATAAGTTTCCATTTAAGGAAAATTTCAGTTATACTGAAGAACACTTATTATTAAAACAAAAACAAGATTCACTTCATATCAGCTATCATTTCGGTCATTAAAGTGCTTGTTTAAAATCTGCTGACTTATTCATTAAAATATAATAATTTGTATGTAACAAGACTGAAAAAATTTAAATAATTTTTTTTATCATAAAATTAATGAAAACAACACAAAACGTGCATATGAATGGAGGGAGAAATCTTTGAAATTTAAAAGTACATGTAATAATAAGTAATATCGGTAAAATAAAGTTTTGAATCAGCGACTCAAAATACGATATAACCCAGATTTTATACTTTTCTGGGAATGAGGATAAAATGTAAAATAGGGGAAAGTGTAAATTGTAGAAAATTATATTTTAGAACAATATCTATGTTATTTTCTGTTTCAATGAAAATAAAGGCTTATACTAATATTCATTAATTGCTACTATATTGTGTAAGCACGGATGTAATTTATTTTATTAATAAGTAAGAAGGGAAACAAAACAACAAAGGAAAAAAAATATTCATTTAACAAAATATGTCAAAGTATTTTCTTAACAGAATCGGAGACCTAACTCTGGTGACAATTATGAATTCTGGAATCTTGCAAACAGGATTCTAATTTAATAATGATATTCTGGATGAAGCTTTTCTTATTTGGACGGTGATGAAAAACTTTTACGTAAACAATAACAAAAACGTAATTTAATGTTTACCAGCTTCAATAATTATAATTTACGGGGAGCAAAAAAGGTTCTCAATAATAAAGTGAAAAATTTTTAGTTTATCGTTGAAAAACGATAAACTAAAAATGTTCAAGAACTAATAAATAACCACAAAATCAACTAATAAAGCTCAACAAACTAAGAAAACAACAAAACGTAACCAATATTTATAGAAATGTCAAAATGTGGCAAAATTAGTAAAGCTTGCACAGTTTGATCTAGACCATAGGTTCTCAACCTTATTTTGCCCACCGCCCACTTTGAGAATATTTTTTTTTCTAAAGCACCCCAATTTTTTTTACTTTCGAATCTGAAACAACTATTGCCACAATTATATTTAAACGTGTAATATTATATACTATAGTCGTAAGATAGGATATGACCCTATCCTATTTCTGAGTTTAAAGAAGACTGTTTCAATGAGAACAATTAAAACGCATACTTAATTATATTGAAAAGTATTTTTATTAGCATTCAAAAGACATTGAATTTATAACTTATCTAATGAGAAGGTTGAATTTGATGCATTTTAAGGAGTTTGTTAATATCAGGCTCGATTTTACTTAAAAACAACCGTAAGTCGCCGCGTTCAGTAACATGGAGCTGATTTCTCTTTTTAGTTACCAATGTTGCTACAGCACTAAATCCACATTCAGCTAAATAGGAAGATGGGAATGCTAAGAAATCATTGAACAATCGTTGAACAATAATTGAAATCAGAACAATCAGAAATCATTGAACAATCGACCATAATCCTGGGTTCAGTTGCAAAATCGGCTTCTGCAGCCAAAATTCTTGGTAGCCATTCTTGAATTTAATTTTCAATTCCTCATTTGTCGTCAGTTCTATTAGTTCTTCTTCTAACTGGGATGATCCTGCTGTGTTGACATTTGAAAAAGGATCCAAAACCCAGTCTGGTATGTCCATGTTTAAAATGTCCTGGAATCGTTCCTTGAAATCACTGTGGAGGTTTTCCAAGTGTTGACAGTAAACAAGCAAGTCGTCGTGCTTGAATGATACTGCTGATAAATTTGGGAAGTTATTGAATTCGCGTCTGCCAATATTTCTTTTGTATAATAGCAGTTTGGACACGAAAGCAGCAACGCTATTTTTTTGTCTTAATCAAGTTTAAGTCGTCGCCTTGAAGTTGGAGATTGACATCATTAAACAATTTATACAGGTCTGTCAAGTACGCAATATCGTTCTTTGATGAGATGAGGTTGTCGAGCAATTCCGTGTCTTTGTTTCCTAGGAACTCTATCACAGACCCAAACAGATTGTAAAATCGAGTCAAACAAGTACCTTTTGACAGCCAGCGCACCTCTGTGTGAAGCAGCAATCAGTTGAAATCTTCATCATTTTTATATCATCCAATTTAATGTAGATCTGAATGTAATGGAATCTTTATGTTCAATTTTCATCCACTTCCCGAACTACCGAAATATGTGAATTTTCGCACACGTGATAAAAAAGATTAAAATACATACAATAACAAAAATTAACCAATATTAAAGTTTACTTTAGTTAGTACGTGATTAGCGTGTTTTTTTTTGTCTTTTTTAGACTATATTTTTTTAATCTGCCCACGCCCCTCCGTGCCATCTAAATGCTCCCTAATTTTCTCTGGGTCTTCTACTGCCCCCCTGAAAGTCTCAAACGCCCAAAAGGGAGCGTTATCGCCCACATTGAGAACCTATGACCTAGACAATATTAACGCAATAACCTGCGAAAATTTGCCCTGTCTACAAAAAATGTTGATCATACGCAGTATGCTACGTAAGAGAGTAGTAATAATGATTTATAATTTATTACTAGTTACACAATATGAACGTATGTGAAGTATGTTTTTTGACGTTATGCAAAAACAGCATTTGACGTTATGCAAAAACACGCTAAATTAAAAAACTTGTCCAGTCTACACAAAGTTTCAATCATTAAATATTGTATGTGTAACACAGAGTAGTAGTAATTATATAGACATTTTTCATGCAGTAGTTACATAATGTTGCAGTAGCCGATTTGAATCTCAGTAAGATGGATT
Source organism: Odontocerum albicorne (assembly GCA_949825065.1). Taxonomy (NCBI): domain Eukaryota; kingdom Metazoa; phylum Arthropoda; class Insecta; order Trichoptera; family Odontoceridae; genus Odontocerum; species Odontocerum albicorne. Next base: position 20,500,498 of record OX463840.1, read on the forward strand.
TTTTAAAAGTTTTTTACATTTTTCAGAAAAAATTTGTGTTAAATGCGGGAATCATATGTTGTTAATTGTGGGAAAATGTTGTTCTGGAATGTATGGGATTCAAACAGGACTGACAAAAATTGGCATAAATTGGGGGAAAACATAAAATCCTGGTTAAATTGTATTTACATTTTGTAAATGACTTCTTTGGATTCTAAAAAAATACATACGAGTAATTACATATATGTTTTTCTACAGATATTAAGAAAATTAAATGGAGACATTTGATATTGCCTTTCATAAAAATATTATGATTATAATAAATAAACCCTATGAGGGAAAATATTAGGTGTACAAATAAGTTTCCGCCGTTTTTTATCAAAAATTTATTGTGAAAGAACGGAACCTCATGTTTTATTCCAAGTATTGCCCATCGCTTGCCACTACTTTTTCCCATCTTTCTGGCAGCATGCGGATACCGCGTCGGAAGAATGGTTCATCTTTTGAGGCTATCCACGAATCGACCCAATTTTTGGTATCTTCATATGATGTGAAGTGATGCTCAGACAGGCCATGCATCATCGATCGAAACAAATGGAAATCAGAAGGAGCAATGTCTGGTGAATACGGCGGGTGGGGTAAAACTTCCCAATTGAGTGTTTCCAAATAGGTTTTGACCGGCGCCGCAACATGTGGACGAGCATTATCATGAAGGAAAATAATTTTGTCGTGTCTGGAGTAGTAGTGGGCGCGCTTTTCCTTGAGTGCTCGACTCAATCTCATCAATTGTGTTCGGTAGACAGCCCCAACAATGGTTTCGTTCGGTTTGAACAACTCATAATACACGAGACCAAGCTGATCCACCAAACACACAAGAGTTTTTTTCCATGAATATTTATTTAGCTTAGCCGTAGATGTTGAAGCATGGCCAGGGGGTCCCCATGATTTCTTCCTTTTTGGATTATCATAGTGGATCCATTTTTCATCACCAGTGACTATACGGTGCAGAAAACCCTTTCGTTTATGCCTGGGAGGCAGCATTTCACATGTGGAAAATCGGCGTTCAACATTTCTTGGTGTCAGTTCATATGGAACCCAATTTCCTTGTTTTTGAATCATTCCCAATGATTTCAACCTATGTGAAATTGCTTGTTGAGTCACTCCTAATGTAAGTGCAAGTTCTTCTTGCGTTTGGCACGAATCTTGGTCCAATAATACTTCCAATTCCGCATCTTCGTACACTTTCGGCCTTCCGCTACGTTCTTTGTCTTCGATGTCAAATTCACCGTTCTTAAACTTTTGAAACCACTTATGACAACTTATCTCACTTAAGGCAGCCTCACCATATGCTTCTACAAGCAATAGATGGGCCTCAGCTGCAGATTTCTTCAAATTGAAGAAATAAATCAAAAGTTCCCGCAAATGACGCTTATTCGGCTCAAAACTTGACATTTTCGCACACAAAAGGATATATTATACTGATAAAAATTCATTAATATTTCATGGTTATGTTGACAGATGTCCAACCTTACGACAATGACGTTTTACATCTGACAATTTTAACCATAACTTACTGGTGGTGCCGACTTTTGTCAAACGGCAGCGGCTTATTTGTACACCTGATAAAATACAGCACATCCCGAAATGTTTTTCAATAAACAAAATGGGAGCAATAAGTAAATCAGGGAAGTTATGGCATTATTACACAAAATAATATGATTTATTTTCTCTAAAATTATTCTAGAACACAATTATTTGATTTAGAGAAAAAAAAAACAAATTAAAGACATGTTGTTTATAGTTAAAGCATTAATGTTGTGGAGGTTTAAAGACATTGTAATTTATTTTTATCAAACACTGTTTATTCCACTTTTTTGTGACGGTATAACCCTACCCCCAAAAATCTCTCCGCTCTTGGCCGAAATTGTCCCGTGCCTCCCTCACCCCCCAGCTTCCAACCGTTGAAGCGTGTATATCGGTACCAGTTCGAACAGCATTTAGTCTTGTTTGCGCTCCCCTGAAGATGAGGTGAAAGCCTTGAAACCGGTAGGGTTATACCGTCACAAAAAAGTGGAATAAACAGTGTTTGATAAAAATAAATTACAAATTAAAGACATTTAGTTTATGTGAGAGCCAATATGCAAGAAAGTATTTACCACTTATAGCAATTAATACAAAGTGGTTGGTTAGTCTGATTATATACTCTTAAAACTTTAAAACTCAAAAAATGTCAAAACTAATTAAATCAAATTACGATTTAAAAAGTGTTCAAAGGTTTGAATTTGTAATAAACCAATACATATATTTGTTTAGTTAAATATTCCTTACCTCCACATATCTCCACTGATAATAAAACCTGAATCGTTCAGTTGCAAAAAAAACATTATATATTTTTTAGACCACAATATTACTTAAATTAGAAGCATTATTCAATTTTTTGTATTGAATGATAATGGTGAACCAATAAAAATCAAAGATAAAAAATGTGATGAAAGACAATAAAGATAAAAATATAATTTACATGTTTGTTACAGGTCTGGTGAAGTGGTGATGTTAAAATAGTTGTATGAGTATCCTCTGGTGTAAAATAATCTGAATCTTCTGCAGGAACACAAGTTTCATTTTCTCCAGCGCAAGGTGGACCTCCTACAGCTGATGAAAAAAGAATGATTATTGGGTGTTTTTTTCCTTTAATTCATCAAGTGGTGCTTCTTATATGATCAAAATTTCCTTAAAATAATTTCATCTCCCAAAATTCAAAATACTAGCTACTTCGACATTCTCATTGGTTACTTCAATACTGCATTAATCGAATATATATACAAATACTTTTTTAACAGAATTTCGGTATAATGGAATTGAAAAAAAAATCAACAAATTTGCTTCAAGGAAAAAAATCGATATACAGAATATTTTAAAATTAGAATTCAAATGAAGGTTTGTGTGAAATGGACCAAGAACCACGCTTAAGCAATACAGAAGACAGAACAAAGATTTTTCAAGAATTAATACTGCTCAAATTAGTCGACGCTTTTTTATATTTTGAAAAGGAAATTCAAATCCTAATTGAAAATGATACCAATGAAAAGCCATTTATAATAAGCAGCTTCAGAATCTTCTAATTCTTTATATTTACATATCTATATGTTTTCTCTGTTCTCGATTTATTTACATATCTATATGTTTTCTCTGTTCTCGATTTATTTACATATCTACATGTTTTCTCTGTTTAGTATACACTTTAGATTTTTCTCAAATATTTCAATGGTGTTTTTCTTCATGGAATACGGGCGTGCACATTTAATATTATTTATATGGAAAAAATAGTTCCATGTATGGAATTTCAATTCACAGCCAATTTTTCAGAAACGTACCTTTACCATAAAACGAGGTATGGATGTAATACAAATGGACTTACATATGCAAAAAGGAGTCAAACCACAAAACTAATAACTGAAGCCAACTGTTATCAACTGGGGACTAATTTTATTAGATGAACAATATAAGTTCTTCAATATTAAAAAAAAACATAATTATGTATTTAAAATTCATAACTTACATGCACTTGACAGTTGTTCCGGTTCATCAGTATCAGTATCATCAATCGGTTCAATCACAGCTTCCAAATGTAAAGGTAGTCTGTTTGAAGTAGCCTGTCCATTACTAAGTTGGTTGATTATTCCATTTTTATTTCCTCCATTGACACGATTCACTGGCTCATCGTTTGTTTCCGTTAAAAGTGGTGAAAGTTTTTCTGCATCACTATCACCTTCACAATCCACTTCACCTTCTTGACTATCAACTTCAACATCTAAATCGTCTGTAATATAGCTTTCAGACATCTGTAATATTTTACATAAAAAATATTAACCATTAAAAACAACTAATAATTATTATTTCATATACCTAATACAATTAGCTTATTTCATGATAAGCTATCTCTTAAGATCAATCCATTGAGATGATTCAAGTCGGTTCATTCCATGAGGATTGTTGGGCTTAAGCAAACATAGCCCTTCTTGATTAAGCCTGAGTTTTCAATGTCAAGGTGGTTAAATATCTTGCCGTCTTTCACAGTATGATTCATGTAGCTACAGAAAAATCAATACAAAAATAAAAAAAACATAAATTCTTTTTATTTATTAAATAAAGCAGTGTAGGCAGGCTTAGAGATATTCAAGTGGATCTTAAGGTCACACTATTAGAGAGATGTTACATTGAAATATATGATCTCCCTTGGAGTGACCTTCGGTTACTAAATGGCTCCAGAAAAAAAAATTACTCTAAAAAAACTATTCTTAGCAAAAATACAAACCTTAGAACACAAGTGACAACTATAAAGTCCTTTTAGAAATTATGTAAAGCAGCTAAAGCCAGCCCAGAAGCATCAGTCAGAAATCAAACCGAGACACCAGTTTATTTAATAGGCACAATACTAACAGACTATGATGGTTTATTTAAGGATTTAAAAAGAGTGCGTAATAATAAATGACTTACTGAATTTTTATTTTTCTCGTGAATGTTCAAATGTTCTGATTTAGATTTTTGTCCTATCAATAACGGACTACTGGCTGCAATTTTATTGTTGAGGGCCTTGTTGTTTTCTTCTTCTCTTGCCAATAAAACTGACATTCGAAACTTGAAAAAAAAACAAAGACATTGTAAAATGTAGTTTTGATTTTAAAAATCCACTAACTACAATTTAAGTATGGGATTTGTAAAAGTTTTCAAAAAACATTTCTCCAGAGAGACAAACACTTACTTCTGTGTTATTTCCTTGACCTAAGGCTCTATCACGAGGGCTTTTACCTTCCAGGTCTTTTGGACTTTGTTTGTAGGAATTTCCTTGAACATTTTTCACTTTTGTACTACTGACAGCACTTCCAGAAGAATGTCTTTCAAGATTGCAGCGATTGAGAGATTCTGCCGTCTTAAATAAAAAAAACAAGAAATTGTAATACGCGAAAGCGTTCCAGCAATCTAAGTGAAAACTTCGATTACTTGAAATCATATAGGAGAACACAGCATTATAATCTATTATATAATTTGCCTAATGCCATTAACCCTGAGAGCGCTACGAGAAAAAAATATAATTGTCTATCTAGTGCCGAGATATATTTACGATTCGGACGCTCGTGATAAATATTTATTTTAAACCACAAAAAAACAAAAATAAAATATTTTTACAACATAAATATATTTTAGAATATGTACCCTTGTATTCTAAATGAATAAAAATGTGATTTTCATAATCGCAATATCATTTTTAATAAATTAAAAATAAAATTACCTCATAAAACTGGAATTTCTGGAAATATGAACTCATTATATGGGTTCACAGAGTTATATTCACTAACAAACTGCAGCTCACGTATAAAAAATAATATTAACTACAAGATTCACTCAAAAGTCAGAAAGTTTTTCAAACAAAATAATTATTTCCGAAGAGCATCCAAACACTCAAAGTTATAATAGCACATCCATCAACAATACACTCGCATTATTATCTGGAAGGTATAGGGTGTCTATATGTTATCATTAGCGGGATGGGATTATTGCGTGATGGTAAAACGAAAATTTCAATAGTGAAGAAGTGTATGGTAAGCCGTAAAACATGTTGTAGGGCATAATCCAACAGAACATTCAGCACACCAAAAACGTGTCTGGACCCTTTGTTTTGGATGTTTGGTCGAGTTATTGCAAACATGGCACTCGCGGTACACAGCCTTTCTTTTTGAATTCTCAGTAACTGGTAAATCAGAGAGAAAATGTCTGGCTGTGAGCCGAAGTGGATGATCACCACCTCGGCTGGTTCGTTGAGACCCAGGAGTAGCATATTTTTCAATCAGCTGTTCAATAACCTCGAAATGAAAATCAGTTAGTCCTATTTCTTTTTTTGTTTTATGCTTGTACATCGCATGTGCATTTAATAATATTATATCAATGGTTCGGAAGGCAACCTTTTTGTACCATTTGACAGTTTTCCGTACACATTCCACGTAAGTACTAAGCATATCGGACCTGTCAACAGTGCCCATGGACTTATTATAGGCTACCACACATTTTGGCTTTATGATGGGCTCTTTTGTCTTCCAGTCAGTTTTACTTGTCGCCATCATTGTTGCATCGTGTGCAGTTGTTAGCATGTGAACTTCGCGTTTATCGTGCCATTTTACAACAAGTTCACAGTCAGCTGCTTTGAAATTGACTTCACCTTTTTTTACGGGGGGGGAATTTCGGCATATATTTTCGAATCTTTTTAACTGTTCCACAGGCGTTTGTTTTTTTACTATGCAAGTAAGAAAATAAAAGGGGACTTGTATACCAATTGTCTACAAACAAGGTGTGTCCTTTACCCAAAAAATCATTTAACAATGAAGTGACCACTTTGCCTGACACTCCTAGTTGTTTTGATAATGGTTGGGCTATATCTACTGAAGCACCTTCTGAGTTAGCACCGCAATATATAAAAAAGTCCAGTATATACCCAGTATGTGCGTCACATAAAACAAACAGCTTTATACCAAATTTGTGCCGTTTGGCTGGCATATATTGTTTGAAGATTAATCTCCCCTTGAACAGCACCATTGATTCGTCGATTGTCACATTTTCATACGGATAAAAATAATATTTAAAGTTAATGCACACAGATTCGATAAAATTCCTAATTTTATAAACACGGTCACCAGGAATTTTCTCGTCGTCATTTGAAAAATGCAACATACTTAATATTGATTGATATCTATCACGCGGCATTACTTCATTAAAAATAGGTGTTATTATCGATCTTCTGTTTGTAATCCAATATTGGCTTATTTTGGACTTTTTCGTTCTAACCATCAACATAGTAAGAGCAAAAAATGTGTACATTTCTTCGGCGTTTACGTCTTTCCACTTATGCAGTCTTGAATGCGGTGCCAATTGTTTTTGTTTCTTCACATTCTCATAAAACCTATTTGTTTCCACAACAATACGACTCATTACAGCCCGATTTAAAAATAATTCGAAAAAGTCGCTTTCGCGACTCTCTTCAGTAAATTCACAATTCCTCAATCCTGATTGTTCTTTGAAATTATGAATTTGCGGCTGAAAATTTATATTATATTCCCACTGTGGATTGAAATTATCAAAGACAGGTTCTACCGATGGTTCTGTACGGAGTTCTTCACTATGGACTATTTCATCATTGTTGCGCACCGCTGTTTCTACCTTATCCAAATCTTGTATTATGTAATCCTCGTCGTCATTTATCGAACAATCAGAATCAGGATCCAAAATGAAGTTGTCTGGTTAGTCTTCATCCATTTGTTTAGGTAGATATTTTCCGAAATAAAAAACAACACTTCTCAAAAAAACACAATAATATAAAATAATGGATGATGAAGGAAAATAATGCAATTTAGTCACTATAAATTATGTGCACAAAATTAATTCCTAAGTTATGTACTCGTATAAATGTCACAAATAAAACTAATAAACCAGAAAAACTTGATGAAAATTGAAATGTTCAATTCAGCCAATAGAAATGACGCACGTTTTAGAAATAGACGTCTAATCATTTACGTTTAGTTAACAAAATAAATACCAGAATAATGAAATAATATTACACGTAATTATTTTGTAAAATAATCAAAACGTTTTATTCTGTCAACAGAATTATGTGCACCCTACAACTTCAATAAATCGTACTGACCGTGACGCACGAACAGGTGTGCATACGTCGCTAAAGCCGGAATGAGAGTGTGTGCGTAAATGGCCGAATGCCGGATATTATTGTAAAGTTAAGGTTGCAAAAAAAGATCTATAAAAATTAAACTATCCAGTCAAAAAATATGTTATTTTGTTTAGTCATTGAGAAAAGGTTCCTACATACAATGAACTTATTTGCAAATACTCTGTCATAGTAAAATTATCGAATATTTAGTTGTGAAGTCAAGCTTACGTCAAGTACTGCTATAGCAGTTTGCCGCACCAGTAGAACAAATTTCTTCCACTGCTATAGCAGTGTGCCGATCTCTCATGGTTAAACCGAGAATGAAACTTTTTTCTAACTATAAAAATAATATAAGTAAAATAAAGTTTTGTTGACATATTTTCACAATATTGAGACAACACATTTAATGTAAAAATAAATAAAAAAATATGTGGTATTTTTCATAGGCAGTCAACGTGTACGAATAAACAAAACACTGTAATTGTCACTTATTTGATTTTGACATGGTAACTTTTTACACAAATTAAGTTGTTTATGTTTGTATACATAATATAAATATGATTATATATCACTAATTTTTATTTGGCTGCAAATTTGATTACGATAGTATGAACTATGATTCAAAATTTATGATAAATAAATTTTCATAGTTGTTAAATTATTAAAGGAAAAATTTTTGAAAAATCTTAAAAATACGTAATAATTTATATAAAAAGACTACTCAAACTTCCATACTATGATTATAATCCACAAAAATTGAAATTCATTTCAGAATTAAAATTTCATAAGAGAAAATTTGCTAAAAATGCTGAAATTATATTTTTATTATACACTTTTTACATCAATTCTTATTTTACCGGTGGACTTAGCTCCCCATCTTTATGATAAAAATCTTAAGATATTTCTATATTGAATCTTTGGATATGAGATGACGAAGCCCTGAAAATTTAACCGCTCGTCAGTGCATATTACACCAGCTGTTCTTAACGGCTACTACGTGAATCAATGAAGTGCATTGAAAATTTCAAATTATTAGAATTCATAAATGCTTTTTAATGAAAAACATTAAATATGCAGTTTTTCGAATTATCAGTAGAATTTATTTTGAAAATTCTATTTTGAGACCTAGAAAAATGGCAAAAAAATCTAATCACGAATTATCATTGTTCTAATTAATGGACTTCTACTGTATGCACAGACAAATTTAATCAAGCAAAATTTATTTTGAACAATTTAGATCTTTTGTTAGATTAAAGGTACATTTTAGTCTTCTTCTTCTTCATTTTCAATCCTGGGGATTGGTTAGCAGCAAAGCTCTGCATCTCCTCCTCCACTCCGCTCGGTCTTCAGCGATCCTCTTGAGCTCTGTATAGAAGGTGCAGTCCATATCGTGGCATATTTGCTCCAGATACTCCCGGCGAGGGGGCCCTCTGCCAATCGATCCTTCAATCATTCCCTCCAGTATATTGTGTAGGAGATTTTCATGTCGCAGCATATGACCCATCCATTCTGCACGCCTTTTCGATATGGTGTTTGACAGGTGCCTGGTTTCTTTGATCCTGCTGAGAACCTCGTCATTTGTAATGTGGTCTCTCCAGGAAATCCTTAGGATTCGTCTATAGGTCCACATCTCGAAGGCCTCCAATCTTTGTCGATCCCTTTCACCCATGCACCATGTCTCGCTACCATACATCAAAATACTCCACACATATGTTTTGACCAATTGCTTGCAGAGCTTTAGGAGCTTAATTTTAGTCTATTAATAATTAATATTTTACCTGTACAGTCGATTCGCCTTCCAGAGCTGCCATGTTTGCAGGTGGCTGATGGTTTGCCTGAGGAGTTGGTGGAAGAGCCACACGTAATGGACAAGGACCATTCAAGGCTTCAATCAAAGATACAGCTTGATAGCCAGCTGGAATATTTTCAGAGCTACCCTGAAAAATTTAATTAAATTGATATAGCTTACATATTTAAAATTTACAACAGCCCAGTTATTTGTCGTTAAATATTAACCCTTTCTACTCCGTTGGCGACAATATGTCGACATGGTAAATTATTTTGTAACTCCGTTGGCGACTATATGTCGCCATAATGTACATTTGTATTGTTTATCCTTAAAAAAGGTCTAGGTACCTATTAGAGCAGGTATAAACACTATTTATCAGTTTTGCAAGGTCATTTCTACCATTCGGACGCATTTACGTTGTTAAATTTAGTATGTGTAAAAATATTTAAGTTTTTTTTTCATCCTTAAAAATGGAAGAAAATTTGAACTAAGTGAGAGTGAAGATGAGTTTATTTTCAGTGTGTATGGTGACAAAACAAATGAAACTATATTAGAAATAAGTGATAATCAGAGTTCTAGTGGGTAATTGGTAACAGAGAAACCAGCTGTGGTACTGAACTACACGAAATCTATGGGCGGAGTGGACCGTGCAGACCAATATGCATCCACATACTGCTTCCTTAGAAAATCTTTGAAGTGGTGAAGAAAACTTTTTTCTGGGGGATGGAATTGTGTTCAATTATGCTTACATCATATACAAAACTATAAAATAATGAAAAACCTTTTGAGTCACTTGAAATTTATAAAACTCCTGGTAGACCAGCTAGTTGGAGACTTCCTCGAAGTAGGCCATCTACTTCTTCGTCTGAAGTACGACTGGAAGGTAAACTGCACGTTTTGCGGAAAGGATTGAAGAGGGACTGTGTTGTGTGCTCTCAGAGGAACAAAAAAGGGCAAAGAAACTAAACATATGAGAACTGTGACACTTGTCCTGGAAAACCTAGGATGCATTTGGGAGATTGTTTTTTCAGATATCATACTATGAACAATTATAAAATTTAAAAACATTTATATATTGTTATTTTGCCTAAATAAATTAATTTATACATATATCTAATCATTTGAATGTCCATTTGCATCTACCTTTTTTATTTTATTTTTAAATAAATTTTGTCTAAAATCTATCATTTTTGCTTGAAATTGCAAAAAAAGTACAGTGGAGTTACAGGTATGTTATACAAAAAAAATCGGAAGTTGAAAGGGTCAAAAAAGCTCTAAACATTGATAAATTTAAATTAATAAAAATTGAAACCAAACTTTGCATTCTCGGAGAGCACAAGTATATTTTTCTGCTATTTTTTATGGAGAATAATGATAATCATTCTAAGAAAACAAAACAATGGTTTTAAAGCACATTCTAGTCACCCAACCCACTTCAAGAGGAATTATATTACTGCATAGAATTTTATAAAAGTATCAATTAAAGAAGTTCATAGAAAGCATTAGTGCTCTCTGGCCCTGGAAAAAATAATTTAATCAGGCCTGACAAGATTAACTTCAAAAAGAAATATTAAAGATATTGTTTCCATATATGAATATAAAAAATAACAAGGAAATCATAATGTACACTAGTGATACATAAATATTAAAAATACATTTCTAGATAAATGAATATGTAATTTTCTTGATGAAGATAGGAAACTTCATTAGTTTTAAAGCATTAATAATTAATAATATAACTTACATCAGGAGGACTAGCCGGCAGGGGTTGTGCTTGCCCAGACTGCTTTTGCAATGCTCTTATTTGCAAAAGAGCCCGGAATGGTGCTCTGCATATGGGACAATTATTTGCTTGATACCTCAAAGAATCAGCGCATGAATTGCAGAGGCAGAGGTGTCTGCATGGTAATATAAGAGTGTCACGAACGTCACACATGCATATAACACATTCACTCCCATTATCTTCACAATCTTCATCGCTGTTATTCTTTCAAAGAAATAAATAAAGATTGATTAATATAGATTATATAGTATATAAAAAAATTTAATATAACTCATGGAATTTCATAACATTTAATATCACAATACATTTCATAGACTCAGGGAATCCAAATCACTGATTGGTAATTTTTATTGCATATATCACAATAAACATAACTATCATGTGTTACCTTGTTATTCTCAATGTTTTTATTTTCAATCCCATATATTTCTTGAAGCAAATAACAAAGACCATCAACAAATAATTTTTGCTTGAGAGCTTTTAGCACATATGTTCCATCTGAATGTTTGTCCACAACTGCGACAGTTGTATGGGATTGTTTAATGTCTGCAAATAGAAAATATAAAATTGAAATAAAGTTGATTGAATTTAATGTAATGTTCATATTCATGAAATGTTCCCTTTACAACATATTTATTACAATTTTATTCAGCATTTTCAACACAAGCTATATTTTATTTTTATTTGTAACACTTAACTGTTATAATTCAAAATATGATAATCTTGCAATATGCAGTACTATAAACAAAGAAGTAGGTTCGGAGATGTCACATTTTCAAATTTTGCAAAAAAAAGGTTCATTAAAAACTTTTTAACATATTGATTTTTTTTATTTTTACAAGAGCGGTCCGATAAGTACTTAGCCTCACAGCCCGATGGCACCACTATCGCAAGAGCAATTTTTTATCGCGTAGTACATTCTCGTTGACAGCTACTGTCAAAATTTCAGCCGAATCGGATGCGTAGTTTTGTTTTGACCGCGTGTGGAAGCGAGCGTGTCCGCGGATTTGAGAAAAATGGAAAAAGAGCAATATCGGTCGGTGATTCGATTCTTGTTTTTGAAAGGGAAATCGCGCAGCGAAATCAAAGAGCGCTTGGATGCTGTGTACAGTGACTTCTCCTTCGATGGCGACCGTCAAAAATTAGTTTAACGAGTTTCAACGTGGTCGCACGTCGGTTTTTGATGAGCCACGCCCAGGTGCCCCGAAAACGGCTACCACGGAGGATAACGTGACAAAAATCCGTTATCAGACAGACCGCCGATTGAAGGTGCGCGAGATAGCTGAGACAGTAGGCATCTCAAAAGACCGCGTGGGTCATATCCTGCATGAAGTATTGGGCATGAGAAAGCTGTCGGCACGATGGGTGCCGCGATTTTTCACTCCAGACAACAAGCGCAACCGTGAGACCACTTCAGAGCAGTGTTTGATGATATTTAAGCGCAATCCGAAGGAGTTTCTGCGTCGTTTCGTGACCGTCGACGAAACATGGATACACTGGTACACACCCAAGACCAAGGAACAGTCGAAACAGTGGACTTCACCCGGCGAACGTGCTCCGAAGGCGAAGACTGTCCTATCGGCCGGAAAGGTGATGGCCACCGTTTTCTGGGATTCAAAAGGTGTGATCTACATCGACTTCCTGGAGAAGGGCAAAACGGTCACAGGGCTCTACTATGCCGAATTATTGGGCCGATTCGACGCCGAATTGCAGAAAAAAACGGCCCCATTTGGCGAAGAAAAAAATGCTCTTCCATCATGACAACGCACCGGCTCACACCTCCGCCGTCGCCATGGCCAAATTGGTAGAATTAGGCTACGAACTGCTGCCCCATCCACCGTATTCTCCGGATTTGGCCCCGTGCGACTTCTTTTTGTTTCCAAATTTGAAAAAGTCACTCGCCGGGCAGAAATTTGAGTCGAATAAGGAGGTTATCGCCGCGACGGAGGCCTACTTTGCAGACCTCCAGAAAACATATTTTTCAGACAGGTTAAAGAAGTTGGAGCAACGCTGGGTCAAGTGTATCGAACTCAAAGGAGATGTTGAGAAATAAATCGCCACTTTTCCAAAATTTTTGTTATTCTTTTGTAGGCTAAGTACTTATCGGACCACCCTCGTATATTGAAACATACAAAGCACCCCCTTTCTTAGTTAGATTTATGCTCATCCTAAGGCAGGTAAAAAAAAAAACATATAGAGTAGTCATAAGAATAAAAATCCCACTTAAACATAAAACAAATTAAATCCCACCATTATCACATTATACCAAGAAAGAACATTTAAATCAGAAACACTCAATTTATAAAGGATCATTCATTGATTTGTAGACACAAAAAAGAAATTCACACTTCTCAATTGCACAATTCTAATCGAATTTAAGTTTTCATCTTGTATTGACATTATCTCTTACTAAATGTTGCCTATTTTTTACCAGTCATTTTCAGTCGATCTCACACCATCCGAAAATATTATGATAAGGAAATTCACATCCTAGTGTTTCAATTTGTATTCACAGAAGAAAGAAACCACACAAGCGATCACAGTGTGGGAAAGGCTTTGGACAAAACATTAAATTTACATCAACATCAATTAATTGATAGTGAACAAAAGCCATATAGTTGCTCACAGTGTAAATAAAGCTTTTTACTAACACGAGATATAAAAGACATCTGATAATTCACAGTGCAATGAAGTCACATACTATAGCTGTTCAGTGTAGTAAAAGTTTTGGACAAAAATCAACATTAAAAACATATAATTAATTCACAATGGAGAAAAGCCGTATAATTTTTCACGCTGTGAGAAAAGATTTGGATGAAAATCATATTTAAAACAACCATTATTAACAGTGCAAAGAAGCTACATAGTTCCTTCAAATATGGGAAACGCTTTCGACTTGCAGAAAATTTAATTATACTTAAAAAAACTCCCTGATTACACAAAATAAGATAGTACTTATCAACCAGATTTTGGCTAAAATACAGATCACTCAGTGAATTTAAAAAGAATCCCTTTAAATACATAATGCCACTTAAATACAAATCTCCTGAAAAACTAGCATTGATATATATTCTTTGAATATGTGGGAAGGGAAAACCAACACACTAAATGGAATAAAAACTAAAATAGAAAGTTAAACCAACAACCGATGTTGTAAGGTAGTAGGTATTGTGAACTCGGTGTTCCAGGGTTATGAATGCCTACAATGCATCACTGTCAGTCTCCAGCATCAGTTATTCCATTACAGCCAAGCAAGAACCACCTCTTTTAGTAACACTTCGATAGTGTTAATGCTTTGATTGAGGAATAAGTACATTGATAAGATGGATAAATCATATTTAAGGTGTACGGATGTAGAAAAGGTGTACGATGTGTTTCACGATAGGAAAGTCTGGGGCTCTGTTCTTGTTTCCCCAGACAGGGAAACATCGTGATGGTACATATGTATGTAATATATTTCTATAGTTTTAAACTCGACTATATCAACTTGTGACAACCTTCCATTAAAGGTGTGATAAGATCTTTATAAGGAAAACCTTTCATTCAGACTAGAATGATGAACTATAAACAATATTCAAAAATATGTTTTCAACTAAATAAGTTAATCATAAAAATTACCATCGGTTCCTTCTTCAACAACGCAGTGAATTGCAATAGGAAAAACATCTTTATCAGGATTATATAAAAGATCTTCTTCTGAATATTTACTAGGATCAAATATATGAGTGGCCTGTGAAAACTGTTGATTGGCTCCACGTTTATAGCGGTACGTGTGAGAGTTCATTGTAGCATCACGTGGATTGTACCTATTGTGAGAAAAAATTAACTTATAATTATGAAATTTTTTTTAAAACATCAAATAAATACAAGGTCTTTCAATAGGGACGCTCGAAATTTGTTAGGTTATAACGGCCATGTTGTTAAAGCAACATCTGTCAAATTTATTGTGAATTGTTCAGTAGTATATGGCAAATTACCATGGAAGGTTATAGCGTTGAACGTGTGCAAATCATCAAATTTTATTTTCAAAATCAGTGCTCCGTTCGAGAAACGTTCCGAGCATTACGTGATTTTTATCCTCGCCACAACCGTCCTGCCGAGTCAACTATTCGATGTTTGGTGGGCAAATTCGAGTCAACCGGTTCGATAAATAATAAGCCAACACCCGTACGTCACCGAAACGCAAGGTCTGCTGAAAACATCGCTGCTGTGCGTGAGAGTGTACGGGAAAACCCGAGGCAGTCAATTTCTCATCATTCACAAGAACTTGGCCTTTCTGCGACTTCAACTTGGTGAATTTTGCATCGGGACTTGGGTCTGCACCCGTATAAAATCTAACTGACCCAGGTACTTAAGGTAAACGACCATAGAGAACGCCGTATGTTCACCGATTGAGCTCTGGAGCAGTTGGAAGTTGACCCAAATTTCGCCAAAAAAATCATCTTTAGCGACGAGGCCCATTTTTGGATGAATGGATGTGTGAACAAGCAAAATTGTCGGATTTGGGACAATACCAATCCACACGAGATACACTAGCACCAAATGCATCTCGAGAAAGTCACTGTTTGGTGCGGATTTTGGTCTGTCGGAATCATCGGTCCATACTTCTTCCAAAACGAAACTGGCATTGCCATAACCGTCAACGGCGAGCGCTACAGATCGAAAATAAGCAACTTCTTGTGGCCTAAACTGGATGACATGGATACCGACGACATGTGGTTCCAACAGGACGGCACTACGTGCCACACAGCGCATGCCACGATGGGCATTCTGCACGAGTGATTTAAGGGCAGGGTTATCTCGCGCGGCAGCGACGTGAACTGGCCACCGAGAGTGTGCGATTTAACGCCTTTAGACTTCTTCCTATGGCGTTATCTTAAATCGCAGGTATATGCGTATAAACCGCAAACAATTGATGCCCTCAATGTCAACATAACGAACGCCATCCAACAAATTCACCCAGATTTATGCAACAAAGTCATCGAAAATTAGACCTCCCGAATACGTGCCACCAAGCAAAGCCGCGGCGGACATTTGAACGACGTTATATTCCATACTTAATGCCATAAAATATTCTTTCTAATAAAAAAAATTTGAGTGGATATCTCACACATAACTTGTTTTATTTACATTTAAAAATTGAGCGTCATTATTGAAAGACCCTGTAGATATGTAGTAAAAAAAATAGCATACAAATTAAGTTGTGTCTTTTACTAGTCAATTAAAATTGACAGGCTTTGAAAATAGGTAATAAAAATAAATAAACATAGGTTTATTGATAGCAACACAGTATATACATATTCTGAAATTGCATATATTAGGGGGACCGGAAAGAAATCAAAATTTTCGGGAGTACCACTTTAAGGTCAGTCTGCGTCGAGACACAAAAGAGAAAACACGTGCTTTTTGGTGCTAGTAGTTTGTGAGGGTTGTAAATTCATTATTTTTGCAAAGATTATTTTTTCCGTCGTTTGTGAAGAATGTCAAGGCCGACTATTGACGAAGAACATTTACGCCACTGTATGTTGTTTTTATTTGACCGGGGATTGAAGGCGAAAGAAGTGACAGAAACAATTACTGCTACATATGGAGACGTATTAAGACTCAATAAATGTCATAGATGGATAAAAAAAATTAAAAATAATGATAGGGACCTGAAGAACGCCCCTAAAACTGGAAGACCAACAAAATTGGATGATGATGCGCTGACGTCATTGGTTGAATCTGACCCTCGTCAAACAATAGCTAAATTATCAATTAAACTCGATTGTCCATGGTCAACAGTGCAGGAACATCTTAGTCACATTGGAAAAATTCATAAACAAGGAGTTTGGGTTCCGCACGTGTTGACGCCAGCTGCGCTCGAGCAGCGAATAACGATATGCACGTCCCTTTTGTCCAGGTATAAAGTGGACCCATTTCTTCGAAGAATAATAACTTGCGACGAGAAATGGGTCTTGTACAATAATCCCACACGAAAAAAACAATGGCTTTCTCGGGGCCAGTCGGCTGTTCCTACACCAAAACCAACGTTGACTCTAAAAAAGGTTCTCCTCTGTGTATGGTGGGATATCGAAGGTGTTGTTCACTATGAACTATTGAAACCAGGAGAAACAATTAATGCAGCTCTTTATTGTCAACAACTGGAGAGAATGAAAGAGGAACTAAGAAAAAAACGTCCACTTTTGGTCAATAACCAACCCAGGATGCTTCAACAGGATAACGCGCGGCCACATACTGCGATAATCACCCAGAATAAAATAATGCAACTTGGACTGGAACTTTTACCTCACCCCCCCTATTCCCCTGACATAGCCCCCTCAGATTATCACCTTTTCAGATCATTGGAACACTCCCTCCGCGATAAAACATTCAAAAATATTGATGAAGTAAAAAATCATATCAAAAAGTTTTTTAAGGAAAAACCATTTTTTTTTACAAAAATGGAATTGAAAAGCTGCCTGATAGATGGAGAAAGGTCTTGGAAAACGATGGAAACTATTTCATTGATTAATTTCTTTTTGTATTTTTTTTAAATAAAATTTTTAAATGTATTACTTTTTTTTTGATTTCTTTCCGGTCCCCCTAATATATCTCAAGATAATGGTGAAGAAAATACATTTGAGAGAGAAGCTAACAAAAGGTCTGGGCTCATCTCATAACATCCCTCCAGTTGAGATACACCCCCACTAATAGAGGTTGAGCACAGCAGCGAGGACATCAGATGTTTTTAACCCCTTGTACAATAAATAAGTATTTATACAATCAATTAACTTAATAAAATAATAGGTCGCTGACCAAAAAAAATAGCATGGAAAATACAACACATTTCTTGCAATCACACACATTCTGAGGCAAAGGAAAAAAACACATTCAAGAGAGATGCCACCAAAAGGTAAAAGTAAGTATTCACCAATACAGACAAACAAAACTTTAAATTACAATTAGGTGTATGAAAATAAAAATATTCTATACATAATGAACTCATTAATATTTAACATGAAATATAAAGTTTGTCTCATGCACATCATGTTATTATATTGGGAGTACAAATTAGTTCAGTCCGTTTCCAAAAGATGGCTCTGGCTGTTATGAATGGTTCATAGTAACAGCCGATTTTGGCGGTTTCAGAGAGGTTAGACATCTGCCAATAATATTCAGTTTATATCGCTTTGAGTTTCATGCAAAATTAATTTTCTGCTTTAATTGGAAGAAAAGTGCAGCTGAAGCCCATAGAATGCTTGTCGAAGTTTATGGTGACGCTGCACCAACTGATAAATCATGTAGGGAATGGTTTCGACGTTTCAAGGATGGAGATTTCAGCGTCGAAGACAACCCTCGCTCTGGACAGCCAAAAAAATTCGAGGACAAAGAATTAGAGGCATTACTCGAAGAAGATCAGAGTCAAACGCAAAAGAAGCTTGCAGAATCATTGGGAGTGACTCAACAAGCCGTTTCCGTACGATTGAGAGCCATGGGAATGATTCAAAAACAAGGAAATTGGGTGCCTTATGAACTGAAACTGAGAGACGTTGAAAGGCGATTTTTCACTTGTGAGCAGCTGATTCAAAGGCAACAAAGAAAAGGTGTTTTATTCTACGACAACCCCAAGAATAAAAAATACTACGCTAAGCCCGGTCAATCGTTGCCATCGACCTCAACATCAACACCAAAACCGAACATACATGGTTCGAAGATCATGCTCTGTATCTGGTGGGACTAATGGGGTGTTGTTTACTATGAGGTGCTAAAACCTGACGATTCCATTATGGGCGAACAGTATTGGCTACAATTAATTCGTTTGAGCCGTGCATTGCGAGAAAACGGCCGGAATACGAGCAAAGACATGATAAAGTTATTCTTCTTCATGACAACGCTCGGCCTCATGTCGCAAAAGTCGTAAAAAAATATTTGGAAACGCTCAAATGGGATGTTTTACCGCACCCGCCGTATTCCCCGTAACGCACCCGCCGTATTTGGCTCCAAGCTTGGATCGCCTCAAAAGACGAGTTATTTTTTCGAGATGGAATTCGAAAATTGCCTGAGAGATGGGAAAAAGTAGTAGCCAGCGATGGACAATACTTTAATTGATCTGTTCATTCATTTTGTTTAGAAATAAATGCATTTTTGAACACAAAAAAACGGACCGAACTAATTTGTACACCCAATAAGTGAAGCATTTCTAAAAGAAGTTAGAGTAAGAAAATTATGAGTTTTATAAATTTAATAAACTTACCCAACGCCATTTGATGTAAATTCCTCTGAGCAAAAATAATAAATGGTAATTGAGCAACGAGAATCACAATCAAATGTAAATTCAATATTGAATTGTGAGCTTTTATTCTGACAATCTCCTTCTCCATGATCGGAAATTTTACCAACAGATTCGGCACAACGTACAAATCTTAATGATTCTTTTCTAATGTTTACCAAACTCTTCAATGTTTTCGTAGGCTCATTAGCCTGAGGTGGTGGATAAGGAAACTAAAATAAATCATTCACATTTACAATCTTAAAATTAATTAATTAAATCAAGCAATAATCACAGCAAAAATTAAATTCCGATTACTTCAACAAAGTTAAATGTTAAATATTTGATCAAGTCACTGCAATATTTTAGCCAATCAATATTTCAACAATCGTTTTTGAAATTCCATAATATAATTTCAAAATGTTTAGTTATATAAGGTATAAAAACCGATATAAATAAAACGATTTGAGAATGAATGTTGTAAAATCCAAATTAATGGTGATAGAAAAGTGTGAAAGGAAAAGTAAATGTGACATATGGGTGAAAAATTTAATATTGAAGCAAGTTGACGAATTCCGCCTAGTGGGTAGTATTTTCACAATTGATGGAAGAGTTAAGAGGAATATCAAACAGTGTGTAGCGATAGAAAACAAAGTCAATGGAACATTAAAACATATATACTCGAGCCTGAGAGTATCAAAATCTGTTATGACAGTCCACAATAGTATTTTGGTGTGTATGGGTGTGAAACGTGGACGTGGAAAAAGACCGAGAGGAGTCGAATAAATGCTGTAGAAATGCGTGCATTGAGAAAAATATATGGAGTGAAATGAAGAGATAAATGTAAACTTAAGGCTGATGTATCAAGATGAAGAAGAGTATGTTGAGATGGTTTGGGCATGTGGAATGAATGAATGAAGATTAACAAAATAGATATATAGTGCAAATGTGAGTGGAAGATGTGTGAGAGGAAGACCAAGGAAAGTATGATTGGATCAAGTGAATATTCTAAAAGAAGGAAACGTAGAAAGTCAGAGGAATCGTAGAAGTTGTATGAGAAGGTGCATGGATGTAGAAGAGGCTAAGAATGTGTGTAGAGATAGAAAAGCATGGTGCTCTGTCTGCCTACCTGGACAGGGCATGGCGTGAAAGTATGTATGTGTAAAATGTGTATCAATAAACTTCATCCTTAATTTCCAAACAAAAAAGTATTTTGAGCAAGTCAGTTATTGCTGTAATCTGATAATATTTAGTATGTATCAATGATAATAGCATGTATCAATGTTATCAAGATTAATTCTTAGTTTATCAATATTCATTCTTAGTTAACAGCATGCTTATGATCCAGTTTGGTTTTATTAACACAATGGATCATCCGGCCGGTCAGAAAAAATTACAAACAAAATATAACAGAGTGTAATAAAAAACAAATGCAATTAATATATTTTTATGTGATAACTTGTGTTAATGAAACTAACATACCGGTGTTGGGCGGCTCCCCAAGAAATTAAGGTCTGCATTTTCTCCAAATAAGTATGCTTCAGGTTGAGGAGTATCAAACCTTTCCCCACCCATTATAAAATGACTTCCAAAATAGTTTCCTAAAAGAATACATAATTTTTTTATGGTAGTTACTAATGGATGAATTCAATTTTGCAATAAGCCATCACTTTACACTCAGTTTTAAAAAAAATAATTTAATATCTTTATTATCTATATTAGTGGGTTTGAATACCGAGTTAGATTAGGTTAAGTTAGGAGCATCCTTGAGGAGAGTTTGCTCTGTAAATGGTGTTACATAAATTATCCTTTTATTATTATTATTAAGCTATCATACATCAGAAAAAATTAAAAAAAAAAACAAATCTATAATTCTCACATTAAAATAATGATCCTATTGTAGTTAAGTTTGGCATTAAAAAAACATACTGATCATTTATATATTGGGGTAAGCAAAGATATAGCACTAGACTTTTCATTTAGGACACTAACCTTTTGTCTCATCTACAGCTAAATATCTCTCATTTTACTCTGACTTCTTACATTTATAATTCTCTAAATCAAATTTCACTTTGATTTCCAGTCTGGTTTTCACAAGGCCTCTAACATCTTTCTATTGGTTCTACATGACAATAAGCCCACCAGGTTGTACTGTTTACAACACAATTGTAATACAATACAAAATAATAGTATCTCTATTATCAGCGATATTTGGGAAAAATCAATTCTGTTAACAAATACGTGTGTTGATATACTGTTTAATTTAATTCAAGGTCTCCGAAAAAGATAAATCTATACAGTAATTGAGCTGTTGAAAATTTATATAATAACTGATTGACATACTAAACTCAGCCATTATGTCTTGTTGGTACAAAATCTTAGTTTATGTTTACTTTTCATATATAAACAATTCCATATTGACTTAATACAAATAAATTATCAGTATAAATCAATGTTTTAAAATGCGAATGTCATACGAAAAATTGAGAATTATGGAATCGTAACCAAAATATAAACAGTTCATCAAAGTAACGCAATAAATGGATTCCAGTAATATTTAAACAATCATCCTTTTCTTCCTCAAGTTTCGTACTTATTTCAAGAACATATTTTTACAATATACAAGTTAAAACCTTGAAATTTGGTAAAATCTTAGTATCAACGAGGTGAGATATCGAAAAGCTTCTTTACGTATTAAATAAAAATATTATTTTTCAATATTAATCATATGTGACCCTAAATACACCGTACCTGATCTGGGTGGATACTTGTAAGCATGATTTGATATAACGTCAACCTCTTCCACTCCTGCATTTTGCCGGCTGGTCAAAGCTCCCATTTTGATATTATTTCTAAATATGAATCAACAAAATTACTTTGAATTTTTATAAAATTACAAGAAATTACCCAAATACCCCATACAAACGTCAAAATGATCAAAAACACAATATATATATATATATAATTTAAAAAACAACTTATTTGTTTATGGTACACAATAAATTTTACTGAAGTGTTGGTTGTAAACATGATTCAAAGAAGTCGAGCGATGCACTTAATTTTAAGACTTGAATGTTTATTTATCCATTTTAATGTTTTAACGTTAATTAATCGAATTTATTATTTACTAGCTGTACCCGGCACCGCGTTGCTGTGGCTCAGTCTGGTTAAATGGAAAAGAAAGAAAAGAGAAATCACACGTTTCTAATATGTTTAATTTTTTATGTCTTTCAGCCTCTCTCAGTCTGTCGCGTTCATCGCCGTGCTCGCAAATGATCGCGTCACTCCAAGAGGTCAATTCACGATATGATTTGAATTCAAATGAAACATCGATTGCACTGGAAAAGAAGAAAGAAAGTTATAACAAAAACATATAAAATTGCGAAACATTAAAAAAGGAACTGAAAAATATTGTTAAGTTCGTAGATGTCTTTTTTCTTGGCGGCAAGAATAGCTCGTTCACTCAGCCAATCGTGATTCTTATAATTTATTTGAATATTGGGAAATATTTTTTCAACCAATTCATCTTTTGACATCACTAAATTGCAGAAGTTATGATACAATAAAATTCGTCCTGAGGTCATATCAACCGGCACCTTTCCGTTCCCAATTTCCAGCAAGTGATGTGAGAATATCTCAGCTGATTGATCGATCGTTTCATCGATATGTATGACCGCATTCCTATCACTTCTTTATGGTTGCACGCCAAAAACTGTCATGTCGCTGCCTTTATTCACGTACTTACAAATGTATTTGATCGATTTAACCGAGTTACAGTATTCCACGTTTATGTGCGCTTTGTATGTTTTTGATAGCAAAGGCGAATATGGAACAACCTAACGGTTGTCTACTTCGATGTCACCGTTTCGCATTTGTATGGTTGCTAATTTACCGCAATCTTCTGTTGATCTTCTTCTATATAAAGGATATCCGTCGTTTCCTGTAACTGTGTTGGATACTAATGCTCGAGGATATCGCTTAGAGCATTTTCCGTCGATCATGCATGGTGAATTTGGATTCAGTGTACCGCAAGGTCCATGTATCATATTTTTCGTCACAACTTCATGCAAATCCTTATCGACGTCAGCATCGGGTATTTCAGTGCATTGTCGATTTAGTTTGAAGTGATTTTGTTATAGAGCCAGATAAGTATATGTGCATGTAGCAATCCTCTCTTTTCCCATTCCACTGAGTACATGCAGCAGCGCACAGACCCAAACACTTAATTTTTTACCATGAAATTCATCAGCGATTTCAGCTTCTGTCTGAAAACATGTGCTGTGATGTCATGCCTATCCACAGGCGAATGCCCAGGAAATAAGAGCTGTTGTATATCGTCCTAAGCTAGATTGCATGTGAATGTAGTGAATAGATCTGGACACCCGTAGTGACGAACATACGCAATTGCATCTTGAACGTACTCATGCATATGACGTGGACTGCCTGTATATGTAGATGGCCAAATCGTTAGTCTTCCAATGTTAGTTGTATTACTGTCATTTACAACTGCATCTCGCAAATGAACGTATTCTTCAGAGCGAAGCTTGGTCTGATTCAAACGGATGAATATCAAACGTTCTGTTTTCTATGACAGTTCACAAATTTGCCCCAATACAATCTTGTAACGACGTTCAGTAATTTTAATTATTTTATCAACTTAAATATAGGC
This sequence comes from Odontocerum albicorne, assembly GCA_949825065.1. Taxonomy (NCBI): domain Eukaryota; kingdom Metazoa; phylum Arthropoda; class Insecta; order Trichoptera; family Odontoceridae; genus Odontocerum; species Odontocerum albicorne. The sequence goes on from OX463840.1 coordinate 20,524,683, forward strand.
CTCGATTGTAATAAATAGCAAGTTATTTAGGTAAATACATCACATAAAACTAATAATAATGACAAATTAATACATCTTGTTACAAATTAGCAAAAATGGGTAGTTCGTTAAAATCTAATGTGACATTTGTTAACGTTACAAGTTAATGTGACAAATGATCGCGTCACTTCAAGAGGTCAATTCACTATATGATTTGAATTCAAATGAAAGATCGATTGCACTGAAAAAGAAGAAAGAAAGTTATAATAAAAACATATAAAATTGTGAAACATTAAAAAAGGAACTGAATAATATTGGTAAGTTCGTAGACGTCTTTGTTCTTGGCGCCAACAATAGCTCGTTCACTCAGCCAATCGTGATTCTTATAATTGATTTGAATATAGGGAAATACTTTTTCAACCAATCTTCTTTTGACATCACTAAATTGCAGAAGTTATAGTCTTCCAGCGTTAGTTCTATTACGATTTGATAGATTTTGAAATATAAACATAGAGATAAAATTAAATTCTATATAAAAAAGATAATTTTGATATTCCTACTGACCTATTTCCGTCATTATCAGCCTGTCGCGTACATTCTGTTGAGAACGAACCAGTTCTGAACCTGCAGAACGCGATCCCCGTGCATCTTCAAGTCTGGATACACGTCGTTCTGCTGCTTCCTCGACATTTTGATGAACTAAAGCAGATCGATTGCACTGAAAAAGAAGAAAGAAAGTTAAAGCATATAAAATTGTGAAACATTAAAAAAGGAACTGAATAATATTGTTAAGTTCATAGACATCTTTGTTCTTGGCGCCAACAATAGCTCGTTTACTCAGCCAATCGTGATTCTTATAATTGATTTGAATATAGGGAAATACTTTTTCAACCAATCTTCTTTTGACGTCACTAAATTTCAGTAGTTATAGTCTTCCAACGTTAGTTCTATTACCGTCATTTACAACTGCATCTCACAAATGAACGTATTCTTCAGAGCGAAGCTTGGTCCGATTCAAACGGATAAATATCAAATGTTCTGTTTTCTATGACAGTTCACAAATTTGCCCCAATACAACCTTGTAACGACGTTCAGTGATTATAATTATTTTATCGACTTTAATATAAGGCTCGATTCTAATAAATAGCAAGTTATTTAGGTAAATACATTACAAAAAACTAACAATAATAAGAAATTAATACATCTTGTTACAAATCTCCATTTCTACATACGATTGATGTGAGAATATCTCAGCTGATCGATCGTTTTGCAGCAGGACACGCATATTTGTAGTTAATTTCAACTTCTTTACGTGTCGCCACAAAGTAGATTATTTCAGGCAACATACAAAATTGCGAAACATAAAAGTAACTAATTAAATGTTAAGGGAACACATAGCGATAATTGTAACTAATTAAATTTTAAGGGAAGACAAATAGATAATTGGAACTAATTAAAAAAAACTCAATTTCTACATACGATTTGATTGATTTTGAAATATAACCATAGAGATAAAATTAAATTCTATATAAAAAAGATACTTTTGATATTCCTACGGACCTATTTCAGTCACTATCAGCCTGTCGCGTACATTCTGTTGAGAACGAACCAGTTCTGAATCTGCAGAACACGATCCCCGTACATCCTCAAGTCTGGATACACGTCGTTCTGCTGCTTCCTCGACATTTTGATGAACTAAAGCAGATCGATTGTACTGAAAAAGAAGAAAGAAAGTTAAAACACATAAAATTGTGAAACATTAAAAAAGGAACTGAGCAGCGTAAAAGTTTGTTTCAATTTTCATTTTTTTTGTCATATTTCCACGGGTACTTCTAATGTACCACCAAATAATTTATTTATTTAACTCTTTCAATGCTGAGACAATTTCCATGACAGCCGATCAGTGCGCAATATATTTGAATAGTTGCAGCCCGTGATATTTTCACGGAAGTAAAACAAATTTTACATTCAAGAAAATATATATTCATAAATATAGAATTTGTGTCCCCTTTTACACCGGTTCAAAAATTCGATCGACGAATCAGAGAGAAGGCCATGCTGTAAAGGTGGGGCTACACATGTAAAAAATATTCTCAAATAAATTAAAAATTTTCAAGCAAATATTTTTTTGTCCTTTTTCAAATGTGTTTATTTTTATGTTATTTTTATTTTGTCCATTGGTAATTCGGCGCAAAATGAGATACCCAGTTTTTTTTATTTTTATCAAACGTACTTGAGTGACTTTTTTGTGTGATAAGAGTGATGTCGGTATTTTGACGCATACCGTAATGGTATTGAATGGAGGTTTTTATGACATTTTTAGACTCAACGACACAACAGTGTCTCTATATACAAATGAACATGTGACAGGTTATACAAGTACTTAAAATTATTGACAAATAATACAACTTTATCTTAAACTAACATGAAGATACAAAAAGCAGTGATAATATTAAATTACAGTCATTGTTTTAAAATTATTTAATAATTATATGTATATTTAAGTTCAATATATGTTATGTATGTATACCACAGGAATAATGTTTCCAGTTTGAGTATAATAGCTTTTCCCTGTATTTCGTTTAATTTTTCGCGCTATTTGGATGTATGTGTCACCATTCTTTTCTCTGTTGTTATCTATAAAGTATTTTCATCCTCTGATGACGAATATTGTTCTACAATTCTCATTCTTTTTCGATTTTTGTTGAAATCATTACTTGTTACTAATTCGTCTTTACTCTCGGAATTAAATGGTCTTGTTGTTTTATTCTTTCCCGTGGGCTTAATAATTTCTATAATTTTTTGTTTTAAATTTAATTGTAAGTGCTTTATATTTTAAGTTTAAATTCAATTGTAAAATTGATTAGACATAAGTACTGATTATTCTACTAATGCAAATGTCAAAAACGTTAGGTTAACTTTTTAAATATGAATCAATACTAATTAATTAAAATTACCTTCATCACTGCCCTCAAACATTTGAAAATCCGCACTTTTGGACATTATCAATAATGGATTGAACTTAGATCACTTTCAAAATAATGTTTTTTATCAAAATTTATCGTATACTCTAAATAAACTTAATGCCGAAATACATCCAACTAAAATTATTTTGTAACCTAAATATAATCTCAACAACTTACCACAATCACTGAAGTCCATTTTATCACAACACAACTATTTTTTATTGAAATTTAATACGTTTATGTATAATGTTTTACTATAACCGCAACACATAGGATGCTCTCGAAATACAAAATGGCCAACATAAGCTTTGTATGTTTTTTTTCATTGGGGTTTGTGTCTCGACTTATAAACGTACATGAAAATTAAAATATGTATTATTTATAAAATTTATTATTAAACATTAAATTATTTAATATTTTATTTATATAGATTTAATTATTTAATATTAATTCCGAAACGTCGAAAATGCAATGTGACAAAACTGTCAAAGTTTAGTTCGTCCGTGTCGCTGCAGGAGGCGCAAACGTTATTTTTTCTGATTTCTAAACTTTTTTATACATACCGAAATATAAATAAAAATATATAAACATTTCTGTATATGAATGTCAACTTTTGTCAAAATTTCAAAGCGATCGGTAGATAACTTTCGGAGATTAGACATTTTCTATATACGAACATTTACATTTTTATTTATATAGAAGATATAAGATAGATAGATAGATGGTACGAAATCATGTCGTTGCATGGTTGTGTATATTAAAAATTAAATGGGTAGTTATTAATATTTTACTGTCTGATGTATAACTCACAATCGCTTTACATTATTTTTATAGACATTGAAAATATAATTCTAAGAAAATATGACATGGGCTATAATATATGTTGAGTAATATTGGCTTCTAAGTTCTGAATTAAGATTTTATAAACAATTCTCATTGGACTTAACAAATTTAACATTTCTTATCAAGTTCTATCATCCAGTTTTATTATCTGGTCAAAATAATATTGATATCAGCTGTCAGTGTCTCCAATTTTTTTATAAACAAATCACTCAGTATGTTTTGAGGTTTTCGCGGTTCTTTGTATCAGTTGGATAAAGTTTTTCGTAGTGTTTTATCGCCTAGTTTGGCTTATAATACCAACGTTTCGAAAACGTTAAAGTTTTCTTCTTCAGGGTTTGTTTGTAGTCAACTTTGCCATAAGTGTATGCGCGCCTGATGTTGGCCTACAACATAGTCTCAATCGCAACGTGAGTACACGGGTCCCTCCTAGTTCACGACCGTAACTTATAAGACTGATGTAGGCCAGCGGCATCCACTTATGGTCAAGTTGATCACGAGTCGACCCTGAAGATGAAAATTGTAAAGTTTTCGAAACGTTGCCATCATAAGCCAAAATATTCCGAAAAACCTTGTACAAAAGCACTCAGTAGTTAATATTTTTTTACTAAATAGAGTTTTAAAGTCATCTAATTCTATTTTTTGTATTTAATTTTCCTAATAGTAGTTATACACATTCTTAGGAGCGAACGTGTGTTTTTTAATTGAAATACATTTGATAAGCTATTTAAGTAATTGTTCTTTATATCATCGGCGCTAAAAAATGTTACATTAAATTTTATCTCTCGGTAAAAAAGGTTGGGATGTACTGACTAATCATAGACAATTGAATCTTTCCAGAGACAATAAAATAAATCACGGTAAAGTGACAGCTAAAATTATTCGCGGCGTTTATCGAATCGGAATTAGATAAAAACTAATATGTATTATCTCTGGATAAAAATTGGAGAATGAACACGCTTGAAACGTGCAATTTACCTATTATTATATAAAACCACGTATTATATTTGTTAGCGATGGATGTTGTTAGTAGCGAAATAAATGAACAAAATAATTTCTCTCCTCTCACAGTTCAAGAAGTTGATGTTGATATTTTGCCAATAGTTTACGATATTATAAGAAGGTCAGTCACTGCGCATGATAGCATTCTTACAAATTATTGCCAAAATATGTTTGCTGTTTATTGGAATGTATTTTAATATGTTTTAAAACAATATTGCTAATTTCTAATCGACGTGTGTTCTTATTGTAGTGTGGAACGTGACGCGCATGACAGTTCCAACAAATCAAAAGATTCCCAAGATTGCAGTTTGAAAGTATTAGAATTGCAAAAGAAATTGGATTCAGCTAGAGCGCAGGTATGTTTTTTTTCTCAATTTCTTTTTTAAATATTTGTGCATCAGATTGTTTTAAATATTTGTGCATTTTTCTCTTCCGTTACATAACCTTTATTGTTACACTTTCATTACATACAGTATAACGTGACAAGATTATTGCCTCGTGGCGATTTCTTCCAACCAACCAGAAATATGTTAGAGGTCTTAAGTGTAAACCAGATTAGAACCTTTTCAAAAATAAATTGGGTTCCAACGGAAATTGAACCAGTAACCCCTAGGTCGGAAGACAGACGTCTTATCTGCTAGGCTACTGAGATCGTTGAACCTTATATACTGTGTCACTTCCGATAGAATTAAAAAAAAACATTGGTGTTTTTATTTCTTTCATTTTAAAAATGAGAAAACATCAACTTGAGGCTCTGCAAAGCTACTTGTGAATACAATTTGCATCTGGCGGGTTTGTCTGTGATGAGATGAGCTGAAGTAGTGAGAATGTTTGCAAGATATAAAACCCATGTGACTTGTTTGTTATTTCATAAAAACTCATTTGTAGTCGGTCTAGCTCTTAGTTGGAGTGTAACCTTCAGTCGAGGCTTCAGAGTGAGCTCAACTGAAAAAATAAACAATGGCAAAATAATAAGAAAAATTTTGTTTTAAAATTCAATTAAGAAATTTCCGCTTACCACTTTTAAAACAAAATGTTTTTAATATTTCTTTTCTTCCAGATTAAACGTTTACCTGGTATCGATTATAATAAACAAGAACAACTTCGCCAATTTGAGATTCTACGTAGACAATTACATTTGAAACGAGAATTGTTGCAAAAATACAGGAATATGTGTTCTTTTGATTCTCCATTCAAATAAAGAGAAGTAGGAAATAAATTGTGCAAAAATGCCTCTCCGTATGTTGCTTAAATATTTAGCAAACAACGAACATTTGGTGCAGAAAATTGCTGATTCGTATCCAGTTCGTAGAGCTGCCCAATTATGTGTATCTCTGTATTACCGAACTCAGAATATTGCTAAGGATAATTTGTCATCAGGGGGAAAGCTTGATAAATCAATGCTAGCTTCAATATTCAATCGATTTAAGGAAAATTTATCGCAAGGTTTGAAGGAAGCTCGTCAACAAATTAAGGATAATGAAAAGAAAAAATAGATTTTTTTTATAATGGCAATAATTTTTGTAATAACGCACAATCTTGAACTTGTTTTTAGAAAGTAATTATTAATTTTTTTTATTCCCATAGAGCTACAGCAAAAATGATTTCAGTCAAATATATGCAATACTAATATTTGAAAATCGAGTACAAATGTAGTTAAAATTTATATATTGTGATGTCAAATAATTAAATGTATTTAAAAATAATTTATTTTTATTTATAAAACCTTTCTTTTCCTTTGATTTTTTCCCCAGTAACAGTCTTAAAGGATCTATATTTGAAACAGAGTTTTCTTTATATTCATCTACTTAGAACGATGATATCAGTATGATTTTTATATTTTCCTTAAACTTAACATAGGACCGACAAAATAGAGAACTTGGATGTTATATTTGAAAGTAACATTTCATTTGATTTGCAAGTTATATCAGCCTGCAATAAAGCAAACAAGATGCTTGGGTACTTCATACTACCAAACTATTTACAAATACTACATTCTCAGAATATTGTACAACTCTGGTCAGGAATCATTTAGAATATTGATCTATAATATGGACGTCAGCAAGGGTTATAAAAATTGATCTTTATATTTTTTCGTTACATTTTGCAAACTTATAAACCAAAGTTCATAAAGTAATTAGATATAATTTGTGTAAAAAAATATCTTTCCTTTTTGTACACCCACTCCTATTTTTCTATTATATTATACTTGTGCATTAACTAAAAATAAAACAAAAATTATTTCCTGTTTTACCCTAAATATGCAGACAAAACTGAATTTGAAATAATAGTTATTTCTTCTGCATTGTAACTTCAATGCTGAGTAATCTAACGCACACTAAAACTGCTGTATGTTTTGCACATTCTTCTCCAGTCCTCTCGGCATTCTACTAACCACAGAATCTGTAGCAAAGACAGAACCGTAAATAATTATCAATGGATATATTTATGCAGTAATAAGTTTTGAAATATTACAGGAAAAATAAAATTGGAAAGTTTTGAGGTCAAGTGTTTTATTGTTTGAAACCTGCATTTAATACCCCAACAACTTTTGTGGACTTCAGAAACTATAGTGCTTCGAATTTTGCATTATTATCTTGGCATGAATAAGGTGAATGCAAGAGGGGTCCCAAAACTCTTGAGTGCTGTTCGAAGGCAATGGTGTGTTGAATGTTACAATTATTTTTTAATGCTCTACGATGGGAAAGAAAAATAAATAATTGATTCAATTGTCACGGGGGATGAAACTATTGTTTTGTACCATGATCCTATATTATAAAGAGACTCGATGTGGAGGCGCCGTCCGGAGTCACTATGTTCCAAAAAAGTCAAGATGAACAAGCTTAAAAAAGATTATGGCAACAATTTTTTGGGATTCTAATCAAGGATTCTAATTCAATTCAAAGAGAGAAACACTAGCAGTATTATGACTCATTAATGTATAAATTAAAGGATGCCATAAAATCAAAATGCCAAGGAAGGTTGTCACAAGGCGTGAGATTATTGCACAACAATATTTTTTATTTTTAAAACTAAAATCCAATTTGTGTGGAAAAAAATCGAAAGTGATATCCGCAGTGTGTCGCTATTTTGAGAACAAAACTTCAGAATATTTTTCAATAGTATTGAAAAATTTGTTTATAGTTCTAAAAGAAACTTGTATATCTTACTACGAATATGACCATATTTATGATTTTCTTTTTTAAATAGATGCAATGGATATTTATAAGACGGGTTGACCTCGAAATACAATATTTACCAGCTGAGTTTCCTCAGTGTAATTTTTTAAGATGCTCGACATTCCAGTAATTCTAATAATTTTCTGAAAATTATACTTTGTCATTTACTGAGATAAAGTAAGTATAATAAAAATACCTGGCCATAAAAAAAATATTCATAAAAAATAACACCATGCCTCTTATCAGAATTCACCAATGACCTCGAAGAAATATTAAAATTTCGCTAAACATATGCATCTGAATTCAATGAAATTCTCATTCAATATTTCAAACCTTGTTAATTCTGCTAATTCTAAGTTTATTTTTCTTGATCACCTGAATTTAAAATCAAAGAAGTTTCAATAAAGATAAACCAATTTTTCAGAACACAAATTATTTTAGATCAAATTTATTTGAATGAATATTGTTATAAAACATCAGTATTTATGTAAAGAAATATATTATACATATTACATATAGAAATTTTTCTAATGATCAACAAAACAACTGCCGTATTAGTTCTTGCACACGATTAACCTTTGCCACTTTTTACATAATGGGTTTTATGGCACAATACTATTACAAAACACTAAGCAAAAGCATTGTAAATCTCAAAAATGTACTTTTATAATAATGTTATTTATATACATTATGTATTTAAATTGACCATTTGTAACCCGAAAAATATTGAGACCTTTAAAATTGAGTTATACTTACAAACTTACTATTTTATTCAAATATACACTTCTTAGACAACACCAATTGGATATATGTATGTATATATGCAAAAAGAATTCAATGTACACTTTTTAAAATATCAAGTAGTAAAATATGTATTTAAAGGTTAACTTCCATCTTAAATCATTCCATATAAGTTCATATGACGCTAGTTATGTTTTCTCAAATATATCAAAATGGGTAGAATACGGGCTGGATCCATTTTGCAAATATACATCCAATTTTTGTTAGTTGTGGAAACAATTTTCTTATAAAATAGAATGTTGTATTTTTTTACAAGTAATAAGTGTATGCTACACCAACAGTAGTAACACCAATACCTTTTTTATAGTTTGGTCGACAAAAACAATCTTAGTCTAATTCATATTATATTGAAAATAAAGTAAAGAAAACAACTTAGCAAAAGAAAATAAGTTAATAAAAAAAAAACTAAAATGAATGAAGCAAAGTATATGTGTATGTTTTGTGCTTTGTTAGGATATTAAAAAAAAAGGGTTATACTTCCAAAAACATTATGTATTTTAACTAAATCAATAACATAAGCATATGTGAAAATTTGGATAAAAAATTAAGGACTTTTTTATAACATGTAAAAAATAATCTAATTAATTCAATTGAAAACAAAACAAAAAAAAAATTCAAATAAGTACATAATTATATTCTCTATAACAGTGGTTTCCAAACTTTTTCTGTTCACAGCGCCCTTAGTGTATCACGATTTTCCTACAGTTCCCAAAGTCAAAACATACCTAATAGTTGCACTTGTGTTTGTACAGTAAGGTTAAAAAATAAATTAAACATGTATTTAAAATTCACAAAAAGGTTTTGTAAGTAGTGTAATTTTGAACAATCATATCATTAAATAAATCATAATTAGTGGGACCTCATCACATCAGTACATTGATGGTTTGATTTAAAAACAGCATAAGTTTTATTTCAGTGAAAATATTGAAATATTCCGCAGCGCCTCTGTAAGCCAGCTACAGCACCCTGGGGTTGCCACGGCGCACACTTTAGGAACCACTGCTCTATTACATAACTTGCATTTTTATAATAATATTATATGGATAAAATTAAAACTATGTTAGATACACACAAAAAACATCACAAATTTCTCACAGTAAAGTTTTGCTTAAGTTAGTATATAAATTTAATTAATGTTTCATTCATTAAAAATTTTAAACAAAACTAAAATATTATATTGTGTTTCAATCTGAATATTACTCGTTTGTATTTTTTAAGTAAACTTATCCCTTACTTTATAAAAATATATCTTAATATGAGAATATTAGTAACAATTCCCATTCAATGAATGAGTGAAGCAATAATTTTGTATTTCATTTGTTCGCGTAAAGAAAACAGACAAATATTTGTTTCAATTGAACTGAGGAGCAAACATTCTGAATAAAAGGGTAGGGATATTAAAATAAAATATACGATACAATTTCAAATATCAGAGTAAATTCCTAGATAAACAAAAAGTTTATTATCATTATTTGAAGTTTTTTATTTCATCTCCTGGAAGTTAGTTACCAATTATGCATACATTTTCCCATATTTCGGTAAAATATATAATAATATATATATCAATATTGTATATCCCAGAATTAATATACTTATCACTTCAAGAACAGTAAATATTTTACTAAAAATAATACTTTTTAAATATTTTTCTATCTCTAAGCCAGATTCTTGAGAAATAAAATTGTGATTCTACACCATAATTCCCCTTTACTCTAAATCAGGTCTGGGCAAATATTTTGACTGAAAGACCACATTGAGAATTTAAATATAAGAATCTGTCTCCAAATAAAATATGATTTTTTTAGACGTAGTTTATTGTCATAAAAAAGAAAATTATACAGCCAAAATAAAAAAAGGCAATCTAAAAAACCAATTATAGATTTTCTACTAAAATATAGCCTGATGGCTGTAATTTGCCAAGGCTTTAAATAAAGCTTTGTTTGGTTATTAAAACAGTATTGAAATAGTAAGAATCAAAAACACTTAGAAACTAGAACCAAGCAAACACATATACACCCATATTTTATATATTTTTTAAATTTAATACTGTTCAGAAATTTTACAGATGATAATAATGGTGCGTGTACTCATAAGAGACAAAATATAATATATAATTAATTACACTATGCATATAGTGGGTCGCATAAAAAGAGGCTTCATTTTTAATGTCACTGATTCAAAAGTAAACTAGTAGCGAATGGTTCAAATTTATCTATAGTGATGTTACATGTTGATTTATAATACTATTTATCGGTCAAAATAATTTGAATATTCATATTAATCCTTGCGTAATATACGTTTTTATATTGTGTAGTGTAGTTAAAAGTGATTTAATGAAGTAGCACTTATATAGCTACTTTAAAATCTGAAGGAGCATACTACTAAAGTATTCTAAGTGTCAAATCACAGGTACCCTTCGATGAAGTGTTTTACCGCACTACTTATGAAATGTTGATGAAGTGTTTTACCGCACTTACACATATTATATATTATATGATTTTGTAAGCTGAGATTTCCAGCAATTCACTTTTTTCTTTCTGGAACATAATTTTAAACTAAAAATAAGTTCAATAAAGTGGGTAAAAGTGATAACCCAGAAACATAAATATGTAAAGTCTTAAGAATGTTGTTGCTATTCAGATTTTTATTGTAATAATTCAAATTTAATCATAGTGAAACTATTCTGATTTTCTCTCATTATTTTCAATACAATATTTTGTGAAACAAATTTTCCAGATGTGAGACTTACTTGCTACACATCCCTCAACCATAGTAAATGTTTAATTTTTATTCTTCAAGATTGATTATGATTTTATATTTTTTATTAACAGTGATACTAAAACCTTACTTCACACTGCAAGTGACTTAATAGTTATTTTCTTATATCACCATTTAATCAGATTTTTATATAATTCCACAAACAAAGAAGTGTTCACCTTATAATTATGTTTTTTTTCTGCTCAGGTTTACAATTATAATTTAAATATACATTTATTTAAAAAAAGTAAACATTCAATATTGAGAATACATTCTTTATTACACTATATATTATAATATAGGTATAATAAAGAAACAAATATTTATTTAAATTATTTTAAATAAGTAAATTAAAAATATTAATTCAGAAATTCGAAAAAAAAATATGCACTTTGTTGAAATAGAAATTTCATGATTATAGGTTAAATTGTTTTTGTACTTGACTTATGATAATTATTTGTATAAAAAATATTATATTCACTCATTTATTTACTTCAATGAAAAAATTGATAACCCTGATATATAAAGTAATTGTTCTTTTTCAAGAAAGGCTAATTTTATTTTAATGTTTTAGAACTATTAAACAAATTTAATAGGGGGCTAAAAAGCAACACTATAATATGAAACAAGAAACATATATTAATTAATACTCAAAAATAAACAACCAAAATTAAATAAAATTTTCAACAAGGTCTATTTTTTAAATATCTAAATATTTAGCATTTTGTTGTTGATTGTGACTGATTAATCATAAAATGTGTCAATAAAGAAATCATCAATATATGCCTTTATCTTTCACAAATTGGGCTTAATATATATTATTAAAATATAACTTGTTTCTGACATAAATATTTATATTCCTGTGAAAATATTTATAAAGATATCTGAAATAAATAAAATGATTCTTATCTAACCTGAAATATTTATGGATCATATTTAACTATAAAAAAATACCTGAAAGGCAATGATGTGGAAGAAATTATGTAGAAAAAAATCTAAGGAAATTTATTTTTTGCCACTAGCAAATCTACTGTTGCTTAGTATAGTCTCCACCTTCAAGGTGAAAATATGATTGAATATTTTATACAATAATCAATTTAAATTGTATTTATAGACTATTGTGTTAAACCTTATGTTATCTTGACTATATGAATTAAAAACAGTATTAAAATATATGTCGGCATATATTTATTTCATAATTTAGATTTTATTCGAAAAATATAAGTAAATTCATTTAAACTACTCAATAAAATTCTTGAATATACAGGATACACCTAATGCAAGAAAAAATATTTATCTATTTCGCAGTTAATAATTCTATCTATGTCATTATTTTTAAAATACCACTCTTAATAACATTAAATATATCAAGAAGAATTATCACTATTGTGCCTATGTGTAAAAATATTCAATTGATTTTCAGAAATATTAAAAAAAAACTCTGCATGAACATGTGTATCTTTTATTCTTTATCAATAATCTCATTTAAACGGCCAACTTAATGGGCTGCTGTTCGGCTGATGTGATATTTTGTCCTGAAGATGATTTGGGTGTTTCAGTTTGTGAAGTTATGTTTGTTTGCTCTGAGCTTTTCCCTCTTGATTTGCGACCGGTAGACCTTTGTTGTGAACTATCTTTTCGTTTATCATTTTGGATTTCAAAAGTTGAACCAGCATTCGATACATCAGATGGCTGCAAATAAAAGTGATCAATAAAATGTATGATATATAAAAGAGCTACATAAATGTCATTAATGTATAATTCATATGACCACATATGTTTGCAAACGTGTTTGTATTACACTTTCGTTGTATACAGTACAATCTGGCGGGTTTATTTGTACGTGATAATTTCTTGAATCTAAAAGATGTGAAAAAAGCCTTGAATGATAACCAATCAGACTGGAACCCTTTTAACAAAAATGTGGGTAAAAACGGGAATTAATCCAGCAGCCCTCTGGTTGGAAAACAGGTGTCTTACCAACTAGGCCATATTTAAAAAAAAAATTAATCATGGACTAAATTCATATGAACCATCGCAGTGATAGCTACACCCCGTGATAGAAAAGGATGTTCAATCCATCTTGTAAATGGATGTCTTGCCTGTGTGTATATCAGTTACCCTATTTTCCTCTTCTTCGGGAATTAGTGGAATAATAAGGTAATTTATTATTTAATATGGGTAAGAAATACTACATCAATTAAATTTTTTCACCACAAATTGATGTTGCAGATATTTTTTCCTATTCCAGTTTTATGGAAATTCTGATAAAAAAGGTTCCATAAAGCGAGATATTGGTGAACTTAAAATAATGTTTGAAACTTACTAATGGCATGCTACTATGTTGGGGGGTCGACATTCCACTTTTTTGAGCATTGTTATTCAAATGGTTTACACCCTGCTGTGCTCGTCCATGCATCTTATTAGGTTTTGTTCTCTGTGGCTGTTGTGGATTGTTTGAATTTAGTAATCGGAGAACATTTCCTACAGCTTTAGTCCTGCCCTCTCGAAATAGCTTAAAAAAAATAATGTAAATAAATAAAAATGTCCTAATAACTAAATCATTGTAGTAAATTCCATTACACTTTTATTGTATTGTATATATTGTAGAACAACTAAACAAGTTTATTACCTTGTAGGAACTCCTAGTGAATATGTTAAAAAGCCTTTATATATTAGGTGTTCACATAAGTTGGGTCCGTTTTTTTCCAAATTAAAAATGAGCACCAAAAGTAAAACAAAATGGTAGAGGTTATACGTCATTGGAAAGAAAATTTTCTGCTCTACAAGATATTGTATTTGCTTTTACGTTACATATATTATTTTATTTGTTTACAAGCCTTCAAAATGGAATGTCAAGTAGACGAAAATGAGCATTTTCGACACCTCCTTCTGTTCGCGTTCAATCGAGGGAATAAAGCTGCCAAAGCTGCTCGTGATATTTGCGAGCAGCTTTGGCAGCCGAACGGTGAAGATGCTATGAATGAAAGGATAGCTCATCGATGGTTTTTGCGTTTCAAAGACGGTAATTTCGACCTGAAAGACATGGAGCGTTCCGGACGACCAGTGGACTTCGATGAGGACCGCTTAAACCATATTATTCATAATGATCCCCTTCAAACCCCGTCGAATTGGCAGAGCAGATGAATTGTAGTCACATGACTGTATACCGCCATCTTAAATCAATATAAAAAGTCCAGAAGTTCGGCGCTTGGGTTCCACATGTTTTGAGTGAAAACAACAAAAATCAACATTCGACAATTTCTGCTGGTTTGCTCGCGCGTCATCGAGCTACGCATAGCCACAAGCAAAGGTTCCTTTTCCGCATCATTACTGGTGATGAAAAATGTTTTGAAAATGGTGATGAAAAATGTTTGAAGGGGATCTTCATGAATAATATGGTTTAAGCGGTCCTCATCGAAGTCCACTGGTCATCCGGAACGCTCCATGTCTTTCAGGTCGAAATTACCATCTTTGAAACGCAAAAACCTCCGACGAGCTGTCCTTTCATTCATAGCATCTTCACTGTACACTTCGCAAATATCGCGAGCAGCTTTATTCCCTCGATTGAACGCAAACAGAAGATGTCGAAAATGCTCACTTTTGTCTAGTTGACATTCAATTTTGAAGGCTTGTAATCAAATAAAATAATATATGTAACGTAAAAGCAAACACAATATCTTATAAAGCAGAAAATTTTCTTTCGAATGACGTATAACCTTTACTATTTTGTTTTACTTTTGGTGCTCATTTTTAAAATGGAAAAATCGGACACAACTTATGTTAACACCTAATATTTGATAAAAATAGACTGGCATTTTTTTATCATAATCAAGAATCAAAACTCCCAGATGGAATACAAACATTCTACTGCTAGGCAATATAAGTCAACTAATCAGAATAAGAATGCTATTATTAAATTTTTTAAATTCAATACTAATTTTAATTCTACTTTCTTACAATTTTGAAATTTTTATTTGAAATTAAATGATCATTACAGAAATTTATATTTTGTTTAAGGCCACTTTAGCAATTATTTTCTTATACTCACCATACGTTGACCAGGTTTAATGTATTCTGGATGTTTAATAAATCTAAATCGTACTACTGCTTTGTCGCCAGTACGTAGAAATTCCTGTGACATTCCAAGGATAGATGCTGTTTGTCTTATACTCCCGCAATGAACTGAAATATAAAAATAATTGATAATATGCATTCAAATAACACTTTTTTCATCCCATTATCCTGAGGGTTAGGATTGATGTGATGACAAAATCATCCTGCATCTATCACTGTCAAGTTCAATGTCTCTTGTCTATACCCATCCATCCTTAAGCACTTAGACAGTGTTTTCTTGTCAAGCCCTAAACATCTTTCCTAGATCTTCGTAATAGTCTTTGTCTTATTTGATATCACTGCTAATAATATATGTTTGGAAGACCATTTTTTGGAGGTCTGATGACATGCCCCAATAACTTAGGTCAAGTTTTTTTTTCACAGATTCAAATAACAAAAATTAATTTTCAGAGGTAAAAAACAAAACATACCCTTGTTGGTCACAATTAAAGAAAAAATACAAATCTTACACTTATCATCCTCATTTTGCAGAAGTATACCGTAGTATGAAACATGTAGAAGTATCCGGTATGTAGTATGGAATCGGAGAGTGAAACACACTGTTTGCACATCAATGGCAAAAAAAACTCTTGTTCATAAACCGTTCACTCCAGGCAACAAGAAATAATGTGGACTTGAAATACGTGCATGAGTTTGTTAACCTGAACTACTTGATCACGGACAGGGGTTTCTGTGATGAGGAAACAATGCACAGATTCAGATGGCTGAAGGGAGTAATGAATCGCCTGGAAGTGATCTGGAGGGATCAAGAAATCCTAAGAAAAACCAAGACTTACTTGACTTAAACTAAAGGCACGTAAAAACTGACCAGATGAGAAAAATTAACAGGGTAATCATTTCAAGAGGCGATACATAGGGTAAAAAATTGCATGTGCTAGTATAATAATTCAATTAAATAACTTTTTATTCATTTACAGTTATATCCAAAATGTAATTTGTTATTAAAAACATAGAAATGCTTGTATGTATATGAAAAGATCTCATATAGTATGTTTGACATTTAAGGCAAAATAGTAAAGAATCAAATAAAATTTTATCTTACCCATTGCCTGATAACTTGATAATATTGTGGTTGGGTGATGAAGGACTAAAATCTCCCCTTCGAATTGCCAACAAGCTTGGGGATTCAATTCAGGTGCAACCATTACCATGCCTTTGCGAATTTGAGATCTTTTGATCTGTAAAAAATATAATATTTATAGGTTTTATTTTACATAGTTTTTAGTAATAAATATAAGTGTTAAAACAAAACTTTAGCCTATTACATATATTTATTTAAAAAAATATATATTATAATATCTATACAGTGCATTCAGAATTTGTCCAAATTTTGTTTAAAATGAATATAAATTATTTTATGATAATAAACTAAAACTAAAATACCTTCTTAAGTGCAAAACTCGCTGTTTGTCCTCCTTTAACTTCACGAACATTCATCCTTTTTCTATGAATACTTTTTACAGCTATGGGTATAAAATGTCCCAAAGGATCTGGGCCCAATAGAAGAGTGTCATTGAGTTTAATTGTTCCTTGCAATGTGGTACCAGAAACTACAGTACCAACACCCTGAAAAATATATATGAATAATATGTGTTTGTGGAATATACTCATACATTGATGGGAAAGGTAAAATGCCCAATCATTTCAGCTTTAATCAAAAGAAGTTAGAATAAAAGACTCGTGTATACCAGACAAAAAAGATTAGTATGGGTTCTTGCAAAGAGTCAAATATATTATACGAGTATATTCGATCTTGACAAGTACCTCAAATAATCTCGTCTGTTCATACTCATCAGTTCAAGTATACAAACAACAAACCCTCTAATATGTTTTCTATAATTCATCACCATCATCACCCTATATGTTACATCAGAAACACAGAGATGGCCTAAAACACTTCCATCCAGGTAGGTTCACAGTCTGGCACTACAAGTTCTCCCACATTAGACCGAGACAGGGAATCTCCCTCTCGTAACACACACTCTCTGTATGGTGCAGTAATTATTCTGCAATAATATTAGATCTAATTAAGAAAATAATAAATATATTGTTATAATCAAATATTTAAGAAATAATATATGATATTTTTATACATTCTTTTATTAAGTTACTGAGACTTATTGAAATACCATTCAATACTTTCATTAAGATAAAACATTTTTTATAATGAAATAAAAAATTGGGTTTGATAGACAACATTTTGAGGTTACTATTTTAAGGCACACTGATTTTCATAACAGAATAAAATAAAACTTTTACAGAATTAATCACTAAGAAACTTTGATTTAAAGGTTAATCCACTAAATCTATCATTGTATAAACATTTAAACGCAATCAAAATGATTATTTTATACTCACAGGAACTGAATAAGTATCATCAATTTGGAACTCGGCTGGTTCTTGATCACGTGATGGCATACGCGTATTGAGTAAATTCAAAAACATTGTAAGCAAATCCAAATTCTCTCCACTCATATTAGATACTTGAAATATAGGACACAATCTATAAAAAATAAAATAATTTTATAGTTGATTTTTTTAATCTTTTTTATATTCTTGTGAAAGTAGCTTTGACTGCAACTTAAAATGGCATGCTACTCAAACAGACAAGTTAAAAAAAAGTAATACACTATTTTACAGCTACCCTTAAGGAAAAGTACCCTATTTGTAGTGCATTACTTAAATACACTAAAAACAAGAAGATTATCAAAGTTATTTTTGCTTAATAATACATTTTTTAATAGTGTCTTGTGAAAAATTTGGTCAAAAGGCATCTAGAATTTTAGTCTTATTAATGATAATTTACAAACAGGTCTTTTAAAATCTAACTGATTGGCTCGAAGAAATACTAACATGGCAATAGGTCTTCAGGTTTTACCGTATACAACACATGTGTAATACAATACTCAATTGGCTCACAATCTTCCTTGCTCAATCGGATGTGCTTCATCCTTATCAATATTCAAGAAAAAAATTCAAGTAATTTTTATCCCAAAACATTCGTCTTCTTTACCACCCATAGAATTCCCATCCTAATCCCTATTTTTTCTTGAGATTTATTAAACTGTTTATTAAATATGCCAATAGACAGCAGCGGTCAACCAGGGCGGAGAAAGCTGATAAATCAAAGAAAGACAACTAAAGTAAGGGGCTTATGGTTGCATTCATAGTACTTGACCAATCCAACCTACGTGCCTGTTCTTGACTACCTGTGGGATGAAGGGATATTGCATACTCTACATTATCATCTCATTTCTCATAGTCATTTCAATGGATGCCCAAGTTCCGGCACAAACATCTGTTTCTTTCATCTCTCAGCATTATTTTTGTCCGAGCTTTTGAAAGGTGTCAGGAATCACTCACAAAATCTGTAGATTACTATTGAGATAATGCAAGTGTTGAATAGACAACATCTAGTCCTGAGAGAGTAAATCTACCAATTTCAGGTGGGTTTCATGCTGCTGAATGTGGCACCGGCCATACCAATCCTAACAACTAGTTCCTTTTGGTATATTCCGTCTTCTGTTAGATACAAACCCAGATATTTCAAGTTTTCTACTCTTTCTGAAGTGCAATTAGTGGAATAACAAAGTAATTTTTGTTTAGTATTAGAAGTCGAATATGAATAAAAACAAAATTACCTCTCTGAAACGAAATTAGTTGCACTTAAGATGACATCATCGCTAGTTTTTACCATGACTGGTACTTTACGGCATCCAGGAGATTTCAGCAATCGGACTAACAGTTTCAAATTTTCCTACAATTATTAAATTTTTTTTTAATATAAACACATTAAATTCTGAAATACATTTTTTTAATAAAATTATATACACATCATCACACCATGTTCCTTCGGAGGTAGGCAGACAGATCTCCACAATCTCAAGCCTTTGGCTTGTTCACATTTGTACATTTTGTCATACATGCTCTTCTGTTTCTTATACTTCATATATTTTCCTCAGTTAGGTTGCATTTCTCCTTGCATTATTTCCTCAGTCTACCTCTGTCTTATTCTCCATTTAGTTCAGATATATATATTTTTTGAGTATCTCAAAACTCATTCTCTCAATGTGTCTAAAACATCTTGAGATTCTTTTATTTACTCTCAATATCTTTAACATCCATCTCCAACAAATATGTATACCTTATCCAATCATTCCTTACCCCCGAGGTTCCCAACCCCGTGCCCGTGGGCACCATGGCGCCCGCGGAACGATTCGTATGTGCCCGCCACTATTCGACAGACAGAATTTTTTCATAAACATTAATTAAAAATGTGAATTATTTTTATTTATTTGTTAGTTTTAATTTTTTTGAGTGCCTAGGTTTATTAAATACGTTCGTATGTTTGCGATATTGTATGTATGAGTGGTTCCTTTGCTGACAGTACTTGTCGCAACTTGTCTAGCGGCGAGCCAGACTGCACTCTTTACGCTAGCCTGGAACGGGGAGTGCTATTTGCACATCACTCCTTGTACACGCAGAAAACCCGAAGTGAACGAACGCCACAAACTGAGCCGATGAACGCCGAAGGCGCCAAAACACATGGCACATGACTCTGACAGCTCTGTCTGTCAGTGAAAGCAATAAGCATGGCCCCGACAGCCAAACTGACAGTAGTCACGGGCTCGTATCGTCCCGATTGCTTCGGCGATCATCGGCTCACTTCGGGTTTTCGGCGTGTACAAGGAGTGATGTGCAAATAGCATTCCCCGCCTGGAACCGCGTTGTTGTCATTGTGATTGCTGCCCCGTTCGGGTCGCGACAGTTAGCTAGGAGACATCTTCGTCTGACGAAACACGAATTAGGAGTTTTGATATTCCTTCTGAAAATTTTCAACGGGCGAAAAGCGAGGTGCGTAATCTATTATATTAATAAGCGATAATCTATTATGATTGTGGGGATAGTTATAGTCCTTGTTATAATACATTTATGCATATAATGTAGAACAGACGTGCGCTATAACATTGATATTATATTGTAGTTCAATTACTATTTAGTACTAGTGGACCGAGTAAAAGACAACGAACCTATAATTTTAACACTGACTGGGAAGAATCATATTGTTTCGTTAATTTGAAAAATAAATGCGTTTGTTTGTTGTGTGGTAGTAGTATTGCAGTGCCGAAAAAACATAATGTTGAACGACACTTTCAGACAATTCATGCCACTTTTGATGTGAATTATCCACTTAAATCTGAAGTAAGAAAGAAAAAAATATGTCAACTAAAATCAAGTCTAACTGCACAACAGACTGTTTTCACTAGATATGTGGAAAATTCTAAAAAGGCCACCATTGCTTCTTTCAAAATTTCTCACATGCTCGCAAAAAAGAAGAAACCTTTCATTGATGGTGAGTTGTTTAAAGAACTATTTTTGACTGGTGCCAATTGTTTGTTTGATGGATTTTCTAACAAACGTGAGATTGTCTCAGCAATACAAGACTTATAGTGGTCAAATAACACCGTCACAAGAAGAATACATGCAATTTCAACAGACATACAAACTCAGTTAAAGACTGACTTGGAAATATGTGACTGGTTCTCGCTACAATTTGACAAGTCAACAGATATATCAGACACCGCACAGTTAGCAGTTATGGTGAGAATGGTATTTAGTAACTTCACAGTAAAAGAGGATATGTTGCAAATATTACCTATGAAAGGACAGACAAGGGGTGAGGATATTTATAATACATTCAGAACATACGCCAAGTCAATAAATATGCCTTTGCACAAGCTGTCTGCGATAACCACCGATGGGGCACCAGCAATGGTAGGTAAAAACAAAGGATTTATTGCCCTCTGCAAGAAGGATGAATCATTTTCAAACTTTATGTCCTACCACTGTATTATCCACCAGGAAGCTGTGTGTTGTAAAATATTGCCATTTGAACACGTTATGAAAATAGTTACAAAAATAATCAATTCTATTCGAGCAGCTCCTTTGCATATTCGAGCCGACTTTTCAAGGCCCTGTTAGAAGATACTGAAGATAAAGAACATGATCTTATTCTGCATACTGAAGTACGTTGGCTCAGTAAAGGAAAGGTTCTTACAAGATTTGTGAGTTTAATTGAAGAAATAAAAACATTTATAAACAATAAAAAGGAAAATTATGATGAACTAGCTGACTCTCGCTGGCTGATTGATTTGGGATTTCTCACAGACATCATGGAAAAATTGAATTCTTTAAATTTGGAGTTGCGGGGGAAATACAAAAACATAGCTGAAATGATAAGCTCTGTAAAGTCATTTAAAGCTAAATTGGATTTGTTGATATCACATCTGCAGATCAATTCTCTCGTGCATTTCTCACATATGAAGAAAATGCTAGGTAACAATGAATTAAACGGGTCATTATTTATTAAGCATCTTCAAGTGTTAAAAAAACAGTTTGAAGAGAGATTTTTGCAGTTTACACATATCGAGCCAATTGTTTCCTTCTGTATCAATCCTTTTACTTGCCAAATAAATGTAATGGAAATGGACGCATGTATTGCAGATTTTGTTCAAGGTAAGACAGAAGAACTAGAGTTAGAAATTTTGGACTTTAAGAATGATATTTTGCTAAAATCCTTAATATCAGAGGACTTTTGGAATACAGTGGACAGAGAACAGTTCCCATTTTTGAAAAAAAGCGGCATATAAAATTGAATCATTTTTCGGTTCGACATACATACATAGTATTTATGCGAATCATTGTTTTCAAACATGAACTTAATAAAATCAAGATATATAGTAGATCTCGACTCACCGATGAGCATCTTTATGATTGTTTGCTAACAGGATTATCTGCTATCGTCATACTCTCCTAATTATGAGTATGAGGCACTGGCACTGGCCAATGATATGCAATGCCAAAGATCACATTGACATATTGATATTATATTTTTTTATAAAATGTTTTCTTTGTATTTGTGTTTTTTGTTGACTTTGTTTACGTTTTGTAAATACATTTCTCTGTGTGTATGCAATTTGAATAATAATTTTGTTATTTTGAAACATTTTTGTTTATTATTTATTAATAAATTATGAATATAAGAAAATAAATTATGGGAAAATGAGAAGTTATGGAAGGAGTTTGTCGATTAAAAATAGGTGGTGCCCGCCACCCTACCGATATTTTAGAATGTGCTCTAGAGTACAAAAAGGTTGGGAACCCCTGCCTTACCCTATCATACAATGAAATACCAGATATTCTTCTTAAAACACTAAGTTCTGCTGCATTTATTCTACTATATCCTTAGTTTATTCTATTTTTCAACTGAGGAATGAATGTGCATATGTTTAATCTCTAAATTTCATTATTTCATGTAATACGTGAAAATAATCAATTAATGTTTATTTATAAGTATTAAAATTTCTAATGTCATTTTTGTATAATATCGAAGAATACTCTTGGTGATTAGTACAAAACAAAATATGCAAACTTAGTTTTAAGTGAGCTAATAAATAACCTTTCTTTCCTACAGCAACATTCTCAATTCCTTATTTCTTACTACTTCTCAAAATAATGTTTATCAGGTAGTGCAATATCTGAACTTGCTCTAATCTTTCATATTTACCAATAAATTACAAATATTTATAGAATCACCATTTTCAACAACCATAGCTTTTTTTATTATTTATCTACATTCATTCTTAAAACTTTGCATAAAATAATCACCCAATAAAAGCAAATAAACATGAGAGACTTACAGCAAGAATATTTGGAGGACACATATCAATTTTTGTGACTACCACAAATACTGGAACTGATAAAGCGAGGGCCAACCCAAGATGCTCTTTAGTCATCCCCACTATTCCAGCGTTGGCTCCAATCTATAAAAAAAATCAATCAAGAAAGTTCATGTACTATATAATGTTTGAAAGTTACTAACATTTTCAGCACATTTTTTCCTAAAATAATAATGTACTTTGTCTAATAATGCTTGCAGCCCTATTTGTTAGCTGATTTATATTATTGAAGGTTATAAAATAACAGTTGAGTGCCAAGATATATTCATCTGACAAATAACAAAATTAATTTAATAACTGGGAACAAATAACAGCAATGAAAAACCAGAGGTAGACCTGAGTCATTGTGTTCCTGTAACATTGCCATTTTACTACTACTGCTCTCCGATTCAGTGCTCGCCAGGCCGGCCATACAAAATGAACGCGTAAATGCGCTCTCCTTTGAGCTTGTCGCAAGCCAATATCAAATACAATTGTAATAATTTATAAATTATAACACACAGTGACATCTATTGGGATGGTCAAGAAATACTTAAATATTACAATTTACCGATATTATCAAAGTTACAGTCATCTTTCTAAAAGCTTTCACTGACAGTCAATACGTGTCTCTGATACAGGGTTACCGACTACAGTTTTTTTGCGACGTAATTGCGATGATTTATAATGATTTCGTTTGTAGTTTTGTTCAGTAGTTGATTTTTAACTTTTGTGCGTTATTTTTGTTAATTTTTCAAAGTATTTATTTACAAAGTGTGTTTTCATGTATTCTTTGGTTATTGGCGGTAGTTTTGTGGCATAATACGACGTTTATATAGACTTTTTACGGTTTTATTTGATAGTTTATTTACCTTTTGTGCTTTATTATACATCATACATATAATTTGTTGATTTTAGTTTACAAAGTATTAGGTGTACAAATAAGTTTCCGCCGTTTTTTATCAAAAATTGGGCATTTATTGTGAAAGAACGGAACCTCATGTTTTATTCGAAGTATTGCCCATCGCTTGCCACTACCTTTTCCCATCTTTCTGGCAGCATACGGATACAGCGTCGGAAGAATGCTTCATCTTTTGAGGCTATCCACGAATCGACCCAATTTTTGGTATCTTCATATGATGTGAAGTGCTGCTCAGACAGGTCATGCGTCATCGATCGAAACAAGTGAAAATCAGAAGGAGCAATGTCTGGTGAATACAGCGGGTGGGGTAAAACTTCCCAATTGATTGTTTCCAAAAAGGTTTTGACCGGCGCCGCAACATGTGGACGAGCATTATCATGCAGGAGAATAATTTTGTCGTGTCTGGAGTAGCAGTGGGCGCGTTTTTCCTCGAGTGCTCGACTCAATCTCATCAATTGTGCTCGGTAGACAGCCCCAGCAATGGTTTCGTTCGGTTTGAGCAACTCATAATACACGACACCAAGCTGATCCCACCAAATACACCACAAGAGTTTTTTTCCATGAATATTTGGCTTAGCTGTAGATGTTGAAGCATGGCCAGGGGTTCCCCATGATTTCTTCCTTTTTGGATTATCATAGTGGATCCATTTTTCATCACCAGTGACTATACGGTGCAGAAAACCCTTTCGTTTATGCCTGGCAAGCAGCATTTCACATGTGGAAAATCGGCGTTCAACGTTTCTCGGTGTCAGTTCATATGGAACCCAATTTCCTTGTTTTTGAATCATTCCCAATGATTTCAACCTATGTGAAATTGCTTGTTGAGTCACTCCTAATGTAAGTGCAAGTTCTTCTTGCGTTTGGCACGAATCTTGATCCAATAATACTTCCAATTCCGCGTCTTCGTACACTTTCGGCCTTCCGCTACGTTCTTTGTCTTCGATGTCAAATTCACCGTTCTTAAACTTTTGAAACCACTCACGACAACTTCTCTCACTTAAGGCAGCCTCACCATATGCTTCTACAAGCAATCGATGCGCCTCAGCTGCAGATTTCTTCAAATTGAAGAAGTAAATCAAAAGTTCCCGCAAATGACGCTTATTCGGCTCAAAACTTGACATTTTCGAACACAAAAAAATATGTTATACTGATAAAAATTCACTAATATTTCAAGGTCATGTTGTTGACAGATGTCCAACCTTACGATAATGACATTTTACATCTGACAATTTTAACCATAACTTACTGGTGGCGCCAACTTTTGTCAAACGGCGGTGACTTATTTGTACACCCAATATATTATATTTCACTATATTTATAAGTAAACGTGTTTTCTGTGTCAAGTTGTGACAACCCTGACATTTTGTGAATATTTAAACTGTATTTTTCTGAGTGAACGGCAGCTCAAACGCCACACGGTGTATATATTTAGTAAGTTTTCATAATATCCTTTATATCTGTATACAAAAAATATAATTTTTTTAGGTTTTATTTTTGTTGAAAAAATCCCGGCCTGCTGGGCACGGCCATACTAATAACTTCCGGCACTTAAAGGGTTAAAACAAATCGTCAGCAATCAATGTTTTTACCAAGTGGACAAACTTATTTCTTGCACATGAAATTTTAATTTAAATTGATTCAAATGAAATATCACAATTATACTATACTTCATTTTTACATGAGAAGTACACCATTCTGTTTTCTGTAAAATATTTTTTGTATCAAACCCCACAGCACGGATGTGAGTGGGCTGAGAATTTATCTTTCTCTCTATCTCTCGAACTTTGTAAGTGTACTAAAAACTTCCAAGTACGGACCTGCCATATAGATGATACCATTTTTCAACTCACTAGCCTATACTTCAGAAATTCTTGGATGGGTCCTTTGACAGTTGACAAATTTTCCCCAATAGAACCTTGTATTTTAATATAAGCCTCGATTCTAATAAATAGAAAGTTATTAAGGTCAATACATTACAAAAAAGTAACAATAATGACAAATTAATACATCTTGTTACAAATTAGCAAAAATGTGGCAGTTTGTTAAAATGAAATAATATTTGGTGACGTTTGTCAAAAGTCACTACGTTAGTCTACATTGGCTAGGGATGGGGTATTCGATAATTGGATTTTTGATTTTTTTTATACCTAAAATGAAATGTTCATTATTAGTATTAATTCATTGTAGATCTTGGCCTATTTAAAGATAGATACAAATCATACAATACATTAGAAAGTCAGTATAATGAAAATTAGGAATTAAAACGTCAGTTTAGAGAAAAACAATTATTCGATTTATAAAAAAACTATTATAGTTCGGAAATTCTATGATGAGTCCTGCGACAGCTCACAAATTTGCCCCAATACAACCTTATGTAATGTATTTACCTAAATAACTTGCTTTTTATTAGAATTGAGGCTTATAAAAAAGTTGATAAAATAATTAAAATTACTGAACATCGTTACAAGGTTGTATTGGGGCAAATTTGTGAGCTGTCACAGGACTCATCCTAGAATTTCCGAACTATAGATTTGTAAAAAAAAAACGATTTTACCCCACACCTTTAAGACATGACGTTTAAAACGCCACAGGACCCATCCTAGTATTTCTGAACTAGTCTATCATCAAAATTCTTTTGATTTCTCTATTTTCACTGATCATTTTGACTGTTTTGTTAGTATCTGTTTATTAGTTTATATATGGGTTTTTATTTTTTTAATATAAAATATCTGGAAATCCAGAAAGCGCAAGTAAGCATATGAGTAGCTTTGTTAACATTTTTTCTAAAGCAACTAATGTTTCGATTGGCTCAATGGTTAGGGTTAGAATTTTTTGACAGTTTCAATTTTATCGATTACATACTAAACAAGTATAAAATTAGAGCTTGTTTGAGAAATCACTTTTATGATTGTGTCTTAGCATCTTAGTAATAAAAACTAGTTAAAAATCTTACCATCAACATTCCAAAGTCAGGAGCATGACCAGTCATTCCAAATACTGTCGTTTTCAAATATCTCTCATGGCCAGCAAGATCAATAAATGTGATAACTTTTGAAGACTTTGTACAAACATTGACCCAATCTAGTGTTCCATGAGATGGCTTATTCACAACGTTACCTATAGCAAAAGATAAAAATGGAAAATAATTGTCAAGGTTGTATATGAGGCTTGAAACTTTTCAATATAAGAGCTTAACTACTAATCATGGATGATTTTCTAGTGTGAAGAGATAATCGATTTTTTCTCATTGTTCCTGTGGCAAGTTAAAATAAGTGTCTGTGAATAGTGCGAGGATCTTATTTGAGTATTTCTACAGACCAAAAGAGCTGTAACTGTCTGTTTGTTCGAGTCCAATATATCGTATAAAGGAGTCTTGAGATGGTTTGGATATATTGAGAGAAAAGTCTTACAGAACAAATATACATATATGTATGGAATGAATGGTGTGCGAGGTAGAGGTAAGCAGGGAAAATAATGGAATGATATAGTTGGAGAAATTTTGACTGAGGAAAAGGTGAGAAGCATGAGAAACAGAAGAGCACGTATGATAAGATATATGAGTGTGTATAAGACAAAGCCTATTTGTATAGATATGTTTTTAAACTATTTAAACAGTATGGTGCGAAATTCCAGGTATTCATTCCTAATTTCTCTCTTTTCCTATCTTAATTATTGGCAATGCTCAGCAATTAAATAAATTTAATTTGTGTTTCAATAGTCATGTGAGTTTTCTTTTTTAATTTACCACAAGTGTTACATGAATCAATTCATTCTTAAAGCAACACAAAAATAGCGCTACATAAAACTGTCTTAACGAAAGATTGCAGCAGATTAAACATGCCGATCGTCTTGATAGTTTAATCTCCTTGCCATTGGAACTTTGGGTTTGATCTGTTAAAACTGTTTGCTGAAGTGCAATAGCTTGCACCCAATAAACCAATAAATGCATAGGTGTTCTCCATTGACAGTATGGCAGAAAATCATACTCGGTCACGAAATAGCCTATTGTATCGTACATGTATCAATATTAAATATAAAAATCCAATGTTGATCCAATTGATTGAAAAGAGATTGTCCATTATAGGTTAATGAGATTGTACTTGATGCAATTCAATAACAAAAAAATCAAGTATTCCAAATTTTACCTGTGCTATCAAAACCTAAGATGTCATTGCCAACGGAACTAGTTCGCCCGCTTTCCATTTCATGTTTGTGTCTGAATAGCCTCTGTCTTGCGTATCCTCTGCCATTATCCAATTCACCGTGTGTTAATACTCCTAACAGTGTTGACTTTCCAGCATCCACATTTCCAACAACCGCAACTCTATGAAAAAACAATGTGAATAATTACTGTACTAAAATATATTATTTATTTGATAAAACTATAATGGTAGAATAACATAAAAAAAGTTCAAATTTTGGATTTTTAAATAAATATCTAAATAGGACCAATCCAAGGACCCAACAGATAGACACCTACCGTTTTTTAATCTACTAAATATACTATGTTAGTTATGGTTTCCCAAGAATGCTGTAGTAGTCATTTAATAAATATGCTTCATTTTAGAAGTTACAACTATACAACAAAAGCAGAAATTCACAGCAAATATTGTGATAAAAGAGTTTAAGAGAAGAAAATAAAAATTTAAAGTTTCTCTAGAAAAAATGTTTAAATATCAACCTCTAAAATCATAACCCAAAAAAAGATTTTTTTCAAGTAAGAACATTTTTTAAATAATGAGGTTAATTGTAAATTTTATGAAGATAAGAAATTAATTTCGATAGTAAATTATTAAACATAAAAAAAAACAAGAATGACTTATCACCAAATTAAATTTCGATAAGATAATAGTTTTAACCAGATTACAAGAAATATTACTGTATTGGCCTAAATATAGGGTGCTCCCATTTTTTCAATGTTTTTTGAAAAATAATTTAGTACCATTGTTTTAATTTGCTTTTTGATAAAAATGCGTATTTTTAACGAAAATGTTTTTACTATTTTACACATACATAATTACAAATTTGACAATTACACTAATTAATTGCGATATCTGTAAAACAAAAAAACTTAACCTATTTTAAATATAAAAAACAAATAAGAAATTGAAAATTCCTGATAGAAATTATTTAGCATTTTCATAGTCAGATTTGCATATGGCAACAGCATTCTCAGCAAAATTGAGGTTTCCCCTTCCTTTTTCCAAAAATATTTGGTTTGGTTAGCATTACAAATATAATGGATATTTAAGTCATTGAAATATTACAATAATATGTTCAGAATGTTAAAATTTAATTAAAATACAATATTTTTACACTACAAATTTATCTTTTCTTTTTGTCTAATTAAATAAGAGCACAAATAAAAAATACCTTATTTCCATAAAATCAGAATCTTCAAGCTTCTTTCGCAGCAAGTACTGTCCAGTTATTGACTGATTTGGTTGTAAGCCAATTCGTTTTCTTAGTTCGACACATGAGGCTCCTAGAGTATCAGCCAATGATTGTAACGTTGCTACTGATGCATTGTAATCCTCTTCATTAAGACCACTCTCACTATCACCTGTTTGACATGACTATGATATAATTATGTTCAATTAAGGTTTATACATCATTTCATCTCCATATTACAAAATTATCGGAAGGTTCTGAGATTAAAAGAATACTCATTAAGTTCTACAACACTGAAACATCTAACAGACTTGTACCCAAAACAAACAAATTGGGTTGAATACTATAATCAGACATTTAGTGTAGCTGGTAGATTACTGCTTAATGCATTTGCTTTTTTGATTTGAGCAATTTTAGCAATTTTAAATCTATGAACTTTTTAAATTATTTCTGAAGAATGTTTTTAGATCGAGGGAGTACGGTAGGGATGACACTTAATAAAAAAATTGTGCACCTTAAAAAATAGTTCATCATTGGAACATCCTTGGGGTTATGGCTATTTATTGCTCAGGCTTAGTAATTTGAATTTGTTTTCAAATTTTAATAAAGTGATTTGTAAAGCTGCACAATAGGCTAGACAAGGATCATGACTAAGGTAGTATTGCATAATGCTATATTATATGGGGGTGGGTATGTAATATGAGGTTAAGGTTTGAAATTCAAAGGTGAAATATTAGTTTAAATGTGACATTTCACACTTTTAACTTGACATTTATTTTAAGTCTAAAATGGATTTGATTACAACAGTAATAAATTTTATTGGGTATCATATTTTAGTTATCAAAGAGTTTTACTGATCCATTTTCATACTAATACTAGTGGATTCTTCAGCTAACATTATTTGAGAGATGTTACATTGGCATACTTGGAATGATCTTTGGCGGCACAATAGCATCAGAAAATTAAATTACTGTAAACATTCTAGTATCCTATGTTGGTTTCCTAGTGGGGGCATACGAGCCATCCAACTTTTTCTAGTTGGATTAATTTTGTAAATTGATGAGCTCTTTTGGGGTGATATTTGTTAAAAATATTTAACTCTTCTGTTTTTAGTTACTGCCTATTCTTATTATTATATTATTGTTTTTTTTTTTTTGCCTAATTTTGAGTTTTGATATATGAAAAGTAAAATGAAGGCCATATCAATATAAATCACTCAATAAAAAATATAAATTACCTTCGCCAACTCCAATTTCATAGATAATTTCTCCATGACCAACTTCGATGCGCCCAATCAATTGTTTTTGTAGGAGTTCATATTGTTCCTCTGTTGGACTCACCAATACTGTCTAAAATAAATTAAGGTTTTGATTGGCTGGAGAAAACAGTAAACTTAGTTAATGGATTTAGTATAAACAGGATCAGTCATTTTATATCGCATATTAGTTTAGAGTTATAGCTTTAAAACATAAATAAATCAGATATGAATATAAAAACGTAAATATCGACATGTTTTGAAATACACTATTTAAATCCTCAGATTATGTTAACATAAGCAAATGTATTTATTACAGGTTACTAAAAATATTATTGAATAGATTTCCTGAAAAAAGAATGATTTTTAATTATGAAAGTGGTGAATCTAAAATTAATGTACTGTATAAAGAAATATTTGAAATTGTCAGTTATTTTTAAATATGAACTCTCTAACGAAACTTACTGAAAACTTTTTAATAAGTGGAATTTTAACTGAAAATTATTTTTCTTAGTACACCATGACTACCATAAAAGTTAGATTTTCATTTGTAAAATTACTCTCTGAATACCAATGAAATAAAAAATCAAAATAAATTACTAGTGATACAGTTTCAGATTTATTTTGTGGATTTCCAGACTACGAAACATCTAATGAATTTGATAACAATGAAATTAGAAAATTCAGTTTATTAGGAAGCATGTATTTTAATGATATTATTAAAAAATATATATTACACATGAAAAACAATAAAACTAAATGAAAACAAGTATCTTAACATTTTATAGTATTTTATTTTTGGATACCCACAAAATTGCTTGAATCTATCACAATAATTTGATAAAATGAAGTCTTAATTAAAATAAAAAAACGTAACACATTTCTCTACAAAGGATAATAATTTATTTAATTATTTTCTTAACGGATGCAGCCTTTACAAAAAATCTAAATTCAACAATAACACTACAAAAAGAATCAAAATTAAATGAAAATGGTAATCAAACAAATTTATATTCATCTTATTCTTATATTTCATCATAAAACTACAAATATTGTAGGAAAGATCGTTTCAAAACAATTGTTTACGTCTGATGACTAATATTTGTGTTTATTGCATCATTTACCCAAAAATTTAGATCTTAACAAGATATTTCATATTTCTATCCTCACAAAGTACTCTCAACATGGTGATTGGTCTAATATAGATAAAATAGTTTTTTTTTAGATAATTTTTTGACAGTGAAACATTACGAAGAAGTTAAAAAAAAAACAAAATGGTTGAATTCATATTAGTTTGCAGTAGTCACTTTCATAAAATATTGTGTAATAAAATTATTCATGTTTGATTTTATTTATTCACAACTCTCGATGAGCTATTATTTGAAGGCGGAGGCATAAAAAATGCCATGGGGTTTTCTATAAAATCCAGAATTGTATAATTTGATTGAAATAATCTTGGTGTCTCTCTGAACATCAGAGCCAGCTTTGCAGGTGTCAATAGTCTGGTGGATACTAGTTAATATGGATTATTACTTTCAGACTTTATTCTATAATACCAGATTTTATTTAGTAACGCGTATGAGCTGCCTTGTATAAATTCCAAAATATTGCACTCTTCTGGTCATTTTTTCATTATAAAAGCAAACATTACAAGTAATTTATTTATTAACCCTTTTAATCTCACGGGGCCGATTATTGGCCCCAACTGGTGTACGCGAAAAATCCCACGGGGAGATTATCGGCCTCAAAGTTTTCATAAGAGTTTTTATGTTGAATAATTTTTTTTTATTAAACATGAAAATTACTTATTATTTTACACTCTACAGGGAGGTCTCTACAAAAAATTGGTTTTAAAATTAAATATTAACTGAAATAAAAAATAAAATATAAACGACTGTTTTTTTGCCAAAAAAATGCTTGGGATTTGTCGCACATTTTATGCAAAATATGCTGGGATTAAAAGAGTTAATGAAAAGTTAAAAAACTGATTCTAGTTAGGTAATATTCTCTTCAATATGTTATAGTAGGTCATAGTCGTTTGTGAATATATTGCTTTGTTTTACGTCTTTACAATAATTTTCATGATAAAATATACACGAGAATTATTTACTATTACACAATATCAAGGATATTTATTACACATAGTAAATTTATATTGGGTAGCATTATGCTAAAGAATTCAAGTGAAACTTCGTTAGTATAAAAACTATACTAAATACTACTTTTTACATGCACACATACCATCACGGAGTTTCCCTGTCAGGGTAGGTAGAAAGGACAAAGTGTCAAATTTTATTATCACCGCACACATCTTTCGCCGCCTCTACAGCCATATGCATTATTATAAAACTCCTACGATTTCTCTTACTTTTTACATTTGTTTCATTCAAAATATCATTTACTTGATCCAACAAGCAAACAATCAGGCAAACTGATGTTACTTTATTATAAGAAAAATACAGGTAATCTAACTAATAATAACATTTTTTATTACAATTGTGTGATCTACTGGCCCAAAGAATACACTCCATAAGACATGACATTTATTGCATTCTTCCGTTAATTTTTTGGGTCAATATCCCTTCGGTAATTTTTAATGAATATAATACCGGTTAGTCAAAAGCATTGCTCTGGTAAAAAACCGAGATTAGTCCATCTGAACATCTTGGGATAGGAGCTAGAAACATGGGCCGGTGCAATTAAGTGCAATAACATAGTAATATTTAGTTGGGTTTCTATCCTAATACAAAAATTACAGATGAAAACTTTTATAAAAAAAATGAAGAGCCAAAGATGAAAACTATGAAAGCCTTGCAAATTTTTGTTTCACTATCTAACAAAAAGGTAAATAATGATTTACATCTTATATGAGGTATGATCAATATAAAAACCGGACAGAAGTTATGAAAAAGAATGCTTCTAGTTGTCAGTTAGGTTAAACCTTGTGACTCAGTCTGCCAAAAATTTTTGTGCTGTGTGCATCCATATCTGTTTCGCAAGCAATTTTGTTAACATGTGTTTTGAGCACTTTGCGATTGCACAGATGAATGCAAAATTCGAGCAGCACGCGAACATCAAATTTTGTTTGATACTAGGAAAAACAGTCTCTGGGACTCTTGCAATGCTTCGCCAGGTTTACGGTGATGACATCATGAGTCAAACCCCATGTTATGAGTGGTATTTGCATTTTAAAAATGGTCAAACGTGAACGATGACAATCCGGGACATCCCTGTATCAGTAAACTGACAAAAATGTTGATAAAATTCAGATAATTATTTGTGCAAATCGACGACTAACAATCAGAGAAATTTGTGACATAGTTGGAATGTAATTTGGCACAATTTA
The DNA here is from genome assembly GCA_949825065.1 of Odontocerum albicorne. NCBI lineage: Eukaryota > Metazoa > Arthropoda > Insecta > Trichoptera > Odontoceridae > Odontocerum > Odontocerum albicorne. The sequence goes on from OX463840.1 coordinate 20,558,976, forward strand.
ATCAATTTTAACGGACAATTTGAACATGCATCGCATAGCGGCCAATTTTGTTCTCCACCGCACTGGCGTACTCATCGATTAAAACTTGAAAGTTTTTGACATCCAACACCATGTCTGCTATTTTATAATCTCTCTATTCACCGGTCTAGCTCCGTGTGACTTCTTTTCATTTCCAAAAATTAAGTTGAAGCTCAAGAGGGCGACATTTTGAGACGGTAGAAGAGATTGAAGCTGAATCAAAGGCGGTGCTTAACGAGCTTAACAAAGAAGACTGTGGGGGATTTTGCAGCATGGCAGAAATGCTAGATTCACTGTATTGATGTAGGAGGAGACTATTTTGAAGCCAGTCCAGTTTTATATTGATCATACCTCGTATTGTTTATTTCTACAATTAACTGAAAAATTTGTCCTGATTTGTAAAAGAAAACATTGACGACTTTTATGACCTAGTTGGTAAGACGCTTGACTTCCACACGGGGGTTTCGGGTTCAATTTTCAATCGTACAAGAAAATAAAATTTAAAAAAAAAATCCCAGTCTAGAAAATGAGTTTGTTTGGTAACAATTACCTGCATGCACTAATTATGTGCGAGTGTTGTTGCTTTTTTACGTGCGGTTTTGTACTAATTATGAACAATGAGCTCAATTAATGGGGTAGAAGACTATGTTGTCTCTGGGCCATCCTCTTCAATAATTTTGAATAACTAATTTGAATAAGTTAAAGAGTACCATAAGAACGAATGAAAAAAAAATCTTCATGTGTTTTCAAGGTACGGCAATGACAATTGTGATTTTGATTACAACCTGAATTTAATTTTAATTATATTAAGTAATCTCACCAACCCTGCATGTCAACAAAAATAGAGAAATTTCATCATGACAAGTTTACACCTAAGTATGAATCACCTTTGAAATAGAATGTAAACATATATTGATATATTTTTAGAATTTCGTTTAGAGTTCAGATTATATTATTTTCAAATAAATTTTCATTACATGTGCTTCAATTAACTTTAAAAGCAAAACTTCAAATTTTGTTTCATAAATATGAACATTGGAATTAATATTTTGAATGCATTTCAAACTAGGATAAATTATTAATTCAGTGTAAGCCCCTATTTATGTATTTTACATCTTTTATTTTTTTCAAATGTTCTTCATTCTTAAATATAGATACCATCGAGCTGTTTCTGTATTGCTAATACAATACACATATTTCACCCCATCTACAACCATACATTTTCTCACAGAGCTACTTGACCAAAGGCTGCTTTCATACTCTAGTTGATTCGACTTAATAATTACTTAATGTTAGACAGAATGTCAGATTGCTCACTCTTTTTGATTAAAATCCTTTAAATATTTTAGCAATCGAAATTTAATTGGCTTTAGGCAGTTAATCCTTGCAATATGAGAAATTACTGAGCCAAAATAACATTTGATAATCTCTACAATAAAGATATGATATGGATAACCAAATTGACGATGGTTCGAGGGTGAATTGTTAGTAAGTAATTCATACTGACTTCGATGAGCTTTCACCTTCTCCATTCTACTAGTTAAAACTGGCTGTCTTATAATTCGATGATTGTTCAAGTATGTTTTGAAATAATTCCAATGATTCCAAGTTTACTGTGGCGTATCAACTCAACACACACTTTCCACCTTATCCCATTAGATTTTCTTGATTTTTAATTTACAGTTTGTACCATAAATATTTGTTCTTTCACTTAAGTTGGCAAATATTTATTTTTTATGAATTTTTGAAAATCTCTGAACAATACATAAATCTGTATGTTTTAAAAATACGTAATGGCTGATATTTTCTAAGAGGTACAATACGAGGGTTGCTACTTAAATTTTGAGATATGGCAACACCAGTGTAGATACGTTAAGTCTAACATCAGCATCATAAAGTTTGACGTTTTTAATGGTATACGTGCTCAGAAAGTTTTGTCATACAAGTACTATTCGTGTTGTTTACAGTGACTTGAAAAATTCATCTCGGCCAAAAATGGAATTAAATCGCGAACATTTTCGTGCGATGATTTTTTATGATTTTCGACGTGGACTAACTCAACAACAGTGCGCCAATCAATTCGCTTCGACTTTTGGTGATGAAGCACCATTCCGGGCCACTGTGTTTCGCTGGTTTTCAGAAATCAATCGTGGTCGTAGTTCGCTCCAGGACGAATTTTGTGAAGGTCGTTCAAAATCAGTTGTTATGCCAGAAAACATAGATGCTGTGCATGAACTGATATTGCAAGATCGTCATGTGACTTATCGTGAGATTGAGGCATGTTTGGGCATTAGTTCCAATCGCATACATTCAAATATTGCATGAACATTTGACCGCCAAAAAGATTTGTTCGCATTAGATACCGCATAATTTGACAATCGCTCAAAAAAAGGTTTGTGTCGATTGGTCCAAAGAAATGTTGAAAAAATTCAATCGCGGTGCTTCAAAAGACGTCTATAAGATCGTGACAGGCAACGAATCATGGATCTATGCATATGAGCAATTCTGAATGGTACACCACCATTTGTTTGCCAGAAGTGTTCGGAGAAATGAGGAAAACCAACCGTCGAAGACGAAGCATTCTCCACCACGACAATGCGAGCTCTCACACATCGACTTAAACAAGTGACTTTTTGAGCACTCAAAACATCGAATTGATGGGTCATCCGCCATACAGCCCTGATTTGGCACCCAATGACTTCTTTTTATTCCCGAACTTCAAAAATAAATTGCGAGCTCAACGTTTTTCGACGCCTGAAGAAGCGGTTGATGCGTTCAAAACGCATGTTTTGAAGTTACCTCATTTTTAGAGTGGAAAAAGTGCTTCGAAAATTGGTTCAAACGCATGCAAAAGTGTATTGATCTTCATGGAGAGTATTTTGAAAAACCATAAAGCCATTTTCGATGATAAATATTTGTTTTTACTTGTCTGTCTCAAAACTTAAGTAGCAGCCCTCGTATAATAGAGAATTCATATAGAGCTCATAAAATAGTTTTCAAAAGATATGAACTTTAAAATGAGTCATATATAATTTCTTTATCATATACAATTCAGGAAATCTCAGCCAATACGTATTTTAAACATTTAAAACATAAATTAAAAATGAATACTCGCAAAAAAACTAAATTTGTTTTGGTGTCCTCTGTATATACAAAATTTAAACCAAAAATCTAACAAGATAAGTTAGAATTTGTATTTGATTTGTGACATCACGGAATGATCCCATTGGTTTCGCAAAAGTGGCCAATTGATCAAGATAAAAAGGTTTTCCATATGAGATTTTGACTTACAAAATAAATTAACTTTACTATACAAAGTTGACATAAAACCTAAAAAAAAAATCCCCACACACAAAATTGTATTATCTCATATTCAAACATTATATTATTTTGTTCGCATAATAGAAAAGGTTAACAGAAAGACGGTTTTATCATTTCAACTTGTTTCTTTATATGCATAAATTCGTATTAGATTGTGCTAATGTGGCCGCTTCTTTAATACAATACCGATAATACATGAGAAATAAATATCTATATGTGACTTTACTAACCTTTCCTTGAATAGCAGAGTAATCCACAGATGGGATACTTAATTCAATAGGACCCACATCTGTTGAGGGATTAGATGCTGATTTTTGAGGAGAATGTTTTGAAGAATCCATTTTTAAAAGTTTTAAAAAAATTAATCGATCAAATAAATCTATAAGAAACGATGTTTACTTTCATAATCAACACAAAACAGTAACATACAACATCGAACGTATATATCGTTATAACTATACACTTTCTAATTTTCATGTGTGTTATACGGGTATCGTAAACATAATGTTAGTCGAGTTGCGAAAACCATGATTTATATGAAATCTTTTTGGCCGTTTCGTTATCACTCGTCACTTATTATAACTTATTGCACAACAATAGTCAAAATTAACATTTACTACCGAAGATGCAATAGCTTCGTGACAGCTGTCAAATGTAGTAAAATGTACCTAACTATACGTCATCGAAATTTCCTAGGCGCCAACACATGCGCTCGAGTATTTTCTTACGTTGTCCATTTTCTTAAGATTGCTTCGGACTTACATTGTCTAACGAAAAATTTTATTCTTAAAGAGCATGTATAATAAACTAATGATTTTCCATGAGATTTCCAACTTCTATTAGAGGTTGATAAATAAATTTTCGGATACATTGCTTTGGCTCTCGAATATTTATATTATTTTTTGAAGGTATATTGGTCCATCAGGTTCTTTTATCCCCTGAAATAAGCTAAAATTGTGAGTGATCTTCACTAAATGTTTATAAGATACTAACATCGATCATTTATCGCGTTATTCCTATTGCATCATAATTTCACAATAAAGTTTAAAAAATCAATTCAATTGTTTTGGTTTGATCGAGTAATAAATAGTTGATGTTTGTGAATTTTGTCTTGAGGATTTTCGATTACGTTATTGGGTAACATTGAAGTAATATTACACCATCATTTTGTATAACTCTATTGGGACCTTAGTTGCAGCATCATTTTATATATTCAAGGTAGTTTGTTTTGTGCAACGTTTTCTCAGAAAGTCTGTCACTTAAATATTTAAAGATCATAGAGTTTTAGGAATCACTCAAGCATTATATTTTACACCCTTCAAAAATGCCGCATCTCTCTCTCTCTCTCTCTCTCTTTGAATAATGGCCGTGAACTCCTATATATATGAAGGAGTATACGCCAGTGTCCAGTGATGAATGCCGCATCTCTTCCAATCACTTTTTCCACTTTTCGAATGACAGAACTCCTATATATGGAGGGCTATACGACAATGTGAAGTTTACTTCTTCTTGAGTAATGACCGTGAACTTCTATATATGAAGCTATATATATACACGCCAGTGTCAAGTCTTATTCTTCTTGAATAATGGTCGTGAACTCTTATATGTGAAGAAGTATAATAAGTCAGTGTCAAATGATGGTGTTACAAACACATGTAATTCATTTACCCCTAGTAAGTTTTCTAACGTCACTTGACACTGGCGTATACTCCTTCATATATAGAAGTCCACGGCCATTATTTAAGAAGAAAAAGTTTTCTATGTCATATATAGGAGTTCACGGCCATTATTCAAAGAGAGAGAGAGAGAGAGAGAATTTTCTATGATTTTCTATTCAAATAGCATCATCATCATTTTCAACTAGGGTCGATCCACTGCTGGGTGAAGGTCTCCCCAAATTGAATCTAAATAGTTCGTTTGTTTTGCTCATTGGTGTCATATAATGCTGCCATGCTTCCTGATTTCATCTATCCAGCGTACCTTCGGTCTTTTTCTGGGCCTCTTTATGCCTTTTGGGTACCATTGGATTATTTCGGATGTCCATCGGGAGTCTGACATTCTGGCTACGTGTCCTGCCCGTTGCCACTTCATTTTCTTGCAGACCTTTATTACGTCTTCTACCTTTGTTTTGTTGCGAATCCAAGTGTTTCGTTTACGGTATCTTTTAGTATATCCTAACATGCATATCTCCAACCTCCTTTGTGCGGTCTGGAACTTTTTTGTGTTACTTACTGCGATCATCCATGTCACAGCTATACTGGGAGAATATACTGGTTGTAGACCTTTCGCTTCAAGGAAATTGGGAGATTGCTTCTGAAGATTTTGTTCAAACATCCAAATGAGTTCCATGCTAGTTTTGTCCATTATGCTATTCCCTCCGATATGCCACCTACAAAGGAAATAAGTGGGCCCAAATACACATATTCCTGGACAAGTTACATCGACTTTCCATCTACAATTATTGGTTTCGAGGTAGCAAAGCTGTTCGTTATATATTTGGTTTTTGATATATTCATTTTTAAACCAACTTCTTCACTGACCTCTGCCAATTCCTGCAATTGGTGCTGAAGATCATTTGGGTTTTGTGAGAATATAACGATATCGTCTGCAAATCCATCAATCGCTAAGTCTTTATTAAAGGCCTATTCAAATGTACTCCTATACATATGCAAATTCATATTAATATTGAATACTAGCTGTACCCGGCCACGCGTTGCTGTGGCTCAGTCTGGTTAAATGGAAAAGAAAGAAAAGAGAAAGCGCACGTTTCTAATACGTTTAATTTCACAATGCTTGTGGGTATACAATATTTTTGACGTATTTCAGCCACTCTCAGCCTGTCGCGTTCATTCTGTTGAGAATGAAGCAAATCTGAAGTTGCAGAACGCGATCGCCGTGATCGCAACCGTGCATCCTCAAATCTGGCTGCACGTCGCTCTGCTGCTTCCTCGGCATTTTGATGAACTAAAGCAGATCGATTGCACTGAAAAAGAAGAAAGAAAGTTATAATAAACACACATATGAGGCAATGAAACTCGTCCTGAGGTCATATCAACCGGCACCTTTCCGTTTCCAATTTCCAGCAATTGATGTGAGAATACCTCAGCTGATCGATCGTCTGTCGCGTTCATTCTATTGAGAACGAAGCTGCAGAACGCGAACAAAAACATATAAAATTGCGAAACATTAAAAATGGAACTGAATAATATTGTTAAGTTCGTAGACGTCTTTGTTCTTGGCGGCAAGAATAGCTCGTTCACTCAGCCAAGCGTGATTCTTAATTACAAAAAACTAACAATAATGACAAATTAATACATCTTGTTACAAATTAGCAACAATGTGGCAGTTTGTGAAAATCAAATAATATTTAGTTTTGTCAAAAGTCACTAAAGATAGATACAAAGCATACAATACATTAGAAAGACAGTATAATGAAAATTAGGAATTAAAACGTCAGTTTAGAGAAAAACAATTGTTCGATTTATAAAAAAAACTATTCGATTTGTAAAAAAAAAACGATTTTACCCTATCCCTTTATGACATGACGTTTTAAACGCCGTACGACTCATCCTAGACTCTCTGAAGTATAAAGCAGATCGATTGCACTGAAAAAGAATAAACAAAGTTATAACAAAAACATATAAAATTGCTAAACATTAAAAAAAGAAAATACACGAACTAAAAAAACAAAAAATATTAACGAAATATTTCACTTCAAACGCAAATCAATCGATACAGGTAAATTTTAATGCATTTCACGATATAACTATGGCGGATAAAAATTTAGTATATCGTGTGTTGCTTTTACGTCCAAGCAGATGGCGTTATTTTTCAATACACGTATTTGAACATTTAATATTTATTAATTAATATTTATTATTTAATACTTAAGAAAAGTAAAAAAAATAGTTAAAAAACGAAATGAAAGAATTCGAAATGTCGAAAATGCAATGTGACATAACTGTCAATGAGAATTGTTTAGTTTGCGTGTGTCGCTGCAGGGGGCGCTTCCATTATTTCATATATTTTATATACAACTGTATATAAAAAATATATACATAAACATGCTTGTATACGAATGCAACCTTTTGTCAAAATTTCAAAGCAATCGGTGAAGAACTTTCGGAGACTAGAGATATTCTATTAACGAACTTTTAAATTTTTATATATATAGATATTTAATATTTATTATTAAATATTTAATATTCGAAATCAAAATGAAAATAAATCGAAATCTATATTGCGTATGTGGCCGTCACGTTCAACAGGGGCGCTCCCATTATTGTGTCTGTTTTATATACTTTTTTATATTTAATATTTATTATTTAATATTTAATTATTTAATATTCGAAATCAAAATGAAACTGTCAAAATTTCAAAGCAATCCGTGAAGAACTTTCGGAGACTGGAGATTTTTAATTAACGAACATTTACATTTTTATTTATATAGATATTTAATATTTATTATTTAATATTTAATTATTTAATATTAATTCCGAAACGTCGAAAATGCAATGTAACATAACTGTTAATGAGAATTGTTAAGTTTGCGTGTGTCACTGCAGGGGGCGCTCCCATTATTTCGTCTAATTTATATACTTTTTTATATACAACTGTATATAAAAAAAACCTGCTTGTATACGAATGCAACCTTTTGTCAAAATTTCAAAGCAATCGGTGAAGAACTTTCGGATATTAGAGATTTTCTATTAACGAACAATTACATTTTTATTTATATTGATAAGGATCGACTAAAGAAGGCACAAAATCGAAAATTAATGCAGAGGGGAATATGAAAATATTTTAGAATGAAGTAAGTAAAAGGCGAGGAAAAAATTATACGGGTGGTATGAGTGAAATCAAAAGCAATAAGGAATGATTCGCTCAAGATGAAAGGTGTATTTCGAAAAATTGTACGAAAGTGGGGATAGTAGTAAAATAATGGAGAGTTTGGAAAATTAAATGAGTCTAGAATAAGTACGAATGATTGTTAAAGACATGAAGAATGAAAAAAATTTCACGTTGTGATCAAGTGAGCGCAGAAATAATAGCGTATGGAGGTGAATAAATGGTCGAGTGACTGAGACAGTTTTTCAAGAAATGTTAGAAATTTGGTTACACACCAAAAGACTGGGGGTAAGGGTAAGGGCCCAAGAATGAAGCGTGGAAGTTACAGAGCCATTAGTTTGCTGAGTGTAGTAAGTAAACTGTATAGAAAAATCTGATAGAAAGAGGGAGAAAAAACACTGAAAAGAAAGTGCGGAATGCTCAGGGTGCCAATTCAATGATAGAGAATGTGTGGATCAGATTTTATTATATTCAAATGTATCGTGCATTTGTGGACTTAGAAAAGCATATGACCCTGTGATAAGATGCAAGCTATGTAAAATATCAAATGAAAACGGTGTTGAATATAAATTAATACACGTATTAGAGTGAACGGTTCCTTGACTGAGTGGTTTAATATTTTAAAAGGGATAAATCAAGGATGTTTTATATCACCTTGGTTATTTAATATCTAGTAAGATGTGTGAAAAAATACAGAGGTCAATGAGTGGCAAACAAAAATGTCGAATGGGGATGTGTGCGATTTGGTGTATGCTGATGACATGGTACTGTTAGCAGAGAATGAGGATAAATTACAAAATTTGAAAAGTAAATTGTATGAGATATGCGAAGAGAGAAAGGTTTGAATGAATGTTGCGAAATCCAATTCACGGTGATCGAAAAGTGTGAAACAAAATTTAAATACGATATGTAGGTGAGCAATGAAAGATTAAGGAATTTTGCTATTTAGGTAGTATTTCCTAAGATTATGGCAGAGTGATGTGGGATATCGAACGGCATGTAGCGATAATAAACAAAGTCAGCGGGGAACTAAAACACATATACTCGAACCGGATAATATCAAAATCTGATAAGATGATATACCACAACAGTATTTTAGTACCAACATTGTGTGTGGAAGTGAAACGTAGACGTGGAAAATTACTGAAAGGAGCTGAATAAATTATGTTGAAATGTGTCCATGGAGAAAAATGCACGAGGAGACAATGTATGATAGAATATAGAATGTTTCATTTAGTTTACAACGTATGCTTGTATAATGTACGAGTACATGCATATTATGCAAGTTTTTACGGTAAATATTTTGTGATTTTTTCTTTTAATATTTCTTAATGAATTTTTTAAAAACATTGCATTGTGAAAATCCTTATGTAATAAGAAAAATTGAATATTTATTTGCAATCATCATAATATATGTAAGTAAATGAAGATAATTTTATTCAAATCCCAGAATTTTTTTTGTCAATTTGTATTATCAACACTATTCTAACAAGTCTCATAGACAATTCAGTACTATACATAAACAAAACTGAGGGTATTTGATTGTGGAATGACGTGAAGCAAATTGTTGAAATTGACAGTTCGAGATATTTCTGTTGTTTTTATTTCGTATTGGAATCGTCTCCAGTTTTGTTTATTTTACTTATTTCTATTTAGCTAAAGTGATAATTACACTATTGGTATTCAATAATAAACTCGTTCCTTGTGTTGCCCGCCAATAAGGTCAGCTTGCGTTTTAATATCAAGTGCATATGCTTTTTTAGATGTGTTTTTCATAATATGATTTATATTTAATTGTAAAAGCATGAGTGAAACAAATCGAATATACCATGAAAAGCAAGTGAAGGAACTATGTGCTCTTCACGCACTTAATAATCTGTTTCAGGTTAGTATTTATGTATATCATTAAATCAAACATTCATTGAACTTGAATTTTGTTTTTGGTTTACAATAATGATATACACAACACAATAAATTCTGACTTGTTGCTTTTATTGAAAGTTCTAAAATAATTTTTTTAATCTAAAGGTATTCATAAAAATATTGGTAAGAAACATTTTTATCTTTCAAAATGATCAATAAAAACATTTTCAGTCAATAATACGAATGGATTTTTTTGTTTTTTCACGGTTATACTGCTTTCGAAATATGAGATTCAAGTATTCTCACCTGCTAGTTCCACTAAAATTAATTTCCACTAAAATTAATTTCCACTAATTATTGTTATACACTGATTCACTTAAGTGTGTATTGATTACAATATAAAAACCTTTTTTTATGAACAAGAATCAAATACAGTATGAAAGCTAGAGAAGATGTCATATTTCATATTATTTATTATATTTTTCTTCTGCGTTGTGACCTCGATGCTGAGGAAAGTGACCTAAACTGAAATTGCTATCAGTTGCACATATTATTCTTCAGTTCTCTCTGCATTCTACTATCTGAAGAGCCTGCGGGAAAGACAAGCCTGTAGCACTCCAAACACGATTTTTAACAACTTCAACTTATTTGTTTGCTGCATAAAAAAAACGGATATTATTTTGAAATCCAGATTGACATACATGTTCATACCACCTTCCAATAATAGAAAAATAAAAAATCTCTACGGTACTTCTACCGTGACTGAAGGAGTGTATTCAAGGGCTCAGGGTGACAATGACATTTCAACAAAATAATTATTTAAGTTTTATTTTAATGTAGAGGTGATACAGTAGGCCTGTAACAGTTCAGGTATGTTAGCCGCGTTGGCCCGCGAATGGTGCTAGGACAGCTCGAGGTGGGTGGCGATGCCGGTCCAGGTGGGATGGTGAGGCGGCTCTTGCATACGGCAACGCTGGTCCAGGCGGCTCCAGGCAGCGGCAATGCTGGTCCGAGCAAGACGGTGAGGCGGTTCCCTCCGAGTCAATTTTTTTATTTCAGGAACAGGAAGCAGTCGCATGGGGCCAATTCCGGGAAAAATGGTAGACAACGAACGAATTTGAGGCCAAATTCACGCAATTTTGACATTGCGACAGTCTATTTATGGTACATCGTGTTGTCCTGCTGGAAGATCACTTTTTTGCTCACCAATCTTGGCCAATTTTCCTTAAATTTATCTTTTAAATGGTCTAATAATGCTGCATAATAGACTCCCGTTATTGTCTTGGGTTTTTGCAAGTAGTCAATCATGATAATTCCTTGGGAATCCTAAAGAACAGTGTCCATCACCTTCTCTTTGTCTTCGCTTTCTTCAATGTTCTTTCACCAGTTGTTGTCCATTGTTTTGACTAGTGTTTGGTACCTGGTGTGTAGTGGTGAATCCAGGCTTCATTCAGTCATAAATTGACACAAAAAGTCCTGCGAATTGCGATTAAATATCGCCAACCACTGTTGAAAGGTCTTTTCGAGTGAGTTCCTGGTTGACAGTCAACAATTGTGGCACCCATCGCGATGACAGCTTTTTCATATTTGATTTTTTGTGTAGGATATTTTTTGCACCCGTTTATGTAGGGCCATGTTTAAACTTATTTATCTTAAAATAAACAATATTTAACACTGATGCAGTCTCCATGAACTTCATTCAACTCGGCTTTGATCTGCGTGGCTGTTAACTTCTTAAAATAAAAATGTTTTATGACAGCACAGAACTATTTTTTTTCCATTGTTGCTGCAAATATCAAAGTGATTAATTCAGATGGCTATCAAACGTTAATTACCGTCAAATCCGCCAACATTGCCCATGGACGCTAACTTTGCCCAAATGAAAAAATTATCTTTGGTTGATCATAAAAAAAAATTTGAGGCAATATGGCAACTTTGAACCATTTAACAAGAAACTCAGTTATATTGCTGGCAACACTTCGGAATCACTCTGTTCCTAGCTTCATGCAGTTGTCTACCATTTGCTCTCAAAGTTAACCCTTATTCGTGTGGTGCCAAAACACGTCCTCGGAAATTTTGTTTCTTTGGCGGCTACAACATGTCAGTAATTTTTATATATTGGGAGTACAAATTAGTTCGGTCCGTTTCCAAAAGATGGCTCTGGCTGTTATGAATGGTTCATAGTGACAGCCGATTTTGGCGGTTTCAGAGAGGTTAGACATCTGCCAATAATATTCAGTTTATATCGCTTTGAGTTTCATGCAAAAACCTTGTTTTGTACAGTGTTGAAAATGTCGAATCTTGTGTTAACCAAGCAGCGTTTGCGGGAGGTTTAAATTTTCTGCTTTAATTGGAAGAAAAGTGCAGCTGAAGCCCATCGAATGCTTGTCGAAGTTTATGGTGACGCTGCTCCAACTGATAAATCATGTAGGGAATGGTTTCGACGTTTCAAGGATGGAGATTTCAGCGTCGAAGAAGAGCCTCGCTGTGGACAGCCAAAAAAATTCGAGGACTAAGAATTAGAGGCATTACTCGAAGAAGATCAGAGTCAAACGCAAGAGGAGCTTGCAGAATCATTGGGAGTGACTCAACAAGCCGTTTCCGTACGATTGAGAACCATGGGAATGATTCAAAAACAAGGAAATTGGGTGCCTTATGAACTGAAACCGAGAGAGGTTGAAAGGCGATTTTTCACTTGCGAGCAGCTGATTCAAAGGCAACAAAGAAAAGGTTTTTTGCATCGGATTGTAACTAGAGATGAGAAGGGGATATTCTACGACAACCCCAAGAAGAAAAAATACTACGCTAAGCCCGGTCAATCGTTGCCATCGACCTCAACATCAACACCAAAACCGAACATACATGGTTCGAAGATCATACTCTGTATCTGGTGGGACCAAAGGAGTATTGTTTACTATGAGGTACTGAAACCATTTGAGCCATGCATTGCGAGAAAAACGGCCGGAATACGAGCAACTACATGATAAAGTTATTCTTCTTCATGACAACGCTCGGCCTCATGTCGCAAAAGTTGTAAAAAAATATTTGGGAACGCTCAAATGGGATGTTTTACCGCACCCGCTGTATTCCCTGGACATTGCTCCTTTTGATTACTGGTTGTTCCGAAGGATGCAGCACGATTTGGCAGGTCACCGGTTCACTTCTTTCGTAGAGACCGAAAATTGGCTCCAAACTTGGATCGCCTCAAAAGACGAGTCATTTTTTTCGAGATGGAATTCGAAAATTGCCTGAGAGATGGGAAAAAGTAGTGGCCAGCGATGGACAATACTTTAATTGATCTGTTCATTCATTTTGTTTAGAAATAAATGCATTTTTGAACACAAAAAAACGGACCAACTAATTTGTACACCCAATATATTATTAAATAGGAATCTACTATTGTTGTGGAGTATTGAATAAAGCATTCATATCATTTTTAACTGAAAAATGTGGCTGGGCAATGTTGCGTCCACATTTACAGACTCTGCCGCCAACTTTGCCCAACATTAGGGTTGTCACCACCCAGCAAAGCATTTTTTTTGTTCTGTACCTATCACTTATTTCGAGTTTTTGTTTTGGGAGTTTTGGAAACTCGAAGTTAGACAGGCACCTCCCCAGTTGAAAAGGGGCATGAATTGACAAGAAGTTTTTTTAAGATGGAGGTTGGTGGAGCTAATCCCCGCTTAAATCAGCGTAAGAGCCGGCCAAAAATTGGTTTGCGCTTTTACAAAACTACACAGCAGAAATGTTGAATTTAGCTGTGGAACTCGTCCAGAGCAACAATTTGTCGTCAAGGGATGCTGAAGAGCAGTTCAAAATTCCTTGGCGAACTATTATTAACAAAATCAATGGGCGTCATGATAGACCCGTCGGATGTTCAAAAAACTCACCGATGAAGAGGAAAGAAACATTACCAAAGTCCTGGTAGCTAGCTGCTGCTGATTTTGGCAGCCCATTAACCAAATTAGACTTGAGGCTTATGGTATTCGAATATTTAAAAAAGAACTCACACCTACACATTTTTTATAATAAACCCCTTTGGAAACACTGGGGAAGCAATTTCTTGACAGGATATGCTGCAAAACTTACCGTTAGAGCAACACAAAATATAAAAAGAGTGCGAGCACAAAAAGGACTAAATGAAATGATGGAATACTAGGTTAGTCAAAAAGTTTTGAAAGCGACATCTATGGAGCAGTGGAAAAAAACAAAATTTCTACACCATTTTAATATTTCATCTTTCATAAGAACGTACTCAAAATTTCATTTCGATCTGTCAATTCATTTTGTTTACAAGCCATTTGAAGTTGACGTGTCAGTGTATTTTTTAACAATGGAAAAATCCGAATATCGTGCAGTGATTAAATTCTTTGTTTTGGAAGGTTTATCGGCTACTGAGATCCATGCAAAGATGGTGAAAGTATTAAAGGAGTCTTCTCCTTCATTTCCAACCGTTCACCGATGGGTTTTGGAGTTTAAGCGTGGCCGTACAAGCGTTGAAAACGATCCACGCTCAGGACGTCCAAAAAGTGCATCAACACCAGAAATCATAGCGAAAATACAGGATATGGTTTTGGAAGATCATCGATCGACTGTGGACTGACACCATAGGCATCTTACATGGAACAACATGGCATATTTTGGCTGAAGTTTTGGGTTTCAAAAACTGTGTGCACAATGGGTGCCACATTTGCTAACAATGCAACAAAAATACGTTCGAATGCGACTTTCTGAGCAACATTTGGAGCAATTTCGAAAGGATAAAAAGGATTTTCTGCGTCGATTCATCACTATGGATGAGACTTGGGTCTACCACCATGATCCTGAATCAAAACAAGAGGCTAAGGAGTGCTGTGAACCAGGCACTTTGGCTCCGAAGCGAGTTCGTGTCCAGAAATCGGCCAAGAAGGTGTTAGCGTCAGTTTTTTGGGATGCAAAGGAATTTTATGATAGATTATCTCCAAACTGGTAAGACAATCAACTCTGATTATTATTGTGACCTTTTGGACCAGTTGGATGAAAAAATTTGTGAAAAAAGACCCGGTTTGCAGAAGAAAAAAATCATTTTTCATCAAGACAATGCACCTGCTCACACAGCTCAAAAAACCATCGCGAAAATCAGTGAATTGGGGTACGAATTGTTGCAGCATCCACCCTATTCGCCAGATTTAGCTCCCTCTGACTTCTGGCTGTTCTCACACCTCAAAAAATTCCTTCGTGGAAAGCATTTTTCATCAAACGAAGAGGTTATAGCCGTCGTAGAGGAGTATTTTGCAGGCCTTCCAAAAAGTCACTTCCGTGATAGGACAACAAAGTTGGAAGATCGTTGGACCAAGTGTATTGATCTTATGGGAGACTATACTGAGCAATAAAAGTGATCTCCCCCCAAAAAAAATGTATTTTCATTTCCGCTTTCAAAACTTTTTGACTAACCTAGTATTTTAGTAATTTGAAAGAACCCCTAAAAGATATACCTGCAACAAATAAAATAAATTTTGACGAAACAAATTTCTCAGATAACCCTGGATCTTCAAAGGCCATATTTAGAAGGGGTATAATATCGAAATGGGTAAGAGGCGGCCCAAGTAATACTAGATATAATAAAACAATGTCAGGTTGGTTTGACTTGAATGTTTTTGAAGATTACTTCAAAACTATCACAACACACTGGGCTAAATCTATTCCAGGCCTTAAGGCAGTCATTTGTGACAACTATGTTATCTAGTCATCTAAACCCTACTGTAATTGGTGAATAAAAATGACGTTTTAGTAAGAGGTTTAACCTATTGTCTAGCCGTTGCGTCTGATCTTAAGTCACACTTTTCTAAATGTGTAATGAATAATACCTACCTATAATAGTTAGATGATAAGCTGTTCAGAAAACAAAACTTTTTTAAAAATAAAACTGCTTTTATTTTGTGACACCCCTGCTTAAAAATGCAACAAGTATGGAAAATCCCATAAAAGGGACGGTAACATTGCCCATCATGTTCTTCGTGAAACTATTGTTTTTTCCTTTGATTGGTTATATGGAAAGGTAACTTTATCCAAATTTATATAATATCCCTTCAATACATTCATTAAAAGGCTATTTTTCAGTGAAAAATGAAGGTGGGCAATGTTGGCAGAAATGGACCCTAATTTTGCCTGGTCAGAAAAAAAAAGATGGATTAAACAACTCAACCGTCCCCTTGTACTACTTATAAGATAAAATAATGTCATATGTACCCAATTGTTCAATAATATCAAATACATTCGTACATTTTTTCTCGGAAATGCCAATTTAATGTCAAAAGCAGGCAATGTTGGCGGATTTGACGGTACGTGTTGCATCTGGCTGAAATTTTAACAAAAGTCATTTGAGGAATGATACTTGCCAGTAATAATGTCTCTTTATGAATTGTGGCGCCATCTCATGGAAATTAACCAAAATTTTCAAACTACCCTCATATCTAGGAACAAATGTATAATGTTGCTTGTGATACATATATCTCAAGAATGTCTATTTTTGTCATCTTCTACCCACTTTAGGTTCATGTTTCTATAACTAACTTACGGAAAAAATAAGGAACACTATGGAAGCATCAGAAACTCTATTTCCAAATTTATATTCTCATAAAAGCTGCGCAATAATGAACATCAACGATAGAGTTGTCCTAATATAATTTTCATAGAATCCTATTAAGATATTACAAAGCTGCAATATCTTAATAGGACTCTATGAAAATTATATTAGGACAACTCTAATGTTGTCAGTATCATAGATTAAAACTTAAATCTTCAGATAGATCACAAGATCAAAATTTAGAGTAATTGTCCTTATGTTATCCTGATTGTTTAATATTTACATAGATTCATGTGTGAAGGAACTACAGAGTTCAATCTTCAGATAAATCACAAGATCAGAATTTAGAGTAATTGTCCTTATGTTATCCTGATTGTTTAATATTTACATAGATTCATGTGTGAAGGAACTACAGAGTTCAATCTTCAGATAGATCACAAGATCAGAATTTAGAATAATTGTCCTTATGTTATCCTGATTGTTTAATATTTACATAGATTCATGTATGAAGGAACTACAGAGTTCAATCTTCAGATAGATCACAAGATCAGAATTTAGAGTAATTGTCCTTATGTTATCCTGATTGTTTAATATTTACATAGATTCATGTGTGAAGGAACTACAGAGTTCAATCTTCAGATAGATCACAAGATCAGAATTTAGAGTAATTGTCCTTATGTTATCCTGATTGTATAATATTTACATAGATTCATGTGTGAAGGAACTACAGAGTTCAATCTTCAGATAGATCACAAGATCAGAATTTAGAGTAATTGTCCTTATGTTATCCTGATTGTTTAATATTTACATAGATTAATGTGTGAAGGAACTACAGAGTTCAATCTTCAGATAGATCACAAGATCAGAATTTAGAGTAATTGTCCTTATGTTATCCTGATTGTTTAATATTTACATAGATTCATGTGTGAAGGAACTATAGAGTTCAATCTTCAGATAGATCACAAGATCAGAATTTAGAGTAATTGTCCTTATGTTATCCTGATTGTTTAATATTTACATAGATTAATGTGTGAAGGAACTACAGAGTTTAATCTTCAGATAGATCACGAGATCAGAATTTAGAGTAATTGTCCTTATGTTATCCTGATTGTTTAATATTTACATAGATTCATGTATGAAGGAACTACAGAGTTCAATCTTCAGATAGATCACAAGATCAGAATTTAGAGTAATTGTCCTTATGTTATCCTGATTGTTTAATATTTACATAGATTCATGTGTGAAGGAACTACAGAGTTCAATGGGTGCCATACAAATGTCAAATGGAAATGTATGCTGATAACATAGTAGTGTTGGCAAAGAATGAGGATGAATTACAGTTTGATAAGTAATAGTATGACAGATTTGAAAAGAAACGTCTCAGAATAAATGTTAGGTGATGTATTAAGTAAGATGAAAAAGAGCACTGTGAGATGGTTTGGGCATGTAGAACAAATTAATGAAGAAATACTAATAAGATTAAAACAAATATTTAAATTTGAGTGGAAGACACGATAGAGGAAGACCATGGAAAGAATATTTGGATCAAGGAAGGAGACTATGTTGATGAATAAAGAAGAATTTTGGCAAACAAATGTTGTTTTAGTAGTAAGTTAAGCTAAAGCACATAAAATTCAGTGTTTGGATGGGTATTTGAAATTTGATTATTTATATTGATTTTGCATATTATTATTGGAAGAAAATAAAAAAAAAATACTGTATGATATAACTATTAAAAATATTAAATATACTCTGATGAATACATATTTATCAAACTTAAAACTTTTATTCCTTTAAGACTCGTGGAGCATATTCAAAAACTGAATTGGACACAATATGCAACACATTATCACCAAATGTTTGGATAAATCCACACAGATCAATATTAGGAATTGGAAACTATGATATCAATGTAATAATGGCTGCTCTTCAAAAGAAGGGGTGTGAAGCAGTGTGGTTTGACAAACGAAAGTATGTATAATCTCGAAATATTTACTATCCTTTTTTTAACAATTTAATTGTGAGATTTTTTTCCTAAATTTCGGTTTTCTTTTTCACAAATACCATTTTACTTGTACAGATACTTTCTTTATAATAATATTCTTTATTAAAATCAGTAAAAAAAAGTAATGTTGGAAATTATTAAATTGTAACATGTATTCGCCTCCTTTTTTTAGTGTCTTTTTTTTTAAATCATTAACTTGTAAATTTAGAAAAAGTTTAATTGATTACGTATGTGCACCATTTTGATCAATGGCCTTCTTTCTTTCTGGTAACTGAAGAATTCCTCTCTTGTAAAATTCCTGGAACTTGTTTAGCGAAAAACTGATCCAGGGGATTTTGGCAGGAGCTCAAATTTGGTATATTTTCACCATTAAGAGAACTCTGCAAAGATCAAAACAAATGATAGTCAAAATGTGGCAGGTCCGGACTATATGGTGGATGCACTAAAACATCCCAGCCAAATCGCAACAATTTTAGCCGAGTGACTATAGTTGTTGTAGTTGATATATTTTTATTTTTTGCCCCTCATATGTAGTACTTTTGGAACAATTTCCAGCTTCTTTAAAACCATAAGCTAATTTAAGTTTTGTCATGTTTCCTTATTGCGCATTTATAAAGTTATATAAATAATACTATCAAAATCAGCCAGGTCTGTCGACTATATAAAATCTTAGCAAGATTATTTTATATTATTTTTATTTGGATATTCTGCGCCTTGACCTGGTGTGTGTTTGTGTAGTATTATATATTATATTTTGTATTAAAAATTTAAAATGTTACAAAAAAATTAAATAAGTTCAAAGTTTTCATTTAGAGTTGTATTATTTTAATGGTTGAAATCGACTGTATATTGCAAAAAATAAAATAAATTAAAATATATTTTTATGTAAATGATTGAATTTTTTTAAAATTATAAGCCTGATAAAAGTGTTGAAAATACTGTGTAAAAAGATGTATGATTGTGAGAAATTAATGTAATTTGAAAGATATTAAAATCACTATTAAGACAGGAAACTAGAAGTGTGAAGCAAAATATATGTATGAACAAGAATGCATCAATAAGAAGTGCTAAAAAAATATTATTTACCTGATAAAATAAAGTACACTCAGAAAAAGAAGTGGAAGAAATAGTATGTTATGTATGAGGAGACATATTAAGAATGTAAATGAAACTACTGGTACACGAAAATAGCAAAGTATTGTGATCTATTATTTTGACCTGCTTCAATAGTTATGTCAATGTTGATGTGTTGTATAAGTATTACAAAAATTAACTTTACTTGTTAATAATATTAACATTCCAGAGACCCTGGCTGTTTGGACCTGACAAATATTTGCGGTTTTATTTTGAATGTGCCATCTGAATATAAATTAGGCTTTGTTATGCTTCCATTAAAAAGACGTCATTGGGTCACATTGCGGCAAATTCATGGAAATTTTTATAATTTGGATTCAAAATTAGACAGTCCATTATTAATAGGAAGAGTAAGTTTATAAAATTTATTTTGTTTGAGTCATACATCAACTTGAGTTATTAGCTATGGACAAATAGATAATGTTACTAAAATTGTTACTTTGAAATTCAAAATTATTATTTTACAACTGCTTTGTTTTTGAATTTATATATTTATAATCTTTATTATTATATTTAGGAAGTCAACTCAACTTTTGTTTGAAATTTTGTTTATTTTTACTTGTATGGATGAAAAAGTTGATTATTTAATCATATTTTAGTGCCTTTGGAGTTACTTTGGTCAATTAAACAGCACTATTTAAATATAAAGTATAGGACTAACCTACCATTTAGTTAAATAATGTGCAAAAAGTAGCATAATTCATCCTAAGAGTAGATGTAAAATATAGTCATTTCTACTTGGCTGTTTGAATCTAGATTTTAGCTACTTAAATAGAAAATGAGCTCTAACCGTGCGAAATTTAAAGCATCGTGATGAAGCTACATCTTGAGAAAAGAATATTCCAGAAATCATTAAATTGATACGAAAAACAAAACAGTATAAGTGTGCATTTCAAACAAAAACATTTAAAAAATACACTTCTTACTTCTTCATTTGTGCATAATATATCAATTCATAAAACTTGAGAAAATTGTGTTCTCTAGACACTGGATATTAAATTATATTTTTCTGGCCATATCAGATTCTTCCGATTCTATATATGTATTTCTCATCCAAATTAGTGAAATTATTTTAACTCAACGCTACTACTTACTTACATTACTTGAGTAGCAAGCTACTTAAGATTTAAAAGTAGCTAGTAGCTGTAACCGTGCTTCTTTTTAAAAGTAGCTTAAACAACACTGGCGAAACTCCACAATATGGATTTCAGTAAGTGTAGTAGTGCGCTAACGAATTTCTTTTTCCTCAGGAAGTTTTCAAGACAGAGAATTTTTAAGCCAACTAATATTCTGACTATGAGGAACCACCCTATGATACAGAAATTTAATTGTCATTACAATATAGAAAAACCACTTTCTATAGCTCTTATCACGTGTTTTTCTATACATTGATAATAATTTACTAATTTAAAAAAATCAAATACTTGATAACTTTCCACTAGTTTTGTTAAGATCATTGACACATTTTTCTTAGAGCAATTACATAATGGTAATGATTTAATATGATACAAATGTGATTAAATATCAACTTAAAACTTTACTAGTGACATGTGCTGATGAATAATCTTGCTGTCCGTCAGTGATATTTTTTAAAGCATTAGATGAAAAATTTGTTAGAAGTAAAATTGTTGAGAAAGTAGGTTATGGGCTTAGGATTATTTATAATCTAAATATTAAAATCATTAACATATTAAACATTGAATTAATAATAACACAACTGTAGACTTTCCACAATAATACTGGAAAATTTTCGTATCCTCAATAAACTATACTAAATAATTCTAAACCCATAGACTACTTTCTCAACAATTTCACATCTAATAAACCTTACATCTAATCCCTTAAAAAGCATCACCGACCAACAGCGAGAGAATCACCAGCAGAAGTCAACATAGTTTTAAGTTAAAAGTCATAAAAGTCAAGTGGTCTTAATAAAACTATTGGAAAGCTTTCGAGTATTTTATTGTTTTTCAATAAATGAAAAGTAATCAACATAAACGTAATAAAATTCCACTAATAAACCACGGTACAAAAACTCAACTTAATACATTTTTGTATTTATTTTTTACAGGGCAGTGACTTGATATTATATCTAAAAGAGCAACTACAGTGTAAGGATAAAGAACTTTTCATTGTTGTCAGTAAAGAAGTTGAAGAAACACATTCGTGGCAGCATCACTACACATCACAAGTTGGCAATTGTATGTCAAAAAACTCTAATAATTCTAGTAAAGTTTTGACAAATGATAACGGTGAATCTGAGAAAAAAAAGAATTGTGAAAATAAAAGTGAACCAAATGATAATATTTCAGATAAAATGTTAAATAGTAAGTGCAACGCATCATTGCAAGAAATTACATGATAAAACATTTAAGAGTCCAACATTTTATCAGTTTTGTGCAATTGATGCCTAAAGTACATTAATTTAGTCTTAATATATTTGAAAAGTCAAAAAGCCGATACATATATCATGATATTATGCAAATAAATTTAAATTATGATATTGATTTAATAATACAGATATCATAAAAATTCAATATGGGCTTTTCAAATTTGAATTTTGTTTTTAATTTTAATTTGTAAACATTTATGTAACACAGATATTTTTAACAAATTCATTAATTTGAATAATTTATGAATCACCATATTTTTTCCAGAAAATGTTAACTTCCTACATTACAATTTAGTTGAAAACAAGCTGACAATTCGTCTATTAAAATTTCATGACTCATTTCTTATAATTTTTGTCCTTTCAAAACAATAAGGTATATATCTATAATTCATATTTTACTGGATAACAAAATGTCAGCACCCACTATTTTTGATGAATTATATAAATTCTTGCTATATCCATCTCTCACATACCTACTGAACTGCATCTTGTATTTTATGGTGGTAAATAATTATATTTAAACAAAATAGGACAAAAAATCATTGATTTTTTACTTGTGAATGTGACTAGTATAAATATTTATTTTAAAGCTTAAACTCTAATGCAGTTGGGAACTAAAAATAAATTGTGTTAGATTCTCTGGCTAATTTAACGATTTCTTAACAATTTATTTTAAATTTATATATTCTATGAAAATACTTGGTAATTCAATTTTTAATACCGTATTGGCCTGACTATAAAATAAGGCAAGGTTTTTATTTTAAAATCCAACAAAAAATTGTAATTATGTATGTGTAAAATAATTTTTTTTTTTGTTGAAAATGCATATTATTTTTCAAAACAATAAAACAATGGTACTCACCTTATAATCAGCGATTATTTGTTCCATGAAACATAAAAAAATGGAATTCATCTTATCAGAGTCCCTATCTATAGTTGGATCAATATGGTATGTTGAAATATTAGCTCAATTATGAACTTATACTGTAGGTATATACAATATGTACAAGTATAATTTTAAAAGTGAGAGATATACTACAAAATTTCGCTTACTCTGTTGTTAATACACATACACATACTATCACACTGTTTCCCTGCCAGAGTAAGCAGATAGTACCAAGTGCCAGACTTTCCTTTCGCAACACATGTTTAGCCTCATCTACATAAATATATCTCACATAGCTCCCACAATTTCTCTGACATTTTACATTTCCTTCTTTAAAGTATCATTCACTTGATCCAATTATACTTTCCTTGGTTTCCTCTACCTTATACTCACATTTACACTGTATATTTGTTTTGTTAGTCTTTCTTCATTCATTCATTCTAAATGCCCAAACAATCCGAGTGTGCTCTTCTTCATCCTACTAAATACATCAGTATAAAGTTCACATTTATACCTAATCACTTCTTTTCCGTATTTTGTCATACATTGTCACCCCATGTTTTCTTTTTAGTGAATGCATTTCAACAGCATTTATTGAGCTTGTTTTTTCCACATCTATGTTTCACTCCAATACATCATCAAAGTTGGTGCTAAAATACTGTTAATGCACGGGTCCGGTGTATGTTTTAATGCCTCATTGACTTTGGTCATTATCGCTACTTAATATTTAATGTCTCTCGTAACTCGGGTTACTAGATATCACGCATTATGCGGGACATTCCCACATTCCACTTATCGTCCTATTTGGGACGAAATATGAAAAATGTGTGCCAAGTGGGGCACGATGAGCAGGGATATGATGCCTGGAGGTGCAGCGTACCCAGCCAGCTAAACTTTAAAGCTTTGACTGATTCGATTAGTCAGTCCCAATTCCTTTGATTTTGAAAATGTTATTCAGGAATAAATAGTGCAAGCATATTTAGGGTTTATAATGAATGTCTAAACTGACATTTAGCCCATTTTGCTTCAACTGGAATAAAATGAAGTGCGGCATAATAGAATTGCAGAAAATTATGTGACAAATATGTGATATTTTGATTGAAAAGAAAACAGAGAAATTTTTTAACACGACAGTAATTGAGAAGTTGCAATTACGACACTGGTCAAACAATTTGAAACAAACTGACAGAGCTTCTTTGTTGCAGTCATTAATTACTTAAACAAGTGATTTAACTTTGATGACAGGAAGCTTAAAATTATTTATAATAATACTAATAATAATAGGACAATTTATATAGCACTGTTTAGAGAGCTAACTCTCCTCAAGTATAGATGATAAAATGTTCAGAAAGTTCCGGAATTCGATACACTATCAGAAATAGTTGTGAATCTTCCAAAATTTTTATTATTCAATGGTTTCACAGAATGTGAGAAATAATTGCCTGTGGATTAAAAATGGGTTCTTTTTTTCAAAAAATATTCATCAGCCAGTAATTTCATGAAAGTAATTCACTATGTATTTTCTATTCCCCATTCTAATGCCGCATCTTAGAGAATTTTAATTTTAATATCATCATATGGGAGAAAAGAGAGAAATCGTTTGCTTATTGAAAATTTAGAACTAGAATTTATAATAAAAGAAAATTTAAAAATAACTTGTAAAGAATTTGGTTTATTTTATTTATTGATGTATTTGTGTACATACATGATGGTACATATGGTGGGCTTGATGCATGGTACATATGGCGGGCTATACAGCATTTTTTTCCAACCAATTAGAACTTAAAGCATATTTAAAGACTAAATGACAGCAATATATATGTTACAATAGTAGTTAGGTAAATCAATTCTATGAGAACCATGAAACTAATATATGTACAAAGATTGATAAAAACATAATGAGAATTTTCATTTTTATCAAAAAGTATTTATTTAGTTATTAATATCAATATTGTCCCTATTCAAAGTAGTCCCCATATGATAAAATACACTTTTGCCAATGTTTTTTCAATCCGCAAAAAAATATTTGTGAAACACTTTTTGGGATAGCCTTTAGCTCACCCAGTGATTTTGTCTTTTATCTCCTCTATGGTCGCAAAATGTTGTCCTTTTATTAATGCCCTCTGTATCTTCGGGAACAGGAAAAAGTCACGGAGGGTCATATCTGGTGAATACAGTGGATGCGGGATCACAATAATGTTGGTTTTAGCCAAAAATTGTGAGCCAGTGTGTTATTGTGGTGCAAAATCCAGGAGTTGTTTGTCCACAACTCTTATAATTTCCTTCGGATTACCTCACGCAAATGGCGTAAAATGTCAAAAAAATTCCTTATCTAGTCATTTTTAAAATGAAAAAAATCGCAAATGTGCCAAAATGTGTTGTAAATATTTACCTTTCTAACTAAAACTGCCCATAAAATATGGCTGAAAATCGAAATGTACATCACAGATAATGTCACCAACGTGAGGAAAAAATGGGTTCAATAAAAAACAAACAGCTCTCAAAATAATATTTTTTTTGTTATTTTTTCATCTACCTCATATATACGAGTAGAATACATTGCGGAATTATGATAGCTCATTCTCTTCCTGCCAGATATTCCGCATGTGAATGAAAAAAAATCTTTTAACCTTACTTATAACTCTACCCTCTTTGAGAAAATACTACACAAATAGCAGAATTCCTTAACTTTCTCTTATCTTTCATTACTCAGCCATATATCATATTTACTTTTTACTTCACTTTTCTATCACTGTGTCTTTGTATTCCGCAACATTCATTCTCATGTCTTTCTCTCCACATTTCCCATACAATTTACTCATCAAACTTTGTAATTCGTCCTCATTCTCCATTAACACTACCATGTCATTAGCATATAGCAATCTGCACACATTCCATGTTGACTTTTGTGTGCCATCCATTGACCTCTACAGTTCCATCACACATAAATCTATGTGAATATTAAACCAATTCAATACCAAAAACCACTCAGTCAAGTTGGAAATAAGTAATACATTCTTAAACAGTTCACAGTTTGTTTACTATACATAAGAATAAATGTTCTCCTTCATTTGATATCTGATGAGAAAAGAAAAACATTAATAAATGTTTTTATTTATTTAAAAATATATTTTCCTTCATCATGTGGTTTTGTGTAATTCTCAACTTGACATTGTATTAGACTGATGTCACACAGGTGCACTTGTGTGTTGCTACACTCTCATACTCGTACAATATATTACAATGATATTATTTACAAAGGGTATAATGGCACTTATATTAGTGTCTAGATTTTGAGATCAATCTGATTTTGACTTGTGAACAGAAAAATTTAAACTTACTCAGCACATGTATTTCGTTACCTGAGGCCTTTCTTCACAATAATATTGACAGATAAAATCTGTTCCTTTCCATACTAATGATTTGACTACCAAAATAAATTATTTTTGATACTATTTTTCATGAAAATAAAATAAAACTTAATTATGAAGTGACTAAATTAGATATGAGTATTATAAGAAATTTTTCTCCTTGATGATCAAATGTTCCAGCATTTTAATCTTGATTTTTATATCTTTGGGTAACTGAATTTTCAGTGGCTACCATACCTTATTACAACCTTCGTGGCCTAGTAGAATGCTTGACTTCCAACCAGGGGTTTCAGAATGGATTCCTGATAGAACCTAAGTAAAAAAATGGTCTTAGTCTGGTTTTTCACATAAGGCCTTTTAAAATAATGTTAGTTAGTTGGAAGAATTTTTCATATGGCAATAAGGCCGCCAGGTTGTACTGAATATAATGGAAGTGTAATACAATATTATATCCTTTTGTTTAGAAGGTTTATAAAATATGTGATTATCAAAATTAGGATCCAATAGAAGATAACCAAATTAATGATTGCCATAAATATAAAACATGTGCCATATAATTCTGGTATTTCATAACCATATAATAGAGAATTACATACTTTTTAGATAAATAAATTCTTACGAAATACACCTTTTACTTCTGACAAAAGGAGGAAACATTGCAATGTGCTTTCGGGAAGATCAAACATGATTTCAAGTAAATGACAAAGTAGATGTTGAAGTTAAAGAAGGCACTTCTGTGTCTGACTGTCCTCAATAGTTACTAAACAGTTTTTTTCCTATTGTAAGTGGATGCCATTCAGTCATTACAATTATGATCTTCTTGACCTCCATCCCTTTTAAATACACTGCATGATCTCTTGTGGGGGGATCTGTCTGTCAAGTAAATCCCACATAATCTTCCAAAATTTATCTCTCCACTTGACATAAAAATTAGAAAAGCCTTAAATCTTAGTATAGGATACTATTTTCCTTTGTATTTGGACACATATTTTCATATCATGTTTTGTCATAGAATAGTAAATATTATTATGTGTATGAGTCGCAAAGTCATTGTAAATAATTTTACATTGTTTGGAAATCACAGTATTTTGATATCAATAATGATGTTGAATTTATTATTTATTAACTTGCATAAGACTCTCTTTTGAAAAGTTACAAAAGTTGAAAAATTATTTACTTTTTAGTGATTTGATTTTAATGTAAAATATATTTTTAACTTTTTGTTAAAAAACATATGATCAGTCATATTTATTTTTATTTACCTGAATAATAAAGTGGAAAAACTGCTTATTATATTGGGTGTACAAATTAGTTGGGTCCGTTTTTTTGTGTTCAAAAATGCATTTATTTCTAAACAAAATGAATGAACAGATCAATTAAAGTATTGTCCATCGCTGACTACTACTTTTTCCCATCTCTCAGGCAATTTTCGAATTCCATCTCGAAAAAATGACTCGTCTTTTGAGGCGATCCAAGTTTAGAGCCAATTTTCGGTTTCTACGAAAAAAGTGAACCGGTGACCTGCCAAATCGTGCTGCATCCTTCGGAACAACCAGTAATCAGAAGGAGCAATGTCCAGGGAATACAGCGGGTGCGGTAAAACATCCCATTTGAGCGTTTCCAAATATTTTTTTATGACTTTTGCGACATGAGGCCGAGCGTTGTCATGAAGAAGAATAACTTTATCATGTAGTTGCTCGTATTCCGGCCGTTTTTCTCGCAATGCACGGCTCAAACGAATTAATTGTAGCCGATACTGATCGCCCGTAATGGAATCGCCAGGTTTCAGCACCTCATAGTAAACAACACCCCTTTGGTCCCACCAGATAGAACACATGATCTTCGAACCATGTATGTTCTGTTTTAGTGTTGATGTTAAGGTCGATGGCAACGATTGACCGGGCTTAGCGTAGTATTTTTTCTTCTTGGGGTTGTCGTAAAATATCCACTTCTCATCTCCAGTTACAATCCGATACAAAAAACCTTTTCTTTGTTGCCTTTGAATCAGCTGCTCGCAAGTGAAAAATCGCCTTTCAACGTCTCGGTTTCAGTTCATAAGGCACCCTATTTCCTTGTTTTTGAATCATTTTCATGGCTCTCAATCGTACGGAAACGGCTTGTTGAGTCACTCCCAATGATTCTGCAAGCTCCTCTTGCGTTTGACTCTGATCTTCTTCGAGTAATGCCTCTAATTCTTTGTCCTCGAATTTTTTTGGCTGTCCAGAGCGAGGCTTGTCTTCGACGCTGAAATCTCCATCCTTGAAACTTCGAAATCATTCCCTACATGATTTATCAGTTGGAGCAGCGTCACCATAAACTTCGACAAGCATTCGATGGGCTTCAGCTGCACTTTTCTTCCAATTAAAGCAGAAAATTAAAACCTCCCGCAAATGCTGCTTGGTTAACACAAAATTCGACATTTTCAACACTGTACAAAACAAGGTTTTTGCATAAAACTCAAAGCGATATAAACTGAATATTATTGGCAGATGTCTAACCTCTCTGAAACCGCCAAAATCGGCTGTCATTACAAACCATTCATAACAGCCAGAGCCATCTTTTGGAAACGGACTGATCTAATTTGTACTCCTAATATGTAAACAGAGTATCTCAGCGTAAACATTGTACTAGCTACACTCTGTAAAGAACATTGGTACTCGTACTTACTGCACATGCAAACACCTCACTGAAACACAAGTTTTATAAATGTACTTTACAATAAAGGAAAATTCCAATTCATATGTACATGATCTAATTGAGATAATATCCCAGGTTGGATCTGCAGTGCTGCCACAGTACACCTCCAGGTGTATCTGTCATGGGCCCTCTTGGAAACAGTGTCCCAGTCCAACTGAAATCTGTCCTCACAGACCCTTTATATGCCTATTCCACGTTCTTTTCCTGGGATACAGTATTCGGAATACGGTCATCTGGCATATTCAACATATGATCACAGCCAGAATATTATGAGCTGAATAACTAGTTCCAGCTGTATATTCACATTTCGACATGTTTCTTAACCTAACTCCTGATGCTTTACAGAGATAACTCATTTCGGCTGCTTGTATTCATAACCTAAACCAAAAGTATGCTTTTGGTAAATATCTATCATTTATCTTCACATGTAAAATGTTTTTGAATTATCTGTAATGCTCTGAAAACTATACAGTAAAAGTCCGTTAATTAGAATAAAAAAACTCAAGTGGCACAATCTTGGATGTTTATTGTTTGTATTCTAAATGTCAATCAGTTTTTTGTTGACATCCCCGAGAATTCCTCGGTTTACCTTCAGTAAGAAGTCGTTTATAAATCTTAACATAGGTTACGCGTCATACTATTCATCTTTCAAAGTTGGATGCCTGTCTGGCGATTGCGACATCCTGGGCCAAGGTAATACCCACAACGATCACTGTTCCTTAATGGTAAACTGATTCTTGGTCCAGAAGACTTGATCGACACAATACAGGAGACGGTGGAAATCCAGAAGTTTTTTGATCCTTTGACGGGATCACTGTCTTATAATGAGTTCGTCACTTTTGATGATGATTTCATTATATCTGACCTCAATCCAATGTAACCAAAGAAACGATAGCCGATGAGGGTGATGAAGATGAGGGAGATATTTCGGAAATGACGGAATACGTACTATCCAGAAATGATGTTTTTTTTTTTGGGAGAAATGTAAAAATATTTACGTAGTAAACCTGATACACTATTAAATTTTTGTCAAAACTTTGATTTTGTGGTAAATTAAATTGTAATTAAGTGCGCACTTTTTTAACCCCAATAAGTGACGATAATAGGTATTGTTTTGAGTGTTCTTTTCATATAAATTATTACGTATTTTTATTTTACCTTTAATAATTTCATAACTGAACATTAATTTGTCAAAATCTCTGAATTGTATAATCGGAATCAAATTCGCGACCAAATAAAAACCAGTGACTATATTTATATTAAGTATCCAAACATGAATAAGTTAATCTATGTAAACAAGTGACCATGAAAAATCAATAAGTGACAATTATAGTGGGTTTTTTTAATTCATACACGTATGCCCATGAAAAACAGTATTTTTTTTATTTTTATTTTACCATTAAATATGTTATTATATCTCAATATAGCGGAAATATGTCGACAAAATTTAGCTTGACTTACATTATTCTTACAGTAAGAAAAAATTGTCTGTATTTCCAGTCGTTGATAAATGCTTTGCAAATTCCAATTGTTTTTTTAATGATTGTGTTATTTGTAATTCAATTTTTTCTGTGAAATTAAGTCTGAATTTCGAATTAACGGACTTTTACTGTAATATTAAGTCAACAAATCCAATTTAACTAGCATTGTTTGTATTAAAAAGAACATGTGTATTCTCTATTATATAGGTATGTAAATATTTGTGTATGAGAAAAGAAAAAGGTTATTATCGTAATATATAATGAGATAAATTAGACTGTAATGTAAGTTATTATTATTATCCTTTTTGATTGCTGAAATATTAAGGGAACAAAGTAATAGAAAATTGTGTGTCATGTTTTCATCATTTATTCAAATTCCACTTTTTTATTCACATTTTTAACAGCTTATCGTCAACATTTTTCAATTAATATTATAATTTAAATTACAATCTAGGATCATTTTTCTTTTATCTTGAATGGTATTTAACACTTCCCTTACTGTGCTAAAAAATTACGCCAGTTACGGTGTTGGACACTGAGGGTGCACAAAAAATGTATGTTTTAAATTAAAATTATGCAAAATCTATTAGTTTTTTTTTTTAATTAGCTATAAACATCATTTTATTGTGTAATAAAATGTCGAATAATATAAAATAAGTGTAAGAAATGATAAAATAATAGTTGAAACAGAGAAGTGACATTTCTATATGAATATAATTTTCCCACTGCGTCGTTCGGTCTGCGCAACGTTCAGAATGCGCATGACTGAAAAGAGGTCTCCAACCTTTTAACACTTCCCTTACTGTGCTAAAAAATTACGCCAGTAACGGCGTTGGACACTGAGGGTACATAAACATGTATGTTTCAAATTAAAATTATGCAAAATCTGCTAGGTTATTTTTTGTTATTAGCTATAAACATCATTTTATTATGTAATAAAATGTCGAATAATATAAAATAAAGGTAAGAAATGATAAAATAAGAGCTAAAACAGAAAGCCATTTCTATAAGAATATTATTTTTACGCTGCGTCGTTCGGTCTGCGCAACATTCAGAATACGCATGCGTGATAAGAGATTTCCAGCCTTTTAATTTTTTTTCATAAAATTATACAATAAAATGTAGAGTGTATTTTTTTGGCAATAAAACCATAATTCGAATAAAGACAATAAATAACATATAAACAAAATATAAAATGAATATATAAATTCAAAAATCAAGGTTTTAGGGCGAGAAATTTATATAGTATAAACAAACACGAAATTCAAAATTATATATAAACAAACACGAAATTCAAATCAATAAAATATATGCAATTTGGAAAATATAAACACTTTAGAAAATTTGAAAATAGGACAAACATATCATATAATCAAAGTTTAATCCTGTGGAGAAAGTTATCGCAATTGGGGCATGAAACCACTTTTTTTTTACTATATTCTACTTACTAAACACGCAGGTGTTTGACAAATATTGCAGAATAGCCTGGTTTTTTTTCTCGAATGTTTTTAATAAAACCCACAACTTCCTCTTTTGAGGACCTCACGGGGTGCCAACAGGGTATTATTTACTAATGTTTCGGATATTGACTCGCCACAATATGTTAAAACTGTATTAAAAGCATCTTGTTGTTGCTATTTTTCCTTTTTAAGATATTGGGCATTGCCAATTCCAAACTTAACTCTCTTGTGAAATGTTTTCGGTGGTATTAATTATTTTGTTTCCACTCTGGATATTTGTCTATCCAT
The DNA here is from genome assembly GCA_949825065.1 of Odontocerum albicorne. Taxonomy (NCBI): domain Eukaryota; kingdom Metazoa; phylum Arthropoda; class Insecta; order Trichoptera; family Odontoceridae; genus Odontocerum; species Odontocerum albicorne. Next base: position 20,591,305 of record OX463840.1, read on the forward strand.
AAGAGGTATGCATTCAATGCAGCCATATCTATAATTTCCATAAAAAGACGGAAAGGCCATCTTCTCGTTGACCTTGAGCAAGAGTACTCTCAAGTAATTTGGTCTCCCGTATCTACTCCAATTTTCGTATTATTATAATGATGTATAATTACTATAGTGGCTTTTGTTTTTCTGAATAATCAATTTCTGCATCATTGAATTGAGTGGATAATAATAATACTGCTTTATTTTTTGTGGTACACACGAAACAAGTATTTTATTTTCAGCTACTATGGATTGTTTTCTCTCTAGACGGTATAAATTCAAGTGAGATTACTCTTTTATTTTTTCGAAGCGTGCCAGTTAGAGTTAAACCTTTTAATAAAAGATTATCGGCTAATTTGATGGAGGTAATAAAAATACCTGTGGTTATCCTCCTGTTCGTGCCATACTGCGGTTGAACCATTTCTATAACTACTCAGTTACCTTGATTTATCTCTCTCTACGATTATTTATCATACCAGAATAAGCCTGTAAATTTGTTATGCGTCATATACCGCCGCAGTCGGCAGCAACCCAGATTTTGATGCCATATTTACCAAGTTTAGACTTCATGTACACGCGAAATGAACAATTCTCTCTAAAGTTTGGCAAACGTTCATCTACAGTTATATTCGAAGATGGAGAATAATTGCTTTTGCACATATCCATAAACATTTTTGAAATCCACTTAATTGGTTCTAATTTATCTGAAAAAACCCTGATATCTCTCTTCTCGGGTTTCTTTATCATCAAAACGAATATGACTGTAAATATAGATGAATCTATCTCGAGACAGAGCTGTTGTGAAAAATGACTGGCAAAAGGGACTTTCACTTATCCACAATTCACTCAAAGATAGCTTTCGTGTTCGATTTCTGCCAGGTGCGAGCAATATTCCAATGAATTCATATAACTCGTCTTTTGATATTGGTTGGTTCTTTTCTGAATGAATTCGATTTAAATGACGATTTGTTTCTTAAACATCACTTTTACCACCTCTTAATTTACAAACAGACAACACATATCTTTTATGGAATGTACATTTATACTTGAATTTCTCAGTCCAGAATCTTCGATGAGAATATTTGATACCCGACCGATGCCTCGAAGATTGAGGTGGTACTCGTAATGAACTCCATTCGAATCCATGTTTTGATGTAAATAATATTTCTTCGTCTTCTTCACTCGTCTCCAAATCAGAATATACTTCATCCTGTACCTCAACAAAATCTTCTGATTCTGATATATTGCCTGTCGCCTTAAATTCCAAATCGCTATCATCGCCGTCGATATTTCCCGCCATCTCAATTATTATATTTTTGAAAATGAAATAATAAATAAAATGTACATTTATTATAAAAAGAGTAATGGTACAATATAACATACCAGATAAAAAATGATAATAGAAAAAACATACCAGATAAAAATAAAAAATAACAATCAGGATTATAAAACTGGTGACGATCCCCTGGAAGGGGCGCTATACGAACTGTCAAAAAAGAATGAGTGTTTGACATTTCGTCAATTCGCGATTTAAAATCATTAATTTCTGTTGAATTAACTATGAATGTTTTGTTTCCTAATGACATCATTCAAATCATAGAGGTTTCGATGAGGAATACATAAAGTATGAAGACCCTGCAAGCAGTATATTTCGAGAAATTAAATAAAATATAAGTCATGATCACTCGCTATCCATCACCGTACGGCAAGTGTTAAAAAAAATTAAGATGTTCAATTTGTTTATAATTTTAAAATATTTTGTAAAAGATTTACATTAAAATTGTTTACCATGATAATAGCATTTCTTTTAACATAACTTGGAAAAAAAGGATCATTTTAGTTTATAATATATGTTTTTTTTTAAATACAAATATACAGGCAATCAATAAAGTTTAATTTCTCTAGAATTATTTTATATTTTATTTCTTGAGAAATTTGTTTGAATTTTATCAACATAAAAAATCACTAGGAAAAAAGTTAAATGCTATGCACAACCCTGAATAGTAGTACAAATGAACTTGTGCTGAAGAATTCTCAAGTTTTTTTTTTCTATTTAAGTACTATAATAAATAAAATGTTCAAGAAAATAATTTTTATGTTACATAAAAATATTGTAATATAGAATACATAACATTAATAACATTATTTTGTTGTTTAATATGAATGCCCCGAAGACAATACATATTAAGTGTATCACTATAATTTAGTTCTGTTTATTTTATTTTGAAAAATAAAGTTTCATATCTTAAACAAACTAACTGAAATATCTTTATAAAGGGCATGCACGAGTAAATACCACGGGTCAACTTATTATACTTTTATAAATTCATTTATTTTTGTTTGACTCTTATTTAATTTGTTATGTTTGTATTTCCAGTTATTATTTAAATGTTACATTGTTTTGATTTTTTTATGCAATTAAAATTTTCTTTATATTTTCTATTTCATAATGGTTGTTTAATTCATATACCTTGTTTCTCGTTTACTATTTTTATAAAGGAAATGTAATGTTTACTTCGTTGTTATTATTGTAGTCAAATTATACAAAAAGTTTAAGAACTAATGATGACACTGTTTTTCAACCTGGGAGTTGTGGATTTGATTTCCGTTGGTACCCAATTTGTTTTAAAATGGGCCAATCTAGTTTTCACTGATAACGTCTTTAACATTGGAAGAGGTTGCCACACGGCAATAAACCTGCCTTGTTGTACTGTATATAGCAAAATTGTAATATGATACAATAATAATGTCTCAATATGAAAATAAATTTAAACTTATATTTTTTTGAATAGTTATAAACTTTAGTTTAGATATTTGATTATTTTCTAGAGCAATATGAATGAGTTTTTGGCTTTAACAGGCTAGAAACATTAGGAGCTACCTGTGTTGCTAAATAATAATTATTTTATCACTATGATAACTTCCCTAAATTGATGTTGACCTCCTAGATTAATCCAAAAACACTTTCAATAATGAAACCGCTCTACACTCTGCAAATATTTTTCTGCTTAAATATGACAGCCAATTGATATTCCTTGTTAATTTTGGTTCGCAATGCAAATATATAAAATTTTGTATAGTAATCAAACTGTTGAATAATCAACTTAATTTTAAATGAATAACTGAATAAAGTTGTCGACTCATTTATCGAAACGCGTACACCAACAAGTAGTAACAAGACAATAAGTTGTTTTTGGAAGAAGCTTCTTATGTGGCAAATACATTGTTATTTTTTTATCATAACCTTCCCGTTTTTAAACATTTTGAAACAAAAAAAATGACATCAAATATTTTTCAAATAATTATGTTCATAAAAAGATAAATGCAATGTAAAAATTATCAACAATATTATAATTTGTATATATTGTTAATAATTTTTCCTATTAATAGTCCATATACTTATTTCACAACTTTTAACAAAATAAATGAATGTATTCAAATTTAATTAAATAATTATGAAAGTTATTATCTACATGTAAATATCTTGTCATTAAAAAAAGAAAATAAAAAGAAGTAATTAACAATGAAATTAATTATGATATAAGAGAAATCAAAAACCATCCAATTTCATTGATCTACTAAGAAAAATTATTTTATGAAAAAAAAACTTCATATTTCATAGCAATTACACAAAATATAAACTATTGTACAAGTTTCAAATGTCAAAGGTTCTCTTTAAAAAAGTCTACATGTTCTTTCTAATTTTCATTAATCAATGAGAGCATCTTTATCTAACAAAATTGGATATTTTAACATAAGCTATAATAAAACATCATTGTCAAGTTTAAATATTTTAAAGTAACATTTTAAAGATTGATTCAATTCAAAAGGCATGCTTTTCTTATGTCATTCAACTCAATGATAAGTCTAGATCTGGTTCATTGTGTTGTAACGATGTGTAAGATTTTTAGTGACATCATAGAAAGCAAAATCGTCAGGATTCTGACACAAATCAGTAACTAATGTTTTACTGTTTCTGAGACATTTCAATTAAAAAGTTGAAACATCTTCAAATGTACACGGTGCGTCAGTTATTTGAGAACATAATTTTAAAGGTCATAAGTGGCCCAAACTGCACCTAAATACTTTATTTTTTCACCCCCATGGAAGCTTCAAATCTAATGTAGGGAATGAAAAGGCATGCTGTTCTTGTAACCTTAGCCTCCAACCATATAGATTCGGAGATTGCAACCTTCATAAATATCGCCAGGTCATGCATGTTTAAGATCAGTAAAGGGCTTCTGGCGGGAATATGTCTTCAGTGGCCAAAAGAATAAAACATTCTCAACAGTCAAACTTTATAAGGAAAGTCTAGTTTGTCCAGAAAGTCCAGGGCATCATCAAAGAGAACTCCAGTAAGTCAATGAGCATCAAAAATCAGATATCGAGTCACGAAGATATCAGGTACAAATTCTATGTTATGAGAAGAGGGGAGTTCATTACCGATAGAACCCGGGAAAACCGTGTGATTCGGTCGAAGCGTTTACTGAACAAACTCAAGCACCCTGAGGAGACCAACATGCTCTGGTTTTTCTCAGATGAGAACTTTTACTAAGATCAATAAGTGACCAGGAAGAATGAAAGGTGGCTCTGCTCCAGCCCCACTGTTATGCTGCACAGCAAGTTCCCGTAGTCTGTGATGGTCTTGGGGGTTGTGATTGTGAATGAGGAGCATGTCATGCCTCCCCACTTTTTCCCGCAAGGTCTTAGGGTCAATGCAGCTGCCTATATCGAGACGCTGGGCATGGTTATCAAGCCCTGAATTGAGGGAGAGCCAGGAGTGTATAGCAAAATAGACAAGATGCATATTACTCCTAAGAATCATATTACTCCTAACATTTAGCCTCTTAGCTCGCCTGATTTAAACCCCCCTGGATTACTACATTTGGGGTACCATTGAGAGGGAGACCAACAAGCATGTTCACAATACCAAGGACTCGTTGAAGGCTGCCATCATGGACATAGGATCACCTGATCAACACATGTAAACATTTCAGAAGCTGCATGGAGGCTGTTAAAGCTGAAGACGGTTTTATTGAAGACCTTTTCTTATGTGTATGTAAAACATGTATACTAAATTCTATGAATATTGGTTTTTCTACAGAATAGTTTTGTTTTCCTTAATGTAAATTTTTGTTCTCAAATAGCTGACGCACACTGTACGAGTATATCAGGTCTGTAAATATGAAACCGGAATTTTTTTATAGAAAATACACATTTATTGTATGAAAATGGTAAAAAATATTTTATTCAAAGTATTGCCCATCGCTAGCTACACATTTTTCCCTTCTCTGGCAATTTGTGGATGCCACACCAAAAAAAATGTTTGAGGCAAACCAATCATCGAGCCATTTTCGTAAGAAGTGAAGCGCTGCTCAGCAAGTGCGTGTCCCATCGATGCAAATAAGTAGTAATCGGATGGAGCCAAGTCTGGTGAGTAAGCTGCATACGAAAGTATTTGCCAACTAAACGTCTCAATCGTTTCCATGACCGGTTTTGCTGTGTGCGATGGTGCATTATCATGAAGCAAAATCACTTTGTGTTGCCTCTTTTGATATTCTGGTCGTTTTTCACGCAATGCTTGGTTCAAATCCATCATTTGTTGTCGGTAGCGTTCAGTATTAACGGTTTCGCCAGGTTTTAGCAGCTCATAATAGATCCCTTCTGATCCCACCAAATACAGAGCATTGTCTTCCGTCCATAGCGATTTGGCCTTGCAGTTGATGTCGCTGGTTTGCTTGGAGTTACCCATGATCTTTTACGCTTAAGATTCTCGAAATATATCCATTTTTCATCATCAGTCACAATTCGATGGAGAAATGATTTTATTTTGTTCCTGACGAGCAGCATTGCGTAAGTGGTTTTTCGGGTTTCCTGCTGTCTTTCATTCAGTTCATGTGAAACCCATTTTCCCACCTTCTGATTCTTCCCATGGCTTTCAAACGTATAGAGACGGCTTCTTGTGTCACATTTAATTGATCCACGAGTTGTTGTTGCGTTTGAGCATCATCCTCATCCATCAATACTTGCAATTCGGCGTCTTCAAACTTTCTCGGTGGTCTTCCACGTTCTTCGTTTCTCACGTCAAAATCCCCACTTTTGAATTTTTTAAACCACTCAAAGCACTTTGATTTACCAAGAGCATGCTCACCGTAAGCTTCGACAAGCTTTCGATGCGATTCTGCAGCAGTTTTCTTCAAATGATAACAGAAAATCAATGCTGTCCGCAAATTGTAGTTTTCAGGCACAAAAACAGACATGTTCAACGCTATGAAAACATATGTAACACATCGATCAATAAGTCCCGGGACTAACTACTAAAACAACATTTGTTTGCCAAAATTCTTCTTTATTCATCAACATAGTCTCCTTCAAGAACGATACATTCATTCCAACGCATTCCTAACTTTTCTATGCCAGCTGTCTAGAACGATTTATCTTTGGTTTCAAAAGTAGGCGTTAGTTTCGGTAATCACTTCTTCATTGGAGCCAAATCTCTTCCCCTGGAGCATCTTTTTGAGGTCTGCGGACAGCCAATAGTCGCTGGGGGTCAAATCTGGAGAATACGGTGGGTGCGGAAGCAATTCGAAGTTCAACTCATGCAATTTGGCCATCGTTACCATCGACTTGTGACACGGTGCATTGTCCTGATGAAAGAGAACTTTTTTCTTCTTCATATGGGGCCGTTTTTTTGCAATTTCTGTCTTCAAACGCTCCAATAATGCTATGTAATATTCCCATTGATGGTTTTTCCCTTTTCAAGGGGATCGATGAATATTATACCACGCGCATCCCAAAATACAAAGGCCATAACCTTCCCGGCCGACTATTGAGTTTTTGGTCGCTTCGGACGACTTTCACCGGCTGCTCTCCACTCAGCTGACTGCCGATTTGATTCCGGAGTATAGTGGTGGATCCAAGTTTCATCCATTATCACATACCGATGCAAAAACTCCTGTTTTTCGCGTAAACAGTGCCAAACAGCGCTCTGAATCATCGATGCGTTGTTGTTTCTGTTCCATTGTGAGCAAACGCGGCACCCATTTCGAAAATAGCTTTTTCGTGACCAAATGTTCATGCAAAATAGTATAAACACTACCAAATGATATCTTCAGGATGTCAGCTATCTCACGCAACTTTACTTTGCGATTTTCCATCACGATTTTGAGGGTTTTTTTTAATGTTTTCTGGTGTAACAGCCTCATTTTGACGACCAGAGCGTTCAGCATAATTTGTATCTATACGACCGCGTTTGAAATCAGCATACCACCGACAAATGGTTGTTTTCGATGGAACAGAGCCCGGATAACACTTTTCAAGCCATCGCTGAGTTTGAACGGTATTTTTTCCCATTAAAAAGCAATGTTTTATCAACACACGAAATTCGGTTTTTTCCATTGTTTTGAAAATAGCAAAAGTAGTGTCACTAAAAGCACTGTAACTCAATGTCGGAATGTCATGAAAGTTTGACACGTAACTTCTAAAGGTTGGTACTAACTGAAAATGGTATGGATTTGTTATTAGAGGCGCCATCTGTTGGTTAGTCCCGGGACTTATTGATTGATGTGTTAGTTGTATTAAACTTGTATTGTTGTAAGTTAAAAGTCTGACAAATGTAAACACAAGAAAAAGGCCCCAATGACGCGGTTTGACAGTCACTACATTGACAACTAGAGCCATCTATGAGCAAATTCCGGTTTCATATTTACAGACCTGATATATATATTTTATATACATGCATCCATGCACTGACATATTTTTGTATGTGTAAACAGTATTTCTAGTTAAAATATCAATTCCAAATTTTTACCAAATATGCGTGTTGATGATATTTACCAAAGAATCTCATTTTTCGAAATTTGCACTTACCAATTTGTGCCAGAAAACTTGACGATATATAAATTGATTTTGTGCTGAAAATTGGACAATTTAGATTTTGTAAGTACAAAAATGGGTAATACGAAATCTGCAATATGAGATCTATTTGTATCTGAAAGCCTTTTTCGTATGAAATATTTTTATTGGGAGTAGTAAATTATTTATATTTCAGTTTTCAAAAGAGGGCAATATAATGGATTATTATGTTTTTTAGCAATTTGTAAAGGGCAAATTTTTACTTGCTTCTTTTATGTAAAAAAAAACATGGGCAAATAATTTTTTTTGTGAGCTTTTAGAATCTGTAAAAAAACATGGGAATTTCCGTCATAAATGAAATATAACCCAAAACCTCTTGCATTTGAATATTAAATAGTGAGATGTTTGTGGACTCGCATCGCACAGGCATCTTCCGTAATCTGTTATTTTTAATGTGTGTAAAAATATGCGCACTCATTTTATCTGTTAATATATTTTTTATTTCTCCCATTTTTCATCTTTCATTTGACAGGAAAATATTATTTTGCATCTTTTCCAATCTTGGTACTAGTTATTCATCTTCCCATTTATATATCTCTTTTTAATTCCTGAAATTATAATACTTAAATTGCAATAACATATTGTTGGCCTGAAAAAACTATGTTGGAAATCTAATTGCTCATGTACTTTTGCCCATCGATCTGTTACACAAATACTTTCAGACAATTTATTGCTTGATTAGTATTTTTGTACACAATGCAGTTTGGTTGTAAGTTCAATGGAAGAAGGTGAGGAAGCTGTTGAAACACGGATGTATGTTAGGTTGCGGAAACTCTAGGTGTTGTTTATGCAACATTCTCCGAAACAAGATGCTTTGGAGAGAAAAGACTCAAAAGAGATTAGTAAAAGAATAAATCTTATATTATAAAATTAAATTGCTTAAAATAAAAAAGGAAATAAAAGCTCTTTATTTTGACATTATATTCAAGTAATGTACAACAAAAATATATCAGTTATACTCGTAAGCACAATATTCATTTTTTGAAATGATCAATCTTTCAGGATCTAAGCTGAGTTCCCTTATTTTATTGTATATATTTATTCGCATTCCAGCTGAGATTTCACGAGTTCTCCCCAGAATCCAAAATCGATCTGAAATTAAAAATATATATCATCAACTGTCACATATCATAAACTATTTGGAATAACATTGAGAAATATTACGTACCAGAGTGTATCATGGCATAATTATTGCATGTCCATAAAATAGCAACATTGTCAAAATCTGTGTAGAGAATATGATAAATACCAGCTCCTGGTAAAAAACGCGCTAAAGAAAATGGCATCCTTGTTTTGAATTTGAATCTTAGAACTGATGACCCTGTTGTTATTGGAATAGCTATACCACTTTTGGTCCCTTCCGAGTTTGTCCTGAAAAAAAGAAGTACATTTTAAATATTTTGCTTTGGTCTCTCTACAGTGAACTTTTAAGAATAAAAATTGTACAAACAAATTGTGAGTCTCAATGGTATTTTTAATTTACTTGACTCACATTTTTTAATACAATAATCCCTCCTTATCTACATTTTTTTTCATTGTTTGGTTTACATTTATTTCTTTTTCTGGTGCCATTTAGTAACCCAAGGGTCACTAAGGATGACTCGGAGGACAGAGCTTAAGAATCCTCTCAAATGCTTCTATGCCATCAGCCTTCATGCATTTATGAAATACGCTATAATTATACACATTTGGATGTGGAAAACGATTGATAGGAGAGCCAAATTATTGCTATGGAAATGACAATATGGAATGACGTGATAAGAGATCAATGTGAACTTATAGCTGATGTGTTGAGTAAAGTTGGTTTGAGTATGTGGAACAAATGAATGAAGAAAGGCTAACAAAAATATATAGTGCTAATGTTAGTGGAAGGCATGTGAGAAGAAGATCAAGGGAAGTATGGTTGGATGAAGGGAATGATATTTTGAAAGAAGAAAATGTTGAAAGCCTGAAATCATAGTTGTGTGAGAAGGTGTATTGTAAGAATAATATTCATCGATCACCTTGAATAGGGAAAAACCATCAATAGCGAATATTATTGGGTGTTAACATAAGTTGTGTCTGTTTTTTTCCGATTTAAAAATGAGCACCAAAAGTAAAACAAAATGGTAAATGTTATACATCATTCGAAAGAAAATTTTCTGCTCTACAAGATATTGTGTTTGCTTTTACGTTACATATATTATTTTATTTGATTACAAGCCTTCAAAATGGAATCTCAAGTAGACGAAAGTGAGCATTTTCGACACCTCCTTCTATTCGCGTTTAATCGAGGGAATAAAGCTGCCAAAGCTGCTCGCGATATTTGCGAAGTGTACGGTGAAGATGCTTTGAATGAAAGGACAGCCCATCGATGGTTTTTGCGTTTCAAAGCTGGTAATTTCGACCTGAAAGACATGGAGTGTTCCGGACGACCAGTGAACTTCGATGAGGACCGCTTAAACTATATTATTCATGAAGATCCCCTTCAAACATTTTTCATCACCATTTTTTTATTCACAGTTCCAGCAACATTTTCACATACAAAGAAGAACGGCCTAATCACACCACCAACCCAAAATCTGCACCAAACAATAACTTGTGGATACATTGGTTGCTACTGAATGATGTAGTCATTAAGTTGAAAATGCGCTTTCCTCGAATATCTGCAGTTTTGAGATTGATAAAAAGTTCTACTATAAATAAATCATGGTGGAAACTTTTATTGAGTGGGATGAAGAATTTTATGGTTTTGAGTTATTTGAATTATTGGATAATTTACATAGGATAAATGTATTTGTAAATGTTGATGAGGAAACTGTGCACAATTGAATAAATGCAGATGATAATTTGCCTGGACATAAAGGTTTAAATGATGAAGAAATCATGCAATGTGTTACTACTAATGAACCTGCAACTACTGATGATACAGATCAGGAAGAAGTTACTTTTATAAAAGAGGAAAAATACAGCATAGTATTGCTTTAACTAACGTTGAAAGCCTACTTGATTATTTGGAGCAAGAGGAAGACTTACCCTTGCCAATAAGCTAACGTGGAGTCTACATAGCACCATTTACTGAAAAGTGAACAGAGGAAAAAAACAAACTTGTTTGCTGTCGTATTTTAAATAAAAGGATAAGTATAGAATAATTTTTAGTTTTTGTTTCAATTTTTTTCTAATTTCTTTTGACAGAGATTATCCAGATCAATTTACCACCAGTGCCGCATTTGTTTTTTTTAAAACCTTTGAATTAATTCAGATTTGAAGAGGTTAAGTTTGAATTGAGTCAATAAAAATTGAAGCTGTATGTGTGTGGATGTAGATGAGGTGAAAGGTGAACGCCACGACAAAAAATAGGTGCACTGTTCTCTTTACCTACCCTAAAAGTGAAATGTTAAAGTATGTATGAAACCGTATAGTATGATCTAGTAGTCTGAATCCCAATGATAAAATTAGATAACGTGTTTAGTCAGTGGACGATTGAGCTGGCAGGCTATCCGAAAGTTCCTGATGGGTCGTGTGCAAATGGACCGAAATATTCAGTATATAGTTTCAAATTTTAAAAATTCTTAATAAAACAATATACTTCATTTAATCAGCCCTCTACGGGCAGGGACAGATCAAACAGGCAGAAATAAAGAACTATTAACACTACATTTGATGGCAAAATTCACGCTAACATTAGTAGCTATGATTGTAAGGAAAGTGGGTTAGAATCATATAAAAACTGTGTGGCATGTTGCTTTTGTGTTCTGGAGAAGTTAAATTTGCATAAGTATTTGTTTACTTTTATGTCAACACAGGTATCCTGCAAGAGATCTTTTCCAAGTTAAAGTATATCCTAAACCAAATATGGAATTACTTAACTCTATTCTATCTCGAATTATTCTTGATGCTGTCTTGCAAAAAAAGATCTCTTGATCAAGATTAGTTAGGATGGTGTAACAAACATTTTCGCATGTGGGAAGTATTTGACATTAAAAAAATCTCAACCGATTTCCCGCACCTATTTTCATTGCCAGTCCACCGCTTCGTTCAATGACAAGTTATAAAAAGCTACTAAAATATTTTATAATTACCATGAAATAAACTAAGACAAATTTTGTAACCTTAAAATTAAAATAAATTTTATAAAATAAGTTTGTTATAGCAGAAGTAAGTTTTTTGAAATGTAATGAAAGCAAATTATTTATTTATATTTGAATTTCTTACCATCTATTGATAGTCGATGCTATTACATCCAGACTTCCTTTATCATTTAGTGTAAAATTTAAAGTAGTACAACCAGATGCAATTTCCATTAAGTAAAATGATCTTTCAACTTCAAACCATTCACCTGCAAACTGGAAATAAAACACTTTTTTCTAATGAATAAATTAAAACAAATAAAATTTCCGCTGACCTTACATTTTCTTGTTTTGTAATTTGACAAAAAATCAGAGTTTCTACAACCAAAGTGTCACGACCGTACAGCTCATGAAGTATTGGCATACACTACATTCTCGTAGAATTCTCCGCGTATCATTCTAACAAAATAAATAAACATTAAAACATCTTCCCAAATTTCTCCAAAAGATTTATGACACCACAAAAAACAAACTATTTCCAAGAGTTCTACACACGAATATCTTGAACCTGAACCACAATTATTGGTACTTATATCACAATGTGGTATCCATATTTTGAGACTGGTACAAAATATTTTAAGGGTAGTACCTAATAAAGACTATTTTAGTGGTAAGCTTGAAACCACTTTTAAAATAATCAGTTCATTTTAGACTAATGAAACCAGCTTTTTTAAATTTCCTGTCCAGATCTGCTGATATTTTTTATTTACTTGTTTATGTGTATGCGGCACCATGGAAGTGTATTATTCACTACTAACTCGGTAAGTCATTTTTATATGAAAAATTGTTTTCAGTATGTTACAAAAAGGTACCTACCTTCAGCCATGTATTTTATTATGACGAATGAATAACTCTGAATTTTAGAAAATGTGAAGTTTTAGTCAAGTAAATTATCTGTTTTTTTGTTTAAATAAAAAAAAAAACTGTTTAAACTTTGCAATGCTGAATCCACACAGCAAGTAAAAAAATAGAGAGAACATTGCTTACAATTAAGATTATCAGTCCACCCTGTGATGGAAAACACGTGTAGGTGTAGAGTGTCACATTTCAAGGAGTTTTGATTGATCAAACATATTCTAATTGTAATGATATATTCAAATTCCAAGACTCAAATTCCATTAGGTTCAATCTGGTGTAGCCTTTCACCTGGGTGATTTATATACTCGTAACACTATTTGATGTAATTCTTAAAATGTATGCAAATCTGGAAACGTATGAAATTCATGGAAACAATAAGTTGAATAAGCTATAGAAAAATAAACTGGAATGCCAGATTGTTTAAAATGTGTGTTAACTACAGCTGCAGAGACTGAATACACCACTGGATTTATTGAAAAGAGCAGGGTTAATATATTCTACATTATAAGTAGGGAATTCCATTCTTTTATAAAATCCAAACTAATAATAATATTAACAGTTTATTTAATTTAATAATATTAATTGTATTTTGCCCCCGAGTGTTAAATCACACAGTAAAAGTAGCACATTTTGTTCAGCAATAACTGTAAAGTAGCATCCATAGTACTTTTTACTTACAATATTTGAGTTCATGCTACTTTAGATTTAAAAGAGTACTACGTATTCAAAGCAGCTTAAACAAATTTTGTAGGAAGGTAATATGTTTTCAGACTTTTGTTTTTAATGATAAGCATAAGTACAAAATTCGATAGTTAAGTTTCTATTTTTCCACAAATGGGTTAAAGATTTATTATTCAATGTCCATAAAATGTATTATGCATACATTTAGAATATTTTCCATGCATAATATGAATATTTTTGTCCATCTCATGCTTTTTTATTCACAAATTACACATTACTGTCTCATGCTATATCCACTCAATGCAGATTTCTCAATTAATTTAAAAAATAATATCAAAATGTCAATATTTCTGCTTTAACAATTATTTTCTTTGTTAATGAAATCACCCCTTATTTAAAAATAAAGTTTTGAAACTATTTTAATAATGTAAATATTTAATATTTATCTGTTTGAAATAAGTACTGTGTTTTTGCATATTTAAAAGAGTTCGAAAAATAAGATCAATTAATTCATAACTTTCTGTAGAATTTGTTATGAAATCAGGCGTTGAAAAATATAAATTTTACACTTACTCTTGTGATATTAAAATCCGACATTGAGAGATTTCTTGGACATTTCCCCAAATGCACGGCTGTTGTCCATTTTGTATTTGTAAACCATAATAATAATACAAAGTAAATCATAGTTTTAAAGTTACTCATTGATTTCTCGGATAACATTTTTATAGAAGTTATTAATTTAAGAAAAAAACTATTTCACACTTAACCAAAATACATTTTAGTCTGTTGAAGAGACGGTACAAACACTGAATTTTAAACTTGATACACTATTTACATTTAAAATAAAACACACAGTAAGAGTCATAGAGGTCAAAAGCATTGGGACATAGCAGTTGTTTGATACGTGCATTCTTAATGTATTCTACTGAAATTATTATGGTCATAATTTATTCTATCATTATACATTCAATTTCACTTAAATTTATTGATACTATGAACATATTGTATCTTATACTTATGTATTTCACTTTCATGATTATATTTTCATTTGTCATGTTCAATGTCTTTTGTTTGACATGTGATTAAGAAATATTTTGATTTTAAGTAAAAGCTTAATATGTTAAGATTAATAAATGAAGGCACTCGGAGGTAATTTGGTACAATGAATATATTTCATATTATGTATTAGATGGACCGGAAACTAATATAATTTTTTAATCAATTATATATTCACTATCCTTATCAATTACAGCTACTCATCTAGAAACCAATTTTTCAATACCATCTTTATAAAAGGAAGTTGACTTCGTAGAATTCTGAGATCCCAGTTTTGCCATCATCAATATTTCGGAACGTTTTCCCGTTGAGAAAGAGGCGTCGAGATCTGAAAAAATTGTAATCAAATGGCGCAATGTAAGGTGAATAGGGCAGATGAGGCAAAACTTTCCAGTCTAAACCTCTGATGTTGTTCTAGATCTGTCTCGCCGAATGTGGTCTTGGATGCAGAATGAAACCTTTTCTGTTGACCAGCACTGGATGTTTAATGGTAAGTGCTTGGTTCAGATGTTCCAATTGTAGACAATAGAGGTCTGCTGTTATGGTCTAGCCTAGTTCCAAGTGAACTTATGCCTGCAAAATTCCACCAAACACAGAGCAAGACTTTTTTGGGTGTAGGCCTGATTTTGGTGTCGAAACTGGCATCTCACCTGGATAAAGCCATTGGTTTTTACGCTTGATATTAACATAAAGAACACATTTTTCATCTTCAGTGACAATTCCATGAACAAATGGTTTCTTTTCCTGTCTGCTTAGCAAAAAGCTGCAGATTGTGAAATGTTGGGCTTTGTTTTCATATGAAAATTGGTGTGGGACTCAAACTTATTGTCTATTGAACTTCCCTATCTGTTGAAGGTGTTCCAAAACAGTAGATCATGATTAATTAAGTTGTTCTGATAATTTTTCGATGGTCTGACAAGAATCTTCTTCAGCAGCTGAGAACACAAGGTTTTTGTCCAGCTCCACTGGCCTTCCTGAATGATGGGCATCGGAGAAATCGAAATCACCCAATTGAAATTTGGCAAACCAATACCGGCACTTACGGAGATCTAATACATCAGGATTAAAACCACAAATGCTTTTGGGGCCCGTTGTTGCCTTGTTCCCCTTATGAAATTCATACAACGTATAAAGATGAATATGACCTTCTTTGGGTTTCATGTCACTCATTTTATTTAGGTTAAAAAAGATTTTTATCAAAATTTAAAGAACAATAGCTAATTGATTGCTAAAAACACTTGAAGTGAACATAAATACTACTCAAAATTACTTCACATAAAAACGGCATTACTTTCCGGTATCCTAATATTTCCCATTATTTAAAGTTTAATATGTTAAGATCAATAAATAAAGGCACTCTGAAGTGATTTGGTACTATCAAAGAAATAAGTGATGAAATATTGACAGTAAATTTACAAATTGAATTACTTCAACCAATTACTAATTACTTGGTTCAATAATTTGTAAATGTAACATAATTTTGTCCGACACTCCAATTTAGAAGCATTTGAGCACTTGACTGACTCTACTGTATCTTCTCTTATATCGTTTATCTCTCAAACTCGCATGTTCTGGTTTATCATCCATGATACCGTATTATAATTCCAAAAACACGGGTAGCAATGTGTGTAAAAGTCTCCATATTTTATTTCTTCTTCTTATTAAATAATGGCCGTGAACTGTATTTTATTTCATACACTTCATATAGACAAAAATCTGTGGTTCAAGGATTAAATAAAAAATATTTTTAAAATACCATATATTTACTATAACAAATTGGAATCATTTAAATATTTGTACAAAAACACAACTTTGTATATATTATCACCATTTCATATTCAAGTGCATCTCTAACTTTTGCACTGCATGATATTCTGTGTGCAGCAAAGCTTTAGCTTTGTCAGAGTCTGGACCATCTAACCACTGTGAATACAATTTAGTCACCAGATTATTGTTCCCTGGAGACACTTTGAGAAGTTTATTATACATATCTTCCAACTTAATAACCAATTCTTTGGAATTTTCACCGTTTTGAGGTCTTGCTTGAGCGCCACCATTGAGACAACCTATTAACAAATAATAATTCTCATTAAAATTTTAACAAAACAAGTTTGTGTGGCAACATTTATATAAATATTTAATGAGTACAAAATTTCATTAGTTTTATATTTAAAATTCATTAACCCTTTGCACTTGAGGGTGGCATCTTGATTTTATCGTAAAACTTGCAAGTATTATAACGGCAATACTTTACTATTGGTTAGCGTTAACGTCCATAGCAGATGGTTGCGTAATATATGTGTGCTCCATATTATTATTTGTGATCATATTTTTTTACCCATAAACATGACATAGAATATATGCCATGTTTATAGGTAAAAATGTAGACAGTGAATTTGTTTTCAACAACTGTGATGAAAGTGGAAATGTTAATTGTGATTCTTAATCACATCTTGAAAACTCTGCCTGAGGAAGTGATATCATTCTTGTTAGAAGACAGACTGTTCCGAGAATCTAGAGTGACACTAAAGAAAGCGGCGCTTAGTCAATGGAGCAAGTAAGTGACTCGAATGAAGAAGATTGGGTGAATATTACTAACCAAACTAATATTTTAGGTCCGATAACAATTACATGGACACAGAGAATGGATCTACTATTTAGATTGTTTGAATCAAAATGCCAGGTTGTAAACATAATTTTTTTGTAATACATGCATGAAAAACCCCTCACATGCTTATGTTAACTGTTTCAAACAGTATCACGCATTAAAAACATGATAAGTAATAGCTTTTTGCATACCTATATTTTTTCGTTTTTTCATGTTAGTTAATTTTATATTTTTTTAAATCATTTTATATAAATACTTGTTATTTTTGTTCCAAAGGCATGTAAGGGTCTTATCAGAATTTAACAGTTAACAGATATGGATAATATTTATAGTATATTGTAATCCCTCTTTTTACATGAATTCACTTTAACCTAGTTTATTCTGTACAGAATTATAGGAACGGAAAAGAACACTTAAGCTTAAATCTTTATGCTATCAACAATTGTAAGAGTGACAATAGTAACAATGAAAGACGCATCCAGCCAGAGGGATTTTGAATAAACAGGTACAGTAAATTGTAAGTTCTGTAATGTTTTCCTCATATGGTTCTCATTAAAATGCGTGTTTTATTAGAGCTTTTTTAACGAAGTAAAAATATCTGGAAATATGTAAAATATCATATATGCCATGTAAAATGTGATATTATACATAGGAAATATGTAAAATATCACATTTTGCATAGCATTCAATGGCTCCATTTACCCGGTTTTAATTTATGTGCTGTTTTTCTGGAATCAATTACCTGCATAAATGGAGGGATTACTGCACTTGTAAAAAATTAAACAATTGAAAAAGCTATCTATCAATAATGCTTTGAGTAACTGGCAATTATAAAAACACAAGTTAAGTTAACTTTTGGTCAAATTCTTTCTTGTTTGTGACAACCTCCGTGGCCTAGTTGTTGAGACGCTTGTTTTACCAAGATTAAAAAAAAAGAGTTAGTCTGGTTTTCAGTTAAGGCCTCTTTAACATCTTTCTGGTTGGTTGGAAGAATTTTCACATGGTTATAAAACCATCAGGTTGTATTGTATATAACAGAAGTATAATACAATACTATTGAAAGTTTCTTTATCGAGACATTGCAAAACATTATTAAATATGCCAAGTGTTGAATAACTTCTTCGGAGTCTCGGTCCAATGGTAGGACGCCTTACTCCTTCATAAATATGTAAATCTATCTCAATACACATATTTCGTCTCTTCCACATCCATACAGTTTCTACGATTTCTCATACTTCTTACTTTTTCATCTTTCAAAATATCATTCACTTGATCCAAATATACTTTACTTGGTTTTTCTCTACCATGCCTTCCACTCACATTTGCACTTAACTCGATATTCCTCATAACTCTTCCATCATCTGAGAAAATACTACTTAAATTCTTCAACTTGCTCTAATTTTTTATTACTCACCCAAATTTGATCAAAAGTGTACTAACAGACTCACACAAGCATCACCATTTGATTAAGGGTATAATATGTAAGATGAATATGTGTAATTATACTAATAGTGAAAAAGTTTCTTTGAATAGAGTAAACTAAACAAGATGTTTTACTTATAATATTCTAAAAGTACGCATAAAAACATATTTAAATTACCAGAAGGACAGGCCATAACTTCCACATAATGGTATACACTTTTTCCTCTTTTTAATTTTTGCACTAAATTCTGTATGTTTCTAAAACCATTTGCAATAGCAAACTTCAAAACTTCTTTTCCATCTTTTTCCAAAGACACTTCTCTAAAATCTGGATTCCTGTAAGAAAAATTGATAGCATTTATTCGCTTCAAATTATAATTTGATAATGTTGGAAACTATCAATCATTAATGAAATGAACAAAAGAGAAATTTATTTATTACAAGTGGAAATCCAATAAAAAATGGCAGTTTAATAGTGTTTATATCAAATAATGCTCAGTAACTTCAGATAAAATTGAAAAAAACTATTTATGGTTTATAATATTCAAATTTTTTTCTTCTTAACGTGTTAATGGTGCTGAATAATTTCTATCCAGAATTCTGCTACCTAGACAGTACTGGGGGTGCAAGAAACTGGCTCCTTGGGCACTTGAACCATGTTGTCCTTCGTTCTCCCAATGACTGTTTGGAG
The DNA here is from genome assembly GCA_949825065.1 of Odontocerum albicorne. Lineage (NCBI taxonomy): Eukaryota > Metazoa > Arthropoda > Insecta > Trichoptera > Odontoceridae > Odontocerum > Odontocerum albicorne. The sequence continues at coordinate 20,610,668 of OX463840.1, forward strand.
CCTGTTAAGAGATTTCCAGGTCTTCTAGGGCTCAAAGTCAGATGGTAATGCCTCTACAAAATTCACCACATGGGGCTTGATGTTCCTCTCTACTCGTTCGTCCTAGCAACAGCAAATGGTTGTTCTAGAAGCTTAGTGGTCTTAATGAAACTACACCCGGATTAGAACCTAGGGGCTGGGAGCTGGCGATTATGTTAAGGATAATAATCTATTATATAATTTGCCTAATGCCGTGTAGCCAAAAATGAAACAAAATATACTGTCACCGTGAAGTGAACATGAAAGAATACATATATGCAGAAACTACTGCGTGATGTAAGTATCCCAATTTCGAAACACAAGCTATCAAAGTAAAACATGTCAGCAATTGGAAGGTAGGTACTTGCAATATTAAATTTGATCATTCATTTTTTAACTAAACATTCGTTTTGTACTTTTTACAAACAAATGAAATTACATTTATTATCATTCACATTTCAAATGCGTACATACTGAAAAATAAGGTTAAGGGGGTATTCTACTATAGAAATTTGAAAAAAAAAAATATTTTTACGCAGATTTTTAAAGTTACGAATACGTTCTCAAAAGGAAATTTTAAAATTCTCAATATTTACGAAGTTATAGCTATAAATGAGGCAGCAATTACGCCGCACCGGTATGATTCAGACAATAATCTCAAAACTTTAAACGCGTTTTTCTCGAAACTACTTTTTTCGACCTGGTAGACATAAAAACTCTTTCCAACCGATTGCCTTCAAATTTGGTATAAAACTTTGATAAATGGTTTTATATCGTCCCTACCTTGGATAATTCAAAACTATTTTTTTTACTATTTTAAAAAAAATTTAATATTTGGAAAAAAGAGTAAAAATTTTCAGACAGCCGCCATTTTCCGATTTTTTTTTCTCTTTGGTACCAACTATAATGACATTATTTCTTATCAAGAAACTGTGCATGATTTTTTGTTTCAGATTTACGAAAGGGCTTCAATCATGTCGACCAGCTTACCCCCTTTTTTATGACAAGATATAACAGCTGATAACATCTTGAATTTGAAATGAAATATTTTTTTTCCAAAATTCTTTGTACATTCTCAAATCATCAATAAACAAACTGTAAAAAAGCGCATGTGAAAAATGTTTTTAGTTTTTTTTTATTAAGTCTGAAAAAACGCCCAAAATTCAATCACGCCATTTGCTATCATGCAATTTGATGATGTTTAAGTGATAAAATGTGAAAAAATCTTAATCTTAATGTGATGCGATAGAATGTAAGTAAGTGTAACAATTAACAAGTATTTAGTAATTGTTTTCGCACATCCTTGGATGAGCTATTCAGTTAGTATTCAATAAATAGTAAGTAGTACTTATCTCCAATTGGTAAAAGAGTGAATAAAAAGATTTCTTCAAACTTTTCATGGTCAAAATTGGGGGTCAAGAAATAAGGCTTAGAAAAAATTACCTTAAGTTTTTATATTGTATATTCACATCTTCAGTACCAAATAATTCTTTGGCAGCATATTGGAATATCATATCAGCATAGCCCCCAGATCCTGATCCTACATGGCTGGATAAGAACCCTTGTATCTGTTGATTTTCGTCTGAACTCCATGGCCAGTCCATTGTTACTGGTGCGAAATCATTCAATGAATTTTCCTTAGCAAGAAGCATTTGTTCTAGTTCAACTATGAGAAAATAATATTGAAATAAATAAGTTTAATAAAATGGAAACATTTTGAAGAACAGATATAAAGTATTGAATTAGTTAAAATAAAAAAAAATCTGATGTAATAAAATTAAGAGTTTCAGAATAATTTTTATGTGTTGTACCCTCTTTTATTTAAGCCATCATAAATTTGAGGAATACATATTTACAATCTATTGAAAATATTATCACATATAAAATAAAATATTTGAAATACATCATTAAAAATACATAAAAAAAAGTTTAAGAATCAGTTTAGAAATCTGGTATGCATCTCTAGTATTTTGATTATTTAAAATTAAATAAACTACAAAACAAATAAAAAAAGTATGATTTGAAAAAAGAAATTTTTTTTTGAATTCTATAGTTAAACATTAATCATACACATAAAAAAAATCAAATAAAAAATACACGTTTATTAACACTTACTTGAAGTAATAACACAATCAACATCTCGACATTGATACACATCGCTAAAGAAGTCTTCTCGAGATGCTTCTAATTTTTTATCATAGCATGGCATCACAGTTACGTGATAGATATTGTTGGGTGATAATTCTTTCACGGATGATAAATATTTTTTAACAAGTGAACCCATTATTTGTTGAGGCGATTTTGTTGTGGATATGTATGGCAATAATAAGTTTCCATGTGTTTTTTCAGCATAGCACACCCATCCTGGTAAACAATACACAAAAGCATTGATTAACATATACTTAACATGTACATAGCTTCAATAACGCATTGGTTCATTCAGGTAAATTCAAATTCCATTCCTGTCCTCAGTGAAATACAGGCAAAAACCTAGTTTACTGAGGATAAGACAAATGAAAGGCAACAAACCCAGATCCATTAAAATTGTGTGTACAAATTAAATTACCTGTTGTTTTTTCGCAAATTGTGTATTTATAGAATTTCTTATCATGTATAAATTAAATTAAATAAATTCATGTATAGATTTGCGTAGCAGTACAAAATTCATCATGAATAAGTACAAGCTACAGTGTTTATTCAATATGGGAATTGAAGACTCATGGGTGGAAATCATGGGTGCATTTATTCTAAATGATTAAATTTCTAGTATAAAAATGGGAAGATAACATTTGGTATTGGTTTGTTATAAATAAAAATAAGTGCGTTGAAATAAGAACTGAAATTGAATTAGTCTGAAATCTGCTGGAAATCTAGCAGAGGAAAACAGAATATTAGCAAACAAGCTAACTAATATACCATTTATAACAGCAAGCATTGCTCAGTAAAAATATGTGACCAACTAAAAGCTATGAGATTCAAAATTCATATTTCTTTTTTACTTTATTAAATAAATACTAACCAAGTGTCTTTTTTCCTTGTTATTTATGCTATTGTATTACACTTCCTTTGTATATTAAACAATCTAGTGAGTTTATTGCTATGTGGCATTTTTTTCCAATCAACCAAATATTAAAAGGCCTTATGTAAAAAATCAGACTGGGACTCCTTTTTTGGGTTTATAATTTCAATTTTCAATTAAGAGTAGAGGAGACTTAATTTTTTCTAAAGAAAATCCTTCAAAATATTATAGCTCTTTCTTTGACACAGACACCCAGGAATGGAGGATACGGAAAAAAGGAAACAAACAAAATAAACCCTTATCCGGATTTAAAAACCAGAATTAATGCAAGCCAATTAACGTGACTGGGATACTTGGAACAAATGAATCGTGAAAGAACAGTGAAGAGAATATATAATCAAACACCAGAATCTAAGAGACTCATTGGACAATGGTTTCAATCATGGGATAGCATGATAGAAGACTTAGGGACCGATGGAAACTTTGAACATCATTCATTCGAATGAATTTGTGGCAAATAGAGAGTCTGGAGAGTAGTTTATCAAGCTAAAGCTTTCTAAGGGCCATGATTCCCGAGATGATGATACATATATAAAAGAACTTAAAATATAAAAAACAATAACTACAATATTTTACCTGGACAGGAAGAAGCCAACATTGGAAGATTATTTATATTTGGGTCATCTAAATGTGATTTGTATCTTTCAACAAATTCTTTTTGTGCTTCCAGTACAGCAAAATCATCAGCAATTTGCATGTTCAAAACTAAATCAGCTCCCAGTTTCTTCAAATAACCTACAACATATTTCAAACAAACCTTAAATACATATTTTATAACTTGAGTTCTTTAATGAATAATTCACATAGATTTTTTTGCTGAGCAAATGTTTATGGTGTTTCCATTTACAATTTTTTTATTATATTGGTTAAAAATGTGAAGTATATAGCCACACAGTTAATGCGTAGGATTTCTCACAAACCCATTCGATATGTCTGAAATTAAACAAAGAAGAGGAATCTCAGGAAAGAATGAAAGGATATAGTTGGAGAAATTGTAACAGATGTATAGATGGGGAAAAGGCAATGGCTGTGTCCATGGATAGAAAGGTGTAGAGGTTAGGAGCACTACCGCAAAAGGAATATTGTGTGATGGTATGTGCAAAAGATCGCCGGTGATTCGCGATGGGCTAAACATAAGGGACGCAAAATAAATTCTCTGAAATATCATACTGTGTTTTTATTTCTACAAAGTTCTAAACAAGGATTCTCTTTTCTTCACCAAGCTCTTCACCAAGACTCATTAAAGTCACATTGAAATCTCCGAAGATTGAGCGGCAACCATCCACCTATTCTACAGTCTGTACCGTGCTGTACATTCGGCATCCAGCATACTCTCCAGACCTTGAATCATCTGATTTCCATTATTTCCAGTCAATGCAGCATTTTTTAAATGATAACAATTGTAAAAGTTATGAAAAAGCCTCCTGATTTTTATAAACGATGCATTAAAAATTGACAGAAAGGTCATATCTAGTGAAGGAAATTATGTTTCAAATTAATATTTAAGTGGCAGCTCCATTCTTACGGTAATATATTTTTATTTATTATTTTAAAATCAATATGAAACAAAAAACTCTGATTATTTTTATACTAACACAAAGGTACAACATTTGACTATAATATGCTGTTTATTTGGTAACTTTATTCCTTTTGTGTGAAGAGTAATTAAATTGTTTATAAGTGCGTTCCAATGTTTAAAATTCTCGCCGGTCTGAGGGAGTACTTCGCGTAAATCTTAGCCGATCTCTAAGGGTTAATAAATAAATTAATTATAGAACTTTTTGTTACTTTAAAAAAAAACTTAATTTCTTTTGGGTACCCCAATATTATCTGTACTGGAAAAATATTCAAACTACCTTAGACCACGACAAAAATTAAATTTTTTTTTAAAAGATCTACAGGATGAGCTTGTGTAGCATTTGAAGATAACTTCAAAACTCACATTTAATTTTTATTTATTTCTTACCTGCTAATTTCTGACTTGCAACATCCGCACTCAAACCATAGCATGCTGCCAATGATAATATAGGCTGGATTGAAATAGAAACCACAATCAATTTTATTTCACATTCTACGCCATCATTTAGTAATTTCCTTTCATTAAAAACTCTGTTAAAAGTAAAATATTCCATTAATTAGATTTCATACTCTTAAAAAATATACATCACTGATCAATGAAAGAAAAAAACTATGCATTTAGATTATTCAAAACAAATATTAATAAACAACTTTGTTTAAAAATTTGAATGGGTTATGCATGGAATATATTTTTCTTTTTAACATAAGCAATTTTTTATTAGAGAAAATATATTTTTCTTCTTCATAAGGTAATTAATACACATATACTAGCTTTCACGATATAAAATCGCACCATGCATATATTAACATTAAAATATTTATAATAATGGCTCAAGTTGATGAAAAGTGAATTTATCTGATTTATAAACTAAGACAATTAGTTTTGTATTATTTTACTATGTTTTTGTTGTATACAGTACAACCTGGCTGGTTTATTACCATGTGGTAATTTCTTACAACCAACCAGAAAGGCGTAGGGACCTGAAGTGAAAACCAGAGAGATACCCTTTTAAAAACAAATTATATCTCCTCTCTCCGAGCCCCTGGGTCGGAAGGTGTCATACCAACTAGACCACGGAGGTTGTCAATTTACTAATAAAACATAGTTATAAACTTTACACTAACAATAGCGGTGCAAAATATACATTGTAGGTCAAAAGAAGTATAACATTTATCATCTGTTTTCATTAGCAGGCAATTTCAAGCTTAAAAAAATTAATTCTACCTTAAAAGTTCTTCTTGACTTTGTTGAGTCACCAGAACACTCTCAGCTGAAGTTATACAACCACTGCATGCTAAACAATCTGCAAGAGATATCTCCACTTTTTTCAGTTTTTGTTCCGCTCCATTTGATATTTGGTAGTAGCTGCCTTCACTTTCTATTTTAATTTTAGCTCCAGTATTAGACTTTGTTTTTTCTATTTTGACAGGTTTTATACATTCCTGCAAAAATATTAAGTTCAAGTTAATTTAAACTCATAGTATCAACACAAAATTCACTTATCACTCTTTAAACATATCAAAGAGATTCAAGTTCTTTAATTTTGAATCACTTTAAATTAAAAATAAAGATAATACACATGAGGTAAATTATGGTCCAGTGATATTTTACCGCTTTCAAAGAACTTGACGAATCGCAACGCATGCCCATCCTACACTATACACTGGTGTTACGATAGGGAGATTCCCAATCCAGTGTGGACCGCAAATTGCAAAATGAGGTGAGGAATGTTGGTAAGCAAAAGTCTCTTAATGCCCAATCGAAGAGAATGTCCATGTTCTCAAAGAAAGTGGATATTTTCATAAATACATGAAGGAGAATTGGGATTGTTAAGCACGAAAAATAATGTCAACAGAATGTGAAGGTCACTAATCTTCCTTCTCTTTCACAGCAGCTTGTATCAAATCTAGACGAGCTTTCCTAAACGGATGTAATATATACAGACTTCCAGAAAACTTACGACAAAGTTGATCATGATATATTGCTCCAGAAAATGGCTTAAGCAATAATCTGATTATTTGCATCATACCTAAAAGAACGATCTCAGTACGTAACAGTACAAGTCTTCTGTGGAATTCATCGCAAGATCTGCCATACCACAAGGATCTAATTTAGGTCCCCTGCTATTCCTTATATTAATAGACGATATACAAAATTCTATAAGTCACTCGACATGTCTATTGTTCACTGATGACTTGAAAATTTCCAAAATTTTTTTTACCTCACACTGCACAGTTACAATACTGCACAGCATCTAAACTCTCTAGTTTCCTGGACTGAGCAAAATCATCTTCTGTTCAATATAAATAAATGTGTTTTTAAACACTAATACAAGTATTCTGTAGTCAATCATTTTCACCAACCCACCATTAGTATACGATACAGGAAGTAGCATTAAACAGAGTTTCTGAATTCAAAGATTTGGGCGTAACCTTTGATGTCAGATTCCCATTCGTTAACCATGTCACGCGTTTTATATCGGACTGTTACAAACAACTCTGTTTTATAATGAGAATATCTAGAGACTTAAACAGTACCGATATCCATCGAAACTTATATAACTCTTTAATAAGAACTAAATTAGAATATGCATCTACATCCCTCTGTTCCACATACCAACTTATAGAACGAATATCATGGCTAAACACTCAGTCATGAGTGGTATAGAGATGTTGAACCAACTGAATGACACTGGATATATTCTCAGCACCGCCTAGCAGTATGAGAACAATCCTGGCTGATATTCTTCCTTAGGAATAAACTAACTAGAAGCAGACCCTCTTTGCGTAACAGGAAAAATCCGTGCAAAGTGGATTAAAAAAAATTTGGTAAAAGTGCAGTCAACCATTGGTATCTTTCCATACCATGGCAAAATATTGTTATATATTCATATTTAAATTCAGTTTTCTAAATGTAATTTCATTTTAGCTCATGTAAATTTAAAACTCACGGATAAAATGCATAATAGATTATGGGAATAGCAAACCTGAAATTCGGAGAACTACAGTGGCAAAGAACTCAGTAGCAAAACTGCAGTGAATATGGAAAGATTAAAACGTTTAAATAACCAAAAAAAACTAATACATTCCCTGATCTCCATTTTCTTACGTGGAGACTTGGACCTGAGGACAACAATGAGAAGAAGTGGATGCATTTGAAAAGTGGTGCTGGAGAGGCATGCTGAGGATACCTTGGTGCACCAATGCATTTGTCTGCAATAAATACTCCAATTCTTTGGTCATGCAATAGGCAGAGGAGAGGAAAATTGGAAAAACTGGTGCTAACGGACAATGTGGAGGGATGACTCAGAGGTAGACCATGTCAGACTAACCTATGAGCTGACAACCCTATAAGCTGACCAAGTCAGAATGCAACAGGGTCCTCTGATATCAGCACTTTGAATGACTCAAAGTAGGGAGAGGTAGAGAATCGTCGTGGGCAAAGTTATGTAAATGGACCGGAGAGACACGAACCTTAGTCATGAGGGATCAACCAAGAAGTCTGAAGAGGTGAAACTCACAAGTATATTTTTTACATAAATATTTTGAATACATAAATATTTTCAACTAAATGCATTAATCGTTTAAATAGAATTATGCTAGATGTGTTATAGAATATTTAAATAACAATAACCTGAGATGGTGTGATAAAATCATCAAGATCGGTTAGTTGTAATGCTCCGCTAAACCTCGATGCCATATTGAAAATATAACTGATGAACGAGAAGAATAATTAAAAATGTATCAAAATAATAAGGCTATTCTTAAGCATAAAGAATAATCTGATAATTATTATGAATAATTTTTCAACACTAAACAATCGCAATAAATGTCAAATTAAAACGTCAACCAGACCATCGACCATCTTCTTCTTCTTCTAGAATAATGGCCGTGAACTCCTATATATGGAGTATACGTCAATGTAATTCACGTAATCTCAAATGAGACCATCATATATTACGTAATTTGACATTTTATAATAAGAGGCAATATATAAACCGAGCTATTTTAAGAATGGGATTTGAGGTTTGATTATATATTTCTTTATTAAGCCCTCTCGGTGGAAAAAACTAACTCTCCACGACAAGCCCATCCCACCAGATTTTTTTCCTGCTTTAACAATAACACTATCCATTGAGAAGACAAATACGGCGCAACTACAAAAACAAAAATCAACCACCCAACACCAAAAAAACAATCTTTAAAGCTCCAGTGAAAACGTCAACCTATCTCAAATATAGACCCCTGCCACTTTAACTTAATTATAAAATATACAAACTTGCTCCAGATTCCCTAAACTGACACTAATGACCAACGTGGTCTAGTTGGTAAGACGCATTTCTTCCATTCCGGGGATGTAGATTCAATTTTCGCTAGTACCCAATATTTCTAAAATGGATTCCAGTCTGACTTTTACTTTAAGTATCTTTAATATCTCTCTAAATTACTGGAAGGGATAACTACACGGAAATAAACTGATTGTGCTGTACTCTACACAATGAAAGCATAATATAATACAATATAATAAGTCACTAACTAATAAAATAAAATTACAGCCGATGGTTATTTTAGTTTTGATAGAACCAAGATGACAATAATGAAGGTTTCCCCGTTTGCTCAACTTATTGCTAGTCTATTTGCATTGAATTAATATAAATTCTTACTAGCTGTCTTTAGATTAACTGTCAGCTGATCATAAAACTATGCAATAAAGTATAGTCAGAAGTGTTATTTGTTACGTTGTTTTCTTTATATTGATTATTGTAAATTTTGAGCAAGCAAGCTCATGATACAACAGTGGTCAAATGAAAATTTGGTCTAAGTTTCTAACATCTATTCCGTGTAATAAAGCGAGTCACTACAATTTTTGGAATACTTTTAAGAGGAATATATGAGCCCAAAAAATGTTGACTTTTATTTTAATTTGAAAGAATATCCATTGATCAACTGTTGTGAAATTAGCACAAATAAGTTGTCTAGAGTATAAAGGTAGTTTTATATGATTGTGGTCATGTGAGAATCTGATCTAATCCTTATTTTTGGGTACTAGATGTGGATTGCATAATGATGGAAAATATTTTTTGGTCATTACAAAATGCGTAGCTTTGGCAACATTCAACAGGATGTCTCATAAGTTGTCAGAAAAGGCGTTTAGTGTTTTTATTTACGTTAATTGATATTATTTTCTTATATCTACCATAAAATACTATGTCTCGATCGAAACTTAAGTCTTCCATTGAAATTTGTGCAGATTGTGGATCATCAGGTAATTAAATTTCAAACTTTATAACTACATTCGATAGGTTATAATTGTGCAAGGGGAAAAAACTTTCTTCAAAAATTATAAAATATCTCATTATTGTCATAAATAATAATAGGATTCGAATTTTAAATATTATAATCAACATTTTAATACGAAATAATCGGGAAATTTCATGAAATGGAAGAACACAACATCGAGTAGATTATGTTATATACTTCTACAATATTTTCAATTTCAAGATGTTTCTAAATCTCGGAAGCTATTGAACGTGTGATCGAACATTTGCCGAATGAATTTTTATCAAAGTACGTAACGTTTTAAAGAAATTTATTTTTCAATGCATCATTTAAATGGATCGAGTTTACTACAAAGAGATTACTGCAAAGTTTTGTTTAAATTGTACAATTCAAAATAATGAATAAAACCTCAAAACCAGCATACAATAATAAAATTATCATTATTGTTAAGTACCTAGCATAAACCAATAGAAAAACAGTGTAAATCTTGATCTTTATTCAGTTCTTTTATTGTTTGAATTCTGCGATCTGGTGGTAAAAGATATCCGTATTATGTTATACTTTCATTGTATACAGTACAACCTGGTAGCTTATTGTCATGAAAATCTCTTCCGACTAACCAGAAAGATGTTAAGAAGGCCTTAAGTGAAAAACCAAACTGGAATCCTTTTTAACAAAATTGTGGATTCCAACGGGAATTGAACCAGCAATCCCCAGCTGGAAGACAGGAGGTTATTGTTTTATTCAATCTTCAAGATTATTTTTTATTGTATCGGTATTAATATGTAATGATCAAGGAATTCATGTCACATATTAGGAAGTAGAACGCTAAATTTGATAATACCTTATTTCTATACAATGATATTTTAATTTATGACTCAATTGGAACAGAATAAATTGTATTTGATCAAAGGTTCAATAAAATAATTGTAATTTTTATGTGAATGTCTTGGCCTGGTTTTACCAGTCACCATAAATATGGATGCTTGTATAATACATATAATATTAAACACAGCTCTATATTGGGTTTAAAAATAGCAATTGAGATTACAGAGTTTATCAACAAAAACTAGTACATTTTCAGCAATGATATATTTACAATTTCTGAATGGGAAAAAAAACTAATCTCAAAATTAATAATATTAGAGAAAATTTATTATAAATAATTTATTGTCGAACTTTTGTTAAATGTTACGAGAAAAGTCAATTTCTATTACAGAGGTGCCAATTACTAAAAAAATAATTCTGGAAAGCTGTTACTTTAGTAGTGAGCTACTAAATTTAAATATTCACCCTCACTCTTAAAAAATAATCAAGAAATTTAAATATATTTAAGATTATATTTTACTATTTTTTAAATTTATTTTAAATGTAGACTTAACAGCTTATTTACACTTCGATAGAATTTTTTGTGTTTGCCTATTTTCACTTGTCTGTCATAAGTTGAGTGCTGTATATTTTGATCATGTTTTTGATTACCTTGAATCCCAGGAAGGACTCATCCTTAAATGCAACTATTGCTTATTAAACTAAGCGGTTAAAAATCCTCAAAAAGGAATTTTAACCATCTTTACTATGAACTAAAAATTATTTTAATTATCAACTTTATAGATCATTTATGAATCCATTGCTCTTTCCACTTTTAACAAAATGTTCAAAATTTGTTTGAATAATAAATGAGATTATTTAAAACCAGGCTTAATAGACTATTGAAAAAATTAATCAAGTGTTCCATACCAATAATAACAAAACCTAAATGCGTAAAAGAATGAAATATTGTACAATATTTGTTGTTATTAATATAAAAAATTTCCGACTCCAATTCTACAGTCCTGGTAATAATAATAAAAAGAAAATTTATGTATTAAGTGTAAACATAAGTTGTGTTGGTTTTTTTCCAATATAAAAATTAGCACCAAAAGTAAAACAAAATGGTAAAGGTTATACGTCATTCGAAAGAAAATTTTCTGCTCTATAAGATACTACCTTGATCAAAAAGTTTTAGGACCGTGTGGCGCTGTCAGTCACCCGATTGGAATTCTTTTTTTTTGCTAGGTTACCACATCTATCATTGACACTTCCCTCCAAATTTCAGCATCATAGCTTGACATTTGTAAAAGTTACGCTGTACTGAGTACATCTACCTTTGTGCGTGTTTTCGATTTTTTTACAAGTTTGAAAATGGCATCAACTGTGCATCAACGAGTTTGCATTAAATTTTGTGTGAAAAATGGATTTAACGGTCCGCAGACCTTGGAAATGTTGGAGAAGTGTTTTTCGGTGGCACGAACGCTTCAGAAGTGGTCGTGAGTCGGTCAAGGATGACAAACGCAGTAGCAGGCCGTCGACGTCGAAAACCGATGAAAACATCGATAAAACCAAAGAAATGTTGGCGGAAAACCGCAAATTGACCATCAGAGAGCTGGCAGAGGACTTGAACATCGCTTATGGATCCGCTCAAGACATTTTGGTTAGTGATTTGGGCCTCAGACGTGTCGCTGCTAAACTAACTGGTGCCGAAAGACCTCAATTTCATGCAAAAAAAGGAACCGCGTTGAAATCGCTCAAGACATGATTTCCAAGGCCGAATCCGACCCAACATTTATCAAACGGATCATCACTGGAGACGAGACATGGATTTATGAGTATGACACGCAATCCAGACATCAAGCGAGTGAATGGTGTGCACCGAATGAGCCGAGACCGAAAAAACCACGTCGTTTTCAGTCAAAAAAGAAGGCGATGCTCACGGTTTTCATGAATTACAACGGTGTTGTGCATCATGAATTCTTGCCAGAAAAACAGACAGTAAACAAAGAATATTATTTGGGCGTTATGAGACATTTGCGTGAAGCAATTCGCCAAAAAAGACCGGATTTGTGGGCAAACAACTCGTGGATTTTGCACCACGATAAAGCACCGTCGCACAATGCGATCCTTATCTGTGAGTTTTGACCAAAAACAACACGAATACTATCCAGCAGTCTTCGAATTCACCTGATCTGGCTCCCTGCGACTTTTTCTTGTTCAACCAACTTAAAAAACCGCTTCGCGGAACGCTTTACAGCACCGGAAAGGATGTCATGAAAAAATCGAAGATGGCTCTGATGGACATACCGAAAATTGAGTACCAGCGGTGTTTCGAGGATTGGATCAAGCGCTGGCGTAAGTGCGTTGCAGTCGATGGGGAGTATTTTGAAGGGGACCATATCGATTTTGATGAATAAACTTGTATTTCCGATTTTATGAATAAAGTTCTAAAACTTTTTGATCAAGGTAGTATTGTGTTTGCTTTTATGTTACATATATTATTTTATTTGATTACAAGCCTTCAAAATGGAATGTCAACTAGACGAAAGTGAGCATCTTCGACACCTCCTTCATGAAGATCCCTTTCAAACCACCGTAGAATTGGCTGAGCAGATGAATAATATGGTTTAAGCGGTCCTCATCGAAGTCCACTGGTCGTCCGGGACGCTTCATGTCTTTCAGGTCGAAATTACCGTCTTTGAAACGCAAAAACCATCGACGAGCTGTCCTTTCATTCAGAACATCTTCACTGTACACTTCGCATATATCGCGAGCAGCTTTGGCAGCTTTATTTCCTCGATTGAATGCGAACAGAAGGAGGTGTCGAAAATGCTCACTTTCATCTAGTTGACATTCCATTTTGAAGGCTTGTAATCAAATAAAATAATATACTATATGTAACGTAAAAGCAAACACAATATCTTGTACAGCAGAAAAAATTCTTTCGAATGACGTATAACCTCTACCATTTTGTTTTACTTTTGGTGCTCTTTTTAAATTGGAAAAAAACGGACACAACTTATGTTAACACTCAATAGTACCGTTTAGAGAGCAGACTCTCCTCAAGGAAGTTGTATCGGACGTATGCATCACCTAAAATATGATTAATGTATTAGGTGTACAAATAAGTTTCCGCCGTTTTTTATAAAAAAATGGGCATTTATTGTGAAAGAACGGAACCTCATGTTTTATTCGAAGTAGTACCCATCGCTTGCCACTACTTTTCCCCATCTTTCTGTCAGCATACGAATACCGCGTCAGTCATCATCATCATCTTTTGAGGCTATCCACGAATCGACTCAATTTTTGGTATCTTCATATGATGTGAAGTGCTGCTCAGACAGGCCATGCGTCATCGATCAAATTAAGTGGTAATCAGAAGGAGCAATGTCTGGTGAATACAGCGGGTGGGGTAAAACTTCTCAATTGAGTGTTTCCAAATAGGTTTTGACCGGTGCCGCAACATGTGGACTAGCATTATCATGCAGGAGAATAATTTTGTCGTGTCTGGCGTAGTAGTGGGCGCGCTTTTCCTCGAGTGCTCGACTCAATCTCATCAATTATGTTCGGTAGACAGCCCCAGCAATGGTTTCATTCGGTTTGAGCAACTCATAATACACGACACCAAGCTGATCCCACCAAATACACAACAAGAGTTTTTTTCCATGAATATTTGGCTTAGCCGTAGATGTTGAAGCATGACCAGGGGATCCCCATGATTTCTTCCTTTTTGGATTATCATAATGGATGCATTTTTCATCACCAGTGACTATATGGTGCAGAAAACCCTTTCGTTTATGCCTGGCAAGCAGCATTTCACATGTGGAAAATTGGCATTCAAAGTTTCTCCGTGTCAGTTCATATGAATCCCAATTTCTTTGTTTTTGAATCATTCCCAATGATTTCAACCCATGTGAAATTGCTTGTTGAGTCACTCCTAATGTAAGTGCAAGTTCTTCTTGCGTTTGGCACGAATCTTGATCCAATAATACTTCCAATTCCGCGTCTTCGTACACTTTCGGCCTTCCGCTACGTTCTTTGTCTTCGATGTCAAATTCACCGTTCTTAAACTTTTGAAACCACTCACGACAACTTCTCTCACTTAAGGCAGCCTCACCATATGCTTCTACAAGCAATCGATGCGCCTCAGCTGCAGATTTCTTCAAATTGAAGAAGTAAATCAAAAGTTCCCGCAAATGACGCTTATTCGGCTCAAAACTTGACATTTTCGAACACAAAAAAATATGTTATACTGATAAAAATTCACTAATATTTCAAGGTCATGTTGTTGACAGATGTCCAACCTTACGATAATGACATTTTACATCTGACAATTTTAACCATAACTTACTGGTGGCGCCAACTTTTGTCAAACGGCGGTGACTTATTTGTACACCCAATATATTTTCCTATTATTTGATATTTTTAAGATATTTTGCTTGATGTACTTGCTGTGTCCCGACTGTAATGAAATGTTTATGTGCGGCCTTTGCGAGAGATAGTATCGAAAGTCAGTCGGCCCATGCATGCGAAAATGTGTGAGATATGTAATATCTCGCAAGCCATAACGGCATGTATGGGTGAAAATAGGCACTTAGGATGAGTGATTGACCGCACATAAGGAGCGCAAAACATCAAAAATACATTCTCAGTTTCACCGCAGTCTACTGTATTTTACTTACGACCAACTTCTACCTGCTAAAGAGTAATCTCTTCACCCTGCTACCTTTCACCAGCAAAGCATAAAGTGAGCCGAAATCTCCGATTATTGAGCAGCAGCCATCCACCTATTTTACGGTCTTTATACGGTGCTGTACAGAAGTGAATGTTTTGACGTGCTGTTAACAGGCAGCAATGATAAGCGAATTATAATGATTCTAATTCTCATTCATCAATATTGCTTGGATGTCAATTCTCTCAGAAAATAACACTTATTTTAAGAATATTAGTAGTAGTAAAGCATGGAATATTGTTGAATTTAACTTTTTTTTACATTTATTATTCTTAATTTTCTCTTCTAACAATGTTGTAGATCCATCATGGGCATCAATAAATCGAGGTATATTATTGTGTGTGCAATGCTGCAGTGTGCACAGGAGCATGGGACGCCACATATCTCATGTGAAATCTCTACGTCAAGGGACCTGGCCGCCTACACTCTTAGTGGTAAGTGCCAATGCGAAGATGTTTCTCAGAACTTTATATAAAATGGTATTAATATCATATTTTTAATTAAAATATCTATATTAAAAAAACTTTAAAAATATATTACATTACATTAACCTTCATTTTAGATTTAGGATCTACTAGTATTAAATTAGTTTTAATTTTGTGCTAATATGAGAATATACATATGTTAGATACATACCATTACGCCGTCTCAGGCAGAAGAAAGTGCCAAACTTTCCTATTGCAACACGTCTTTTGCCTCTTCTTCATCCATACACCTTCTCATACAACACCTATTATTTCTCAAACTTTTTACTTTTCCTTTCAAAATATACACTTGATCCAACCATACTTTCCTAGTTTTCCTCTACCATGCCTTCCACTCACATTTTCACTGTATATTTGTTTTACTAATCTTTCTTCATTCATTCGTTCCACATGCTTAAACCATCTCACAGTGCTCTTCTTTATTTTACTCAACATCAGCCTTAAGTTCACAATCATCTCTTATCACTTCTTTCCGTATTCTATTATATTGTCACCCTATATATACTTCTAAGTACATGGATTTTTGCATTATCTATTAGGTTTTTTTGGGTCTTTCTACATCCACGTTTCACTCCCATACATCAAAGATGGTACTAAAATACTGTTTTGAACTATTATCTTAGCAGATTTTGAGATTGCCCGGTTTGAGTATATATGTTTTAGAACCCCATTGACTTTGTTTTCTATCACGATGCAGCCTTCAATAGCCCTCAACTCTTCCACTACCATGTCATTAACATACAGCAATCCGTACACATTTCCATTCGACATTTGAATGCCATCCATTGACCTCTGTAGTTCTTGACACACAAATCGATGTAAATATCAAACGACCAGAGTGACAAGACACATCCTTGCTTTACCCCTTTTAAAATATTTAACTACTCTGTCAAGGCACAGTTCACTCTAATACATACTCTACTTACAGCATATAATGACGCAATACTACGTACACTCAACACCATATTCATTCAATATTTTCCCTGCTTGCCTCATCACTTGATCATCAAACACACAGTAGTTTCTTATTTTTTGCTATACATTTGTCTACGACCATACGTAAAGAAAAAATCTGATCCACACATCTTCTTTAACTTAAGAAGGCACCCTGAGCATCCCACGCTATCTTTTCAGTCTTTTTCTCACCCTTAATGTAAAAAAAATCCATACAGTTTATTTACTACACTTAGTAAACTAATGAAATGCAAGCAGGATATTGCTTGTTTCAAAACATGCGTTCATATTTCGATAATCCCAAGCTGGTTTAACTCACGGTTTTGCGGGCTCCCAATGTCCGTGTGTGTGAAATAATTGATTTTGGTTTCATAATTTTGGATTTGAATAAAGAGGAGTGTGTATATTTCTTTCAATTGATGATTAATTTAAAAGTACACTGGGACTAGTACCTTTATTACGTTTTTATGGTTTCATTATCGCCACCTAATTTTATTTCACATTATGGTTACTTGAATTAAATTTTACTTACTGTTTATTTTTAAATATCTATTTTATCATTTCATATTAGATCATAAAAACTTGAGATTATGATGATTTAATTTTAGATGATCCACACACTCACATCCCAGAATGTGAATAGTATTTGGGAACACTCCCTTCTAGACCTTGCAGCACCCAAACACCTACGGAGGAAACCTCAACCAAAAGATTCTCTACAGTAAGTACTAATTATTATTACTTCTTATTTATTTCCTTACTTGATCATAATTCTATTTTTACCATACCTACAGTATTTGATATACAGTACAAAAAAGATTATTTAAAAATTTCATGGTTTGTTTATTTTTCATTATCGTTCACTCTACAAAGGGTTCTTACTGTCCTCAAGAGGCTTGCATCCACATCTGAATGGCCTTTGTGAACACTATAAACACTATTTAGCCAATTACTCTTCGGCAATTATGGTCTTCTTCACCGTCATGAAAAATTCACACATACTCGTAGCTAGCCTACTTGAATCTTCTAATGTTTGCATCTTGGAGTTGTTATATATAATCTAAAAAAGTAAAAAATTGCATCTTATATAAATTGGTTCTCAATAGCTTTGAGAGGTTCTCCCTAGAATGTATGATCCAATTTATGACAATGGAACATGGAGAGCTCTACTTGTATGGTGAAACTAACTTTGCAAAAGTAATAAAATTTCTAGACTGTGTTGGCTTGGACACTTATACCACATGAAGGACACTGACCCTGCAAGAAATACTTTGTTTTGTATCCGATGGAGCATAGAGAACGGAAAGACCAAAGTTGAGATGGCTGGATAGTATGACAAAGAACTGGGATACACTGGGTATAACCAATTAGAAAAGGAATAGTGCTGAGAGATATAGGGGGCAGAAAATCCTGTCGGCAGCCAAGACTCATCCTGGGTTATAGGGCTGATGATGATATGTATTAGGTGTTAACATAAGTTGTGTCCGTTTTTTTTTTTTCAATTTTAAAAATGAGCACCAAAAGTAAAACAAAATTGTAAAGGTTATACGTCATTCGAAAGAAAATTGTCTGCTCTACAAGATATTGTGTTTGCTTTTACGTTACATATATTATTTTATTTGAGTACAAGCCTTCAAAATGGAATGTCAAATAGACGAAAGTGAGCATTTTCGACACCTCCTTCTGTTCGCGGTCAATCGAGGGAATAAAGCTGCAAAAGCTCCTCGCGATATTTGCGAAGTGTACAGTGAAAATGCTATGAATGAAAGGACAGCTCATCAATGGTTTTTGCATTTCAAAGACAGTAATTTCGACCTGAAAGACATGGAGCATTCCGGACGACCAGTGGACTTCGATGAGGACAGCTTAAACCATATTATTCATGACGATCCCCTTCAAACCACCGTAGAATTGGCTGAGCAGATGAATTGTAGTCATATGATTGTATACCACCATCTTAAATCAATGGGAAAAGTCCAGAAGTTCGGCGCTTGTGTTCCATATGTTTTGAGTGAAAACAACAAAAATCAACGTTCGACAATTGACACAACTTATGTTAACACCCAATAAATTGGAATTTTCAGATAAAATGACGATGATCAACAAAATTTTGATGATCTTATAGTTTTCCTTTGCTTTCGAGATTGCCCAACATTCGAACCATATATCTATTATACCGTCTTATTCCAAGAATATTTTTCATTTTTAAAATAATAAAATAGATTCACATGGTTCCGTCTTACTTAACAAGCTTGGCAGAAAAAAAATTTTTTTTTTCATTGAAACATTTTTTATGTGTCAAAAAAATTACATCTTTTTTCTTGATCACATGCTCAATGCTGAGCGTCATGGTTATCTGCTATGTTTGGAGTTGTTGCACCACCTGTCTCCATCCTTTCCGTTCCTGGGTCATGTTTAATATAGCGTTTAAAGAGGATCCTGTTAATTCATATATTTGGTTCCTCCATCTTATAGGACACCTTCCTCTTGCTAGTTTTCCGTCAACTGTCCTTGCAATTACCAGCTTCTCCAAAATTTTCTTATTCTTTTGGCAACATGCCCAAAGTATGTTAGGATTATTTTCCTGACATTGGTGTGCCTTGTGGTCCATGTGATATGGAACATATGTTTCCAACACTACATCTCGAAGGCATCTATCATATTTTTTTTCTTGCCTCATCATTTATGTTTCCACTCCATAGAGTACTATGAAGAATACTAGAGATTATACTAGACTGATTTTGGTTCTTCTGAGTATTGACCAGTTAATCCATATCTTCGTCAGACTTATCATAGCTGCTTTTGCCATTCTAATTTTTCTTCACATCTCTGCTTCACTTCCTCCATTCTTCAAAATGTTAAAAACTTTGTTCGCTATTTTCAGTCCAACAAAATCCGAATTCATACAAGCAAAACACCGTAGACTGGCATACGTATTTAGACCTCGTCGTGATGATGCCCCTTGTAGTGCCACGGAGTTAAGCAGGCAACTACATTCCAGTGTGCGAAGTGGCAACTTGGATACTTCTCTTAGACTTTTGGTTCAAGGTGCAGACCCTAATTATTTTAATCAGGTAATATTTTTTTACATTCATTATTAAAATATTGTAGAGATTTGAGAATTTCACATTTGTAATTAGACATACAGCACACTCTTGATTTACTGGGATCAGACCAGGAGAAATATCCAAGTCATTTAAAAAAATGTAAACTTAGTCGATATTTAGTAATTGATAAAGTCAGAGTACACTCAAACCAAGGACACTGAAGATGTGCACACATTCACTATGAAGATGCGTGGACGCCTAGAGAGAACAATGGATTTAGTTTTAGTTTGTTTACACTATTATATATGTAGATCTCTTGGTATTATTTTTATGGCTTTCACTTTTCTGAATAATTTTATTGACTGACATTATCAGGGGTGTCAAAGTTATGGTTACTTTAATTTAAGTTGTTTTTTTTTTCAATTATAAATAAGTGTAAAAAATAGGGTTTTTTTCAATTATAGATAAGTGTAAATTCTTGATTGAACAAAAGCTTGAAATAAAAAAAATAAATTAAAACTGCATTGGTTAAAGCTTTGATGAATAAATATAATACTGGCAACTAAACTATTCACGACATAGTTAAGAAAAAAAGAAAATTGATGAATTTAACAGGTACATCTGATAGTGCCAAAGATGTGACAAAGTCACTCTTATTGTATGAGGATCTCGATAATGCTATGGTTATTTGGTTCAATTAACCTTCCTTCCCTGTGATGTAAAACTAGTACACATTGCTTCTAAAAACTTTAATATCTCTATAAATATAATAAATACTGGGTTCAGATTTTAGGTATTCCTCCGTAATACATTTACACATTGAATGAAAAAATAATATTGATAATAATTAGCACTTATCGGCCACATCAGAGATATTTTGTGAAAATCGGGAATAAATTCACCAATACAATCAAACGTGTACCAGTGTGTGACGTAGGTATATTCATTCTAAAAACCACTATGGGTGAAGAAGCGACGTTATTCACGTCTAACTCTCACTCTACTTCGGTATATGGGAACACAAGAAATAGAATCTCAGTTCGCAGTTGTTTCTTCCTTCGAGGTATAACATACACAGTGTTAGTGTTCCGAGTTCCATCTCAGTAGCTCGCGAGCATTCCTACTAGGTGGTCTCTGCGTCCATTTTGTGAACGTCGGCCGATGTTTTTTCATGTTTTCAGCAATTAAATTTCAATTATTATCACTTTTGACTTCAAATTTAATTAATTTAAGCGATTGGCTATGAATATTCTTATTTTTCCGATTTTAAATCGCTCATTTTTACATGTGTATTGAATACACAGCACCGGAAGGGAAAGGTTAACAAAAGGTAGGGAGGGCAAAGCAAAGTATTTTCTTGAAGAATTAAAGTTATAGGGTGATTTAAATGCATCTTCTGGATGGTTGACATGGTTTAAACAGAGGCAAAGTATTCGTTGATTGCCATTCAAAACTAAAAACTAAGCAGCAGTGAGTGAATTCACCACCAAAATTTCTGCAGTATGGAATATAATAAAAATGGATTTTTAACTTATCATTTCCACTTCTAGGAAAAGGGTACCACCTGTTTACATGTGGCGTGTAGAGCAGGCCATGCTGGGCAAGCAGAGCTTCTAGTGGCTTGGGGGGCTGATCCTAACTCAAGAGACGCTTCTGGAATCAATCCTTCTCAAGCTGCCAGGTACATTTTTAACTTTTTCTTATATTTTCAAAAATGATTTAACTATAGAAATTGAGCACACAGAAAACATTTCCCAAATATATTAACCCAAGATTAATATCTTGAGAACCATTAAATTCTTATTTAGTATAAATTAATAAATTAGTATTTTTTGTGCATATCTATATATGTACATATATTTTTGGAACAAATAGGGCAATATGTATATTCTGTATTTAGGGTATTATTGGGTGTCATAAAAATGTTGAACAGGAATATACGTGGATGATGAATATAGCTGTATGCTGACATAGTAATTAAGTGGAGAATGTAAACTAATTGCAGCATATGACAAGTAACTTGTTTGAGAAATGCAAAGAAAAATACATAAAATGAATGCTGAGAAATTTTAAGAGTTGCGATAAGAAACAAAGTCGATGGAACACTAAAATACACATACTTAAATCATAGCAATACCAAAATCTCACATGAAAGATGAAAAGTGTGCGTGGAAAATGAATTAAAGGAGTTGGATATGCATTGGAAATGTGCCCAGTGAAATGAATATATTGTGTGTCGATGTATGACAGAATAAGAAATGTAATTATTAAAAATAAATCTCAGTTAAAGGGTGACATTTTAACTAGGATCTAAAAGAGTTATAACCTCGAGATGGTTTGGACATTAACCTTTCCCTTCCTGTGTTAAAAAAATCCGCCCGTTCCGGTGCTGTGTATTCAATACAAATGTAAAAATGAGCGATTTAAAATAAGAATATTCATAGCCAATCACTTAAATTAATTAAATTTGAAGTCAAAAGTGATAATAATTGAAATTTAATTGCTGAAAACATGAAAAAAACATCGGCCGTCGTTCACAAAACGGCCGAAACAACCACCTCGAACGAAAGCCCCAAAGCTACTGACGGGACGGAAACACTATACTGTGTATGTAATACCTCGAAGGAAGAAACAACTCCGAACTGAGATTCTATTTCTTGTGTTCCCATATACCGAAGTAGAGTGAGAGTGAGACGTGAATAGCGACGCTTCCTCACCCATAGCGGTTTTTTAGAATGAATATACCTACGTCACACACTGGCACACGTTTGATTGTATTGGTGAATTTATTCCCGATTTTCACAAAATATCTGATGTGGCCAATAAGTGCTAATTATTATTTATATTATTTTTTCATTCAATGCGTAAATGTATTATGGAGGAATATCTAAAATCTGAACCCAGTATTTATTATATTTATAGAGATATTAAAGTTTTTAAAAGCAATGTGTACTAGTTACACATCACAGGGAAGGAAGGGTTAAGAACGTATAGGTGTCGAAATACGAAATAAATCTACAGTGCAAATATAAGTAGGAATCGTGATAGAGGAAGACGGAAAAAAGTATGGTTTGACCAAGTTAATTAAATTTTGAAGGAAGGAAAAGTAAGGAGTATGGGAAACAGAAGAAACTGTATGAAAAGATTTATGGATCTGAAGGAAGCGATGGAAATATGTAACGATAGGAAAGTTTGGTGGTGCTGTTTTCTTTCTGCCTACTCCAAATATCATGGTAGTATGTATGTATTATTCAGAGACAATCTATATAACCACATCTAGTGATTTAGCTCATCTTGATAGCACTTTATTTGAGCACCCTAAGGCACTTGATTCGGAAGTGAGACCAAATTGCAGTTTAATGAAAAAACTTAGAAATCAAGTTTTTACATTAAAAAATAGATTGGAAAAAATAAAAGTCAATGAAATAATTTACAATTAAATTTAATATTGTGAGTGTAAAGAAAGGGACTAAATAATTAAATAGTTTCAATTCACATAAGTTTTACTGTAATTTGCCATTTATTTTTGCAGGCAAGGTGGTCACAATGAGCTGGCTGATAGAATGGTAGAATTAGTGTATGAAGTGACGGATCGCTTAGCATATTATCTATGCAACAAGAAGCCTGACCACACATCCGGGCAGCATTATATAAATTTGGACAATATTCATTCAAATGAAATGACAGATGTCGCCAAAGCTGCTCGGGGAAAATTACAACTGGTTTGTAATCTTTTGATTTATTTAAAATATTTTGTTATCAGAATAGACTAGTCACTAGGCGATAGTTGTTTAACCGTCACCACCCAATATTGGGTTGGTTGGCATTTTGAATGGGTTGTGACATATTTTCAACAATAATAATATTGTAATATGTTTTATCAAGCACTGTTTATTCCACTTCATGTAACAGTATAACTCTACAGGTTTCAAGGCTTTCACTTCATCATCAAGGGAGCACAAACAACTTGTCTGTGCTAATTTAGTTAAGTTTTTAATGTTTAAACTTCCACAGTGTTAATGGCTTAATTATAAATAAAATATAACAATATTTTTACATAATAATATATGACATGTTACAAATGTACAAAAGTCATTTTAAAAAACCTTCCAAACCACTGCATGTCGAAAAGAACAGCTTCTTAGTATTCAAAATTTGTAGAAATTTATTTGAATGTTATCTTGATGAATTATTTTATTAATATTTACTTGGGTCGTGAAACCAAAACTAATACCCTAATCTAGGTCATAGCTTAAAAAACACTAGACTAGGTCATTATTGGAATATCAAACATGGTTTTGTGTTTAATGTTTGATCCATAAATCAATTGATGGAACATTATGCGTGCGTAATAACAATATATTTTCATCATATGGCGAATGATGTGATTAATTTAAGAATTTTAATTCAATCAAAAAGAAAATGAAGCATGGAAAATATTAAATTCAAATCACAACACAGCTTAAGGTTAATTCATTTTATTGACCTATCTCAAGTTTGATTTTGCATACTGCATTTCGATATCTTTTTTTATATGATTTATGTAAATGTTTATAATTTTTGTGACTAATTGTATTTATATTCATGCGCACTCAAAATTCTATCTTTGAGTATTTCTTTTGTAACCTTTTTTAATGGTCGATAAAAGACTGTACATTTTATTGATTTGTATTACACTTTCATTGTATACACTACAACCTGGCGGGCTTATTGCTATGTGACAATATCTTCCAACCAACCAGAAATATCAGATTGTATTTGCAATAAAAGTGTTAAATAAATCAATATTTTAGAGATGTTTAATGAAAATCAGACTAGATCCTTTTTGAAAAATCTAGGTTCCATCGCAACCTCCAAGTTGGGAGACAAGTGTTTTACCAACTAGGCCACAGGGCATTATTGTAATAAAATAAAATAAAGCATTAGAAAAATCTTTATATGGAATATATAATATATGATAGTTTAGGAGAGCTATCATTAATAAAACAAATATCTCCATTATTCAACATTTATCTAAAAATATCTTTTACAGAATGAAATAAAATATAACATCTGTCAAAATTGTAATATGTATATAAAACAGAATGTCACTCTTCTTGAAATTAGAATCCATAGACTCTAACATGGAATGCGCCCGGCCAGGCCGGTGGGTGGACCTATCTACTGCTACAGTGCTCCCCCTCTAGTGTAGCGTACGGTGCGTACCTACGCGAACGTTAGATTCCGAAGCATCTAGCGCCTAGACTGGTTTTCCGTTTCCCTTTGTCGAATTTAAAGGTACATGGATAACAGCAGCGAGCGGCGTTTTTTCCCGAATCTGCATTGTGATACAGATGGGTGATGCGGAAGAGGGGGGGTGGACTTGGTCGTGTCGCGCACTTCTGTTTGTCTGTAGTACGTTGGTCGTCGATGCTCGATTATGTAGGTCAAGTTGCAGATGGCGTCCGGCGTGGAGGGTTGGTCTGCGGGTGCTTGAGGATGGTGGAGTCTGCGATGCTCGTGGTTGTAGCGATGCTC
This sequence comes from Odontocerum albicorne, assembly GCA_949825065.1. NCBI lineage: Eukaryota > Metazoa > Arthropoda > Insecta > Trichoptera > Odontoceridae > Odontocerum > Odontocerum albicorne. The sequence goes on from OX463840.1 coordinate 20,636,168, forward strand.
GTGGTTGCAGCGATGCTCGTGGCTGCAGCAATGCTCGTGGTTGCAGCGATGCTCGTGGTTGCAGCGATGCTCGTAGTTGCAGCGATGTTCGTGGTTGTAGCGATGTTCGTGTGTTCCAGCATCTTGTCGGTCAGTAGTGCGAGTTCGTCGAGGGAGGCAGTCTTGGAGATCGTATGTCTGATCGCCAGGACCGACCTCACATGGGCTGGCATCAAGTTCGTTCACATCAGATGTGGTGTTGTATCTGGGTGACGGCTTCAAATGTAATAAACCACAGGCGTGGTTTGTCGCGCCAGAATGCCGTGATCCGCATCGCCAGCGCGATATCGGCGAGGCTCTGTGCAGATGATGCGTTTCCAGATGCGGGTTCTTGGTTTTGGTTTGTCATTGTGCGGTCGTTATCGAGATGATAATATTTGTTATAGTCGAAATCTGTGTTCAAATCACGTCGGGGTCACCACTTAAGGAGAGCTATCATTAATAAAACAAATATCTCCATTATTCAACATTTATCTAAAAATATCTTTTACAGAATGAAATAAAATATAACATCTGTCAAAATTGTAATATGTATATAAAACAAAATGTCACTCTTCTTGAAATTAGAATCCATAGACTCTAACATGGAATGCGCCCGGCCAGGCCGGTGGGTGGACCTATCTACTGCTACAATAGTATCCCATTTATTATTATATTTGCCATTAGGTACAAAAATAATACATTGCGAAACACTTGCATCGGATAAATAATTTCTCAGTGTAATTTACAATAATATTTGAAATTTTAATAACTTTGTAAGAAAAAAAGTTCATAAACAAATTCTAATAAAGAACTTTTTACATATCTCTGGGTACAAGACGACTGTACCCACGGTGAAAAGGTCTAAGCTCATCGGGGCACAAAAAAAAAGCAAAAAATATATATTGGAGATTTTTTTAAAAGTAGTGACAATGAAAGTAGTGGAAATGTCAGCTAAAGCCACCTTTAAAAAGTAGCATGTTACATTAGAAAAAAGTAACATGTTAAAGTAATGTATGACTTAAAACTGCTGAAAACTTATAATTTCACATCTAAACTTAATATTACTTGATTGAGTTGTATTATGTGAGGATTATATTTATTAAAAAATTATAATTTTCATTTATCTCTTATAGCTTCCAAATCACCTCTTTGAAGAATTGGTTATGGACATTTATGATGAAATTGACCGTAGAGAATGTGAAGCAGGTAAGCATTAATTAAATTTACACCTCTGGCAAACTGTGACTTTTTAACCCTGAGAGCGCTACGAGAAAAAAATATAATTGTCTATCTAGTGCTGAGATATATTTACGATTCGGACGTTCGTGATAAATATTTATTTTAAACAACATAAAAACAAAAAATATATATTTTTACAACATAAATATATTTTAGAATATGTACCCTTGTATTCTAAATGAATGATATTCATTTAGAATACAAGGGTAGAACAAATTTCTTCCACTGCTATAGCAGTGCGCCGATCTCTCAGGGTTAATTGAGGCTAGCAACTCTCACCCTTTTTTTCAATTTTTACCAAATAAGTAGCTATATAATAAGATTCATCATAACTATTTTCTCTCCTTTTTGGCAAAAAGTATAGTTGTATCAAGTAAATAATATTTTAAAAGAACGAAATGTAAAAAGTTTGAGAAATTGTAGGAGTTGAATGGATGTAGAGGAGGCCAAATATGTGTATCGTAATAAGAAATTTTGGTGATCTGTTCTCTCCGCCTAGTCTAACAGGGAAGTGGGGTGGTGGTATGTATGTATAATAGTTTTAAATTATGAGATTTAAGTAATACATTATGACATACAATATCTTTTTTTAAATAAATCAATCACAAATACAAATTTTATGGTCTCAGCTTGTGATCTTCTCCAAGATGTAAGAGAAAAATATTGTATGTGTTTAGTTATCCCCTATTGAATCCTTAAAATTAGGATCTATTTCATTTTGCAGATAGTTCAGATGTTTGTATGCATGCAAATAGACAATTTATTACTGTTCAGGTTTAAAACAATGTTTTTGCTACCTAGTCTGTTGGGTTACATATTTAGAGCTGAATAAACAAGGGCACCGATAATCATCGATGCGTTGTTGTTTCTGTTCCATTGTGAGCAAAACGTGGCACCAATTTCGAAAAAAGCTTTTTCATGACCAAATTTTCATGCAAAATAGTGTAAACACTACCAAATGTTATCTTCAGGATGTCAGCTATCTCACGCAACTTTACTTTGCAATTTTCCATGACGATTTTGAGGGTTTTTTTATGTTTTCTGGTGTAACAGCCTCATTTGGACGACCAGAGCGTCAGCATCATTTGTGTCTGTAAGACCGCGTTTGAAATCAGCATACCACCGACAAATGGTTGTTTTCTACGGAGCAGAGCCCGGATAACACTTTTCAAGCCATCGCTGAGTTTGAGCAGTATTTTTTCCCATTAAAAAGCAATGTTTTATCAACACACAAAATTAGGTTTTTTCCATTGTTCTGAAAATAGCAAAAGTAGTGTCACTAAAACCACTGTAACTCAATGACACAATATCGGAATGTTATGAAAGTTTGAGACGTAGCTTCTTAAGGTTGGTACTAACTGAGAATGGTATGGATTTGTTATTAGAGGCGCCATCTGTTGGTTAGTCCCGGGACTTATTGATCGATGTGTTATCTACACTGGTGTTGCCATATCTCTAAACTTAAGTAGCAACCCTCGTATATAAAATATGAAATTACTTTCTGGACAACCTCTTAGCATAAAAGTTATGGATTAACGCAATAGTATATGAAATTATGGATTACGGATTTTTACATCTAACTTATAACTTGACTATTTAGAATATGTAGAATAGTATGATGAGTGCCGGACTGTGTACCAACTTAGATAGAGGCAATTTAAGGCATTTGTGTTCCTGTTCGAATGTGTAGGGTGATGATGATGACTTCAAATGTTATTTTTATTATATAGTTTGGAATACAAGTGCTGTTGGTCTGGAGAGATTTGGAGTTGCTTTTTTGCCGGTTAATCCTGCATTAAGTACCACAAGAAATCAAGGCAGACAGAAATTGGCAAGGTTATCTCCACCTGAAATGGCAGCTTTGTTAAGGGATGTTCTTATGGATGCTACTAGGAGACAACACATCGCTACCCTTAAACCCCATGGTTTGTATTCTTTCATGTATGATTATTTTATATCGAGTGTTTTTAATCTCATCTTTTGGTTTTTTGTATGTCTTTGATGATTTGCTTGTTTTCTTTATTTTTTTTTTGTCTAAATTATTTACTAATCTTAGGATTCAAATTATCAACAGTTATAACATATCCTGTTTTTTGTTTGTCTGGTAAAAATGTAAAAGCACAAAAATAAATTTTGTCAAAAGGCGATCGTCATCTTAAATATAGAAAATGAAGTTAACACATCGATCAATAAATCCCGGGACTAACTACTAAAACAACATTTGTTTGCCAAAATTCTTTATTCATCAACATAGTTTTCTTCAAGGGCGATACATTCATTCCAACGCTTTCCTAACTTTTCTATGCCACCCGTGTAGAACGATTTATCTTTGGTTTCAAAATAAGCGTTAGTTTCGGCAATCACTTCTTCATTGGAGCCAAATCTCTTTCCTTGGAGCATCTTTTAGAGGTCTGCGAACAGCCAATAGTCACTGGGTGCCAAATCTGGAGAATACGGTGGGTGCGGAAGCAATTCGAAGTTCAAGTCATGCAATTTGGCCATCGTTACCATCGACTTGTGACACGGTGCATTGTCCTGATGAAAGAGAACTTTTTTTTCTTCATATGGGGTTGTTTTTTTGCAATTTCTGCCTTCAAACGTTCCAATACCACTATATAATATTTGCTATTGAAGGTTTTTCCCTTTTCAAGGTGATTAATGAATATTATACCATGCGCATCTCAAAATACGGAGGCCATAACCTTCCCGGCCGACTGTCGAGTTTTTGGTAGCTTCGGACGACTTTCACCGGCTGCTCTCCACTCAGCTGACTGCCGATTTGATTCCGGTGTATAGTAGTGGATCCAAGTTTCACCCATTGTCACATACCGACGCAAAAACTCCTTTTTATTTCGCGTAAACAAACAGCGCTCTGAATCATCGATGCGTTGTTGTTTCTGTTCCACTGTGAGCAAACACGGCACTCATTTCGAAAAAAGCTTTTTCATGACCAAATGTTCATGCAAAATAGTGTAAACACTACTAAATGATATCTTCAGGATGTCAGCTATCTCACGCAACTTTACTTATTTATGTTTTCTGGTGTAACAGCCTCATTTGGACGACCAGAGCGTTCAGCATCATTTGTGTCTGTACGACCGCGTTTGAAATCAGCATACCACCGACAAATGGTTATTTTCGACGGAGCAGAGCCCGGATAACACTCTTCAAGCCATCGCTGAGTTTGAACGGTATTTTTTCCCATTAAAAAGCAATGTTTTATCAACACACGAAATTCGGTTTTTTCCATTGTTTTGAAAATAGCAAAAGTAGTGTCACTAAAACCACTGTAACTCAATGACACAATGTCGGAATGTCATGAAAGTTTGACACGTAACTTCTTAAGGATGATACTAACTGAGAATGGTATTGATTTGTTATTAGAGGCGCCATCTGTTGGTTAGTCCCGGGACTTATTGATCGATGTGTTAGTTTGGTAAATTTTTCTAAATTAATTTTAGATTTAGTTTTCATTTTATGAATGTAAAAAATAATAATATCAAATTCAAAGAATTTGCTGAAAAAAGCAACTATGTTGTTGTTTAGATTGATAAAACAACAATTTTAGAGTTTAGATCCATTTAAGACCAGTCTGGGAATTGAATCCGAGACACTTAGATGTTAAGCTAGCATGCTGACAACTGGACCATAAGGGAATATATTCCAAAGAATTTAGTTATTTTAATTCTGAGTACTTAGGTAATATCAGGATCTATAAATATAATTCAAAGGGGATTTTCAGATATAGAAAGAAAGTTCCAGCCTTTATTGTTTCAATAAATTATGGAGATAACTAGTATTAGTTAACTAGCCATACCACACTTGCCCTTTTAATTCAACCAATAGCACCAAATTGTATTTATTATAGAAGAAACATATTGACCAATGGCTGTAATCTGAGCCTAGTCATGAACACACCAATTTTGAGATGTAGATATTTAAAATTTAGACAATTTACAACTTGTATGGGTAATTGCACAATTTAATTTCTCAACATCATTTTACAGTCTTGGGAGACATACAATTTCTGCTTATTAATTCATGTACTTTTACACGAATTTTACTATTAACAATACTTGTTTTCCACAGCCTCAATATCAGATAATGATTTAGACAAACTGAATAAATTGAAGCCTTTTTCACATATATCAGATGATGAACCTTTATATGATTCAGTTGCTTCTGATGATGATTATGCAGCGTTAGTTCCTCTTGCACCAAAAGTAAGTTTGATGATTTTATGTATCATATACAGGTACAGGAAAAATAATAGCGTACTTTTTATATTTTTTTTTGACACATTGACTATAAAGAAAATTTAACAAACACAAACATGTTATCAACAAAACATTTCTAGTATGTCGTGCGCACTGAGCATATATTTGTACGGGAGGCATGTCGTGTATTTTTCGATTTTGTTATATTAATGGCTGAGTAAGTGCATCTTACTATCAAAAGTCTTGAACCTATTTTTGCTAAATTTTATTATACGAGGCATATCCAGAAACTAAGTGTACTGAATTTTTGTAGGTTACAATTTTTTTTATTTAAACAAAAAAATTACGTGGTTACCGTAGTACATATGTAAACTATTTTTCGACATAGTCGCCATTCCTCTCAATGCAGGTGGTGAAGCGGGGTATCAACTTTTTGATGCCTTCCTCGAAGTAGTTTCCCGCCAACCCCTCCGTCCACTTCTCCACCTCCTTTATCTCCTCATCGGTTGAAAACCTTTTTCCACCCATGTGCAGCTTCAGGGAGGTAAAGAGATAGTAATCTGAAGGTGCTAGGTCAGGGGAATGCGCGGGATGGTTCAGGACATCCCATTTAAACGAGGCGAGCAGTTCCTTCGTGGCGTTGGCCGTGTGTGGTCTTGCATTGTCGTGCAGCAGGCAGACTCCCTTTGTCAGCATGCCTCTCCTCTTGTTCTGAATCATTCTCCGCAATTTTTTTAGGGTCTCACAGTATCTTGCAGAGTTGATGGTCTCCCCTTGAGGCATATATTCAATTAAAATTATGCCTTGACAGTCCCAAAACACGGATGCCATGATTTTCTTGGCTGAAATTGTGGTTTTGAACTTTTTGGCGGAGGGTGAAGAGGTGTGACGCCACTGTTGAGACTGCCTTTTGGTTTCAGGCGTGTTGTGTACAACCCAAGTTTCATCTCCAGTAACGATGGAGCGGAGAAATTCATCTCCATGGAGTTTGCAGCGCCTCAAAAACTCTTGCCTTTTTACAAAATTTCGCACTTGGCGGGAGATTGGTTTGATATTTTTCACGAAACGTGTTGTCGCGTCGACACTTCTCAACGTACTGACCTCGAACCGGTCTCGTTGCGGAGGGGAAGGGTCAGGCTACACGGAAGTGTAGCCAACATGTCGAAAATAAAATCCGTCCGGTCGTGAGAGCCTCAGTACACTTACTTTCTGGATACGCCTCGTACATATAATATATGAGAATGTGTAGCGATAGGAAACAAAGTCAATTGTTCACTAAAACATATACTCGAACCAGACCGTATCAAAATCTGCAAGGATGATAGTCTACAACAGTATACTAATGCCAATTTTGATCTAAGGAGGTGTTACATGGAGTGGAAAAAAGCTGAAAAGAACTTAATAAGTGCTGTAGAAATACATGCTCTGAAAAAAATATATGTGGTGACAATGTATGACAATACGGATTGAAGTGATAAGGGATGAATATGAACTTCAGGCTGATGTATTAAGCGAGATCAAGAAGAGCGCTCTGAGATAATTTGGGCATGTAGAACGAATGAAAGAAGGAACAAAAAAACAAATATGTGATCCAAATGTGCGTGGAAGGGATCCAAATGGAAGAGGAAGACCAAAGAAAGTATAGTTGGATCAAGTGAATGATATTTTGATAGAAGGAAATGTAGTCAGAGAAATTATAAGACTTGTATGAGTGAGTAGCTATATGGATGTAAAGGAGGCAAAAGATGTGTGTCGTGATAGGAAAATCTTGCGCTCTCTCCTCTTTGCCTATCCTGACAGAGAAATTGCGTAATTATATGTATGTAGAGCATCCACATATTGATAACTAAGTTTCTTATCAGTATTACAAATATAATTTCTTTGATATATAGTATATTTTAGAAGATGAGAAAGAAAAAAAAAAATTTTTTTTAATTCTTCTATATTTAATTATACATTTGACACCACATATAAAATGATATACTCATAGATGTGTTTTAATATAGAAAAGAGTTCTCCCCTGTATTTTAAGAGAAGATAAGAGATATGAGCAGTTCACTCTGGAATATTATTCATTAACTTGAATAATTTTCAATTGTTACAAAAACTGTGAAGTGTCAGAATGTTTATTTAATGTTAGTAACATAGTTAATTAGTTAAGGATTGGTACATTTAGACATTTCATATATTAATTTTACATTTCAAGGAAAAGGAAAAGAAAGAGCATCACAACTCTCCGAAAAAAGGTGAAACGGTGTCTAAATCTTACGAAGCATCCATGCCACTGGAACAAACAACTGCTACTGTACAGAAACAATTAACTCAAAAGCCTGTCACAAATACTGGATCTATTCGTGAAAATATTTCTGATATACAAAAAACTAAGGAAATAGAACAATTACAAGATCAATTGAATTGCAAAGATAATATTATATCAGAATTGAAGTCTAAACTCAAGCAATGGGAGAAAACAGTAGAAGATTTAACTAATGAGAATGTTATCCTCAGAAATATTCTTCAAAAGAATAACGCTATTATATCGGGAAATTCTCCACCAACCCGGGATGTCAGCGTATTGCTTAATAGTCCTACTAATTTTAAAACGGTTATTGAAAGGACCAACAGTAAGGAAAATGATGGCTCTGACATGTTCGATGTTAGGACACTAGGTAGAGCTAATCAACGACCAACCAGCATGTATGAAACTAGAGAAGGACCCAAACTGAATTGGCAGATCACAAAACACCAGGTGATTTTTTCAATTCGTTATTATTGAAGCTTTCTAGTTACCACTTATTTTCAATAATTTCTTTTTCAAACTTATTGTGTAGGATACTTGTATTATGTGAAAAAATAACAACATATTATTTAACAACATATCGTCGCCGATATTGCAGGAACACGTATCTAGCATTGCCCAAATTTTACAGGGGAGACAAAAAACGATTTTTCTGCAAAAATATAATGAAATAAAAACGTCACTTGGTATTGCAGTTATGAATAAATGCGTTCCGCGTTGAAAATAAATATACATGTTAATTAATGCAAAAATGTGTCAATGATACAAGAGATGACAAAAAATAAAGAAAGTTACTTATACCAAAAAATCGAGTTATGTGTTCCTGCAATATCGGCGACAATATATAAATATTTATAAAATAACAACATATATAAATGTTTGCGTTAATATTTACAATTTTACAAAACAGTCATTTGGAACAAAACCAGTTATAGAATCCATAAATATTCTGTTGTTAAGTTTTAAATATTGGAGGAGCTTTGTTTAAAAGCAAAAAATTTTACATAAATTAAATATTTTCCGTGGATATAATTTCCATAAAACAATCATCATATTTATGCTATAACATTGGATACCAAAAATTCCACTATTGACCAGACTGTTTTCCTTACAAGAATCTTTATATAGATCGAACTCCACAGCGCGGTTATGATTGGGGCTAGATTCTTTCCTCTCACTCACTTTTTTAAGACAGATAGAGAGCGAATTTTGAGTACACTAATAACCTGCCTGTGGGGACCCAGCCCAAGGATGACACAAATTTTAATATGCCATAAAAGTTGGAGAAAAAAAAATTTCTATCACCAAAACTCTGTTTAGTTTCTCTATTGTCATCCATAACAAATGCACATCCATTCCGTCCTATTCATGTGGCTCATGACTGAGCATCGGGACTCCCATGATAACCTCTGACGACTCCTCTCCATCTATCCCTGCACTCCGCGGCTCGAAGGACAGTTGTTAAGAGTAGTCCAGTTGCATCTTTCACTTGGTCAGTCCAATACATTAGGATTCTTCTTGTGTGTCGTTCTTCCACCCCTCCAGTAACCACAAACCTTTACAGACTGTCTCCTTGGCTACGAGCAATGTGCCCAAAGAATGGGAGGACTCGTTAAAGGTATATTATCAACAATCTGTCAGTGATTCTCAGTTCTTCAAGAATGGAGGCGTTAATTCGTCTTGCTGTCCATGGATTAATGCACATAAGACAAGTTAATTCAAATACACCCATACCTTGCTTAACGGCCTAGATATGTTCCGGAAAAGTTGGCCATAAAGCGAAAAGCCGTATAACGAATCAATTATTTTGATACAAACCCATACAAATTCAATTGGATCTGTTCTAATTTTATATAAAATAATATAGTTTTTAGTTCATAAAGCATTTTATTCTTTTTATTTCCTATAAAAATGCTTATATAAAAATAAAAGTACAAAACAATGTAATAATAAACAGAAATTTAAAAAATAAACATATAAATTAAAAAACAAAAGAAATTGTATGCACATGTGTATACATATAATAAAAAACATAAAATAAAATGTTTAAAAACTGTTTTAATCTGATGACGAACATTAACATGAAGAATCAGTACGCTATAATATGCTGCCATCATCACTTTCCGCTGTTGTGGATTGCTGGACCCAGTTTAAAATATTGGTTCAACATTGCTTTCTGCTTCGCCTTGCAGTGTTTTGTAACTAATTACCCGTGGTAATGGCTGAGTTTACTCCTCGAGAAACTTTAGCGCTGCGTTCTTCGTCAGGATCATTTTGAAGAAGGATGTTCATTCGCTGCTCGAAATAAGAAAGCGCATTCGACAAGTTTTTTGCTGTTAGCTGTTGGCATATAGTAAGCTCTGGCTCTGGCTCCTCATCAAGTGCTCGTTCTGTTTCTAACTGGATCAGTTCCTCGTTTGAAAGAGGTTGTCTGTTAGCATCTAGAAAATCAATGAAATCACCTTCTTCCAAATCCTCAAAACCAAGATTGTTTACTAAGTTGAATATGTTTTGTCGAATTTCAGAAAGAGAATTAACTTTAGGCTCATTAGTTTTTATGCATTCTGGCCATATTTTTTTCCAAACATGGTTCATTGTGGTTGATTTTAATTCCTTCCACGATTCGCTAATGTTGTCTACGGCATCTCTGATGCTGTAGTTTTTCCAAAACTGTTTTATCGAAGATTCACTATCGGTTTCGTGAATAAGGTTACGAAAAGTTCTGCGTAAATAATAAACCTTAAAAGTGGCTAATGCACCCTGATCTATTGGCTGGATCAGAGCTGTTGTATTTTTTGGAAGATACTCAATCTCCACATCTTCAGATAATTCGGATAAATTAACCGGGTGCCCTGGAGCATTATCCAAAATGAGCAATGCCTTGTTGCTCAAGTTATTGTCCTTCAAATATTTTTTTACTTCTGGGCAAAAGTAATTTTTAAACCAGTCTTCAAAGAGAATCTTAGTCATCCAACCTTGTTGGATCTCCAAATGACGAGCAATTGTTTCTTGTTCAGCCCTTTAAAACACCTTGGATTTTCGGAAAGATATACTAAAAGTGGTTTTAGCTTAAAATCCCCCGCAGCATTAGCACGAAGGAGCAAAGTTAATCGTTCTTTTGACACCTTATATCCAGATGCAGACTTTTCATATTTTGAAATGTAAGTTCTTTCAGGCATTCGCTTCTAATAGAGTCCTGTCTCGTCTACATTGAAAACTTGTTCAGGTCAATATCCACCTCATTCAATAATTATTTTCAAAATGTTGGGATATTCTTTAGCTGCGTCATCATCGGCACTAGCTCTTTCACCTTTCATTTTTAAGTTGTGCAAATTGTGTCGATTTTTTAATTTAAAGCATGTTTTTGGCCGTATAACGAAACATTGTGGGCCATAAATCGAAAAGGTGCCATAATTAAAAAAGGCCGTTATAGCGAAATGCTGTATAAAGAGTGGCCGTATAGCGAGGTATAGGTGTACTTCAAAATGTTGATAAAATTAAAAACGTTTATCTTAATTAACATGAAGATACAATAAAACAGTAGTACAATTACAAAGTAATTGTATAAATTAATTTTATATTTATAAATTGAATATATGTATTATATTATGAAATATTACCAAATTTAGCCAAGTAGACTTACCTAACAGTGGCACACGTATTTTATGTATTAGTACTACTATCACTTTTTCCTTTTTAGTAAACTTATCAAGAGATAGTTGAAAACTATCCTTATTTATTTTTCTTTTTTTAAAAGATAGTTCTATAGCATCCTTTGTCTTTAACAATGTGTTTTTCATTGTCAGCTTCTTATGTTTCAGTTTGTATTCTATTTACCTCTTGTAGGTTAATTAGGTCATTGTTTGGCAAAAGTTCTGAGTGAAATTCTGTTAACTCATTAACTGAAAGAAATGTCTAATCAAAAACTGAATTTATCATTAGTAAAAGTACAAGTAAGAAATAGCAAATTGCATGTAAATTGAATATAGAAATGTCGAGGACTGTCTGTACATATTAATTGAAATACTGTGGAATGGAATGATAACTTTTGAATATTATTTCAACAGCTTACAACAGTTGGTGGTTTGGATAGAAATGTTGCTCAAAGTCTCTGCAATACGACATTAGTACAAGAAGAAAATATACAATCCTCATTGCCCTGTGCCTTAGATGTTCATAAATATTCAGAAGGTGTGACGAAAGGAATTCAAGAATTGTGGGGAGCCATGCAAGATTCAATGACATTTGGGCACACATTTGTTCTAAAGGCTGATAAAATTAAACAAGCTGTAAATCAATTATTAAGGATATTTCCTGAGGTATTTTTACTAATATTTAATAATAATATTTTTTTAACATTCTTTATTCAAAATAAGTAACAAGTGGTTATGTTTTCTTTCATAAATTGTTCTAATTTATCTTTTTTTTTCTTAATATTCTTAATTCAACATAGCTAGTGGTTAAATTTTCTTTCATAAATTATTTGAAAACTCACATGTACCTTTAAATTATTTAAAGCTTAGAATAATAGTAAAATAGTTTAATTGGCAATTCAATTTGAATTTCATACAATAATCAACTGTCAACCTCTGTGGCGTTATTAAGATTTGAGACTTGTTTAAAAAGGGGTTCCATTTAAAGTCTCTTGATGTCAGTGTCTACATAATGATAGTATACAAGTCGACCTACACAGCTTTGTTGGTATAACACCTGCCTTTTTGCTCAGGGGTTGCGAGTTTAATTCGCATTTGATTTATTTAAAAAAAGTTTTCACCTAAGTTTTATTTTAATAAAGGTTTTAGTCTGGTTTTCTTACTCTGGTTGACTGGAAAAAATAAGCACATAGCAACATACCTGCTAAGTTGTACTGTACAATAAAAGTGTAACACAATACAACTAAAATTGGAGTTTTAATCAGACAATCCACCGACAAGTAATATCCCAATTAACTTTTTTACATGATCTATCAAAATTAATAGTTACATTATTTTAAAACTGGAGGACTATCTTCCTTCAGTCTGTCAAGGTCATCACTTATGACTCCTCTGTCAATGACGATTAGATGAACCTAGAATCTTCAGTAAGACATACAAGTGGTTTGATGACCTCCACTGACAGATCTCTTAAAAAATCCAGAAGTTCTGCCACCTCAAGATGTTGTACCTCTGAGAATGTATAAAGATTAAACTTGAATAAGCAGCTCCTCTTTCGCATCAGGATCGGCTCCTCATTGATACCCATCTCCTAAAAGTGTGTTTGGCCCCTTAAGAAATGATGGATTCTACCATGTTTACCATATCACTGCTATACATTGAATCGGCGTCTAAATCAGAATCCGCCGTCAATTAATTGTACATTTCAGTTTTGTTCATGAGATAGTTGAGAGATAAGAAAAGTTAAAGATTTTCTATAAAATTTTCTGCTTGAATCTGAAACATTGTGTATTTATTTTTTCACAATAATAAAAATATATATTTAACTAATCAGCTAAATTCTCACAAGATTTGTTAAAATGTAAAAGCTATCGGTCACAGTACAAAATTAAAATGATAGATGGACAGCTGCAACGAGCTGAGAAATATTTGATATAATTGATACTTGACTAAACCAACACTTATATTGTTTAATTATAGATTTGAATAAGTTTAAGTATCTGCATTTTCGGAACTGCAAAACAACATGATAAATTTTAAATAGATGGCGAATTAAATACGAGTTAATGTAGAATGAACAATTTCAGTTCTCAGGCAGTGTGTTGAGATAAATAGCATAATTATGAAGAATTTCCGCAATATATTTTGTATTTTCGTCGTTGAATTTTGAAAATTCAAAAATGTATAATTTAATTTTCTTTTTTTCAGAAATGTGAAGATGAAAATGCATGTTCAGTTCTCAGTCAACTTTCCATTTCATGTGAAAATCTTACGAAAGTTTGTAGTCAATGGGGAGCTTCAAACAGTGAGAAATCTGATGGTGACACAATGCATTACATAAGAACTGCTGCTTACGACTTAGCAAAGGCGACAAAACTTTTAGTCACCAATTTTCCTGTTGATAACATGTCATAGTTATTGCCCCGTTTGTGCTCATTGTTAATTTTCTGTTGCTTTAATAAATCACAATTATAAAAGATTTTATATATTTATATACTTGTTTCTTAGTTAACTAAAAGTATTTTTTAAATTTTACAGCTGGTTAATATAGAATAGTTAGGATTCTAATAGACTGACTTTAATGTATAAAGGCTTATCATCCACACAACAGTATATCTAAAGGAGCTTGATGTAGTTATAACTAATAATATGACTTTATATAAGATGATTATTGCATTTGTATTGCATAAATAATAAAATTCTAACAATTTTCAATTGTGTACGTGCAAATGAATTGCTGAATTTCATTTCAGCATTTTGCTATGTTTTTTTTTACATATAAATGTACTGAAAACTTATTCCCTTATTGAACTATGTATGTCTTACTTCATTTTGCATTTTATCAATACATATATTTCAAGACTCCTTTTTATTATTTATGGAAATGTGTGCAAAATGATTTTTAAAAAATCAATTTATTGGCAATGATATATATTTGTATGAAGTGATTTGGAAAAAAATGTGGATAAGCAATTTTATCAGTAATTTGGGAAAATAGATATATTATACAAAACAACAGCTTTTCATAGGTTATATCTATTTTTGTTAGTCCTTTTAATTAATAAAAAAACAGCTTCAACATTTCCAAATATTGCTATTATAGCTTTTTTGAGCAAAACAATGCAATCTCTAAAAAATATATGGTACAATTTATAATTAAATATTTAATTTATGTACTACATACATAATTCTAATATTTATTAAACATGAGTTATTTTTTATGAAGATTTCTCAAAGAAGAATACCTTTGACTTGATTCTTTATATACTACTTGTTATTTTATTTGTATTGTGCATTTGACATTTTTAAATTATCATTGTTTTCATACAAGTGTCTTATTGTCTATGTTTCCATTTATCATTCCAAAGGAAAGCCAGTAATATTTATCTAATGAAGTATTAGCATAATTTTTATACAGCAATAAAGTATTACTTGATTTTTATTACGAATGTTTTCTGTGTCGATTTTTTTCCTTATTAAAAATGTTCATATTTATGTATTTTTGTGTATACGACCCAAATCTGTGACATTATTCATACATTCAATTTATTAGCTGTCATTTTTTTTATCTATTGCTTAATTGTGACATTTTTTTTAATATGGAGAGAAAAAATCATTTTCATAATAACTATAATTATGTTGTTTATGTTTATTTCAATAAATGAGGCACAGAAATAACTTATTGATAGAGAAAAATGTGCAAATCTTTGACATGGATCTTAATTTGAGATTGATGAGCTTAGTTCAAAGTTTAATACAACCCTGGAAATAAAACTTGTTGAAAAAAACCTATTGGGTTATCTGGAAAATAGTTCCATACATTTTGGAAGACCGATTACCACTGATATTGCCAAATCAAGGCTTTGATTAAGAATATGAGAATAACGAATGTTTTACGACACGAGAGATTACTGAGATACTGAAAATATCAAAAACCACCATCCACAAGCATTTATTTGGTGAAAAATGAACCATTTTTGTAACAAATAGTAATGGGTGATAAAAAGTGGACCGTAATACATAACCAGACGATCAATTCTGAGAAATACTGTTCACAAGGCCAATTGAAGGTAGAAATCAACCAGAAGCGTCCAGAATCAGCCAATAGGAAGGGCATTATCTTTCAGCAGGACAACCCCAGACCTC
Organism: Odontocerum albicorne; assembly: GCA_949825065.1. Lineage (NCBI taxonomy): Eukaryota > Metazoa > Arthropoda > Insecta > Trichoptera > Odontoceridae > Odontocerum > Odontocerum albicorne. The sequence continues at coordinate 20,651,743 of OX463840.1, forward strand.
ACTTTTCTTTGCAGACCCGGAAAAAATTGGTTTAACTGGACTGGAATTTCCTACCCACCCGCTGTAACCACTGGACCTAACATCCTCCGATAACTACTTATTTCATTCCCTTAATGGGAAAAAATCTGCAGCAGTTTTTCACCTTGAAAGATGTGGAGAGATAGAATTTTTAAGTTCTCCGAAAAATTCCATAAGGTAGTGGAACAAAATAGTGCATATATTACAGAATAAAGTTACATATAAATGTAAAAATTTGCATTTGACCTAAACTAAATATGAATGTAAAAATTTGAATTTGACCTAAACATACAAAATTACTTTATATAATGGCTCATTGATTAATAGGGTGAATATGACAAATGAAATCCTCAATATATCATTAACTTTATTTCTAGGTTTTAATCTTGTTTTATATCATTATCAGGATCAAATTTATGTGTAAAATCTAGTTAACAAATGCCTTCTTTTTATGCCCTTCGTACAGATTACTTGTTATGTTTCTCAATTATTTTTTTTTGATCGAGATTTGCTGTTAAATACAATTACAAAATTATTATTAATTTGTCATAAGTGCCTTATTTTTTTATGTTAGCATTTATTTGACTGAAATTTGCATCTTGAAACTTATATTGTATTCGATTAACGTGTGACTAAATTACATTCTAAATAAAGTATTTTTTACTTGTATGACATTTCGTAATAAATTGAGGAATCTGAGAAAAAAATATTATTTGATAATTTTTATTATTATGTTTTACTATTTTGGTAGGCAAATATTTTTTCTCATTATTACTATTGATAGAATAAAACTATCTACATACATACACTTTATTGCTGAAGACAAGCAACTTGGTGTAAATATCTTGAAATATTGAAAGTTAATTGTGTTTGTTTCTGATATCGTAATAATTTGAAGGCTTAACAAAAATTAAGAAATGAAATTACTAGTGTAGTTTGATTTTTATTGTTTTATTTTAAAATTGTAAGTATTGACCTTAACTCTTTGAATATGTCGAATGGTTAAGTGTAGTTATCAATATGGGGTATCAAGATTTAAGTACTCTACCTATAAACAATTACCTTTTTAGTCCAGTTTTTTCTGAAAAGTGAGTTTTAATTATTCATTTTTGCTTGAACAATTTAAGGTTATTTTTTATGTACAAGTGCAGTTTCACGTATATTATACATTATGTAAATTTTATATCCAAAAATTGTCCCTTTTTTGTCTCAAATTAGACACTATTTTATTTTTATAATTACATTTTAGTTATGTGTGATGAAAGGGAGAAGCATTTTTGTTTCTTAAAATTATGATCTATCATAATTTTTTTAGTTCTTTTTAATCATATTTCTTATTTGTGTAATTAATTGGTTGGTTGGTTTTATTAATGGTTTTAAAAAATGCATTTCTATGTACATTAAATTTAATAATGTTTTTCAAGGTAAAAAAATTGTAATTCACAAAATCGACATTAAAAAATTCAAATATATATTTTTCAGAACATCAGATACAAATTATGTACCTTCTGTGCCAATACACATAGATACTCAAATTGTAGATCACAATACATTTGCTTATATATCACTTCCATATACGAGGGTCATCTAGAAAGTAAGGTTACAAGGGCTCCCGAGGCCGGAGGAAGTTTTTGGTTTCGAAGTTGGCGCACCTGGCTGGTAGGGAGGATCCTAACGGTCAGTTTGTTTGGTCCCGCGTGTTTGTCGGCCATTTTGTTCAGTCACAGTAAATTCTTCCGATGGAGAGGTCGTCGCGCACTCCCGCCACCTCACGAAGAATTTCCTGACATTTTTCGAAGTCTCCTTGGTGATATTGTGTCGGGAAAACTTGGTTACAAGAAGTTGTGTGCGAGATGGGTACCCAGAATACTCACACCGGAGCACTGTCAAAATCGCGTGACCGCTGCGTGTGAATTTTTGGATAGTTTTGCATAGGAGGGAGAAGCTTTTCTGGACTTTATCGTGACGGGGGTGTGTCACTACACCCCAACAATTTTCCAACGATCAGGAGGTCGAGGAAGCTGTGAAGAAGTGGCTGAAAGAGCTGGCGGTGGAGGTCTATGACACTGGCATACAAAAGCTGGTGCCCCGACTACAGAAATGTCTCGATCTCAATGGCAATTACGTTGAAAAATAGTTTAATATATTTGTGAAGTATCCTGTGAATTTCAATTAAATACAAGCATTTTTCGATCCTACATAAATGTTGTAACCTTACTTTCTGGATGACCCTCGTATATGTCAGAAGGTTTTAGGTTTTATAATATATTAATAGAACTATCAAGGATCTTTTAAAAATCAATAAGCATTTTTTGACTAAACAAAATGACAGTATATAAGTTTTGTTTTTCTGTACTCAGCCAATTAATTATAAACAGAGAAAGAAAACAACTTGCAAGGGGAAACGCTGACTATGGATGATGCATGACTTCATACTCATACTCACAAGCCATAAAAGCCAAAGCTTATCTGTTTATCAACATCTACAGTGGGTTATTTTAGTTTAAATATAATCATGTCTGATAATGAAGAAAGTGCAATTAGCTTTATTGGCATTTTTTGCGAGACAAGTTTTGAAGGGTTTTAACCAATTAAGTACGAGGTTTTTTTTTCCAGATTCAACATTGAATGATTTGGTTAACCGCATACTAAAAAAAGTATGAAATTAGAGAGATCTGATTGATTTGGCCAATTTTACAATAATTTCACATTCTTTTTTAAGATTGTGTCTTAGCAGCTTTAATGTTTAATGTATTATATCTCCCATCAGTGTGCATCTAAATAGTTCACATTAAACATGAATGTTGACTTATTAAACTTGAATAAATTTTATTCTTAAAAAATATTGTAAGAGTTTTAAGTACTGTTTTTAAGAAAAAATTTACTTATGATAATTATTCTTTTTTTCTGTTGTCATAGTGCAGCTTAAGTAGTGTATATTTATTTTTAGCTTTCAAAAGTGAGTGCCAAATAGGTATAAAATAATAAATATATATTGATGAATAGAATTGTCTAAAAATAGTTTAATTATATTTAAATCTCAATTTTATCCATAGTTATTTTGTAATATTTATATTCTACTCTTTATTTTTAATTAGATTTATCAGTGCAACAAATACCTACGTTTATCTGCTGTACTGACTAAGATGTATTTGTGTAGTTTAAGACATATTTTTTTACTAATCGAAATGTTATGTTAGTGAGTGAGAACATTAAAAGAAAATTTCTTTATTGAGCTTCCATAAATATTTATAAGCTTAATATGGGCAATTCATAATATAAGCATTAAGCAAACTATTTTTGTGTACTTTATCCTTTCAAAATTATTTCGGAGATATGCTTATCAGCATAGCATGTATTAATTTTTTTTCCCCACAAAATGGTGTACCTATAGACATTAGCGGATGCTGCCTTTGGCAATATGTAATGGGTGGTTTAATTTATTTTTTAACCTTTTGTACCAAAGCTACTATGCTTTTATCCTGAATTGTATCCACATATCCTCGATACACTATTAAACATTTCATTTGATAAACAATCGAGATTTGTACAATTTTGCATAGCATTGCAGCACACTTCACATTCATTCATATTGTTTAACTAGAAAAAAGGTATAAATCATTATACTACTATCTTACGTGGCATAGAGCTAGTGATTTGGCCATTTTGATGTCCCGCTTTTCTATAAACATTATTTCCGTTTTGTTATTTGATGAACTTTTTTTGTTATTTTATCGTTGAGAACTTTTATGCTACCCGTTAATTGTAATTATTGACATTGTTGAACATTAAATCACGTTTTTGTTATTTTTTATGTAAAAGTTTCTCGTCACTGTCCAAATGTTCGATAAGAAAATAAGAAAAGCTTTATCCAGGATTTTATTATAAAATTAGACACCTGCTTGCAGGATTTCAAAATTTATCATTGTCACCAGAGTTAGCACTCAAATTATTTTAAGAATCCCCGGGAACTTAACCACTCACCAGCGTGTATTACACCAGTTATTCCATTAAGGCTGGCTACTATATATTGTAGATTTGCGTGAATTGTTTTTAATTATAGTATTCATAAATATTGTTGGCGAAAAAGCAGGTGTTATGAAGAATCATTTTCGAGATCTAAAAACTGACGAAAAATATAAATTATTGTATTATACTTATTAACGGTCTTTTATTGTATAATATATACATACGTTAAGGGTGATTTATTTGTATTATGTCATTGCATAAACACATGCTGCACTTGCCTATTGGTCAACCTTATTTTAAATTGTTAAATTCATAATCTTAACACCAATTTATTGTTAAAATTTAAAATTATTAAACTTTATACTATAATACATAATTATAATATTGGGTGTTAACATAAGTTGTGTCCGTTTGTTGATGATGAAGATGGCGGTGTTGATGAAGATGGCGGTATACAGTCATGTGACTACAATTAATCTGGCAGCCAATTATACAGTGGGTTGAAGAGGATCTTCATGAATAATATGGTTTAAGCGGTCTTAATCGAAGTCCACTGGTCGTCCGGAACGCTCCATGTCTTTCAGGTCGAAATTATCGTCTTTGAAATGCAAAAACCATCGACGAGCTGTCCTTTCATTCATAGGATCTTCACCGTACACTTCGCAAATATCGCGAGCAGCTTTGGCAGCTTTATTCTTTCGATTGAACGCGAACAGAAGGTGTCGAAAATGCTCACTTTCATCTACTTGACATTCCATTTTGAAGGCTTGTAATCAAATAAAATAATATATGTAACGTAAAAGCAAACACAATATCTTGTAGAGCAGAAAATTTTCTTTCAAATGACGTATAACATTTACCATTTTGTTTTACTTTTGGTGCTCATTTTTAAATTGGAAAAAAAACGGACACAACTTATGTTAACACCTAATAGTATACAAAATCTTTGAAATTAGAAAATATAGAATAAACAAAAATGTTCTTAAATGTGGTGCTTTCATGATTTTAGTCTGGTTCTTTGCAATTTTATTAAAACACAAGTCACATTCCGTGCTCAATTCATTGATGATCCATTTATTTGTAAAATAATATGGTATAAAAAAACTCACAAATTTATATCACTCTTATTTAGTTAAATATATAATACAAATTGATTTGACAAATTAAAACAGAAACTTTTTCCAATGCAATTTGTGGATATGATTATTTTAATTTTCAGGTCACTGACAAACTACAGGTTGATCACATTTGTCAATGACATATAATTTTTTTTAAATTTTATACATTATTAAAATCAATTGAATTTTCTTCATGTGAAGTGAATACTCTTTGCCATACTTTTTTTATATAAAATTTCTCCTATATCTACATACCTTTTCACCAATTCTGCATTTTTTTTTTAATGTTTTCCATTGCCTATATCTAATTTGTATGCAATTTGATTTACCTAATATATCTGTCACCTGTTTCTTCAGTAAATTATCAAATTATTTATTTAATTAATATTTAGTTTATTTAAAAAAAAAACTATCCATCTATTACTTTTTGCCATCTATTACTCATGCGCCTCAGTGTATAAGTAACGATCTTCAATTACCTAAATGTCACTTGCAAATCGCATCCTTAGTATTGATCCAATGGCAAATTTATGATAAAAGTTTACCAAATATATTTTACATGAGCGTCAGTAGTAACCATGCATATTTTTTTATGCATTATAAAACGTGTTTTCATTAAAAAAAAACTATCGTGAAATGGCCCAGAATATATTCATTTTACTTAAACAATTCCTAATCTGATAAATTGTAAGTTAGCATCATGTTATTTCTTGAAATAACCATTTTTAGTTGATTTGATAGAAAATAACACCTTTACTTGTGTATTGTGTCAACGAGTCTTCTGTGTTGACTTATCTTACATAAAATACGTTAATTATTTAGATAATTGCTTAAAGTTCCTTTTGTGTGAATAAATTGACTATGTTCTTGGATTTTTTATCTTACAGAAAAATATCTTTTTATGAGAATCTAATGGTGTTTATAGTTTTCAAATTCTATTCATCATGTTATGTTAAGATCACTTGATATATCTTTTTTTTTTACTATGAGCAAGTATAGTTTGATAATCTTTATTTTTTTTATGTTATGATTAGTATTTTTAAAAACAAAATTATAACTTATATCAAATATATATATATACTTGTTTATCTTCCAGTTTTCACCTTGAGTATGAATTTGTCACTGTACAATTACATGTTTTTCCTAACCATAAGCAAAATTCTAAATGGCCTTAATTCCATTTCACTTTGGTATCCATAAATTATAACCAGACCTGTGTTACCTATATACCCTTCACTCCAATATCGATCCAGTTGACCGTAACTCAATTGATTCCAGCCGTGCTATTGTCAACAATGGTCTTTTATTATCCCTTATTTAAATATAATAATTTTAGGTTCTCAAAAAGAATTTGAATGTTCTGAAAAATTAATATTTCCTATTTATCCTAGAAATCCAAATAAAAGTTATCAGAAATATTTATCTTTCTTATTTGGATTCAATAATTTCGAATCAAAAGTAATTTTCAAAGACTGACCGTAATAAATACTAAACTAAAATATCTTATTTGTTCATGTACATATTGAGGATTTATCATAATTTTCAGTTCAAGTATAAATAAATATAATTCAAGTATTAATCAAAGACAAAATTACTGTTGATAGTGTTTAAGATTGAATGTAAAAATTTAATATGCTTCCCTAAAATATAAAGCTTTTTAATGTACAACTGTTGACTCAATGCATACATCTGTGTTATATTATTAATGTGGATTCAGAAGTTGATTGATCATTGGAAAAGTATCAAGCGATATGAATGAACAATATATATGGTTCTGATTGTTGGAATTTTCATTTTGTATAGTTTTTGATAATTATAAGAGAAAATATTTAATTTATTTAAGAGGAAGATTTTTTTAATTAGTAAGTGGAGAGTGTGGTCACAAAACTGATGATAATTCAATAGTCTTAAATTATGTTCGAGTCACAGTCTGAGTAACAATTTACATATTTAATAATGTTTTGCAATGTCTCTATAAAGAAACTTTCAATTCTTACATAGTATTACTCTTCCATTGTATACAATACAACCTGGCAGGTTTATTCCCATGTGGCAATTTCTCACAACTAATCACAAAGACGTTTTAGAGTCCGTAAGTGAAAACCAGACTGAAAACCTTTTTAAAATAAATAAGGTTCTGGCTAGAATCGAACCCATAACCTCCAGGTTGGTAGCCATGGAGGTCATCAAATTGTGGAGGCATTAATTAAATAGCACATTTTATGTTAACAGTAAAATAAATTATATGTGTTAACAAGTGGTTATAAAATAAAACGATTTTAATCATTATCATGTACTTGGTTTTTCCCAGATTGATAATTAAATAAAGCATATAACATAATGCCATGAACATTATTTAATGGCTTGATGTGGGAGTATACTTCAAAATACGTAGATGATATTTATATCAGTTATGTGTTCAAAGCCTATAAGTATTATTAATCAAAGTATAATCGAAGAGAAAATTATATTTGCGTATGTCAGTTTTTATCAAAATTATAGAATATAAAAATATGTATTGTTGATAACATGTATCAAAAATGATTATATTTGAATCTGAATATTGTAATAGTAACATTTAATAATAAAATAGGCATTTTCACATAATTTCATTTGCATTTTCATTTTCTTTATTTCTTCCAGACTGAACGTTTTAAAAATTAATTTCGATAGTTATTTAAATGGGTTTTGATACTTCAGAACAAATTTCAATGCATTTCTCTCAAATTATTCAGTCTCACTAATTCATAGTCTCAAATATTATGAACTCTTTTTGATTATCAAATATAGGTACAATAAAATACAAGTAAAAAAATAAATCAATGAGTTCTGTACTCAATGTTAAATCTAAAGGAGCATGCTACTCGAGTATTCTAAGAAAAAAGATATTGATGCTACTTTATGGCTAATCTTCAAATGAAGTATGGTCTGCTACTTCTTTACACTGTATTTCACATCTTATTAATCATTATTGATGTTAAAATATTAACAATTAAAAGGGGGTACTTTTTTGGTATGTTTCAATCAGATGTTACACTAAAGACAAGATAGTTTTTGTATGTTTCAATCAGATGTTACACTAAGACAGGATAGTTTTTGTATGTTTCAATCAGATGTTACACTAAAGACAGGATAGTTTTTGTATGTTTCAATCAGATGTTACACTAAAGACAAGATAGTTTTCCAATGTTCAGTGTCATTTTGATTGGTAAATATTTCACATTACTTATCAATAAATGTTAAAAAAAATAAAAAAGCAATTACAGATCTATTATTTTAACCAATAAAAAAGTGATGCACAAAAAGTGTAGTTTTACCCCTCTCATCACTCCAAAACCTGATCACTAAACTAAATATATACAAGAGCTGATAAAGAATTACATATTAATCTTTACTTGACGGAAGTCTAATAAAACTACAAGCGTTCCGAACAGGGGGATGGGAGAGGCCCCATAAATATTTCTTTGAATTGCATAGAAACAACGAAGCAGAACTACTGACAACGAGCTTTTGGGAACTGGTAAATGGACAGTGGACACACCGACTCGGTCACCATCCTCAAATTGTCAAGTTATTAGTTAAGCTGGGAACTCACCAGTAGGGATAAACTATTTCCTTGACGTAAATTTGAAATGAGCTCATAAAAGCTCGTTGGTTCTCAATGAAGCGAATACTCGCATGTAGGGAAATTTCCTTTGTCTTTTTTTATGAATAGGACGAGTTTTGTTGTCTTGTTCTCACACATTTGACACACATGTCTTCAATGCATTTGTACGATTGATACAGAATATAACACTTTCGCTAATGTGCTGGATCTCACCTATTGTTTATGAATTCTTTCCTTTTGGGAGAGTATATTTTTCTCACTCGTGCGCATTTGGAGATGAGATTTCAATGTGAAACAAAGAATATTACAAAGATGGACGGGTTTTGATAATAAATAATTGTTTTTTTTTGCATTTTTATCGTAAACAATTATTGTAGTTTTAGCAAAAAAACAGCATAATATATTTTCCGTCCTTCGATTTATGATTACACCAAGTAAAGAATTAATTAACCGGTTCACTGCCACGAGCGCGTTGACGCGCTCTCCGATTCAATGCTCCCCAGGCCGGTCATACAAAATGAACGCTTAAACGCGCTCTCCTTTGAGCTTGTCGCAAGCCAATATCAAATCCAATTGTAATAATTAATAAATTATAACACATAGGGACATCTATTGGGATGGTCAAGAAATACTTAAATATTACAATTTACCGATATTATCAAAGTTACAGTCGTCTTTCTAAAAGCTTTCACTGACAGTCAATACGTGTCTCTGATACAGGGTTACCGACTACAGTTTTTTGCGTCGTAATTGCGATGATTTATAATGACTTCGTTTGTAGTTTTGTTCAATGGTTGATTTTTAACTTTTGTGCGTTATTTTTGTTAATTTTTCAAAGTATTTATTTACAAAGTGTGTTTTCATGTATTCTTTGGTTATTGGCGGTAGTTTTGCGGCATAATACGACATTTATATAGACTTTTTACGGTTTTATTTTATAGTTTATTTACCTTTTGTGCTTTATTATACATTATACAGATAATTTGTGGATTTTAGTTTACAAAGTATATTATATTCCAGTATATTTATAAGTAAACGTGTTTTCTGTGACAACCCTGACATTTTGTGAATATTTAAACGCCCCATGGTGTATATATTTAGTAAGTTTTCATAATATCCTTTATATCTGTATACAAAAAATATTAATTTTTTAAGTTTTATTTTTGTTGAAAAAATCATGGCCTGCTGGGTACGGCCATACTAATAACTTGCGGCACTTAAAGGGTTAATTGAGTATTTACCGAGTTATCGGTAAAATAGGTTGATTTGGGCCCTTTCTGTACTCCTCTTCGGCAAGGCTGGGTTAGCAAAAGATATTTCAGATAGGGAACTCAAAATGAAAACAATGTATACATTCATATTTTATTTCAAAAACAAGTATCAAAATATAATTATGACAAGATTTCAGTTTTGATCTAAGTTTTTATTATTAATCATAGTAAAAATATATCAATACAGTTATTATGAGCCTTTTAAATATATTAAGATTTAAATGACAAAATATTATGGAGGTTAAATTTTTGTTTTTAAGGCACAAGATAATACCTTATTACTTTTCTCATTTATTTTAATATAATCATGACTTTTTCAAGCATCAAAAAGAATTATTGGAATTAAGTTATAAAAATCACTTAAAACATGAATTATGACTATATATAGATTTAAATTAATCAAATAAATGTTTATCAAAATGCATGTTGATATAATTCATAAACATTTCTGTCTGAAATTAAAAGAGTTGGAATATGGAATGTGAAGTGAAGGACGAATAGTCATATAAAATGTAGAAATGCTAAATCAGATATTTTATCCACTGGGAACATAAAAATTAGATCTACCTAAAAGTGGAAAACATTTTAAAATAACTCATAATTATAAGGAAAAAAGTTTCTCGAGTATGAAGGGAATGTTGAATATAACACATCGATCAATAAGTCCCGGAACTAACCAACAGATGGCGCCTCTAATGACAAATCCATACCATTCTCAGTTAGTACCAACCTTTAGAAGTTACGTGTCAAACATTCATGACATTTCGACATTGAGTTACAGTGGTTTGAGTGACGCTACTTTTACTATTTTCAAAACAATGGAAAAAACTGAAATTCGTGTGTTGATAAAACATTGCTTTTTAATGGGAAAAAATACCGTTCAAATTCAGGGATGGCTTGAAAAGTGTTATCCGGCTTTGCTCCGTCGAAAACAACCATTTATCAGTGGTATGCTGATTTCAAACGCAGTCATACAGACACAAATGATGCTGAACGCTTTGGTCATCCAAATGAGGCTGTTACACCAGAAAATATTAAAAAAACCCTCAAAATCATGATGGAAAATCGCAAAGTAAAGTTACATGAGATAGCTGACATCCTGAAGATATCATTTGGTAGTGTTTACACTATTTTGCATGAACATTTGGTCATGTAAAAGCTTTTTTCGAAATGGGTGCCGCGTTTGCTCACAATGGAATAGAAACAACAATGCATCGATGATTCAGAGCGCTGTTTGGCACTGTTTACGCGTAATAAATAGGAGTTTTTGCGCCGGTATGTGACAATGGATGAAACTTGGATCCACCACTATACTCCGGAATCAAATCGGCAGTCAGCTGAGTGGAGAGCAGCCGGTGAAAGTCGTCCGAAGCGACCAAAAACTCAACAGTCGGCCGGGAAGGTTATGGCCTCCGTATTTTGGGATGCGCATGGTATAATATTCATCGATCACCTTGAAAAGGGAAAACCATCGATAGCGAATATTACATAGCGTATTGGAGCATATTGGAGCGTTTGAAGGCAGAAATTGCAAAAAAACGGCCCCATATGAAAAAGAAAAAGTTCTCTTTCATCAGGACAATGCACCGTGTTACAAGTCGATGGTAACGATGGTCAAATTGCATGAGTTGAACTTCGAGTTGCTTTCGCACCCACCGTATTCTCCAGATTTGCCCCCCAGCGACTATTGGCTGTTCGCAGACCTCAAAAAGATGCTTCAGGAAAAGAGATTTGGCTCCAATGAAGAAGTGATTGCCGAAACTAACGCCTATTTTGAAACCAAAGATAAATTGTTCTACACGGCTGGCATAGAAAAGTTAGGAAAGCGTTGGAATGAATGTATCGCTCTTGAAGGAGACTATGTTGATGAATAAAGAAGAATTTTGGCAAACAAATGTTTTAGTAGTTAGTCCCGGGACTTATTGATCGATGTGTTAATAGTTAAGATAGATTAATCAAGCATGTATGATATGTGATGCATGTGAAAATAAACTCCCATTCAACAGGGTTACTGTTGGATGGAATAAAAAAAAAACTGTTGAGTAGTTATGTAACACATCGATCAATAAGTCCCGGCGCTAACCGACAGATGGCGCCTCTAATAACAAATCCATACCATTTTCAGTTAGTACCAACCTTTAGAAGTTACGTGTCAAACTTTCATGACATTCCGACATTGTGTCATTGAGTTACAGTGGTTTTAGTGACGCTACTTTTGCTATTTTCAAAACAATTGAAAAAACTGAATTTCGTGTGTTGATAAAACATTGCTTTTTAATGGGAAAAAATACCGTTCAAACTCAGCGATGGCTTAAAAAGTGTTATCCGGGATCTGCTACGTCGAAAACAACCATTTATCGGTGGTATGCTGATTTCAAACGCGGTCGTACAGACTCAAATGATGCTGAACGCTCTGGTCGTCCAAATGAGGCTGTTACACCAGAAAACATAAAAAAACCCTCAAAATCGTGATGGAAAATCGCAAAGTAAAATTGCGTGAGATAGCTGACATCCTGAAGATATCATTTGGTAGTGTGTACGCTATTTTGCATGAACATTTGGTCATGAAAAAGCTTTTTTTAAAATGGCTGCCGCGTTTGCTCACAATGGAACAGAAACAACAATGGATCGATGATTCAGAGCGCTGTTTGGCACTGTTGACGCGAAATAAACAGGAGTTTTTGCATCGGTATGTGACAATGGATGAAACTTGGATCTACCACTATACTCTGGAATCAAATCGGCAGTCAGCTGAGTGGAGAGCAGCCGGTGAAATTCGTCCGAAGCGACCAAAAACTCAAAAGTCGGCCTGGAAGGTTATGGGATCCATATTTTGGGATGCGTATGGTATAATATTCATCGATCACTTTGAAAAGGGAAAAACCATTAATAGCAAATATTGCATAGCGTTATTGGAGTGTTTGAAGGCAGAAATTGCAAAAAAACGGCCTCATATGAAGAAGAAAACAGTTCTCGTTAAACTTCGAATTGCTTCCGCACCCACCGTATTCTCCAGATTTGCCCCCTAGTAAATATTGGCTGCTCGCAGACCTCAAAAAGATGCTCCAGGGAAAGAGATTTGGCTCCAATGAAGAAGTGATTGCCGAAACCAACGCCTTTTTTGAAACCAAAGATAAATCGTTCTACACGGTTGGCATAGAAAAGTTAGGAAAGCGTTGGAATGAATGTATCGCTCTTGAAGCAGACTACGTTGATGAAAAAAGAAGAATTTTGTCAAACAAATGTTATTTTAGTAGTTAGTCCCGGGACTTATTGATTGATGTGTTAAGTGTGATGATGCATTTGTAGAAGTTCATAAATATTAATATGATCTTTAGAATTCATCTTGGCTGGTAAAACAATGAGAATATAAATGTATCCTATATTAAAATTTCATATTTTTATGTTAATTTATTTAAGAGTTATCAAGAGTGTGCAACATCTTTCAACCATTACTAAATCTATGGGCTAGTCCCCACAACGGTGTTGTGAGTGCGCTTACTAGTACAATCACAATGTTCCATCCCTCTCTGGTCAATTTTTTGAAGAGCGAGAAAGAACTCTGTGAGTGCACTACTCACAAAAGCAGAATGGCAACATGTCCTATTATTAATTTGGTAAAAATATATATCTATATCACTGGTTAGCATCTACTTCAATATTAAATGAGGAAATGTATTGGGTTGTCCGGAAAGTAATTTTATAACTATAAGTCAAATTCTAATGCAAAATTGCACCAAATGCTCATGGATAACAGTTTTTGACAGATTTTTTATATACAAAACTAATTCCGGACAACCCAATGTATTTGAAATTATAATATAAAAACTTTAAAATTAATTCTGGATTATAGATTTTTATATTACAGTGAGATAAAGAAAACCAACACTAATTAATTACAATAAAACTAGAGATAAATAAATATTTATTTTAAATTTCTTTACAAGTAGGTTAGAAAGAAATGTATTGTCAGACTTGAATTAAACCCACATGAAATGGGTACAGGGAAGAAAGATCAGGCATTCAGAAATCCAGTTTCTAGCTTTGAAAATTTCAAAGGGTAGGTTTAGTTAATTCACAAATATATTTTACTAAGTATTCGAAAAGTTGGGGCTCAATACTTCCGAACAGACAACACACATTTCTTCCTAATTCTTTTTTTTAACATTATTTTCATACAATTCTCAAAAAGCATAAATGGTAAAATTATTCACATACTGGCCATCATTTTGAGCATTGATGATTACATTTAATGTTTTTTCTTAAATCTCACACTATGGAATACTGTATGTAATATTATTTAATCACATTTTTTTTGTTCACACATCATGAACACTTCCAGATGCAAATTGCTTGGTTTCCTCCAAAATACATATATAAAATGTTCTTTACTTCATATGAAACTTCAAATCCGTAACCTTCACCCACTACGACATGAAAACTTGGGCCAAATTTTTTATCCATTGTTTCCTTTATCATTTTTGCAGCATGTTCATTATTGCTAGCAAATTTTTCACAAGCAGTAACACTCAACTCTGTTGCTTCTAGTCTCATTTCTTCGGGCATATCCGAGTGCTGGAAAACATATTTATCATCATTAGTTTGCATATAATATCTACTGTAATAAGTAGTCAAGAGTCAACTATAGTTCGGAAATTCTAGGATGAGTCCTGTGACAGCTCACAAATTTGCCCCAATACAACCTTATGTAATGTATTTACCTAAATAACTTGCTATTTATTAAAATTGAGGCTTATATTAAAGTTGATAAAATAATTAAAATTACTGAACATCGTTACAAGGTTGTATTGGGGTAAATTTGTGAGCTGTCACAGGACTCATCCTAGAATTTCCAAACTATAGTCTAATCTTGTATGTACGTTCTTTCAGGAGCCTTTATTTTATTGACTAATCATTTTATTTCTAAGGGTGTGAGGCGAGGCGTTGGAGATAAGGAGGCCACATATTGAGAATACCACCTGTAAGCTAGCCAAGAGTTGCGCTGTTTTATTTTATTTACCTGCAAGAGATTCGATGAATTAGACGCCCACCCTACACAATACACTGGTGTTTCAATAGGGAGATTCATAGTTTCAGTCTGACATGGAAGGATGTGGAGTGCCGGACTGTGGGCCAGCCTGAATAAAGGAGTTCTATGGCATCCCGATGTTCTTGATGGAATGCATTTTATTTTTAAAGCTGCTATGAAAAAACATTGATTTTCCAGTTTGACATCTGAGGGAGTTAACCACTGGGCCATGATGCTGATGAAACCATTAGGGATCCCAGAATGCGTACAATTGATAGTGTTCTATTAGTGGTGTATCTACTCGTACATATCACAGTGGCCTACTATTTAGGGCACTTACTAACTATACGAGTATATATCAAAATACAGATACTAAATTGGAAACTACTACTTTATTTCACTATTTTGTTTGTTAGTATTCAATACTAAATATTTTAACTTTGTAAAATTATTTGACTCCAATAATTAGCTTCTTTTCAAATCATTCTTTAACCTTAAAAAAAAAAAATGCCGTGGTTAATTTTCCTCAATTCATCGGTAACTCAACTTGCCTTTATTGTACCAATGTATTTTTATGTTTTGTATATTTTTAACAATACAATAAAGAAATATTTAATTGATCACTTATTTCAAATTAATAAAAGCGATGGTGTTAAAATTAAGCCATAGTTAATTAAATAAAAATCAGAATTTTTTATAACAATTTGAATGTCGGCCCAAACTTGTATTTGGTAACATAACTTAATAAAATTGGGTATTTATACAGGGGAAAAGAGTTATATTAGAATTTGTATAAAAGGAGTTTTTTTTTTGTTTTTTACTAATTCTTAAGTTTTTGATTATTTTAAATAACGAATATATTGGTGTATAAACTTTCCGAGTTTTTATCAAAAAAGAATATTCTAGTTTGGAATATTATATGGAATTATCATTGAAAAAACTTGGGTTGTGTTAATTTAAAAAAATTAATTTATGCGATTTACAAGACAGACGGCACTCCATAAAACAGTTTAATATTTACTGTTAAAAGATTAAGAATTTAATTAATCAAAAAATGATCAACAAAAAACGTTGTATGTGGATGGTATAATTGGAACTGAATAGAATAAATTAAAATCTTACACCTACACCGTAAAAATATAAAAAAATTCAAATACATGCGCTTTATGACGTAAATAAAGTTGGCAAAATTTCGACAGAAATTTATTATTTATTTACTTTGTATTGCAAAGTTCATTAATTTTTAAATCAAATTTATACGCCAACTTATGAAAATATTTATAATGATAATTTTACTTTTTTTGCAATATTCGCGCCATAATAAAATTATGATTAAAAATACTTTTTGTTAAAAATAAACCATATTTTTTATTATATTAATACGCTGCAACCAATCACAACAATGAATTATTTTTTTAATAATTCCAATATTAAACGGGTCAATCGAGAACCGGGACTTCCCCATGTATCCATCGGAATGTGAAAAATCAATAACAATTTTATGTCGCTTCTGTGTCACGCATAAAGGAAAGTTACATTTTCTAAGATATTCGTTCAATGCGCTGCAGTTTCCCTGTCGTAAAATAAAAATAAAATAATTTTCGTATTAGCCAACTCACTCTGACTAGAGGATATGTATGCACTATTTTTTCTTTTTGAATTGTTTCATTATCACCCATTTTTGTTTTACAAATATAATCGTCCGAAATTGTAACGAACCGCCAAGAGATCGAGAAACGCGCGCCGAGCACAAATACGGAATCCCCACTGTTTACTCATCGCATTTGTCGAGTTGTTAATGGTACCGCTTGTATTGTACAAGGAACCGTATTATCCACCGACCACCGTGGAACCGATTTGATTGATTTTTTGTCCTATTGTTTGTAGATACTCGCTTCGAGCAGCCGATGTATTCTTGGCCTTCGCTACAAATGGAGGGGAAACGTATCTATTTTGTGAATAGATTCTTGAAACGCAAATAAATTTAGTCACAAGTCTTAACATCTTCAAGTGTTCGAGACAAAAAAACGCGCAATTAGAGTGGGCAAATCACAATGGAGCGGAAATCCAATGTTTTTTTTAGACGTTTAGATGTGTTCATTTTTTATGCCTATTTATAAAAGACGAACCTTTATTCCACTCCGTCAGATATCTCATCATGATTCATAATTTTTCAGAAAATGATTTCGGTGGTTGAATAGATTGCTACTGGATTCTAATTGGATCCCGTTTAATGCATCCGTATTATTTGTTAATTTATGACTCCATTGAATGAATAGTTGGTATACACGTATTGCAGGAAAATGAGTTTTATATTACATTTCAATGTTAACATAAGTGTTTTTTGTATGATTGCTTGTATGATATTTGAAAAGAAGACGGTTTCGGGCATATATCCATTAAGCAGTAGATATTATAAATCAATATTTTAACTAGATATACTCGTAAATATAACTTACCATTTAAAATATATATTTTTTAAATAAATTTCTTGAGATTGTTCTGTGTACGAAAAAATAATATGTTTTTAAAAAATCGATTGACATTAAGTTGAGGATTATTCCTCGTCAATATTCGAATCCCATAATGAAATAAAACTCCTTTCGCTTAACCACAAGGGTCATTTACTTAATATGAAAGTTAAATTTAACTTGATTTGTTTATATACATAAATGGATTTGTTCATATACATGAATAGTTTTTTCTTGTTACTTTATTTTTGTACTTAACATTGTAAAGTAGGTTTTTGTTGTCTAGGTGACTATTTTGGAAGGTTCACAAAAAATGTTACATATATGTACTTCCTTGTGAATTTAGGTCGTGTCCAAAAATGACTCACGTTGAAAAGAGAATGATATTTTTTTCATAAATTTATAATAATTTGACCTTAAACATATATAAAATATAATGCAACAACATAATTTTGACATCTGTTATAAAACTATAGCATACTTATTGACATGTCTAAAAATTTTACTTCGATTCACACATTTTTTAATATCAGTCACCAGTTTTGAAAATGTATATTTGAAAAACTCATTAAAAGTTTTTAACTCACCTTATTTCGAATATTAAAAAAAACGGTACATTAGACGTGGCAAAAAGTCATGAAATTAAGATAAATGGAACTCGTGGAACCTAGAATGTGTGGAAAAACATTATATTTTATTGTATTATACTTTCCTTTCGTTGTATACAGTACAAACTGGCCAGTTTATTTATATATGTTAATCTTTTCCAGCCAATCAGAAAAGTATTAAACTAGCCTTAAGTAAAAACCAGGCAAGAACTCTTTTTAAAAAATATAGGTTCAGCAAAATCGAATCCGCGATGTATGATAGAATAAGGAATAGGAAATTAGGAAACAATGCGAGTTGAAAGAATATTCAAAGCTTCGGATTAAGAAAGGAGCATTGAAAAGGTTCAGTCCCGTTGAAAGAATGGTAAAACGTTTGCAAAACATATTTGTACGTGTAATATAGTATGCACAAGAAGTTTGGGAAGACCTATAAACACGTAGCATGACCAAATTGATAAAATTCTGAAAGAGTGAAGAGTGTAAAACCTTTATAATAGAGGAGTATGCATGAAAACGTGGCAAAAGCAAAAATATGTCTTCCAGGATAGAATGAAACGGAGATCTGTTCTCTCTGCCCACCTATCAGGGGCATGGTGTATGGTGATGATGATGTTGAATACAATATATGATACAATCAGCAATTATACGAATGCCAATAGTTTACATAATATGATATATAATGTAGGATATACTTATTTACCTCTACATTTCCCTTTACGTAAGGTTTTAATAATCTATTAAATTAGACCGCATGTGTGTTTAGAAATCATTGCTATCATTTCAGCATTTGTCGATCTACAATTTGACAGACCTCCCTTCTTCTTCATTCCTTTTCATATCGGCGGCATTTTTGAAAAGGCGTACATGACGCATGGACTCATTTTGAGACCTTGTAAAGGAGTTCAATCGACCAGACGACTTATAAGGGTTCCGAAGATGAGGAATATGTATGGTATGTATGGTGAACGCTGCAATGCGTAGTTACTTAATATTTTAATGAATCAATTAGTGATCTGAGATACTTTAATGCCTGAGAATATGTGTTTCGTTATGAAAAAAATATTTAATTGACTCTGTACGATTATCAAGTTATCTGTATACATATTTGTATGTATGTGATGTGAATTTTGAACATTTCGATTTTCTATTTGAATTTTATGAATTGAATTACTTCAAGATTTGATGTTTGTATAGCAAATGTTATATTTTGTTTGAAATAGCAAGAATCATTGCCGAAAACTGTTGGGGCAGTTTCGCAAATTATTTGTTATAAAACTTAAAATGATAAACCATTAAAAAATAAGACAGCGGCCTTCAAAACTTCAGGTGTTTTAAAGGCCCAATCGATCATTGAATGTGCCACCATTTTAAATAGCTTATAGGCAGATAATGGAAATAACACAGAAGTGTTTCGTAGTAAGTCTCAATCGCACGCGATATTCCTAATTATGTTTCTGCAGTGGCGTTGACTGGTTAGTGATATATTCATCCACGAAATATTACAGGGCATGATTATTTGTCCAGCTTTGCGTCCTTAAACGTCCCTTCCCGTAGAACTAGACACCAGGCGTTATTTCATTTGCCCACGCCACGTACTAATTTATCGTAACATATAATATGGAACACTGTGTTAAACAGGGCATGCAACATCTGAAACGTGAGTCTCGCCGATACATCGTTGGGTTTCTGTACAAATTGGTAACTAACAGTTTACTGTTTCTACAGGTGTGAACTTTCAATAAGCAGACTAGGCAACTACCTAGGACCCGTAATATTTTGGGGTCCATAAAATTTATCAAATCGATTTATATATAATGGAACTGAAAAATAAACTGATACAATTGTTATCTATTAAAAAAAAACTATTAAATTCCTAAAATCCAGGCACTCTTTTATTCTAGATAATAATAGTGTTGCAACGTTTCCAAATTTAAATACCATCCTAAGAATATATTTGACATCATAGTATAAATAGGCCAAAACCCATGCGATGGTTGTCGTCAAAGAAAGAATACGAGAATTGAATTTTGAATACAAGAGAGAGGAATACTTGGATTCTCTCCGAAAGTAATTCGAAATTTGAATTTCGGTGGGCCCGTGATACTGAACGAATTTTAAATACCTAGCTAACAATTTTTGAACCGGTGTAAAAGGGGACGATGTATAAATGATATATATAAACAAATTTTACATTTATGAATATATATTTTCATAAATGTAGAATTTGTTTTACTTCCGTGAATATTTCACGGGTCGCAACTAGTTACTAATTAATTAGCAATGCTGGTGATGTTATTTTCGTTCCTTGCTCGAGTAAAAAATTATATGAAGCATTTTAGGACAAGAAAAATTCAATTATTTTCCTATAGATTTGCATTGAAAAAGATCTTTTAAATAATTCCACTGATTTTGAATAAAAAATATTAATGAATTTCTTGAATCAAAAGTTCGAAAAACCAAATGCAACTTTAATTATTACTATGCATAATTATTTTGACAAAACAAGATGAAAATTCTCTCAATATCTTCGAGCGCAAAATCTTTTGGAGAATCTTTGGAGTAATTAACGAAGATGGCGTTGTCGCTTTAATCATGAGCTTTACGCATTATATAACGAGCTAAAGATTACTACATTTATTAAAATTGGAAAACTTCGTTGACTGAGACATGTCGAGCGCATGGCAACACACAACCTATAAAGCGTGCTGTTCGACAACATACCTGAAGAACATAGAAACATACAGATCCAAAACTAGACAGAAGGAAATCATTTAGAACGGTATGTCTGTCTTCGGCGTCAGGGACTGGAGGAGGACAGCGTGTTATATAGATTGGCGGAGACAAACCCTTGAGAAGATCAGGATTTATAGCGGCGAAATGTCGATGATAATTATTATTTACAACTAGCTGTACCTGACCACGCGTTGCTGTGGCTCAGTCTGGTTAAATGGAAAAGAAAGAAAAGAGAAAGCACACGTTTCTAATACGTTTAATTTCACAATGCTTGTGGGTATACAATATTTTTGACGTATTTCAGCCACTCTCAGCCTGTCGCGTTCATTCTGTTGAGAACGAAGCAGATCTGAAGCTGCAGAACGCGATCGCCGTGATCGCAACCGTGCATCCTCAAATCTGGCTGCACGTCGCTCTGCTGCTTCCTCGGCATTTTGATGAACTAAAGCAGATCGATTGCACTGAAAAAGAAGAAAGAAAGTTATAATAAAAACATATATGAGGCAATGAAACTCGTCCTGAGGTCATATCAACCGGCACCTTTCCGTTCCCAATTTCCACCAATTGATGTGAGAATACCTCAGCTGATCGATCGCCTGTCGCGTTCATTCTATTGAGAACGAAGCTGCAGAACGCGAACAAAAACATATAAAATTGCGAAACATTAAAAATGGAACTGAATAATATTGTTAAGTTCGTAGACTTCTTTGTTCTTGGCGGCAAGAATAGATCGTTCACTCAGCTAATCGTGATTCTTATTTGAATATTGGGAAATATTTTTTCAACCAATTCTTTTTTTGACGTGACTAAATTGCAGAAGTTATGAGGCAATGAAATTCGTCCTGAGGTCATATCAACCGGCAACTTTCCGTTCCCAATTTCCAGCAATTGATGTCAGAATATCTCAGTTGATCGATCGTTTTGCAGCTGGACACGGATTTGTCAAATAGGAGTATTGTTAAGGAAATATTTGTCAAATAGGAGTATTGTTAAGGAAATACAGAGATAATTGGAACTAATTAAATGGTAAGGGAAGACAAAGACATAATTGTAACTAATTAAATGTTAAGGGAAGACAGAGATAATTGTAACTAATAAAATGTTAAGGGAAGACAGAGAGATAATTGTAACTAATTAAATGTTAAGGGAAGACAAATAAATAATTGGAACTAATTAAAAAAAATCTCCATTTCTACATACGATTTGATAGGTTTTGAAATATAAACATAGAGATAAAATTAAATACTTTTGATATTCCTACTGACGTCTTCCAGCCACTCTCAGCCTGTCGCGTTCATTCTGTTGAAAACGAAGCAGTTCTGAAGCTGCAGAACGTGATCGCCGTGATCGCAACCGTGCATCCTCAAGTCTGGCTGCACGTCGCTCTTCTGCTTCCCCGGCATTTTGATGAACAAAAGCAGATCGATTGCACTGAAAAAGAAAAAAGAAAGTTAAAACTAAAACATATTGAGAACTTTGTTTGCAATTTTTAAGCACAAATCTTCAATCATTATCAACGCTTCGTTGTAGATTTCTGCTGAGAAATCCATGTTCATATTTGAATTTTCCTCGCGTATTCGACGGAAAATATCTTCAGCTAAGTGCGATTTATACTTCTCCCATAACTCTGTTGCACATGAAGGAGAGCAGGCGGTCAATATGATTGCTAACAGTGCCTTGTAACGACGTTCAGTAATTTTAATTATTTTATCGACTTTAATATAAGGCTCGATTCTAATAAATAGCAAGTTATTTAGGTAAATGCATTACAAAAAACTAACAATAATGACAAATTAATACATCTTGTTACAAGTTAGCAAAAATGTGGCAGTTCGTTAAAATCAAATGTGACGTTTATCAAAAGTTTACGTTAGTTGCATGAAACACGTGAAACTTTTAATAATTCAAATGTATAAAGCATACACAAATACGAGTACATACCACGAATTCAAATGAAAATCAATCGACGTTGAAATTCACCGCTAATTGCACTGAAAAATAAGAAAAACGTAGCAACGTTCAGTAATTTTAATTATTTTATCGACTTTAATATACTACCTTGATCAAAAAGTTTTAGAACTTTATTCATAAAATCGAAAATACAAGTTTATTCATCAAAATCGATACAGTCCCCTTCAAAGTGGTCCTCTTCAAAGTGATCCCCATCGACTGCAACACACTTACGCCAACGCTTGATCCAATCCTCGAAATACCGCTGGTACTCAATTTTCGGTATGTCCATCAGAGCCGTCCTCGATTTTTTCATGACATCCTCTCGGGTGCTGTAACGCGTTCCGCGAAGCGGTTTTTTAAGTCGGTTGAACAGGAAAAAGTAGCAGGGAGCCAGATCAGGTGAATTCGAAGGCTGCTGGATAGTAGTCGTGTTGTTTTTGGTCAAAAACTCATGGAAATCATGTCTTTCGCAATTTCAACGCGGTCCTTTTTTTGCATGAAATTGAGGTCTTTCGGCACCAGTTTTGCAGCGACACGTCTGAGGCCCAAATCACTGACCAAAATGTCTTGAGCGGATCCATAAGCGATGTTCAAGTCCTTTGCCAGCTCTCTGATGGTCAATTTGCGGTTTTCGGCCAACATTTCTTTGATTTTATCGATGTTTTCATCGGTTTTCGACTGCCACTGCGTTCATCATCCTCGGCCGACTCACGACCACTTCTGAAGCATTCGTGCCACCAAAAAACACTTCTCCAACATTTCCAAGGTCTGCGGACCGTTAAATCCGTTTTTCACACAAAATTTAATGCAAACTTGTTGATGCACAGTTGATGCCATTTTCAAACTTGTAAAAAATCGAAAACACGCACAAAGGTAGATGTACTCAGTACAGCGTAACTTTTACAAATGTCAAGTTATGACACTGAAATTTGGAGGGAAGTGTCAATGATAGATGTGCCACACGGTGGCCGGTCCAAAAACGTTTTGATCAAGGTGGTAAGGCTCGATTCTAATAAATAGCAAGTTATTTAGGTAAATACATTACAAAAAACTAACAATAATGACAAATTAATACATCTTGTTATAAATTAGCAAAATTGTGGCAGTTTGTTAAAATCAAATGTGACGTTTGTCAAAAGTTTACTTACCAACATCATGCCGTCTCGCTGAAGCACATGACCGCGTCCCTCCAAGAGGTCAATTCACGATATGATTTGAATTCAAATGAAAATAAATCAACAAAATTCAATTTCACCGCTAATTGCACTGAAAAATAAAAAAATAAGTTAAAAAAACTGAGTGAAACAGATATTCTTTAGAGCTAGATGTCAATGGCGCACATTAAGATATGGCGCATAAATTATTTAGTATATAGTAGCGAGTGTTTTTCAACACGACGTATTTGAAAATTTTATATTTATTATTTAAATATTTAATATTTAATTATTTAATATTTTAATATTTAATTATTTAATATTCGAAATCAAAATAAAACTGTCAAAATTTCAAAGCAATCCGTGAAGAATTTTCGGAGATTGGAGATTTTTAATTAACGAACAATTACATTTTTATTTATATATATATATATATATATATATATATATATATATTTAATATTTATTATTTAATATTTAACATTTAATATTAATTCCGAAACGTCGAAAATGCAATGTGACAAAACTGTCAATGAGAATTGTTTAGTTTGCGTGTGTCGCTGCAGGGGGCGCTCCCGTTATTTCGTCTGTTTTATATACTTTTTTATATACAACCGTATATAAAATAATATATAAACATGGTTGTATACGAATGGACCTTTTGTCAAAATTTCAAAGCAATCGGTAGAGAACTTTCGGAGATTAGAGATTTTTAATATACGAACATTTACATTTTTATTTATATAGATTTAATATTTAATATTCGAAATCAAAATGAAACTGTCAAAATTTCAAAGCAATCCGTGAAAACTTTCGGAGATTGGAGATTTTTAATTGTTATGGCCTTTTGCAACGAAAACACTTTTAGAATTTCAACGTGTAGTTTTATTTGTATAAAAGTTGAATCACATTTGAAGTATAATATTAACAGTATTATATAATAAGGATGATGTTAATATCTTGGCGGCTTTAAGAATAATGATGCTGCCTCAGATATGACGTCTTATTTAAAGCAAAGATAACTATTCCAAGACCCTTGGAATAGTTATCTTTGCTATGGCTTGATCTTGAAGGTTTCTTCTTCAGAGGTAGCTGAATCTCAGAGCGTTGTCTTCAGCAGCGATGGCTTGATCTTGAAGGTTTGTCTCTGCAGCGACGAATTGAACAGTAGAATTCTTCTGTCTTGGTCCGAAGAGTTTTCAGTCGTATATTCTTATATATTCGGCACTTGTCGAAATATGTTTCGACTTGGCTTGTTTCGATTATATAAGTATATAATATTTCCAGTAATTCGCGCTGTTAGTTTCGCGATTTCACGTAGGTCCTTTTTCGATGAAAATTATTTCAATAGGTCGAAAAGGATATCCCGCTTCTGACACCAATTTATTTTCTGTTATGGCCTTTTGCAACGAAAACACTTTTAGAATTTCAACGTGTAGTTTTATTTGTATAAAAGTTGAATTACATTTGAAGTATAATATTAACAGTATTATATAATAAGGATGATGTTAATATCTTGGCGGCTTTAAGAATAATGATGCTGCCTCAGATATGACGTCTTATTTAAAGCAAAGATAACTATTCCAAGACCCTTCAATAGATTAGAGAGGAATGCGTAGAGCATGTTATCCTGTCAAATCAATATCAGTGATTTATATCTCGTCGCAGCTTCTCCCATTAAGTGATATTAAATCTTTATTGAACTTTGGGGAGATAACCGCCAGCGAGATAGCAAACTAGAAAATAAAACATCGAGTAGGTCAACACTAAAGTAATAACGCTAAATCTAGTACATGATAAACTTGACAAGGGTATAATATAACTTATAATATTTATTTGAATGTGGATAAGATAACATTGGTTTTGGTGATTATACCGTGTTACTGATAATGCCAAATAGGTTCTTAGATAAGTGGTATATGCATAATATTTTGAGGGTGAATGAGATAAGAATATAAGATTAACATGTGCTGGCAAGTAGAGAGATACATGACACCTCCCTCCTTAATAATAAGAGTCGTCCTCGACTTATCAACATACCGTATTACCGAGTCTCGAACTCCTTCTAGGAGTTTGATTGATAGGGATTTCAGTATCCACTTCATTAATATTAGGCACTTTACATACATTAAAACAATTGATTATGTGTTACTGCAGCAACGTCTACAATTGTTTCTCGAATTGGTTCTTTTTGACATATAACATTGATATAGTCTATAGAATACATATAAGACAACTAAATTGACTATGCTCATAAATGTAGATGAAACATATGAATTATTTATTATAGTTTTAATTGTGCTGCTATGTTGATTAATGTCATTATAAATTTTGTCTAATTTATGACTTGCTAAATTTAAGTCATCTTTGTTTAAATTATACATTTTTGGTTGAATATTTGGAAGAGGTAGAAGGGTTGTTTTATTATCATATTTACAACAATTATCTTCTAGTAAGTTAAAATTAGGTAAAATAGATTTTGACAAAAACATGTTTTTAAAGTCGATCTTATTATCTAATACAGAGTAAGTTATAGTTGTACTTGTATAAATCTTACAACTATTAGAGAGTGATATAATTCCTAAATTATCTAATAATATGTCTGTAGGATCTGTCATATTACATTTAATTGTAACCATAGTAGGTTTATTAAGGACAAAGATCCATTGATTTTTGTAAGTTAATTTATCCCAGATTTCATTGATTTGATTTGTTATTCTGATATCACAATTAACTGGAATCTCAACATTTCCTTGTAGTAAATCCGTTTCACATGTTGGATTTAAATGAACAGAGTAAAAGGGGTTATTTGTTTTACATATTAAGTGTAGTGCATCAAGGTTTTGACATGATTCTAGATTATTTAATATAGTATAATATATTTTATTTTCTGAGACTGCCAGGTAATTCATATTGGGTAATATGAACATAAAATGATTGTCTTGGCGTCTAATTGGCAAAGATATTGGTTTATATAAATTGTAACTTACATGATTAGTTAATGGTATGGAGATAACAAATATTATTCTTATATTTAGAAAATTACATTTTATCTTTATTAATGACAATAATTGATGTACATTTTCTAAGTTTATGGGTACAGAAAAAGATGTTGGACTTGGAAGATATTGTATTGATTTTGTTAGTTATGTTACTAATTGATTCGGAGTGATAACAAATGGATGAAGTATATTTGATTTGACGAATAGAATTGTGTCGATTAGTGTTGAATATTTATTTTGCATATCTGTTGTTAGTAATGTCAACAATGCTAGATGTTTTTCGATATCAATTTTGACTTGTATGTTAAATATATGTTTATTTAGGTTAGAAGAGTACTTTTGTAATTTATTGAAATTTTGATTAAATATTTCTTCGTTTTTGTTTAAATTAGAAAGGGTATTAATAAAATTTGAAATAGTACTTTTGACTATTTGAGTTTGTTGTTCGTAATAGAGTCTGGAGGATGTAGAGATTTATGTCAAATTAAAGTTTGTATGATGCGAGTTGTGTGTGAAGGCTCTTTTTTAAATCAGTCAAATTAGCCTGGAACAAAGGCTTTCTTTAGTCTATTAGCATGAACTTTAACTTTTTTATTTTTTATTAAAATTGTATAATTTACATGTGAATTAATTTCACATATTTTGTAAGGACCTGTGTTATTTGGAGATAATTTTTTCGAGTGGCGTAATTTTGTCACTTCATTTTTAAGATAAACTTTATCGTTTATTCTATAATTTATGTTATTCTTTGCTTTCTTATCATAGTTTTCTTTTGATTTAAATTTTTGATTTATAAGGTTATTCCTAGCGATTTTGTAAGATTGATTTAGTTTGAGCTGTAATTGATCGATGTAAGTATCGTATGTATATCTAAATTCAGACTCTTTAGTCATAGAAGTAGGTAATTCAGATTTATGAACAAATATTAATTCGTGAGGGCTATACTTCGTAGAAGAATGTGGAGTTGTGTTATATGAGAACATGGCAAAGTTTAACCATATATCCCAGTCAGTTTGTTTATCAGATATATAGTGTTTAAGATAGTCTGCTAAAGTAGCGTGGCTTCTTTCTAAGGCACCGTTCGACTGAGGATGATAAGAGGTTGTTTGTATTTGTTTGATTTTAAATAGTTTAGCTGTTTCTTTCAAAATGGAAGATGTAAAGTCTTTACCTTGATCGGTAGGTATTTTCTTAGGTATTCCGAACTTACATATGAAGTTATTTACAAGTTGATCAGCTATCGTGGTAGCTTCATGATTAGGAATAGGAAAAGCTTGCGAGAATTTACTAAGATCATCTTGTAACGTCAGAATATATTTATTACCATTTTCTGTCAATGGTAATGGACCTACTATGTCTAGAGAAATTTTATCAAAAGGTAGATCCGATGTAGAGGTTATTTCCATTGGTTGTATGTTACGTTGTCTAGAGATTTTATTTCTTTGGCACGATTCACATGATTTGATATAAGTTCTGATATCGGATTTCATTTTATTCCATGAGTATCTTTCTTTAATACGGCGATAAGTTCTATGGAATCCAGAATGTCCTGAATGAGGAAAATCGTGATTTTCTTTAATTATATTTGGTATATCTTTAACGTCTGGGTAACATATTTTGTTTTTACATATTGTTACTTGGATATTGGTTTCGGCGAATATGTAAAAGATAATGGATTTTATTTTATTCCAATTAAGATTATTTATATCGTTTCCGAACTTAGGGATAGATATAGTACTAATGTTTTGTGATATTAAGATGTCTTTTAATTTTTTGAAACAGTAAAATATGTTTTGATACGACGGTTTGTCCCAAAAATGTTCTTTGACTATCATATGGAATATTTTAAAATTATTATTATCAGAGAATTTACGTCACTTTTAGATTTGGAGATTTCGTTATAATTAGTAATTAAGTCTTTTATTTGGGAAGCTATTCCTTGTGACATTTCTTTATCATTTGATATTATATGACACCAGTTATCGTTTTGGGTTAGTAAAAAGTGTTCGATTTCGACAATATTCTGAAATTCAGTATTATTTCTCAAATAATGCGATTTAATAAAGTCTTCGTAGGAGTTTGGCTCAGGATTCATTTTAATATGGTGAATTTGTTTATTATCTATTCGAGACAACGCGTCAGCATTTGAGTTTAATTTGCCGGGTTTGTATAAAATATTGTAATCATATTCCTCAAGTTTTAATCGCCAACGGATTAATCTAGATCCGGGGTCTTTCGTATTGAATAGCCAAACTAGTGGTCTATGATCTGTTATAATATTAAATTTTACACCATATAAATAAGGTCGAAAATGATTAACAGCAAATATTATTGCTAGTAATTCGCGTTCAGTGGTAGTATAGTTTGACTCAGCTCTATTAAGAGTTCTTGAAGCAAAAGATATAGGTAAATCTTTTGATATAGGGCCTTGGGACAACACTGCTCCGAGAGCGAAATTGCTCGCGTCTGTCGTGACATTGAAAGGAAGTGAGAAATCTGGATACTGAAGAATTGGTTCAGTGATAAGGAGATTTCTCATTAGATCAAAAGTTTCTTGTTGAGACTTTGTCCAATTGAATGGTTCGTCTTTCCTTAATAACTTTGTAAGAGGTTGTGCAATATAGCTGAAATTTTTGATGAATCTACGATAGTATCCAATTAGACCTAAAAATGCTTTGATATTTTTGGTATTTTTTGGGATTGGATAATCTTTTATTACGGATATTTTGTCGGGATTAGGTTTAATACCTTCTTTTGAAATGACATGACCTAGATAAGCTACTTCGTTTCTCATAAATTCACATTTATCAGGTTGTAATTTGAGATTGTGGTTTCGTAATCGGTTAAAAATTTCTTTTAGTTTGATAGTATGGTTTTGAATGTTATCTGCATAGATTACGATATCGTCAAGATATACGAAGCACTTAATTCCTTGGAGTCCAGAGAGAACAGAGTTTAACAGTCTCTGGAATGTAGCTGGACTATTTTTTAATCCAAAGGGCATTCTTTGGAACTGGAAGTGACCAAGAGGGGTTGAGAATGCAGTCTTATCACTGTCTTTTTTATTCATTTTGATTTGATGAAAACCAGAAGCGAGGTCAAGTGTGGTAAAATAATTGGAGTGACCTAATTGGTCTAAGATTTCGGAGATATTTGGAAGTGGGTAAGCGTCACCGACTGTGATGTCGTTTAATTTTCGGTAATCGATAACCACACGCCATTTAATTTTTCCACTAGCATCTCTCTTCTTTGGAACAACCCAGAGAGGAGATGACCATGGTGAATTGGATTCTCTAATTATTTTTTGGTCTAACATTTTTTTAATTTGCATATTGACTTCATTTTTATGTACTTCAGGATATCTATATGATTTAGTGAAAATGGGGACATTAGAGCTCGTATGGATTTCGTGTTCGACGGAAGGTGTCGAAGTTAGTTCATCATTTTCTATATAGAATAAGTCATTATATTCTTTGATAAGAGCTAACATGGAATGTTTCTCTTCTTTGTTCAAATGTTCTAATCGTACTGAACTTAGGACTTTGCTTTCGCGATCTGAGTTGTTATTAAAAGAATTTGATACAACATTAAATATTTTCTTTTCTTTTGGCACAAAATCTTGATTTAGGATTCTAGAATTTGATTCATCGAATGGTTCGAGGGTTAAACTCATTTCCTCGATACGAATTGGTTTTTCTGTTGTATTTAATATAGTAGTTAAGGCTCGTAAATTTGAATTGACCTTAGTTATAGATTTAGATAAATATACACCCGTAAGTATTTCTATTTCGGGTACAAGACCTTCTTTTATTTCAGGATTTTGCACGAAAAATTCGACGAGGGTCTCCGTGCGTGGCTGGATAATAAATACAGTTGAGCTCGATTTCGTACTTGAGTTCGTTTTAGAATTATGTACCGATTTAGAATTTGATATAGAATTTGAGCTGGATTTATTATTCGAATTAGAGCTAGAGTTATGCATGTCGATTTTATGATACATAGGGATGTATTGACCATGGAATTCTAGAGAGTTAGTATTATAATTGATTTTTGCTCGTATTCGACGCAAAAAGTCGTCACCAAGTAGACCATCGAAAGGAATGTTGGTTTTTGGTGGCGCTATGTGAAAATTGTGATTATACTTCTTTCCATTGAAGCATAATTCGAGTTTGACGATGCCTAGAGTTCGATTTTCATCTGGTGAATTATTAACACCTTTAAGATATACAATATTACTTTCGTCGACAGGGACGTCTCCTTGAATGGACGAGAGTTTTATTAATGAGATATCGGCACCGGTGTCCAACATTAGATTTAAGTATGTATTAGAGTTAATAGAGTTTGGACACGAAGTTTGAATATAGGGGGCAGAGTGATCTACATGGAATATTCTGCCTTGATGAAATTTACATTCCGAACTGGGGCAGACGGTTCGAAATGATTGGAGTTTAAAGATTTCGAAGAGTTCGCTACGTTATTATTCTTATTATTGTTATAAGCGCGTTTGCGACATTCTGATATAACGTGGCCTTTCTTTTTGCAGTAATTGCAAGTTTTTATTATGTGTTCGTTGGTTTTAGGTGTTTGTTTATTATCTGTATTAAAATGGTTTATAAATTTTTGATTGTTTAGTGGATTTTTAAAACAATTATACGAATTATGACCGGTTTTCTTACAATAGGCACAAGATATTTTTTGATTATTATTCGTATTCGTATTGTGAGTAACGGGAAACTTAGGATTTTTATATTGGATTAGTTTTTCTTCGTTAAGTGCAAAGTATGAAGCTTCTTCGAAAGATTTAGGATTTTGTCCACGAATCACAGAAGAATAAATGGAACCGACACCGATTAGAAATTGGTGGAGGGCCATCTGTTTTATCATAGCGTTTTTACCCATGAGTTCTAGGGGATTTTCTGTTTCTGATTTTATTACTCTGATTAAATCACTGTAACATTTTTCCACTCTTTGTGTGAAGCTTGTGATGGATTCATTGCGATTTTGAGTACACGATTGTAGTTCGAGAGATATTTGGGAAAAACTTTTGTTTTCTGTGAAATTTTCTATTAAAAACGATCTATATTCTGGCCATGTATTAAGTGTTCTACATGATGTTATTAAATCGGCCTTTCCTATGACTTGTGTCTGAATGTAGGTAAAAATAAGGTATTTTTGATCATTTTTTGCAAGGTTATATGCGCAGTCGCAGTTTTTAATAAAAGTGTGCAATCTGTCTGTGTTACCGTCAAATGTGTGTATGAGTTTGATTAGAAAATTTAATGAAACTTCTTCTGACGAAGTTGATTCAATTTTTGGGGGCATTTTGTATATAATATAATATGTATATTGATATAAAGAATGGAAGTATGAATTTAGTAGAATTAGGTTAATAAATTTCAAGGATTCTACAACATTTAAAAGTTAGTAGAGTGAATTTCGAATTTCGGGCTGGATCTCGGAGCGTTGTCCTCCGCAGCGATGGCTTGATCTTGAAGGTTTCTTCTTCAGAGGTGGCTGAATCTCAGAGCGTTGTCTTCAGCAGCGATGGCTTGATCTTGAAGGTTTGTCTCTGCAGCGACGAATTGAACAGTAGAATTCTTCTGTCTTGGTCCGAAGAGTTTTCAGTCGTATATTCTTATATATTCGGCACTTGTCGAAATATGTTTCGACTTGGCTTGTTTCGATTATATAAGTATATAATATTTCCAGTAATTCGCGCTGTTAGTTTCGCGATTTCACGTAGGTCCTTTTTCGATGAAAATTATTTCAATAGGTCGAAAAGGATATCCCGCTTCTGACACCAATTTATTTTCTGTTATGGCCTTTTGCAACGAAAACACTTTTAGAATTTCAACGTGTAGTTTTATTTGTATAAAAGTTGAATTACATTTGAAGTATAATATTAACAGTATTATATAATAAGGATGATGTTAATATCTTGGCGGCTTTAAGAATAATGATGCTGCCTCAGATATGACGTCTTATTTAAAGCAAAGATAACTATTCCAAGACCCTTCAATAGATTAGAGAGGAATGCGTAGAGCATGTTATCCTGTCAAATCAATATCAGTGATTTATATCTCGTCGCAGCTTCTCCCATTAAGTGATATTAAATCTTTATTGAATTTTGGGGAGATAACCGCCAGCGAGATAGCAAACTAGAAAATAAAACATCGAGTAGGTCGACACTAAAGTAATAACGCTAAATCTAGTACATGATAAACTTGACAAGGGTATAATATAACTTATAATATTTATTTGAATGTGGATAAGATAACATTGGTTTTGGTGATTATACCGTGTTACTGATAATGCCAAATAGGTTCTTAGATAAGTGGTACATGCATAATATTTTGAGGGTGAATGAGATAAGAATATAAGATTAACATGTGCTGGCAAGTAGAGAGATACATGACATAATTAACGAACATTTACATTTTTATTTGTATATATATTTAATATTTATTATTTAATTATTTACGACAAATGGTTGTTTTCGACGGAGCAGAGCCCGGATAACACTTTTCAAGCCATCGCTGAGTTTGAACGGTATTTTTTTCCATTAAAAAGCAATGTTTTATCAATACACGAAATTCGTTTTTTTCCATTGTTTTGAAAATAGCAAAAATAGCGTCACTAAAATCACTGTAACTCAATGATACAATGTAGGAATGTCATGAAAGTTTGACACGTAACTTCTAAAGGCTGGCACTAACTGAGAATGGTATGGATTTGTTATTAGAAGCGCCATCTGTTGGCTAGTCCCGGGACTTATTGATCGATGTGTTATTTTTCGATTGTGTGAAAACAGTTTTTTTCAATTAAACTATCAAATTCAATTTTTACGAGGCATGCACATTTACCATTTGATGATAATTACCACAAAATCTTTTTTTTTTAATTTTGCACTTACGAATTTGTGCCAGAAATCCGACGATAATATAGATATCTTAAATATTGGTGCAATTGAACTCAGGAACCTTGTGGTGGAAATATTAACGAAGTTTGATTAGTTAATTTCTATCTCTTTTGTTTTTTCCGTGTCTGAATTTGCTTTCTTTTTGGAGTCTATAATATTATGATAGCATTTAATTGATCCTATATTTAAGTGTAATTAATCATTAAAATAAAAATTTTAAAATCCTCCAAGTGATGTGAGTTCTTCATTCACCAACCCCTGACAAACCGTTTGATATCTTCCATCCATTTTGTTCCCCATATTTTAAGTAATCATTTGAAAAAAATATAAGAGCTTCAATTCAGTTTAGTTCGATCTTACCACCGCCCACGCTGTTATGCTGGACTAAATAAATCCCCATCCAGCGCTATTTATAAGAAGACCGAAATCTTCTTTATTTTTTTATGAGCGCGACGTTACGTAGTGACGAAAAAGGAACTGCTCAAAGGGACTTCTTCTCCAGTGGTGACACACCTGGGTGCGAAAAAGATAGAAGTAACGATGGACTTAAGGCCTGACATCACGGGAGAAGAAAAATGACACGTAGCGCAAGAAATATACTTATGAAGTGACTTAAGGCCAGGAGTTCAAACAGCCTAGCAAGTTTCCAGTACTTTCACAGAAAATTTCGAATGTAGCAAAACAATCCTTTGACGCCACTAATCAGAAGAGCCAATCGGTCCAAAAATGAACGGATGTAAGGCTGAGTGGAGTTTCCTTCGGAAAGTATTGCCTGAAATATAAGAGCTGTAAATTATTTGAATTGACTAACACCTAATATTATTTTACTAAAAAACTGGCAAGTGTTTATAAGAACTCAATGTTAGACTAACCGATCGGAAATCGAGCACGTAACCTCCAGATTGGTAGACGGGCGTCTTAACAACTAGATTATATTGAACCAACTATCATGTACCATTCTTTCTATGGCCTTTATATTACTAGATAACCATTTATTTTACACATAGATCTATCTCCTTGTGATTCCTCACAACTTACTTTTTAAATCTGGCTTAAATTATCACAAGACTTATTTCTTAATTCTTTTGACTCAAATAACGTCTAAATAAAACAGTTATCTCAAATCAATTCATGTTTTACTCGAGAGTACGATAGTACTTTTATATCGCAAGGCACTCTAAAACAGGTCGTAAAATCCCAATAAAAAAATCAAAGTTGAATACAATAGATACAGAATAACAGCAGCTAACATTATCTTTTTTATATTTTTCACATGACTTTTGTTATTTAGAAAGAAAGTTTCGTCACATTTTATGCAATTATTGCGAGACTCGGCACACTCCGTGCATTTGGACAAAAATTACACTGTGAACAAACAATTTCTTAAGTAGGTGGAAAATCATAAAAATGAAGCAATACTCGACAAAATTGAAGACAATGTTTGCTATCCAAGTAAGAGTATAGCCTTAGAACAAAATAGTGTTTCGATACGTTTGGTAATATACCTATACTTACTGATCCATGGGAGTGTGATGTTAATACATCCAATGCCTATATTTTTATAACCTATTACATTACCTTATTATACGTTTAAAAATGATACAGGCCTAAAGCAAGGATGTGTGATGTCCCCTTGGTTGTTTATTTTAAAAATAGATTCGTCTGTGCGCGATTTAAAAGATGATGGGAGAGGTGTAAGAATGAGTGAAATAAATGTACAAGTATGTGGACTTTTGTATGCTGGTGATATATGTTGTTACGCTTGTTGAAAATGAAAGCGATTTGAAGGATATGATAAGTGAACTATATGAGAGAAAAAGGGTTGAAATTAATGTAACGAAATCTAAGATCATGGTTATAGAAAGAGGTGTAGTAAAAAATGTGTAAGATGTGTGGGTTAACGCAGAAAAACTGGAGCAGGCTGGTGAGTTCTGTTATCTGGGCAGTATGTTAACGTGTGATGGGCGAGTTGAAAGGGACAGTGAAAGTTGGGTAACAACAGAGAACAAGGTAAACAAAGCACTTAATGTAATAAACAACAACCGCGCAATATCAAAAGTAACAAAAATGACAATATATAATAGTGTGTCGGTGCCTACCTTGATATATGGAAGTGAAACTAGGACTTAGCAGAAGGATAAAAATAAGATTAAAGCTGTGGAAATGCGTGCACTAAGAAAAAAACATGGAGTGTCAATGTATGAAAGAAGGGTGAAGACATCAGGAATTAATTCATATATAGAATGAATGTTTTAAGTAAAATGAAAAAAGGAGCTTTAAAATGATGTGGAGAGAGTGCCGAAAGAACGACTAAGCGAGTAAACAAGTCAATTATTACGGATACGGAAAACCAATTATTACCGATGAACATTTACAATAAGTTTGAGAATCGCAACTACTCAATTCACACCGACATCAAAGAAGAACACTGAACTAAACCATATTAAGCGGAAGCATCTACAAGCATGAATACGTCAATTTGAGTTATATTAGCACTTCAAATGAAATATTGTAATGGAGAAATACAATACATTGATATGTACATATAATCACGCCATGTCCCTTGCGGGGTAGGTAGAGATAACAGATCTCTATTTTTTTTATATTCAGGCACATCACTTTTGCCTCTTCCACATTCATACATCTCGTCATGCTCAATCTTCAATTATTTATACTTCTCACTTTACCTTCATTCAACATTTGGTCCATTTGATCCAGCCACGTTTTCCTCGGGCTATCTCTTCCGCGCACACCTTACAGTTGCCTTTGTTCTTTTGGTCCATTTGATCCAGCCACGTTTTCCTCGGGCTATCTCTTCCGCGCACACCTTACAGTTGCCTTTGTTCTTTTGGTCCATTTGATCCAGCCACGTTTTCCTCGGGCTATCTCTTCCGCGCACACCTTACAGTTGCCTTTGTTCTTTTGGTCCATTTGATCCAGCCACGTTTTCCTCGGGCTATCTCTTCCGCGCACACCTTACAGTTGCCTTTGTTCTTTTCATTTTTATTCAAAATACTTTAAACTGATGTTTTTAAAATAAAATAACGATATGTTTGGATTATTTTTCAAGGGTCGTTTATGTTTTTTTTTATTTTTGAGCGGTGAACCAAATAAGAGAAATATATGGTAGCGGCATTGAATTACAATCCATGCTTCCGGCCACAATGTCAGGTCACCTCGAAACCTTTCAATATGATCTTATACTCGTATTATTACCGCTCAAATCGGCTATTCTCTTTTTTTTAAGTAATTAACTTGTGTCAATTCAAGGTTTATAAAAGATAGACGGAAGTTGAATACAATTGAGATATTAATACAAGTCATTTAAAGTCACGTAGAAACATTAGTGAACAATTCAAATAAAATTAATGATTCCGTCTTATTTTTTTTTGTTCTGTACATACAAAGCGACGTGGTGTTTCGTTTATTATATCAAAACGGAAATGTGGGTTGGGTGTTTTATTTTTGCATAATATCATCCAACTGGCATTGCCAGAAGGAAATATGGTCATTGGAATCATAAACACGAATCGGAGATTGGACAATTGGGAGGCAGGTTATAAGACGAAGATATGATAGTCCAATTTGCTGTCTCGAACTCTTGAAGCCTTTATTCAGCAGCGAGTGGACACAGGTAATTGAATTTCAAAATCAATGAAAAAACTTCAATACTGCTTGAAGTATTGGTTTTCACATATTCTTCATGGTTTTTGTGGTGCGGGGAAAAATGTGATTTACGATTTTATATTTTTGGCATATAGTTATGCTTCCATTTTATTTAATCATTTTTTCACTAGTTTCTAGTTTTACTAGTTTATAGTACTTTTCACTAGTTACTCTTCAGTTCGTCCGAAGCGAAAACAATCTAAAATCTAAAAGGAGATGTTCAAATAGCACATTATTGTCGCTAATATAGACAGTTCTGATTTGTAATACAGATGTCGCATAATTTTCGATTTCGTACATTAATTGAGGCGTGAGCGGTAAAAATTCAATTATAAAATTGAAATAATTTAATTTTGTCCACGTCCTAATGATAGACTTAAATAGTAGCCGCGAGTGAAGATATTATTATGCTAGGGCGGTATTGTTGTGTTTAATATGGTCTTTCATTTGGGAAATCGATATAATATTTTTTATAGGAGTAGTAAGTATGAATATTGTGTCTAAAAATATCGTTTCATAACAATATTTAACAATAAATAATTTTATTATTCCCCTAATTACGTAATTCCGGTACATTTATTTATACCTATTATCCCGAGGTTCTCTTTAGGTGGAGTAATCCTGGTTTGCTACGAGAGTAATGCTTAGGTCACACTGGTGTCATATCACATCGGAAGTGTGGGTGTGAGCTATTGACCCAATGGATTTTATTTTAAGACGTATATAAAACTTTAACTTAAATATTTTTAAAATTATGATTTGTCTCTATAATATGGTGTACAAATTCTAAAAAATCGTTCTTAGATAGACAACGCTTACGAGTATGTACTTACATTCTAGTGCATATGATGCACTAGATTGTAAGTACATACTTCTTTAAGTACATAATTCTTTGTAGCATTTCAAAATGTGCACTTTCACAAGCACATTATATTTCGTATAGGCTACTCTGGTGTAGTTTATATTCCTTTGTATTTGATGTTAAAAATCTTTTTACATATACTTCTTTTAGTATAATATGCAGCACTTCATTTTTTTGGAAAACACTGCCAGTTGAAAATTCAGAAAAGTCAAATGAAGAAAATGACGAGTAGTGACAAGTCGCTTCTTCGGGCGTCTTATTTAGTTGCTCTTCGAATATCTAAAACGAAAAGGCCAAACTTGCATATATGGCGGACATATTTAGTCTTCTTAATGGATTTAATACTTTGGAATTAATTTTCTCCAGGGAGTCTATAAATATTTTTACCATGAGAAATAAGATGGATGTATTTAAAAAGAAACTCTCTTTTTGGGATAGTCGCGTTCAAGAGAGAGAGGTGTAAAAAAATTCACTTCTACAAGACTTTTTGATTGCTGCTAACGTCAACCAGAAGGTTATTTTAAACATAACAAGTCAACATTTAAGGGCGTTAGTACAAACAATGAATCACTATTTCCGTGAAATTGAGGATTCTCCTAAAGGCAACCTTTGGATTAATAATCCCTTCATGGAAGATATGAAATCATGCGCACTTACTACTCAAGAGAAAGGAAACCTAATCGAGTTGTCTTCTGATGCCACTCTACTGTTCAGACATAAAATACAAACATTTTGTCAGTTTTGGATATCACTCGAAGAAGAATATCCATCTCTAAATTATACCATAAAGCCATTAAATTATTGTCAGCATTTTCAACTACCTATTCATGTGAGAATTTTTTTTCGTCTACGTTAGTAATAAAAACGAAACAGAGAAACCGAATGGATGTCAATGCAGCGCTACGTCTCTCTGAAACAACACTGCAGCCACGGTTAACAACTATGGTACCTATTGTAGCAAAGATGCAGCAGCAGATATCGCACTATTTTTTTAAAACTAAATATTGCTTTTTCAAAATTTCAGAAATTCTATTATTAAAAATATATTTACTCATCGGTTTCTAATTATTTCAATTAATAACATAATTTCCATGTTTTTTTTATTTGTAATATGTACTATACATATGTCTGTTATAATATAAGATTTAAAAACTAATAAACAAAATAATATACGAGTATGTACTATATAAATAATAGTTTTTATTTTTGAATTAGCAGTCCGGTAAATATTTCTCTTATTTTGACCGGTCCGCGGGTGTCAAAAGGTTGGGGAACACTGGTTTAGTTGATAAAACGTTTGTCTTTCAGATCTAGGGTTACGGGTTCGATTTCCGTAGATACCCGATTTTTTGAGTCTGATTTTCACTTAAGGTATCTTTAACATAATTGTGAATGATTGGAAGAGATTTCCACATGGCAATAAACCAGGTTGTACTGTATACAACAAAAGCTAGGTACTATAAAATATTGATGTATGGAACGCTCGTCCGTCACTTATTTATCACATTTATAATATATAATTAAAATGGATTTGTAAGTAAATTCAGTGCGGAACTCATCGGGAAATAAACCTAGAATATAATGATAACCAATAATAGCGAGCACGTTAAGAATTAAGCCACTGAAGAAATATCTCGAAATTAAAAAAAATATACTGATCATATGAAGAGAAAATCATATTACAGTGGTTTTAAGATTGGAACTTTTGCGCAGTTTGGAGGCGGATTGGGATATATGTTCCTGGTGTGTTTTATTTAACAAGAGGGACATAAAAAGTACAGTACCCGGCGGTAAGTAATACACATCGTTTGTAGAGCGTTGTCTCTGTCATTCATACACGTGTTCCG
Source organism: Odontocerum albicorne (assembly GCA_949825065.1). Classification (NCBI taxonomy): domain Eukaryota; kingdom Metazoa; phylum Arthropoda; class Insecta; order Trichoptera; family Odontoceridae; genus Odontocerum; species Odontocerum albicorne. The sequence goes on from OX463840.1 coordinate 20,691,970, forward strand.
TCGCGATTTGTCAGTCGTTACCGGACCGGACCGGACTGTTAGCGCATCGTGCGACAGAGACGACGCTCTACAAACGATGTGTATTACCTACTTACCGCCAGATACTGTAATATGGTATGAAGTAATTCCTTCTATAGGTTATGTTAAATCGCAAGTGTACGCCAAGAATCCAAAAACCATCGATGACCTTAAATCCAACATCACTCGTGTCATTGCAGATATACGTATCCATTTCTGTGAATCAGTTATTGAAAAATTTGCTCCGAGTCGTCACCTGTAATAGGAGCCGAGGTGGTCATTTGGCCGATATCATTTTCCACACAAAATTCACATGTGCACTAATTACATTGATACCAATGAACATGAACATTAAAAAAATACTTGTTTTTTTTTGTCATTGATTCAAAATTGCAGCCACCCTATATTTCCAATAACTCGTTCCTTATATTTTACCTTCAACTACGAAAAAATATCATTCTTGAAATAAATATACCTCTAAATATACTTATCAAAATTACCCAAAAGAAAAAAAAGAGCATTTGATCTTGGATAACATGAGAAAATCCGCCGGGGTTTTTTTGGCAAATTTAACAATCCACCGGAAAGTTTCAAGGCAAAGTTTAATGCAGTTTTGACTTGACTAATTACCTTCTATGAAAATGCAGGGACGGATGGGCATACAGAGTGTTCTGATCATAGTTTTTTTTAATAAATAGGACCAATCATAGATATCCTTGTATCATCGAAAAATAGTTGAGTAAAATACACGTGCAACAGAAGGAAGTTAAGACCCAGAAGTTTTAAAAAGGTGTCCAGACAGGTTTACCGCCAAATTCTTTTTGACATATTTCTGGTTGGTTGGAAGAGATTGCCATGCGGCAATTGGCCCACCAAGTTGAACTTAATGCGACGAAAGTGTAACACAGTACAAAAACACGAGTAGGAATTAATTACAGTGTGCTTTTCGAACCGGCGAATTTTTGTATGTAAGGCTAACACGTTAAACACACGGTCATGATTTTTTTACAGAATATATTGTGAAATTTCAAATATGTATTGGGTGTTAACATAAGTTGTGTCCGTTTTTTTCAATTGAAAAATGATCATCGATGGTTTTTGCGTTTCAAAGACGATAATTTCGACCTGAAAGACATGGAGCGTTCCGGACGACCAGTGGACTTCGATGAGGACCGCTTAAACCATATTATTCATGAAGATCCCCTTCAAACATTTTTCATCACCATTTTGTTTTTCATCACCATTTTCAAAACATTTTTCATCACCAGTAATGATGCGGTAAAGGAACCTTTGCTTGTGGCCATGCGTAGCTCGATGACGCGCGAGCAAACCAGCAGAAATTGTCGAACGTTGATTTTTGTTGTTTTCACTCAAAACATGTGGAACCCAAGCGCCGAACTTCTGGACTTCTCCCATTGATTTAAGATTGCGGTATACATTCATGCGACTATAATTCATCTGCTCAGCCAATTCTACGGTGGTTTCAAGGGGATCTTCATGAATAATATGGTTTAAGCGGTCCTCATCGAAGTCCACTGGAGGTGTCGAAAATGCTTACGTCTGCTTGACATTCCATTTTGAAGGCTTGTAATCAAATAAAATAATATAGGTAACGTAAAAGCAAACACAATGTCATGTAGAGCAGAAAATTTTCTTTCGAATGACGTACAACATTTACAATTTTGTTTTACTTTTGGTGCTCATTTTTAAATTTGAAAAAAAAAACGGACACAACTTATGTTAACACCTAATACTCGTATTTAAGCTTGATTGCTAAATATTTAATATTCACTCTTTTAATTATACAGGGTGTAACAGCCGGTGACGATCAACGGAAGCAGGGTGATGGGGGACCTCAATACCTATCGATTTAACCCCCATGTATGTTCAGCGATAGGGGACCTCAATACCTATCGATTTAACCCCCATGTATGTTCAGCGATATTCAGTGGTTCTCAAGTAATTTGGATTGAAAAAATATCGATTTTTGGTACTTGTACCATTTGAGTAAATTTTTCAACATGATACTCTAGTACTAGTCGAATGAAATTTGAAGGGTTAATTCTCCATGAACGTGAGTAGTTTTTAAGATAAGTTGTAGAAAAAAAAGAGATGTGATTTTTTTATCTAGAGCTCATGAAAGTGAGTGGAAAAATTAGGCTTGCAAAAACTTTTAAGATGATTTTTTTTATCTTTCCAAATTAAGAAGGTTGCGACGGAAAGTGGCATTGTTGTACGTAAGACCCATTATTAAACTACTTCCGGAAAAAAAATCACGATCGCAGAGCTAATAGTTTAGTTATGATACACTTACGAAGTTTAGTCTAAAATCGTGTTTTTATTCAAATTTCACAAAAATCCAAATTACTTGAGAGCCACTGAATATCGCTGAACATACATGGGGGTTAAATCGATAGGTATTGAGGTCCCCTATCACCCTGCTTCCGTTGATCGTCACCGTCTGTTACACCCTGTAGGTATATTACAAAGATATATGTACATTTTCGATATTCCATATCTCGGTGGATAAATTGAGGATTGAACTCCTTTTAATAAGCTTTGTAGTTATAACTGAGCCAGTTCATAAGAAAGCATGAGTAACATTGTTCCTATTGTCATTATGTTATATTAAGACGTTTAATAATTTTATTTTTTCTTGTTATTTGATGTAATTGGGTTAAACTTACATCAAATTTAATATAAAAATAAAATTAATTAATTAATTACACTTTCGCCGTGTATGTTACAGTACAACGTAGCGGGTTTGGCTTTTTGTGACGATTTTTTTCAACCAACCAAGAAGACGTTCAAGAGGTCTTAAATGAAAACCAGACTGGAACCCTGATTTTCATGACGACCTCCGTAGCCTAGTTGGTACGACTCTTTTCTTTCAGCCCGGAGGTTGCGGGTTCAATTCCCGTGGGAACACACATTAAAAAAAAAGTATTCCTGTCTGGTTTTCACTTAAGACTTCTTTATCATATTTCTCGTTGGTTGGAAGATGTTGCCACATGGCAATAAGCCTGCCAGGTTGTACTGTATACAACGAAAGTGTAATACAATACAACCCTTTAAAAACTGGATTTCACTGGGAATCAAGCCCCCTGCCTCCGGGCTGAAAGACAGATGTCTTACCAAATAGACAACGGAGGTTGGTTTTAATTCCCAATGTTAGCAAAAAACTAAGGCTAAATATTTAATGTTTCTGTCAGTGGTATTTATCATAGACGGGCCTTTACATATTTCTGGTTAATAAGAAGAAATTGCCACATGACTACATTGCCATATGTACAACGACATCGTAATGCTATTTATTATTAAAATACGAAATCGCGGTTTTCGCATTTTCTATACACATTCATATGCAAAAGGCTTTTATGTGATCGTAAATCCGCCCCTAAAGATACGTAGTTTGTCTCAGGTCATTCTAAACTGGTAGACCGTGAAGGTTAGTGAAAATGTCGTAAATTGATATTATCGTATGGTAGCCAAGTTTCTAAGTGAGAATACAAATCGAAATTGATCTAATTTTTGACACGAATGAATAATTACTGAATAAACAAAATCAAACTAAAAAACATATATGCTGTTTAGATATTTTCTCGGGTGTATGTGGCTCTCAAATATTTTGATGTCGAAAATAATAAAATATATTCAATATTATAATTGCAATAACATTGTAAACACCGATATTTTTCTCAGGCAAAAAAGTTGTTTTATTTTATTCTAACTGGAAATTCCTTCCAAGGACGTGCGAAAACAATGATTCAATTCTTGTTAATTGTTTTACTTATGGTACGAGTGTATAGCGAACAAATTGGAATAAAAATATTTTAATTCAGAATATTTCTTTGTACACAAAATTTTTAATAAAAATCAAATCCGGATTCTTCCAGTATTTTTTTATTGGAGTCAGGATTCATTTTAGTGTTCATGTACACTCTTGAGAAAGTAACAAAAAGTTGCCCGTGGTTAAATAATGCTGGTGAAGGTGTTTAATTAAACCATTTAATTGTTTCTCCAAAGTTTGTCTTTGAGACCTGCTAACTGTTTTCAGCACTGACAAAAAATCTATTTTCACTTGTTTTGTAAATCTGTTTGAGAAAAATAAATTATTTTAATAATGCAATCACCTTATATGCCATACTCTTCCTAGATTCCTATTGACATTCTTTAACAGCATAATGTTTGTCAAAATTAAAACACAATAAGTAGATCTGCTTCTTTTAGGCATTATTACCGAAATATACATTGAATGGATTCACAGATAGCAATCCAAATAAGTTAAGTAGTTTATAATTAATTTAATCGTATTCATGTCAGTTGGTTGTACCCGATTTACATTATCGATATTATGGGATATAAATGTTAACAATTTTATATAATCATATATTTGAAATAAACTCCTAATATAGTTTAACGAAAAATGTGGCTGAGACCGATTTGAGACTATGTATTGACTTAGATCGCTATACCATTCTATATTTTATATGTTTTTTTTCAAATGTCTTATAATATCTCTCGAAACTATTAAAAGTAATCAAAGACGATTTTTAGGTTTCGAGAGGGAAAATTGAACGAAACATGAAAGGATTGAGACAACCTACATATGTGAATAGCTTCAATGTAAGGTGATTGAAAATAGAAACTGGAGTGGAAAGGTTTAAATGCTCAGAAATTAGTGCATATTATATATGTTATATCTGCATACGACAAAGAATGGCATTAAGTTGTAATTTTAAAATTGCACAAAAACATTAAGTATGTCGAAATTATCCAATAGATTAATAGTATGCTGAAAAACAATGTGTTTTTAATGTATATAACGACAGTTTACGGAATGACCTGCGTGACATTTTTATGACATATGCCTTCCAACTCGGGTATTGCGGGCTCAATTCCCATTGGTAACCATTTTATTAAAATACTTCATTCAGTCTGGTTTTTACTAAAGATCTCTAACATTTTTATAATAGGTTGGAAGATATGTTGTACTAAATACAACGAGAGTGTAATGCGACACATAGTGGGTGATATTAATAAGAATTTATTACAAAAAATAACTACCACAAGATCAGCTCTATTCCTAGCATTGTTAACTCATACATCGCTGATCTTCCTCCAACTGAAAGTAATAAATATTTACATGCAAACGATATCGTTCTCTTTATGCAGAAGGTTTTTGAACTCGTTGAACAATACATGAATCCGAATTTGATGTCATGGGAAATTATTTTTCCAAGTGAAAACTAAAATTTTATCTCACCAAGAAAGCAGCTATAATTTTTCAATTCAATAACGTCCACGCAAGTAGACATATCTTTCACTAGAAATATTATATGTAATATGCTACACTTTCAATACATTGGAGTCGCTTTGGACTATATCCTCACACGTCTCATATTACAATCATCAAAGACAAAACCAAAAACATAATCAAATCCTGCGCAAAATAATTAATTGGGTTTAAAATGTCTAAACTCTCAGAGTAATAACAAAATAATATATAGATTTGACAGAAAGTGGTATTGTTGTACGTAAGGCCCATTATTGAACTACATCTAGAAAAAAATCACGATCTCAGAGCTAATAGTTTAGTTACACTTACGAGTTTAGTCTAAAATCGGGTTTTTATTCAAATTTCATAAAAATCCAAATTACTTGAGAACCACTGAATATCGCTGAACATATATAGGGGTTTAATCGATAGGTATTGAGGTCCCCCATCACCTTGTTTCCGTTGATCGTCACCTCATGTTACACCCTTTATATCAATTCAAGCTAGTTTTAAAAATAAATCTTTAATATGATGTGAATCAGATTTATAAAGAAAATTTGTTCGGAATCAGCCTTGAAGAGAAATAAAAAAAATTGTGTTCTGGCAATTATTGTCGAAACGTCAATGTATTTGACGTTTATTTGTGGTTGATCATATTACCACATACATTAACCCTACTTTTGTAAAAGAATTTAATTGTATTCTAAAAAGCCTTAAATAAATAGATTGTTTTAAATTATTACTATGCCTGTACTCTGTTCGAAAACTTGTGGCAAAAATGCTGTTTTGAAGGTAAACCTTAGTGTACAATAAATTTCTTAACACTTAAGAGTGTATACAACGTGCCAAACCAATTTCATGTATTGTTTAATTATTTTGTTGAGGCCAAAAAAAATAGTATGGTGTCTATTGCTTATTTTTTACCTCAGCACTTGGTGTTGAGTTAATACTGCAATATACGATAACATATTCAGTATGGTCTTAAAATTACTAGTATTGTATACTGCAATTTATGTGCAAATATAGCAAAAATGTGTTTTCTTCTTATTTTTAGAGACCAAAAACAGGTGACGCACTTTGCAAGGAATGCTTTTTCCACGCTTTTGAAAGCGAGATTCATCATACAATAACAGAAGGCAAGCTTTTCAAAAGGGGAGATTTGGTAGCAGTAGCTGCTTCCGGTGGAAAAGATTCCACTGTATTAGCATATGTTCTCAAGTTACTAAATGATAAATATGATTATGGATTAAAACTAATACTTCTATCAATTGATGAAGGTATAACGGGGTACAGGGACGATAGTCTCGAGACTGTTAAAAGAAATCGTGATGATTATGGTATTCCCCTAAAAACACTGTCTTATAAAGAACTTTATGGTTGGACTATGGATGAAATTGTAAAGCAAATTGGGAGAAAAAACAATTGTACATTTTGTGGAGTTTTTAGACGACAAGCTTTAGACCGTGGAGCTTCTCTGTTGAAGGTTGATTGTGTGGCTACAGGACATAATGCAGATGATATTGCGGAGACTGTGTTAATGAATATTTTAAGAGGAGATATTGCACGACTCCAAAGATGTACTTCGATAATAACGGTAAGTAAATAAAACTGGTGAGAATGTGGAGGAGCGGAATATCCTTGAATGCATGGATGATATTGTATTATTGGGAGCTTTTCACCATATAAACATTAACTTTTACATTTATACACAAGTTTTGTAAACGTAGGAGTTAATGCCCTGATAAGAAAACCTCCTTGTGTATCAATGGCTTTTTGTCAACACAATTGATAAATTTAAGTATTTTGGTGCCATGGTTGCTGGAATCTCAGGGATGAGCTGCCCATTAGGATAGGTGCTGTCGGCAGCACTTTTAACAGTATGAGGGCCATATGGGACTTTTAAACTTTTACTCTGAAGACATAGTATCAACTATTAAGCGCCTGTATCTTTCCTATTTTGTTAAACAGTTTTAAATTTTGACTTTTTATTAAGACCCAAGAGAAATAAAGCACTAATTACACACATTGAATTTATTACCTCTGAGCAAAAGAAAAAAATTTAATAATGTACTTCTTTTGCATAAAATCATCAATTCTCAATGAAATGGTCCTAAATTGCTAGACTTTTTCAATATTCGAGTTCCTTCAGCGCTTACTCACCATAGGGCTATTTTCTATTGTAAACAAAGTATCTTTAACTACCAACAAAATTTCTCTATAAATATCATAGAATGCATCTTTTGAGGAATCAATTTTCTGAGATAGCCAATATATTTTTCCATAGTCTTATCGAGCTATAAAAGTAGGCTGATTGTCGAGTTGATGAAGTATTGAATTTGTACTGTACTATTTTTTTCACATTAATTTTAATTTGATATGGTGAGGTAGCTAGCTGACTAGGGACAGCCTAGTCTCATGTGATCAGCCATGTATATTGTTAGATTTTTATATTTCATTTTGACTCATGTACTTATGCATTATTTGAAATGTTTTGTTGATATGTATTTTCATTTGGTTTGTCGAATTATTATAATTTGATTTTTTTTTAATTTTAAGATTAGTTTGTAATATTGTAAATGAGGCACAAACTTCTTTTTTTTCGATAATTTCTTAAGGTACATTGTACCGTTGATGAAAAACAATAAAAAAAATATATATATATAACATTACCTCAAGTATGACTCATTATTTTAGTACAAGGGGTTAAAAATAGTGAGACCTAAAAGTACATTTATAAAATCATATTTTTAAATATAAATTCTCTTTTGAAAATGCATCTGGTTGAATAGTGTGAAAATGCTTTTAAATTTCTCCTGTTAATTATCTAATAGGAAATGACAAAAACCAAACATTTTTAAACAATACCTTTCATTGTAACTAATAATGTATCTTATTTCAGGGAAGTGATGATGGTATTCCAAGAGTTAAGCCATTAAAATATACCTATGAAAAAGAAATAGTCATGTATGCTTATTTCAAAAAATTAGTTTATTTTTCAACAGAGTGTATTTATGCTCCAAATGCTTACCGTGGTTATGCTCGTGCACTGTTAAAGGACTTAGAAAAAGTTAGACCTTCTTGCATTATGGATATTTTACATTCAGGTAATTCAACATCAATCACATACGAGTAACAGACATGCTATCTCAACTTGAATTTCTTCACCACTCTCTGATACAAGAGTATAGAGCTTTACAGAGATAAAAAATCAGTTTTATATGAAAGAATGTCAAACTTTACACACTCATTAAAAAAATATAAATCAATTGAGTAGCTAAAAATGCTTTCCCACAAATTATATGAACTTTTTTATGATGTGAAAAATTATGTTTTGTTAGCATATATGCATTTCATCTCTGTCATCCGGCACTTGATTAAATAGTCATGCTGAATAAAAAGGTTTGTGTCATTTGCAAACTACCTTTACTCGACTGATTTAAATTTTTGTATTGAGCCCATATATTTTGACACCCTTTTCAGAAAAAAAGGTTCATAGAATGCATTTTTATTTCTTTTTATTATAAGCTCTATATTTCGATGACAGGTTATACAAGTGAGATGTCATCTATGTAACAATAATACATAATTTGATATGGATTCGTCAGCATAAAATTTATTTAGCACTAGAAGTAAACAATTGTAAACTTTGATAAGGTACGCGTTGCCAAAAGTTTGAAAAAGTAGCAAAGTTACAGCAACTATACCCATTTCTAAAATTGAGGATTTCTTAAACTTTTCAAACCATCAACAATAATACACGATAACTAATAAATTCTTCCAGTTTTCAGATCTGAACTAAAAATTGCCAATTTTTTATAAAAACTGATGCAAAAAATCAAGTGTGTAATAAGTTTGTTTTTTCACCATAGTAAGTTAAACTAGAAACTTGAAGGATGAAAAATTCATATAAAAAATTAATACTTTGATATTAGATTATTTGTGACATATCTTACATTAAAACAGATTTTTTTATTGTTTTAATTCTTTACCATGCTCATAACTTAAACATCAAAAGCAGAGTGATGTGATTCTTTGGTTATTTCTTAAAATAAAAAAGCTACAGGTTGCTTCCTTTGGGGTAAAAAAATAACATCCAAACAATAAATAAATATCTGTAATTCGCGATTATTAAGTAGTTAATAAAAATTATTATTTTTCCTGCAAATCGCAAATATTTATATATCATAGGATTTTCAAAGTAGAATTTATAAATTTTTTTTCCAAGTAAAAATATTTCTGTTATTTACAGGTGAAAAATTGTCTCTAAAGGAAAGTATAAAATTACCAGAAAGAGGAAAATGTCAAAGGTGTAATTTTGTATCATCTCAAGAGACTTGCAAAGCTTGCGTTCTTTTAGAGGGTTTAAATAAAGGCTTGCCAAGATTGGGAGTTGGAAAAAGTTCTAAAGTTAAGCGATTATTGGCAGAGAATACTATTGATTCATCATTATGATATACTGCAGTGTAATTTTATAAATAATTAATAAAAAACTTGCATATTTTTGTTTCATTATATCGGTAATTTTGCGAAAGGGTATATTTATTGATTTGTTTAATTTTTATAGAGAATATATTATGAGGAGAGCACTACAAGACGGATAGCAGAATTGCTATTGGTGGAATAAAGCTCTCAAATCTGAGATATGCCAATGACACAACTTTGATCGGCACATCAGAAGAAATGCCCACAGTCCTTCAAAATGTGGGATACAAGAGGAAGCTTCTGGGTTTAAAGTGAATAGGTTGAAAATCAAGTTAATGATAATAGATCACAATAACAAATCACTAACAAAACACTGTGAATCATGGTGTGAAAGTGGTTATTGACTTTGTATACTTAAGCTCTAGTATTCAAGGTTGAGATAAAAAGAACTGGCATTCCAGTAAAAATGTAAAATCAAAGCTGGATAAGATATGGAAGAGCAGAACCACCACCATCATGACGAAAATGTATCTAGTTAAGTCTCTTATCTTCTCAATATTTATGTATGGCGTGGAAATGTGAACTCTGAGATCAACCGAGAGATGTAAAATAGAAGCATTTGAAATGTGGTGCTAGAGAAGTATGTTACAAATTTCATGGACAACAAAGTGAACTAATCCCTTTCATTCTTGAAGAACTGAGAGTCACTGACAAATTGTCGACAATATGCCTACAAGTCCTCCGATTGGTCATGCGTACACGATAGGATAGATGGATATTGGTGATTTCAAATACAGTACTTGCCAGTTTCTTACTTATATATCGGGAGTAAAGGTATCTCAATTTGAACATTGTAAATAAACACATTTTTATGTAATCATGACAACAAACTGGTTTTTTATCCTCAATAATCAAGTGAATATATGTAACACATCGATCAATAAGTCCCGGGACTAACCAACAGATGGCGCCTCTAATAACAAATCCATACCATTTTCAGTTAGTACGAACCTTTATAAGTTACGTGTCAAACTTTCATGACATTGTGTCATTGAGTTACAGTGGTTTTAGTGACGCTACTTTTGCTATTTTCAAAACAATGGAAAAATCCGAATTTCGTGTGTTGATAAAACTTTGCTTTTTAATGGGAAAAAATACAGTTCAAACTCAGTGATGGCTTGAAAAGTGTTATCCGGGCTCTGCTCCGTTGAAAACAACCATTTGTCAGTGGTATGCTGATTTCAAACGCGGTCGTACAGACACAAATGATGCTGAACGCTCTGGTCGTCCAAATGAGGCTGTTACACCAGAAAACATAAAAAAACCCTCAAAATCGTGAAGGAAAATCGCAAAGTAAAGTTGCGTGAGATAGCTGACATCCTAGAGATATCATTTGGTAGTGTTTACACTATTTTGCATGAACATTTGGTCATGGAAAAGCTTTTTTCAAAATGGAGCAGAAACAACAATGCATCGATGATTCAGAGCGCTGTTTGGCGTTGTTTACGTGAAATAAACAGGAGTTTTTGCGTCAGTATGTGACAATGGATGAAACTTGGATCCACCACTATACTCCGGAATCAAATTGGCAGTCAGCTGAGTGGAGAGCAGCCGGTGAAAGTCGTCCGAAGCGACCAAAAACTCAACAGTCGGCCGGGAAGGTTATAGCCTCCGTATTTTGGGATGCGCATGTTATAATATTCATCGATCACCTTGAAAAGGGAAAACCATCAATAGCGAATATTACATAGCGTTATTGGAGCATTTGAAAGCAGAAATTGCAAAAAAACGGCCCCATATGAAGAAGAAAAAAGTTCTCATTCATCAGAACAATGCACCATGTCACAAGTCGATGGTAACGATGGCTAAATTGCATGAATTGAACTTCGAATTGCTTCCGCACCCACCGTATTCTCCAGATTTGCCCCCCAGCGACTATTGGCAGTTCGCAGACCTCAAAAAGATGTTCCAGGGAAAGAGATTTGGCTCCAATGAAGAAGTGATTGCCGAAACTAACGCCTATATTGAAACCAAAGATAAATCGTTCTACACGGCTAGCATAGGAAAGCGTTGGAATGAATGTATCGCTCTTGAAGGAGACTATGTTGATGAATAAAGAAGAATTTTGGCAAACAAATATTGTTTTAGTAGTTAGTCCCGGGACTTATTGATCGATGTGTTATAGGGTAAATACATCAAGTAAAATAAATTCTCAACACTAAAGTTGCATTCATTATCTTAAGATTAACAATTCCAAAATGTATGACTTTCTATAATTGACCTTCAGCGCTTCAATGAATGTCAGCTATACAAAATTAATTGCCAATTACTCCAAAGTAACGTCACTTGTTTTAAAGTTATGATTCTTTAAAATCATAAAGCTGATATGTGATTATTCCTGAAAATAAAAATACAATTGAGCAAAATTATAACCTTAGGTTCTTCCGGAAAACAACCTGCACCACTAACACCTAGTGGAAATTTACCAAGAAAAAACATACCAGCACATAAACTCATTAAATTACCCAGTTTTTATACCTTTACTGCATCAGCAGACCAGAGTAGTACTCTCCAGTTATCGTGATGCCCTTATCTTTGCAATCTAGCAGCAGTATGCCTTTCGCATCCCAAAAAATTGTAGTCATTTTTTTCAGCAGATTGCGACACTGAACTTCTTAGGGGACTGTGTTTTTTATGCCACTGCATGGACTCTTGCTTCAACTTTGGCTCATAATAATGAACCCAAGTTTTAAATCCAGAAACAATTCAACTCAAAATCTCATCTTTATTATTTCTGCTGAGGTCCAAAAACTGGGGTGAACATTCAACACGTTATTGTTTTTGAGGTGGCGTGAGCATTCTGGGTACCCACCTTGCACTGACTTTTGCCATCCCTAGATGCTGACGGAGAATATTCAAAATGGTTGTAAGAGATACTCCAACCATCTTTGCAAGCTGTTATTTGTTTAGGCGGGCATCTTCTAGCACAAGCTTTTCTACTTTTTTGACGATGTTTGAAAAAGTGGCCTCAACATGCTGTCGCGGTCATCTTCAATCAATTCTCTCCCTTGCTTAAAAAAATATGCCACTTGTAAACCATCATTTTTCCAGGGTAAAAGCCCACGTAAACCGCTAACATCTCTTTTAAAATGATTTGAGGTGTTTTCCCTTGTTTTGTGAGAAACTTAATGATGGCGCGATACTCAATTTTTTCCATACTTGGGATGTTATTAACATTTGACAAACTGTGTCGATGATATTTGAAACAATACTGTCAAAATTAGACTAAAACTTGGTGAATATACTACTAATGAGTCATATTATCGAAATATGCGCATGCACACTACTGCCCCCTCCTTAACCCCATCATTCTGCGAATTTATTGACCTCGTATAAAATTAAAAAGGAAAAAAAATGCGATTGTTTATATTATTTGTCAAAAGACAATCATCATAAATTCAAAAAAATTAGACCAAAAAAATACTATGGTTATATGATTTTTTTTAACTGTGATTAAAATAAATATGTAATATATTTCGGTGATTACTCCATAAGCAGGTACATGTCAATGTTTATGAACATTCTAGTCTTTTTTCTAGTATAACTGAGTGATAATTTTTAAGAAATATATTTTTCAATTTACGTCTATCGTAAAATATTTTCATAAAATTGCTGAGCCGATTTTTTAAATCAATTTGATTTTGTAGTATTTTTTTAAATTTTAAATATATAAACAAGTAACACTGAATAAATCTTGAAATTCTTAGGTATATAATTCAAACATAATAAAGAATCATGTAATAAAAGCTGGCGCTTTGGAAACAATTGGTGATCGGCATACTGGACAGTATTCTTTTATGTTGTCAGAGCAGTCTTCACAGATAGATACATGACCACAAGGCAATAGAATTATCTGTAAAAAAAAAACATTATCAGCAATGCGTATATGGAAAATTATGTTCATCAAAGAAATAGTTATTTTTGAAATGTTCTTAACTTATTGATAAAGCTATTGTCAAACTCAGATAGCATTAGCATGGTTAATACCATATTCATTAATATGAAGCAAGGGAGATGCGGTTAGAGTGAATGAACCAGAGTTGAGAAATTGAAAAAACTTATATTGTAAAAAGGTGAACGTAAAAAACAAAATTATTCGAAAAACAATATAAAATCATAACCTCTTTAGGATTTTCAGTGCAAACAACGCAAAGTTGAGCTTCTTCAGATAAATTTTTTTCACGTGCCTGAGCTCTTCTTTCTCTTCTTGAAACTGCTAATATTCTTTTCATATTTTCTTCTTCTCGTAGTCTTTTTTTTCTTGAAAAATATTTGAATAATATACGACCAGAAGTAATAACTGCTATTGATCCACAAATTATAACCAGTATTCTGAAAAAGCAGTTCAAATAATTAAGTTGGGTGTTGTCCGAGATGATATGGTAAGTAATGTCTTTAGATGAAAAAACAAACTTGAAGTGGTTTACTATATTTGGCAACTTTATGTAAACACTCATCTAAGTGTTTACATAAAGTTTATCAATCTTCATATCTCTTCTTCTTTTCCCGTGTCTTATCTCATCCATTTGGGGTCAGATCCTTGGACCTTTTTCCTCCATCTCAAATCCATATGTAGTGTTTACAAAATGCATGTGTTTTTTTACAAATTCATCAGATATATTCATATTTCTCACTCAATCTGGAACTATAATCATCTCAGCTAAGGACTTTCAGTGCAGGTCATACTAAATATTGGTTATTTCAAGACTAAGTAAGAGCTTTGTGAAAATAAGTTATGATTGGTACAGATTAATTTTTTAGCAACAAAAATCTAGATCACCTTAAAAAGTCCTTATCTTCACCAAGTTTTTTTAAAACACTACTTTTGGTTGTAGTGGTTAAGTACAATGGCAAATCTTTGGGAGGTTGCAATTTAATTAATCCGCTGTCATTCCCATTTAATTCCCCAATTGCTGTTATATAGGTACCATTTCTGAGCATTTCTTCCGATGTCTGCAAACCTCGTTGATGAATTCCAGCGAAGAATCCCCATATATGATCTTTTAGTGTTGGAGACAATGGTTCAAATCGGTCAGATATAATATCCAAATCTTTAAAAAAAATGAAATTCTCTTTTTGAAAAACATAACATTTTTGTCGTAATTTGAAATACTTTTATGGCTACATTTTTTTTTATGAATTCTTCATTAGACTCATCTTATACAGAAAATTATTTCAGTGCAGAAAAGTCTTATTTTATTTATTTAGAGATTACCATCTTTATTTTCCTAAATAAAACATAAATTTGGTGTTATCTATTAGCGTATGAAAATAATATTTAAGCAGTACGGGCTGGTGCTTTTAAAAATCAGCAGTTAACTATAGGAAAATGACAATATATTTATTTTTTGCTTTTTTCAAGACATTATTTATTTGATGCTCTTTATATAATATCTCACAAAAAACTTGACCACTCTTGAATAAGTTTACTTAAAGAATTTGCACTGACTTACCATGCTTCAATAATAAAAATTACGGAATCTTTGAAATAAGTTTTGGAGAAATAAAGATATCTATGTGTGCTTACATGTAATTAAAAAATCAATGTATGTACATTAAATAAATATACAACTTATCAAAAAAATATAAGGATGGTATCAGAAATTTTGACATCTACCATAATAAAGAAATATTAATTGATAAGCTAATATTAAGGCATGAAAATAAATAATCATGACTTGAAATATAAACAATACAATGTTTTTTCACAAAAGAAGATAAATTTAAATTTCTTCATCTTAGAAAGAAAATTATATTGATAACTAAAATTATTTACCTAAAATATTTGCTTCTAATGCATCAACAATTTCTATTTCCAATTTTTTTCCAGATAAAACGAACGGAGTATTATTATAAACATCTCTTATCGTTCTAGATTGATGAGACCAAAATCCAGCTGTTGTTCGAGCAACAACGTGTTCCTTGACAGTAAGCCTTTGAATAACTCCTGATATAGTTTCATTTGAAATACTCTTAATTGAATTTCCTAACGGTTTAACCAAACCACGAATAACTACATATGGTATTATCTTATCAGGATGCTTATTTAATTCAGCTTTTAAATCCTTATTGATTTCAAATGTGGGTGCATTCTGAAAAAAAAGGCCAAAATTTTACATATGTGTAAGTTTTCAGTTACAATTTTGTTGAGTTACTTTTATTGAATCAAAGAGATGAGTTGCTAATAGAAAATACTTCCTGTTTGATGACAATTGAGTCGTCAAGATGCAAAACCCGCTCTGGAAGACTGCGAGTGTCAAAATCCACTGTGCACATAATTTAATAAATAATATTTAGTTTTTCATTTTGTTTCTGTTGAAACTTATTATGAGACTGTTATTATTGTTTTTAAATGTATAAAGCAGCAAATATACTGTACAGCACCGTACAAAGACTGTAGAAAAGGGTGGATGGCTGCCGCTCAATAATCGGAGATTTCGGCTCACTTTATGCTTTCCGGTGAAAGTAGCAGGGTGAAGAGATTCCTCTTTAGCAGGTAGAAGTTGGTCGTAAATAAAAGGCAGTAGACTGTGGTGAACTGAGAATGTATTTTTGACATTTTGCGCTCCTTATGTGCAGCCAATCGCTCTTCATAAGTGCCTATTTTCGCCCGTACATGCCGTCATGACTTGCGAGATATTACATATCTCGCACGTTTTCGCATACATGGGTCGACCGACTTTTGATACTATCTCTCGCGAACATTTAAGCGATAAGGAACATTTCATTAGTCGGGACACAGCAAGTACATCCAACAAACATCAAAATATTATACAAAACAAGAAAACAAATAAATCATATGTTTTAGGTGACGCAGAAGTCTGATACATATTATTTTTATATTTTACATCAGCTACAGTATCACCATGTTAACATTTCATTTACATTTGCAGTAGCTAATCATTTACTCAAAATTGAAAGACTTCAAGAGCAGCTTTTACACCTTGACATTCTTCATTCTATCAGAAAATTGTTGATAGATTAGGATGCAAAGCCTTTTGCTAAATCTTGGTAGCGGTATGGGCATCACAATGCAGATAACATGAAAATTAAGAAGAAAAATGTCTATGAATTCTCAATCAGAAAAGTATTTGGTTGTAAAGATGGAACAAAAAATTATAAAATATTGTTTTTAAACTTATTTTCGATAGGTTTTTGTAACTCCTTGTAAAATAAACTCATTGTAAAATTTTAAATAAAACCTAATCTATATAATAAAATCATGTTGCGTGATGAAAACTGGTGATATATTAATTACTAAAAATGCGTGTATGTGGTTCATACTGTTTAAACAAATTATTTACTTCAGTCTTGATCCCAACTGCTCTGAACTTTGGTAGGACTTTCCTCTAATTTACTTTTAATCTAAACGTTCCCTTCTTGATTCCGCCTTCTGTCATACATCGACACACCACATTTTTTTCTTAATGCAGCATCTCCACAGTATTAATCTTACTTTTATCTTTCTGCAAAGTCCAAGCTTCATCCTATATCAAGGTGGGTACCAACACATTATTATATAGCGCGGTTCTTGTATATTACATTAAGTGATCTGTTTACCTTGTTCCTTGTAGCTACCCGTCTTTCAATTTATAAATATAATACGTAACTATAATGAGTAAATTAACTATATTTTACATTACGAATGTAGAAAAAAAAACATTCACGGCGTGTCTGTTCTTATAACCTGGCAAAATTGAATAAGCCCCAAATATGCGTATTTAAAAGTTATTTTCACAATAAAAAGTATAATCACACCGTATCGAAAGTAAATGTCAAATTAAACAAATCAAACTGTTAAAAACACATTACTTACGTTAAGTGAAAAAATAACATTACGACATTTGAATAATTGTTTGATGCATATTCCTAGTATAATAGAATCTAATCCAAGAGCTATGGATTCACCAACAATGTGGTATAAAAAATCCATTTTTTACTGGAAAAATTTATTCTTAACATAAATTTGGAAACTGGTCACATAATCTCGAAATTTTAAAATTACGAAATTTATTTTCGTGATAATTTTTGACACTTCATAAATGTGACAAACGTAAAAAATGTACTGCCTGTCACATTTAATTGGGGTTGGTTTGACAAAGTTTTGGCAAGAATTAGCATCTAGGAATAATTATTTATTATTCACAAACACAGACCTTTGAATGCAAATAATCAAATTTTATATCATTTTGATACGTTATAATCTATGACAGAATAAGAAATGTAATTATAAGGGGTAAATGTGAGCTATAAACGGATAAGTGAAAATAAGGTGAAATACGTATTGAGATGGTTTAGATGTCAAACAGGTGGGTGACGAAAAAATTGAAAATACATTTATACTACGAGCATACATATAGTAGAGATTATGGTCGAGGATGACGAAAAAAAGTATGGTAAGACAAAGTACATGAAAATTTGTAAGAAGAAAAGGTGAGGAGTAAAAGAAATAGAAGGAGCTGTATAAAGTATATGGATGTGAAAGAGGTTCGATATATGAAAGTTTGATACTCTGTCCTCTTTATATATCTCAATATAAATCGTATAGAGATAGACCATGATTATAAATTTAATTAAAATCACATATAATACATAATTTCCATATTGTTTCGTGAAAATTTCTTCATTATTGCCAATATTTTTTCGGTAGCCATCAAATAATTCTTAGTTAAACGAAATTCGTGTGTCAAATGATTTAAACTCATTAAATGTTTTGTCCTTGTTATTCTAAAGGTCGATTTACACACATCAGTGAATGACGGTACCGTGACCGGCCCGGGATGAAACCGACATGGTCAAAAATATTCTTCTATGGATTTGAAGGGTCTTGTTCACACTTGTCCGGTGTGTGACCGCGACAGTGCAAACAATGCTGTCGCCGTCAAGGTCTATTTACACGCATTAATGACGTGACAATATCGTGACCAGCCCATGTTTAAAACCGACATGGTCAAAAATATTCCTCTATGGCTGTGATCTCCAAACTTTTTTGACCGCATACCTTT
Organism: Odontocerum albicorne; assembly: GCA_949825065.1. NCBI lineage: Eukaryota > Metazoa > Arthropoda > Insecta > Trichoptera > Odontoceridae > Odontocerum > Odontocerum albicorne. Next base: position 20,710,753 of record OX463840.1, read on the forward strand.
TTATGACGAAAATAATCATAAATTGTACCCCCAAATTATATATTCTCGTACATACATACATACATACATACATACATGCATGCATGCATGCATGCATACATACACACGTACATACGTACGTACGTACGTACATACATACATACATACATACATAGATACATACATACATACATACATACATACATACATACATACATACATACACACACACACACACACACACACACACACGCGCGCGCGCGATAATGAAACACACGCGATAATGAAACAATATATGTACATGCAATTGATAAATTACAAGAGAAATTTAAAATTATAATTTAATGGGAACAACGTGATTGAATTTGTTGACTAATTTCGGTAAAATCTGTCTTGATTCCCTGTGTTAATGCTATTCCAAGATCTGGTTCTAATTCTAATTTATTTCTGTTTTTGGTTTTAATTATTGTCATTGCCGAAAATTAATTATTGTCATTGTTTATTTAAATTATCGGCAATAATGTCGATTCGCCTGGCAACGGTATTTGCCGACAAGGGAATAGATTTTAGTTTCTGAGCATATTCCTCTCCGTGAATTATTTCCACCCTTTTTATTGCTGCAGGAAGAAGAAGTGTTTCGCCAATTGTGTGTGGCTTTTTATCTTTCGCTATTAAGTAAGAAACCTCAAGAGAGGCTCGGAGTATGCGTACCCCACTATAGGGACCAGTGCTCTATGGATTTGAAGTCTCGTCGGCGCGCGAACGTGCAAACAGTGAAACATCAAATTACTTTCGGACGATATTTTTGGTATTACGGCCGTGATTTTGATTTACTTTTTTTAGTGGTTTTTTAAGTTTTCATTTTGTTTTATTTGTTTTATTTATATTGTTTTATCAGAAACATGAACGACACATAAAAAAATATATCATTATAAAAAAAAACAACTTTTATTATTACTATTATTACTAAAAAAACTACTTTTGTTATTATTCCGAGTCAAGTCTTGATCCGAGTGATTATCTTAAGGTTTTGATACTTTTGTAAGTATTTAAAAAAATATGTCATTTAAAAAAAAACTACTTTTATTATTACTATTATTACTAAAAAAACTAATTTTGTTATTATTCCGAGTCAAGTCTTGATCCGAGTGATTATCTTAAGGTTTTGATACTTTTGTAAGTATTTAAAAAAATATATCATTTAAAAAAAAACTACTTTTATTATTACTATTATTACTAAAAAAACTACTTTTGTTATTATTCCGAGTCAAGTCTTGATCCGAGTGATTATCTTAAGGTTTTGATACTTTTGTAAGTATTTAAAAAAATATATCATTTAAAAAAAAACTACTTTTATTATTACTATTATTACTAAAAAAACTACATTTGTTATTATTCCGAGTCAAGTCTTGATCCGAGTGATTATCTTAAGGTTTTGATACTTTTGTAAGTATTTAAAAAAATATATCATTATAAAAAAAAACAACTTTTATTATTACTATTATTACTAAAAAAACTCCTTTTGTTATTATTCCGAATCAAGTCTTGATTTGAGTGATTATCTTAAGTATTCGATAATTTTGTAAGTACGAGTATTTAAAAAAATATATCAATATAAAAAAAAACTACTTTTGTTATTATTCCGATTCGTTAACTAACAACAAAGCATACTCACAAGACATGTCAGAGTCACCAGTGTGTCGGCAAACCTTGAAAAGATGAAAGCTTTGCCGAGTCTTTGGTTACCGCCTCTGATATATTTTTTAAAAACCAATAATATTTGGATCACGAGCTTTATTTTTTGAATAATACCGACATCACGCTCTAACTGAATGTACAGAAATTTAACGACATTTTGAGATTCTAATTTTTGTAAGACTGGTCTTTAGATCAGAATGGCATCCTATAGTACATTTGGGAATTTTTACTATCCATTTTGACTACTTAAATTAATATACTCCTCACAGTACATTTCACAAAAAATGCTCGTTTAAAATCACACTTAAAGTAATCATTATAAAAAAAACTGCTTTTGTTACTTTTATTATTAGTATTAATACAAAAAAAACTACTTTTGTTATTAGTATTATTACAAAAAAAATTACTTTTGTTACTTCTATTATTAGTATTATTACAAAAAAAACTCCTTTTGTTAATTTTATTATTAGTTTTATTATAATACAAAAAAACTATTTTTATTATTACAAAAAAAAACTACTTTTGTTACTTTTATTATTAGTATTATTACAAAAAAAAACTACTTTTGTTATTATTCCGAGTCAAGTCTTGATCCGAGTGATTATCTTAAGGTTTCGATACTTTTGTAAGTATTTAAAAAATATATCAATATAAAAAAAAACTTTAGTTATTATTCCGATTCGTTAAGTAACAACAAAGCATACTCACAAGACATGTCAGAGTCACCTGTAGTGTGTCTGTAAACCTTGAAAAGATGAAACGCTTTGCCCAATCGATACCGCCTCTACTATATTTAAAAAAAACAAATAATAATTGGATCACGAGAATTATTTTTTGAATTAATACAGACATCACGCTCTAACTGAATGTACAGAAATCACTGTTAAGATCACGGCCGGTGGAATCATGGGACCGTCATGGCACTGTCCGGCACTGTCATGGCACGTACCGGTCACCTTCACTGATGTGTGTAAATCGACCTTAAAGGTCGATTTACACACATCAGTGAATGACGGTACCGTGACCGGCCCGGGATGAAACCGACATGGTCAAAAATATTCTTCTATGGATTTGAAGGGTCTTGTTCACACTTGTCCGGTGCGTGACCGCGACAGTGCAAGCAATGCTGTCGCCGTCAAGGTCTATTTACACGCATTAATGACGTGACAATATCGTGACCAGTCCATGATTAAAACCGACATGGTCAAAAATATTACTCTATGGCTGTGATCTCCAAACTTTTTTGACCGCATACCCTTTTATGACGAAATTAATCATAAATTGTACCCCCAAATTATACATACATACACCCATACACACACACGCGATAATGAAACACACTCGATAATGAAACAATATATGTACATGCAATTGATAAATTACAAGAGAAATTTAAAATTATAATTTAATGGGAACAACGTGATTGAATTTGTTGACTAATTTCGGTAAAATCTGTCTTGATTCCCTGTGTTAATGCTATTCCAAGATCTGGTTCTAATTCTAATTTATTTCTGTTTTTAGTTTTAATTATTGTCATTGCCGAAAATTAATTATTGTCATTGTTTTTTTAAATTATCGGCAATAATGTCGATTCGCCTGGCAACGGTATTTGCCGACAAGGGAATAGATTTTAGTTTCTGAGCATATTCCTCTCCGTGAATTATTTCCACCCTTTTTATTGCTGCAGGAAGAAGAAGTGTTTCGCCAATTGTGTGTGGCTTTTTATCTTTCGCTATTAAGTAAGAAACCTCAAGAGAGGCTCGGAGTATGCGTACCCCACTTTAGGGACCAGTGCTCTATGGATTTGAAGTCTCGTCGGCGCGCGAACGTGCAAACAGTGAAACATCAAATTACTTTCGGACGATATTTTTGGTATTACGGCCGTGATTTTGATTTACTTTTTTTAGTGTTTTTTTAAGTTTTCATTTTGTTTTATTTGTTTTATTTATATTGTTTTATCAGAAACATGAACGAAACATAAAAAAATATATCATTATAAAAAAAAACAACTTTTATTATTACTATTATTACTAAAAAAACTACTTTTGTTATTATTCCGAGTCAAGTCTTGATCCGAGTGATTATCTTAAGGTTTTGATACTTTTGTAAGTATTTAAAAAAATATATCATTTAAAAAAAAAACTACTTTTATTATTACTAAAAAAACTACTTTAGTTATTATTCCGAGTCAAGTCTTGATCCGAGTGATTATCTTAAGGTTTTGATACTTTTGTAAGTATTTAAAAAAAATATGTCATTTAAAAAAAACTACTTTTATTATTACTATTATTACTAAAAAAACTACTTTAGTTATTATTCCGAGTCAAGTCTTGATCCGAGTGATTATCTTAAGGTTTTGATACTTTTGTAAGTATTTAAAAAAAATATGTCATTTAAAAAAAACTACTTTTATTATTACTATTATTACTAAAAAACTACTTTAGTTATTATTCCGAGTCAAGTCTTGATCCGAGTGATTATCTTAAGGTTTTGATACTTTTGTAAGTATTTAAAAAAATATATCATTTAAAAAAAAAACTACTTTTATTATTACTATTATTACTAAAAAAACTACTTTAGTTATTATTCCGAGTCAAGTCTTGATCCGAGTGATTATCTTAAGGTTTTGATACTTTTGTAAGTATTTAAAAAAAATATGTCATTTAAAAAAAACTACTTTTATTATTACTATTATTACTAAAAAAACTACTTTAGTTATTATTCCGAGTCAAGTCTTGATCCGAGTGATTATCTTAAGGTTTTGATACTTTTGTAAGTATTTAAAAAAAATATGTCATTTAAAAAAAACTACTTTTATTATTACTATTATTACTAAAAAAACTACTTTAGTTATTATTCCGAGTCAAGTCTTGATCCGAGTGATTATCTTAAGGTTTTGATACTTTTGTAAGTATTTAAAAAAATATATCATTTAAAAAAAAAACTACTTTTATTATTACTATTATTACTAAAAAAACTACTTTAGTTATTATTCCGAGTCAAGTCTTGATCCGAGTGATTATCTTAAGGTTTTGATACTTTTGTAAGTATTTAAAAAAATATATCATTTAAAAAAAACTACTTTTATTATTACTATTATTACTAAAAAAACTACTTTTGTTATTATTCCGAGTCAAGTCTTGATCCGAGTGATTATCTTAAGGTTTTGATACTTTTGTAAGTATTTAAAAAAATATATCATTTAAAAAAAACTACTTTTATTATTACTATTATTACTAAAAAAACTACTTTAGTTATTATTCCGAGTCAAGTCTTGATCCGAGTGATTATCTTAAGGTTTTGATACTTTTGTAAGTATTTAAAAAAAATATGTCATTTAAAAAAAACTACTTTTATTATTACTATTATTACTAAAAAAACTACTTTAGTTATTATTTCGAGTCAAGTCTTGATCCGAGTGATTATCTTAAGGTTTTGATACTTTTGTAAGTATTTAAAAAAAATATGTCATTTAAAAAAAACTACTTTTATTATTACTATTATTACTAAAAAAACTACTTTAGTTATTATTCCGAGTCAAGTCTTGATCCGAGTGATTATCTTAAGGTTTTGATACTTTTGTAAGTATTTAAAAAAATATATCATTTAAAAAAAACTACTTTTATTATTACTATTATTACTAAAAAAACTACTTTTGTTATTATTCCGAGTCAAGTCTTGATCCGAGTGATTATCTTAAGGTTTTGATACTTTTGTAAGTATTTAAAAAAATATATCATTTAAAAAAAACTACTTTTATTATTACTATTATTACTAAAAAAACTACTTTAGTTATTATTCCGAGTCAAGTCTTGATCCGAGTGATTATCTTAAGGTTTTGATACTTTTGTAAGTATTTAAAAAAATATATCATTTAAAAAAAACTACTTTTATTATTACTATTATTACTAAAAAAACTACTTTTGTTATTATTCCGAGTCAAGTCTTGATCCGAGTGATTATCTTAAGGTTTCGATACTTTTGTAAGTATTTAAAAAAATATATCAATATAAAAAAAAACTTTTGTTATTATTCCGATTCGTTAAGTAACAACAAAGCATACTCACAAGACATGTCAGAGTCACCTGTAGTGTGTCTGTAAACCTTGAAAAGATGAAACGCTTTGCCCAATCGATACCGCCTCTACTATATTTAAAAAAACAAATAATAATTGGATCACGAGAATTATTTTTTGAATTAATACAGACATCACGCTCTAACTGAATGTACAGAAATCACTGTTAAGATCACGGCCGGTGGAATCATGGGACCGTCATGGCACTGTCCGGCACTGTCATGGCACGTACCGGTCACCTTCACTGATGTGTGTAAATCGACCTTAAGAGTTGTCAGGAATAATTATGTACCCTAGAGGATAAACCACGGGAGTCACATTTTACCCCAGAGTATAAATGACGTTGCATCATACAATTCATGTATGACGCATATGACGTCTATCCGCTAGGGTGCAAAGTGACTTCCGTGGTTTATCCTCTAGGGCAGCGTTTCCCAACCTTTTTACGCCCGCGGCCCGGTGAAAATAGGCGAAATATTTCGCGGACCAATAACGCAGGAATAAAAACTATTATATATGTAGTATTTTGTTTGTTAGTTTTTAATCTTATTAACTGGTAGACATAACAAACAAATAACGGTCTTATTGCAAATATAACATGAAATAAAATTGTGTGTTGAAATAATCAGAAACCGATCAGTAGATTAATTGTTAATTAGAGAACTTCTCGTATTTTAAGTAAGCAATATTTAGTTTGAAAATTAGTGCGAAATCTGCTGTTGCATCTTTGCTAGAATAACTTAGCTTTGATAACCGTGGCTTCAGTGTTGTTTCGAAAAGACGAAGCGCTGCGTTCAATCTGTTTCTCTGCTTCGTTTTTATTATTGAAATGGCCGAAAAAGTCTTCTCACATAAATAGGTAGTCGAAAATGCGGACAATATTTTAATGGCTTTGTAACTTAGGGATGCATATTCTACTTCCATCGATATCAAAAACTGAGTCAATATTTGTATTTTATGTCTGGACACTAGAGTGGTATCACAAGACAATTCGATTATGTTTTCTTTTTTTCAAGTATTAAGTGCGCATGAAGTGACGTCTTCCATGAAGGGATTATTATTCCATAGACTGCCTTTACGAGGATCCTCATTATCGGGGTAGTAGTGATTAAAGTTTTCAATTAATGCCCTTAAATGTTGACTAATTATGTTTGAAATTAATTTCTGGTTTACGTCAGCAGAAAATAAAAATTCTTCGAAAAGTGGAAACATTTCTGTGTTTTCTTTTTGTATGCGACTATCCCGAAGAGCCAGCTTCTTTTTAAATGCATCTATCTTATTTCTTAATATGAAAATATTTGTAGAAAACCCTTGGAGAGAAATATCCAGTTCATTAAGAAAATTAAATATGTCCGCCATATATGCAAATTTAGCTATCCATTCCTCATCCAACAAAGGCTCTAATAGGGCCGGGCTTCGCTCTCTCAAAAACGGTTTTACTTCTTCCCTCAGTTCAACAAAGCGTGAAAGAACTCTTCCTCTGGATAGCCACCGCACTTCTGCGTGGAGAAGGAGATGTTGGTGTTTTGAGTCCATACTCTCGCACAGTATTGTGAACAACCTGGAGTTCATGGCACGACTATGAATTTCATTAATGATCTTAACTGCGTTGTTCATCACCGTGTTTACCTCAGGAGAAAGCTTCTTTGCAGCTAGATGCTCTCGGTGGATCATACAGTGAATGGACAAAATTTCTGGATGAGCAACATCCTTTATTTTTGCCACTACATCTGAGCGATATCCAGTCAGGCTTGTAGCACCGTCTGTATACACTCCAACACATTTTCCCCAGTCTAAGCCCTGCGATTGTATATATTCATCAAGAGCGCCAAATATCTCTAACTAGTAGTACGTCCAGGTAGATCAAGGCAACAAAGAATTTCCTCCCTGTCTTCAGCTTCACTATACCTCACGAAGCAAAGTAGAATAGCATGGTTACTCACGTCAGTTGATTCATCAAGTTGAATCGCAAAACATCTTGATTTCTTTATCCCCTCTATAACTTGCTTTTCAATATCGATATGTCAATAATTCTTCTCTGAACGGTGTTGTTCGAAAGCGGAATATCCTCTAATTTTGGAGCAGCTTTAGGACCCAAAACTTCCAGAGCGACATCTAAGATGCAAGACTTCACTAACTCCTCACCAATAGTGAACGGTTTTTTCGTTTTAGATATTTGAAGAGCAACTAAATAAGACGCATGAAGCAGCGACTTGTCACTGGTCGTCATCTTCTTCATTTGACTTTTCTGAATTTTCAACTGGTCATGTAATATTTCAAAAAAATCTGGTGGCTTATCTGCAAGATCGCTATGCTTCGAACGCAAATGACGAACAAGTTTGGAAGGTTTCATAGCTTCATTCGATAGAATTTCGGAACATACTACACACAAGGGCCGTGGAGATAGTTCACTTCCAGGGGCTTGAGTGAAACCAAGCTTTAAAAAGTTTTTATTATAATACCTAACAACGACTTTTCTTTTTTTTGGTTTCTGTCGCACATTCCAAAGTATCAACACACTTACTTTTCCTTGTGTCTTCATAACACAATGTACTCGTTCCAGGATTATTTTCACTATTCTTATTACTATTGTTCTTATTTGCGAAGAAGGTTAAAATGTTTTTTTTGTTCCATTTTGCAAGGTTTAAAATTTTTTAACACAAGAAATAGTTTTCAGAAATATCATAAAACTGTATTATCAAACGACGTGGCAGCCAATTTAAAAATGTTTCGGTTACGGCACGGTGTGCGCAGATTGAATACGCCCTGTCAACAGAAGAGCTGACGCGACACTGAAGGAAAAATTACGTCACCATTGCATATTGCACGCCACCGGTTTATGATATACATATTTTAATAACAAAACCACAATGTGAACACTAAACTTGCAGTGCACTTGTTATTGATGATGCTTTTCTTTTAATTTTTGTCACAGGCATTTTAAAACGGGCGACAACCATTCGCGAACCAGCAGAAAAGTTCCGCGGACAACCAGAGGGCCGCGGCCTATCGGTTGGGAAACGCTGCTCTAGGGTACAGAATTTTTTGGAGCTGTCATTTTGACTCGTTTTGCTTGTGTTATGTATTATATTATCTCTGGCTTGTGTTTTATACCTCTTCATCCTATATGAATTCACGGCCATTATTTAAAAATAAGTATTATCTCGTTTTTTTCTCTCTCTGGTCGTCGGCCCGGGAAAGTTGTGCCATTGTCGATTAAAAAAATCAATCTTTTTTTACACTAAATTCATCTTAATTTAGATAATATAACAAATAACCGTTCATACTACCATTATTTATATATGTATTATATTATAACATATATTGTGTACATATTTGTGGTTAATTTCATCGTAGATCTAAAGATAGGTAGTTTTTTTTTTCTCTCTATTTTTTTTTCCTCGTGTCGTCTTTTTTTTCTCTTTCTTTTTTTAGTACGTAGGTAAAAAGATTCCACACAAACCTCCTGATCCCAAACCACCAGATTTAAACTCTGATAGTGAACTATTAACTGAAGAGGAAATCCCGGTCTCGTCCTTCACAGAAGTGAAAAATAAAACCAAACGAAAGAGAACGAGGAACCTAAAGCCTGGGATCCGCCAGGAATCACCGGAAAGAAAAGTAACCCCTCTTACTGTACCATCTGAAATACTGAAACAGTCACAACCCCTACAACATCCTGCCCTATACACCCTGCAACCCCGTCTCCTCCCCAGGTAAGGGAATACGGCAAACATGACCGATCTCCTTACGTGGTACAGGTACAAAAAACTTCCGAGTCACCAGGAACATCCATCAACTCAATTTCCTTTGGGGTGTTTCTAAAAAAAAAAATCCGGACATTTCGCCAAGAAACGGCATAAAATTATTAGGCCGAAATAGGTTGGCTGTAGCTTTTGATAAATTCCCATCAGCTAATAATTTCCTTCAAAATGGAGCCCTTGCCGAGTATGGATTTAAATAATTTATTTCTTCTTTCATGGTCACCAAAATGGGCCTCGTAAGAGGAATCCCGGTTGAATGGAAGGAGGAGGAAATTCGAGAAAACCTGGAAGTACCGGATGGCTATGGAAGAGTCCAGAAAGCCAGAAGACTTAACCGCAAAATAACCAACTCAGATGGTGTGACATGGGTGCCTACACAAACAGTGGTACTAACATTTGACGGACAGGTCCTACCTCAGAGGGTCTATGCTTTCTACAACTCTTTAGTGGTAGAAAAGTACTATTTCCCAACCATACAGTGCTACCAGTGCCTCCGTTTTGGACACACGAAACAACAATGCAGATCATCTGCACGTTGCTTCAAATGTGGTCAATCTCACCTCGGTGAAACCTGCTCCGTAACGGCTCCAACATGTATTACATGCGGTGGGCGTCATACGGCAGTGGATAGATCCTGCCCGGAATTCACGAGACAAACTAGTATAAAACGCCTTATGACTGACCAGAACATGTCTTACCAGGAAAAATCAATCCACCCTAACCTCTGTGAAATCCTTCGCCGAAGTTACGGCACACGGTGAACAAATCTCGCACCCACTTTCCCAAAATACACCCTCTGCTAACCACTCTAAGTCCTGGAAACCAAAAATGCTAAATGCAACCAAACCCTCGGGTCCCACTTTTCGCCCTCATATCATTCCCTCGACGAAGAGGGAGATTGAGGGCCTCTTATGGCGTCCAAAAACAAACCTTCTTAATGGATGTGGCCTCCCTCGAGACACTCCATTTACTGCACAATCACTAGATACAAACATTTCAACAACATTAAATAAACTCATATCACTCATCTCTGGTTTCTTATACAATTCTCATCATATACCGTCCAACGTTGCCAGAGAAATACTAAACGAAACACAAAATTTAACCTACCAAATCAACACACCTGAAGAAACAGATACAATACAAGGAAGGTCCGGACCGACCTCCCTTAATTAAAAATTAAAAATGGCTGAAAGAAGATCTCACCTATCATCAAGAATATTGCAATGGAATAGTCGTAGCCTCCCCTCCAACAAGGCGGAATTTCTTCTGATGCTAGGTGAGTTCTGCCCATCTTTGGCCACCGTCTCGGAGACATGGTTATCTCCGGGGACATTATTTAATGTTCCCGGGTACTCGTGGCTACGGGATAATAGGGCGGATGGAAGGGGTGGAGCAGCCCTCTTCATCTTATCATCCATTCCATATACGCAAGTGGTTCTGGGTTTTCGGGACGCCAGCTTCAATGCAGTCGCTGCGAGAGTCCATAATATTACGTATATATCAGTTTATATCCCGCACCCGTCATCCATCATCATCTCACAACTTAGAAATATAATAACACCACTACCTCATCCCATCATCTTACTTGGGGATATGAACTCTCATCACACGCTATGGGGATCACCTAGAACATGTAGATTTGGATCCGAAATTATGAATATTCTGGACGATTTTGAACTTTATGTACTGAATGACGGATCACCCACCCGCTTAACACCGCCGAATCAAAATTCAAGCGCAATAGATCTATCCATATGTTCAGCCACATTAGCCCCTACGCTATCGTGGAATGTAGTGACTGATCCCCACGGGAATGATCACCTCCCCATAATCATTACATTTCCATCACCTCACCCCCCATTCATTAACCCCACTTGTAATAAATTTAACACCGGTAAAGCCAATTGGAACAAATTCTCCCATTCCCTCGATGCCTCAATACAACAATTAGAATGACTGACACATAAAAATTTCCATACTCTGTATGATAAATTCGTGGAGTTGATGATCCAGGCGGCTCACTCTTCGATCCCCCTTAAAAACCCCACTCCTTTAAGCCACAACCCCATCCATGGTGGGATGAAGAGTGTTCAAATGCAATTAAATCCCGGAAAAAAGTGTACCAATCCTATAAAAATAACATGACAGAGACAAACTTCCTCCTTTTTCGTAAAGTACAAGCCGTCACAAAACGCTTGCTTTCTAAGAAGAAGAAAGATGGATGGATACGGTTTTGTTACACCCTTTCGCCAGAAACTCCAATATTGACAGTGTGGGACAATGTGAAGAAATTTAGGTCCGTCGACTCAACCCGCTTACACAAAATACCGACAGAGTGTTGGGTTCACACCTTTTTAAATAAAATTGCTCCTTCTTCATCTCCAACCCAATATGACGTGCCATATACTCGTACATACTTTCTCACCTCTCATAATCATCCTCTAGATGCGCCCTTCACAGAAAATGAACTCAACATGGTTTTGTCCAGCCTAAAGGTCACCTCCCCAGGGTTGGATAACATCCCATATTAATTTTTAGTGAAAACCCTACCCTACACCAGGAGATATTACCTAACACTTGTCAATTGCATTTTCAACGCACGAAAAATTCCCAAGTCCTGCAAAATATTTAAAATTATCCCAATACCTAAAATAGGTAAAGATCTTTCAGACGGAAATTCCTATAGACCAATAGCCCTTGCATCAACTTTAGGAAAAATCACAGAACATCTTATTAAAAACCGCCTTGAATGGTTTGTAGAACACAATAAAATTCTGGATATTAATCAATTTGGTTTCCGTAAATCACGTAGTGCTATGGATAATTTAGCTATTCTCACTACTGATATTCATTCCGCATTTACTTATCAAAAACCACTTATAGCAGCTTTCTTAGATATTACCTCAGCTTATGACAATGTCATTTTAAAACAAAAGATGTTACACAAAAAAATACTCAACAAAATCATCCACCTCATATTTAACCTTTTATCAAAACGCTCCATCTTTCTATCAGTGGAGGAGGTGTCTTTCACAAGAACAGTTTGGAGGGGTCTCCCGCAAGGATCAGTCCTTAGCCCCCTCCTTTATAACATTTATACGGCAGATCTTGCTCATCTGGTTCCCCTCAATAACGTCGTATTACAATATGCAGATGGTATCGTGGTTTATACGTCCAATGAATCCTTTAAAATAGCAGAAAAAATATTAAACAATTCCTTCCACTCTCTCTCCAAGTGGCTCAAAAATCATGGATTAGATATTTCCCCCTCCAAAAGTTCTATTGTCGTGTTCTCGCGGAAAAGACAACTGCGTACCACTAATATTTATATTGACAATGTCCCTATTCTTAACCACAGTTCACACAAATTCCTCGGAATGACATTCGACTCCAGGTTATCTTGGAAAAATCACGCTGAAAACATAACATCAACCTGCCAAAAAAACATAAATATTCTTCGCGCAGTATCAGGAGTCTGGTGGGGGGCACACCCAACCACTTTGAGACTTCTATACACCACCCTCATCAGAAGCCACCTTGATTATGGGTCATTCTTATTGGACCCTACCTTCAAATATATCCTCCATAAACTAGACCTTATTCAATTTCAGGCCCTTCGAATTATAGTTGGAGCTATGAAATCTACGCCGACAAATGCCAGTTCTTAGGTACCCGATACTTCCTCAATATATACAAAACAACATCCCACCCCCTTCTGCGTAAATTGAAATCACTTTCAGATCTCATTCCAACAAACATATTTTGGAGAAACAAAACACTCCTCCATTTAATACAAAGTTATCGTAAATTCTCATCCTTGAATGTGGTAGTCCAAAAACCCCTATTCCTCCTTTATACTGAACCCCGTTTCAAGCTTTAATTATAAATCCACGCATTATTGAATCCCTTGGTATTGATAAGTCGAATTATCACGCCAATTATGATTTCATCAACCACATTAACCCACATTGGAGTGACTGGACTGTCTTCTACACAGACGCATCTAAGATTGCTAATGAGGAACACGTAGGAATAGCAATATATTGCGAAAGCTTAAATATTAAGAAAAAAATTAAACTAACCAAATTTTCAACTACATTCACTGGTGAGGCATTGGCAATCTTGGAAGCATTACAAACATCTTTAGAATTAAGTATCCCAAACACTTTAATTGTATCCAATTGTCTAAGTTCCCTTCAAGCAATATGAAAGAACCCATTTCGATCCCCAAATATTGTAGTATAACACTTAATATAAGGGAAACTATATACAACCTTGAAGAGGCGGGCCTTGATGTCGCCCTGGATTGGGTTCCTAGTCATCGAGGCATTTCGGGTAACGAAGAAGCAGATACTCTAGCTAAAGAGGCAACATCTTCAGGAAATACAGACAAATAAAGTCAACATCTGCACAACACTTATTACCTTTGACACGTTCTTCGATGATGGAGGAGTGGACAAATTATTGGAATGCCTCGAACCGCACCAGGGGAAAATGATATGCATCAATTCAACCCTACATTCCAATCAAACCCTGGTTTTCCAATTATAGAAGCACTCGGAGAGAAGCGGCAACTATAAGCCGAATACGCTTTGGACATTGCTGTTCCCCTGTCCACCTAGCCAGACTACATATAAGGGACTTTTCTTTATATGAGTGTGGCCAGGAGGAGGGAGATCTTGAACATATCTTTTTCTCCTGTTCTCTGAATACTTTCCCTTTGACCTTTAAAAAACAAACAAAAATATTACTCCCCGCAAATCTTCCCCACCTGTTGAGCCTCAATAAAATTCCATATTGAATAACATCATCACTCATTTTATTAACAAAAACCAAATTAACCTGTAATAAAATATATGTATAATATATATGATAAATATCGATAGTAAATTAAATTTAAATCATTCGCTCGCTCACATACATTTAACTATCATCTTATTGTAAATATTCATTAAGTTGTAAACTATGAAGTTTAGTTATAAAATAGTTTAACTCCATAGTATCTCACTAGATAACAGTAGTCCTGGGCCGAGTTGCTTGATGTGCCATGTGAATAGAAATACCTAGATACTATGAAGCTGACATCACTTGACACTGGCGTATACTCCTTCATATATAGGAGTTCACGGCCATTATCAAAGAGAGAGTGAAGTTCTGGCTTGTGTTATATGCGTAAAATGATAGGTTAGGAAAGACATTTGAAAAACCGCGTTATGCAAAAAATGAAAAAATAATATCTTTTACATTACAATTTGTTTAATTTCATAACGGTTACAGAAAACTTGCGAAATTTATACCTTTAATAAATTGAATTGATTTTTCTAAAGATGTGGTTATTTCGCACTCGGTGTTCGGCTCTGAAATTGTTTAGTAATGTTTATAATTGTGCCCCTAAACGTGTACTTAAAAATACACATATTTCAAGACATTACTTAAAGACGTCAGTTTATCCCTGTTATGGCATATTTTCAATAAATAAACTGATTTCTAGATCATATTGTGTTCAAGTACCTGAAAAAAATGCAATTGAAGTTGATCTTGGTTAGTATGTCCATTAACAAACTAAACTTTTACTTATTCTCATAAAACGTCCTACTAAACACCATATATTAAAGTATATAATATATGGTGTTTTTAAAGTTCTGGGAGTTGCGCTCATTTTCAAAAATGTAGGGCTAAAGAATAATATATTATAATTA
Source organism: Odontocerum albicorne (assembly GCA_949825065.1). Classification (NCBI taxonomy): domain Eukaryota; kingdom Metazoa; phylum Arthropoda; class Insecta; order Trichoptera; family Odontoceridae; genus Odontocerum; species Odontocerum albicorne. The sequence continues at coordinate 20,725,971 of OX463840.1, forward strand.
TCATGTGCAGAAAAGTTCTGATATGTAACAACATTCATAGTCAACAACATTCAGAATTGTTCTTCTACTAAGAAAGTACAGACATGTGTAGAAGATGCTGTGAATTCTCAGTCATCATTTTACAGAAAGAGGGCATTGAATCATAGAAATCATTAAGTACTTGAAATTCTTAGGATGATCCATAAAATCGGGCTGAATATTCCTAGAAGATAATCTGTAAACTGAATGACCAAACACTGCTGTAAATAGCTGTTGGTTGAACTTTGAGGAATGACTATTTGTGAGATAACTAAAAGCATATGCATTGGTATATGGCAAGATCATAAAATTTTGCATGATAATTTAGGAGTGAGCAAGTTTTCAGCTCGATATGCGCTCCAGCTTTAGGACCAGAACAAAAATTTAATAGTTGACATTTTTCATCAAATCCAAGAACTGTTAACTCATTATTGTGATTTTTTGGTATATACTTTAAGTACCAATAAAATGTGGATACCCATAAAAAATCAATCAAAAAGAAAAGTTTAATCACAAACTCATTGTCCACTAAAAAAACATTGGCGTTAGCTGCTACCTGAAATGTTCGAGCAGATATCCAAACACAGTAAACTTGTGCTAATCTGGATTAATAGGGAGGAGGTCATCAAGATTAAGTTATGATCTGAATAAGTGAAGCATGTAACAGCCCTAAAAAGCAAAATATCTTAACTCAATCAAATGGAAAATGTAATAATAAGAGTGATGAAAATAAATTAAATATAATCAAAGTAAAAGTTTGATTTAAAAACCATAAGAGACAATTATTTGTTCAAGAAGAAGTGAAGAAACTGTCATGTTTTCTGAACAGACCTCTACTGCTGATTTGAATTAGTTTTTTTAAGGAATATTCATTATATTTTAAATGGAATTGTTTTTTTCATATTTCAATCCAGATTAATTACAGCCTAACTAGCAAGTATTTACTTTACTACTTTTGGTTAACAGGTAAAAAATATTTTCAAGAGAAAAGGTAGGCAAATGATTGTTAAAAAACGAGGAAGAGACTGATTATAAATATTTAGAATACAAAATGAAAATGGCAAGATCAGCTTTCAAATGAATGGGATCATTGTTTTTTAACATTATATGAGATTGAAAAATGGACCCAGAAAGTGAACATGAACTAACTGACGACATTTGAGATGTGGATTTATAGAAGGATGCTCAGAATAAATTGAGCAACTCAACTAACATTCTCACCACCATATTAAATCTTGAAGTGTACTCTACTTAATCAAGTGTCAAATGGTTACAGACTTCTACAGTACATTATCAAAGGAAAGATTGAGGGTCACGAGATGTCAGCAAGACATGTCTGTGCTTCATAATGTTTCCTCACTGGGTGAGAAACTTAGGAGAAGCCGGAGGCGAAACTATTCTCAGAAGAAAGCTAATAATTCAAGAATATATTAATATTCTTGAATTAATTAATTAATGGTTTTAAAAATTTTTTATTTGGAATTTTACAAATATTTAAACATATATTTGTACTACTTATGCCCCCGTATCTCTCATATTCGACCTGATCTCGTCTAGTAAAAGAGTTTGCCTGGTAACCATTATTACATATGCCAAGTATGTCCACGAATGTTGTTGCCTCTTCATGTGCGGCAGTGTTGTAACACATGCAATGACGAACCGCGAGTTTCGTGCCTACTCCAGTGGTTTTAAACCTAGACTCGATTACTGGGACCAAAGACAATATTGTCTACTGGCCACGCTCTTCAATATGTCCAAATTACCAATTCTATATATTGAAGAGAGAATAATAATCTCTCAAAGTAAATTTCTTTCTTATTATAGATTTTTTATGACAATTTGATTAAATTTACCCTCAGAATTCTTACGAGAAATCCATTGTTGAATTTTGCAATCAATAATAATTCACATATTGGTTTATCTGAAATAGTATAAAAAAAACGAAATCATGCTCATTTGTTTTTGTTTCAGATTTAATAATCAAAGAATTATCTGATGACAATCCAGTTATTGAGAACAGACTGAAGGTGCTGATGTTGGAAGTAGAAGTTTTGAGGCAAGATGGCCAAAAAGCTCCTAATAGTACTTTCATGAAAAAGGAGTTCTGGGCGCATTTACTTACATTAAAAACAAAATCTAGTAGACAGAAATATTTAAAATACCTTTGGAAAATACAGATCTCAAAAGAAAATAGAAAGGTAATTTAAAATCTATTCATGGCAACAATGCTTAGGTGACCTCCGTGCTCTAGTTGTCTTCTTGAGCCGGGGGCTGCGGGTTAAATTTCCATTGTTACCCTAATTTTTTCAAGAGGGTTCTAGTCTCATTTTATACTTACTGCCTCTTTAATATATTTTTATTTAGTTGATTGGAAGAGATTGCCAGGTGGCATTAAACCCGCCAGGTTATTACTTTTTCAAGGAAATACAGTACAACACTGAGAATACTAAAACCCTATTTTTTTTGCCAAAATCGTGGATCCATCGTGATTCTAATTTAAGCATTGCAAAATAATTGATAACTGACAATTTTGCGAAGCAAAAAAGTCAAAAGCACATCTGTGATTGTGATTAACCTGTGATGTTTGGTCAAACAATCAAGTGTAAGTTTCTCCGGTTTAAAGAAGAATTATATGAAATAATTTTCAAATTGTAAGTATCAGTTATAATTTTTTTTCTGTAACGATTGTTAAAAATAATCTTATGTACAGTAAAAACTTAATTGGTATGTTTTGGATTTTTTTTATAAAAACAATGACATTAATATCTGTATCCTAGAGGATAAACAACGGGAGTCGCATTTTACCCCAGAGTATAAACAACGTTGCATCATACAATTAATGTATGACGTTTATCCTCTAGGGTGCAGAGTGACTTCCGTGGTTTATCGTCTAGGGTACAGATATATAGATAGAGATAACACAAGCGCCGTTTCTAATCATAAAAATTGGGCTCATATTTTATTTATGTCCTTTTCTTATTTGTAGTGAAGTGATATATTCATAATTAATTCCTATTGAACTCTCAAACACTAAAATTGCCACAAAAAACTTAGTAATCTTGTCATCTGCTTTTTTTCTAGCTAGTTTTAATTTTAAACTAATTTGTTGAAGTATTGCTTAGCATAACGACTGTCAGATACCTGAACCGCTGGAAATGCAGGGTTGATGAAAGAGGCAATAAGAGCATATTTCTCTAACATGGTTGTTAAAATTATGAATAAAAACAATATTTATCTCTATTTTTATTACATCAACTGTTATCAAGTTCCTTGAGGAACACTAACAATGAATGAAATAAGATTCATCCAGTAAAAGTGATTTTGAATAGCTATAGCAAATTATAAATTCTGATTTTTTTCTTTGTATAAATTTTTTAGTTTTGATTCAAATGTGTATTAATTATCAGTAAACACTTATATAGACTTATTAAAAAGATACCAAAGGTTTTAACCGAAGTAAGAATAGAATATCTGGAAATATAATATATAAAAGATCACTGATTTTACAGAGCTTCAATGGCTCCATTTATTCGCTATTTTCCTGGAACCAATCACGATTTCTGTATGTGGTGTTGCTTGCATTTTACAATATAAATAGGTCATGAAATCTTTAATACAAATTTATTTATCAATTTGACTTTTAGGTAAAGAAAGAAGCTTCTTATAAAGAATACTTGGAAGCAGTAGAAAAGAGAAAATCCAAAAATGAGGAGAATAAGGATGTTATTGAATATTCATTGTCTAAAAACTCTATGTTTCTCCGAATCTATGACACAACAATCAATAACTTCTACAATATTAAGTAAGTAAAATAATATTAAATCATAAAACAAATATTTTAATTTATTAAAACCTTTTGCTGCTCATTTTTTTATGATTTTACTCCAGTATTTTTAAAAATCTAAATTATGTTCCTTATTTCATGAATGCATATTTCTGAATATGATGCAATACAATCGAATAAGTGAAAAACTGAAGGGTATAAATTTACATAATGGCCAGAATTGTGTCCTGCAATGATGGCACGGCCTTACAGCCCAGTTATAGCCAGGATTCGCAGCAAATCTGTTGAAGTAGAAAAAAAAAATATGTAAAAAAGGTCTTTTGTGAAATGCCTTAATGTAAATTTTAAATATTGGGAGTACAAATTAGTTCGGTCCGTTTCCAAAAGATGGCTCTAGCTGTTATGAATGGTTCATAGTGACAGCCGATTTTGGCGGTTTCAGAGAGGTTAGACATCTGCCAATAATATTCAGTTTATATCGCTTTGAGTTTCATGCAAAAACCTTGTTTTGTACAGTGTTGAAAATGTCGAATTTTGTGTTAACCAAGCAGCATTTGCGGGAGGTTTTAATTTTCTGCTTTAATTGGAAGAAAAGTGCAGCTGAAGCCCATCGAATGCTTGTCGAAGTTTATGGTGATGCTGCTCCAACTGATAAATCATGTAGGGAATGGTTTCAAAGTTTCAAGGATGGAGATTTCAGCGTCGAAGACAAGCCTCGCTCTGGACAGCCAAAAAAATTTGAGGACAAAGAATTAGAGACATTACTCGAAGAAGATCAGAGTCAAACGCAAGAGGAGCTTGCAGAATCATTGGGAATGATTCAACAAGCCGTTTCCGTATGATTGAGAGCCATGGAAATGATTTAAAAACAAGGAAATTGGGTGCCTTATGAACTGAAACCGAGAGACGTTGAAAGGCGATTTTTCACTCGCAAGCAGCTGATTCAAAGGCAACAAAGAAAAGGTTTTTTGCATCGGATTGTAACTGGAGATGAGAAGTGGATATTCTATGACAACCCCAAGAAGAAAAAATACTACGCTCAGCCCGGTCAATCGTTGCCATCGACCTCAACATCAACACCAAAACCGAACATACATGGTTCGATGATCATGCTTTGTATCTGGTGGGACCAAAGGGGTGTTGTTTACTATGAGGTGCTGAAACCTGGCGATTCCATTACGGGCGATCGGTATCGGCTACAATTGATTCGTTTGAGCTGTGCATTGCGAGAAAAACGGCCGGAATACGAGCAAAGACATGATAAAGTTATTCTTCTTCATGACAACGCTCGGCCTCATGTCGCAAAAGTCATAAAAAAATATTTGGAAACGCTCAAATGGGATGTTTTACCGCACCCGCCGTATTTCCTGGACATTGCTCCTTCTGATTACTAGTTGTTCCGAAGGATGCAGCACGATTTGGCAGGTCACCGGTTCATTTCTTTCGTAGAAACCGAAAATTGGCTCCAAACTTGGATCGCCTCAAAAGATGAGTAATTTTTTTGAGATGGAATTCGAAAATTGCCTGAGAGATGGGAAAAAGTAGTAGCCAGCGATGGACAATACTTTAATTGATCTGTTCATTCATTTTGTTTAGAAATAAATGCATTTTTGAACATAAAAAAACGGTCCGAACTAATTTGTACACCCAATATTAACAATCATATTCAAAGCCAATTACATAAATTATTTATAATTATAGTCAAATATAAATAATACAATGAAAAAGACGAATACCAGGTCTGTAAATATGAAACCGGAATTCGCTCTTGATGGTTCTAGTTGTCAATGTAGTGACTGTCAAACCGCGTCATTGGCGCCTTTTCCTTGTGTTTACATTTGTCAAAGACAACAATACAAGTTTAATACAACTACATATGTTTTCATAGCGTTGAACATGTCTGTTTTTGTGCCTGAAAACTACGATTTGCGGACAGCATTGATTTTCTGTTACCATTTGAAGAAAAATGCTGCAGAATCGCATCGAACGCTTGTCAAAGCTTACGGTGAGCATGCTCTTGGTAAATCACAGTGCTTTAAAAAATTCAAAAGTGGCGATTTTGACGTGAGAAACGAACGTGGAAGACCACCGAGAAAATTTGAAGACGCCGAATTGCAAGCATTGTTGGATGAGGATGACGCTCAAACGCAACAACTCACGGATCAATTAAATGTGACACGAGAAGCCGTCTCCATACGTTTGAAAGCCATGGGAAAGATCCATAAGGTGGGAAAATGGGTTCCACATGAACTGAATGAAAGACAGCAGGAAAACCGAAAAACCACTTGCGAAATACTGCTCGCCAGGTACAAAAGAAAATCATTTCTCCATCGAATTGTGACTGGCGATGAAAATCCTAAGCGTAAAAGATCATGGGTAACTCCAAGCAAACCAGTGACATCGACTGCAAGGCCAAATCACTATGGATGGAAGGTACTGCTTGTGTTTGGTGGGATCAGAAGTGTGTTATCTATCATGAGCTACTAAAACCTGGTGAAACCGTTAATACTGAACGCTACCAACAACAAATGATGGATTTGAACAAACCATTCCGTGAAAAACGTCAGAATATCAAATGAGGCAACACAAAGTGATTTTGCTTCATGATAATGCACCATCGCACACAGCAAAACCGGTCAAGGAAACGATTGAGGCGTTTAGTTGGCAAATACTTTCGCATGCGACATAGTCACCAGATTTGGCTCCATCCGATTACTACTTATTTGCATCGATGGGATACGCACTTGCTGAGCAGCACTTTACTTCTTACGAAAATGTACAAAAATGGCTCGATGATCGGTTTGCCTCAAAAAAGCAACAGTTTTTTTGGCGTGGCATCCACAAATTGCCAGAGAGATGGGAAAAATGTGTAGCTAGCGATGGGCAATACTTTGAATAAAATATTTTTTACCATTTTCATACAATAAATGTGTATTTTCTATAAAAAAAATTCAGTTTCATATTTACAGACCTGATATGTAGAAAATAAAATGCATACAAATGAAAGAAAAGATGACTAGAAATAAAAGTACAAAATAAATCATAAGTGCAAGTGATTATATTGCAATGAGAGTGGGATGAAAATAAAAATATACAATTGAAAACAAAATCATCCCACAGTAGAAATATTTTTTGTTTAATTGATCCTCATAAATTTCAGTATATTTTTGAAATTTAACTTCATTTAATTTGACTGAGAGTGAACATGAAATCACACCAAATCATGAAGAAGCTTCAATGAAAAAATAATACCCAAAAGTTTTCTAGGGCTCCTCAAAAACAACATTCTATACTCATGTCGAATTTCGTGACTAAATCACATTTGGAAACTTAAGTGACTAAATTATAATAAATAATACTAGAAGAATTTCTTTTTAGGTTGCTACAAGCTAAATTGTTTGGGGAGAAATTGATAATTGATTGTTCTTATGGTCAACATATGAACATTTCTGAAGCAAACAATTCAGCCAAACAACTCACATTACTTTATGCAGATAATCGAATTCACAAGAATCCATTTGATTTATACTTATGTAATTGTGATCCAGAATCAGTTACAATGAAAACTTTGCACAAAAACATTCCAATAATGTATGAACCGTGGTATCCTTTAAATATACATTCAGAAAAGTTTACGGACTTATTTCCCAGAGAAAAATTGGTTTATCTAACACCACACTGTCGAAATGAAATGACTTCATATGATCCTGATGCAATTTATATTATTGGATGCATGGTTGATAAAGTAAGTAATCAATACAATACTCAAATTACTTTGTAGAATATATTGGTTCATTTTATTCGTCTTGTGCTCAGAAATCTAATAGAACAGTATAAAAGGAAGTATTTACGAGGGTGGTCCGATAAGTACTTAGCCTACAAAAGAATAACAAAAATTTTGGAAAAGTGGCGATTTATTTCTCAACATAATCTCCTTTGAGTTCGATACACTTGACCCAGCGATACTCCAACTTCTTTAACCCGTCTGAAAAATACGTTTTCTGGAGGTCTGCAAAGTAGACCTCCGTGGCGGCGATAACCTCCTCATTCGACTCAAATTTCTGCCCGGCGAGTGACTTTTTCAAATTTGGAAACAAAAAGAAGTCGCACGGGGCCAAATCCGGAGAATACGGTGGATGGGGCAGCAGTTCGTAGCCTAATTCTACCAATTTGGCCGTGGCGACGGCGGAGGTGTGAGCCAGTGCGTTGTCATGATGGAAGAGTACTTTTTTCTTCGCCAAATGGGGCCGTTTTTTCTGCAATTCGGCGTCGAATCGGACCAATAATTCGGCATAGTAGAGCCCTGTGACCGTTTTGCCCTTCTCCAGGAAGTCGATGTAGATCACACCTTTTGAATCCCAGAAAACGGTGGCCATCACCTTTTCGGCCGATAGGACAGTCTTCGCCTTCTTCGGAGCACGTTCGCCGGGTGGAGTCCACTGTTTCGACTGTTCCTTGGTCTCGGGTGTGTACCAGTGTATCCATGTTTCGTCGACGGTCACGAAACGACGCAGAAACTCCTTCGGATTGCGCTTAAACATCGTCAAACACTGCTCTGAAGTGGTCTCACGGTTGCGCTTGTTGCCCGGAGTGAGCAAACGCGGCACCCATCGCGCCGACAGCTTTCTCATGCCCAATACTTCATGCAGGATATGACCCACGCGGTCTTTTGAGATGCCTACTGTCTCAGCTATCTCGCGCACCTTCAATCGGCGGTCTGCCAATACGAGATCGTGGATTTTTGTCACGTTATCCTCCGTGGTAGCCGTTTTCGGGGCACCTGGGCGTGGCTCATCAAAAACTGACGTGCGACCACGTTGAAACTCGTTAAACCAATTTTTGACGGTCGCCATCGAAGGAGAAGAGTCACCGTACACAGCATCCAAGCGCTCTGATTTCGCTGCGCGATTTCCCTTTCAAAAACAAGAATCGAATCACCGACCGATATTGCTCTTTTTCCATTTTTCTCAAATTCGCAGACACGCGCGCTTCCACACGCTGTCAAAACAAAACTACGCGTCCGATTCGGCTGAAATTTTGACAGTAGCTGTCAACGAGAATGTGCTACGCGATAAAAAATTGTTCTTGCGATAGTGGTGCCATCGGGCGGTGAGGCTAAGTACTTATCGGACCGCCCTCGTACACTGAGTAAGTTGCTTGTAATTCATTTTGTATATGTCAATTGTCCTGTAAACATAAATATTGATTTTGGTGATAAATATAAAAAATTCCTTCTAATATTTCTGACCTTGTCGATGAGATTAATAATGATCTCTTGAACAATGAAAAAAATTATTATTATACAGAAAATTTATTTGCTTTGTATGTACGAGGGTCATCCAGAAAGTAAGGCTACAACATTTATGTAGGATCGAAGAATGCTTGTATTTAATTGAAATTCACAGGATACTTCACAAATATATTAAACTATTTTTCAACGTAATTGCTGTCGAGATCGCGACATTTCTGTAGTCGGGGCACCAGCTTTTGTATGCCAGAGTCATAGACCTCCGCCGTCAGCTATTTCAGCCACTTCTTCACAGCTTTCTCGACCTCCTGATCGTTGAAAAATTGTTGAGGTGTAGTGACACACCCACGTCTCATCCCCCGTCACGATAGAGTTCAGAAAAGCTTCTCCCTCCTGTGCGAAACGATCCAAAAATTCACGCGCGGCGGTCAGGCGATTTTGACGGTGCTCCGGTGGAAGCATTCTGGGCACCCATCTCGCACACAATTTCTTTTAACCAAGTTTTTCCGACACAATATTACCAAGGAGACTTCGAGAAATGTCAGGAAATTCTTCGTGACGGTCGTCAAGCGTCACACGGCGGTCATTTCGCACTTGTTCTTTAATTTTTTGCACAAATTCGTCAGAAATCTTTGCCTTGCCTTGTCGTATCAGTACGGCCTTCTCTGAACAACCTAACCCACTTCGTGACATGTTGTCGACTCATCACATCACTACCATAAACTTCCATGAGCTTCTGATGGATATTCGCGGCGGTATTGTTCTGCAAAGTCAAAAAACTGATGACCGCGCGGGTCTTGCACGTACGAGAGTTGGCGGGAGCGCACGATGACCTCTCCATCGGAAGAATTTACTGTGACTGAACAAAATGGCCGACAAACACGCGGGACCAAACAAACTGACCGTTAGGATCCCCCCTACACGCCAGGTGCACCAACTTTGAAACAAAAAAATTCTCCCGGCCTCAGGAGCCCTTGTAACCTTAGTTTCTGGATGACCCTTGTACTATAACATGCCCTTGGCAATGAGATGTAAAACCTGTACAAAGGTGTTGTATTGGAGTCATAAGTTAAAATTTCTTACATTATTGAATGAGGTGAGTTAAATTTACAGTAAATCTTTTGTTTTTATGAAAGTACATGTTTGTTTCTTTATCACTAATGTTATTTTATTACTAAATACGTACTTAACATTTAATTGCCTTATAGTGATGTTATTTAGTATTGGTATTATGTTTGAGTTAAGAGGGATATCAAATGGCATGTAGCAATAGTAAACAAAGTCAATAGAGCAGTAAAACATTTAAACTTGAACCGGACAGCATCAGAATCTGCTAAGATGATAGTCCACATAGTATTATGGTGCCAACTGTGGATGTATGGGAGCAAAACGTGGACATAGAGAAAGACGAAGATGTGCCAAATAAATACTGTAAAAATACATGCATTGAAGAAAATACATGGAGTTACAATGTATGACAATACGGAATGCAATGATAAGGGATGAATGTGAACTTAAGGGCGATGTGTTAAATAAGATGAAGAAGAGCATGCTGAGATGATTTGAGCATGTGGAACGAATGAATGAAGAAAGACTAACAAAACAGATATACAGTGAAACCCCGTTTTTACGTGCCCGGAATTCACGTTTTCCCGCTATTTGCGTTCAATTTTTACAATCCCGTTTTATTTTAGTACATTTAGTACCCGCTTTTACATTTTTATTTCCCGCAATTTACGTTTGAAATATTAAAAATGCAAATCAATTAATAAACATATTTAATTAAATGCGCGACTATTTAAAATATTTGAAATGAATATTAGGAAGTAGAAATATGTTGTTTCTATTTATAGACACGTGTGCACCTACCTGCAGCGCTCATGGTCAAGGTTACATGAGTCAAGTAATACGATGCAATTGGTGGGAAATTTAGCGAATCAGAGGCAGGCAGACTGTTTATTTGGTCAATTTGTGCTTGTGTTTTTAATGTGTCGGTCGTGTACATACAATTTCAATAGTCAATTGTCGTGTATTTCGTGTGTCAATTTACATTTTTTCATTTATTTTAATTTTTCGTTGAATCCCTTCAAATAATGTCTCAGCAAAAAAAAACATTATCGATTCAAGAGAAAAGGAAAATTCTCAAAAAAGTGAATAAACACGTTGGTTCACGTGTTTCGCTCGCGCGTGATTTGGGGATACCCATTACAACTATGATAATAAAAAATCGTGAATCGATTGAAAAAAGTGCGATGCAATGTGGTCCCTATGGCGAAAAAACGCGTGTATGGTACATACGACCTTCAAAATACGATGATATAGTGGACAGTTACATCCACGAAAACTTATCCAGTGAAGAAGAGGTAAACTTAATCCATCCATTTCCAACAAAAGAAGATGCTATGAGGCATATTGAGGGCCTTAAAACCTACTTTACTAGCATTGAAAACGTACGAGACGAAACTTTCTTATCGATTTATAAGATCGAAAGATCTGTAAACCAGCACAAAAATATGTACCAAACAAATTTGCGTGATTATCTAAATAAAACAATTTTAAATTTCTTTTTCTAACCCCGAATCTACGTTTTTCCTCTAATTACGTTTTTTTTTATCAGTCCCTTCAAAAACGTAAAAATGGGGTTTCACTGTATGGTGCAAATGTAAGTCGAAGGTGTGTGAGAACCAGAACACCAAGGAAAGTATGGTTGGATCAAGTGAATGACATTCAGAAAGAAGGAAACGTAAAAAGTCAGAGAAATCGTAGAAGTTGTATGAAAAGGTGTATGGATGTAGAAGAGGCCAAGGATGTATAGAAATAAGAAAGTCTGGCGCTCTGTGCCCTCTGCCTAATCCGACAAGGAAATGGTGTGATGGTACATATGTAGGTACTATGTTTTAAATTTTTTATAATATATTTAAGGATAAGAATTCTTTGTCTAATATTATTAATATTATTGGGCTGGCGAACAAATATAGGTTTTGAAATCTAAATGGTCTAAAATATTCCAATTACGAAGATTAATCCTCAGTGTTAAATGATATTTTTTTCTAAAAATTTCCTCAAATGTTTAAGTAAACCAATCGTGTTATATCATATTTTGAATTGACATTAGAAATGCTACCCTTACCTGGTGTCACTGTTCTATCCTATTATTTGTCAATTTTCACATTTGTATACTTTCATTTATATAAATTTTGTTTCAGAGTAATCATGTACCGCTTTCATTGGCTAAAGCGAAAGAACAAAAAATCAAAATGGCAAAGTTTCCATTGGACAGGTACTTACAGTGGGGTAGCGGTTCTGGAAAAAGTTTGACCATAAACCAAGTTGTTAATATTTTACTGGATCTGAAATTAACTGGAGATTGGAATTATGCTTTAAGACATGTACCAAAAAGAAAACTTATTTATCCTGAAGATAATAATATAGCAAGTCAATTTGGAACAAAGAATACATTTTCAGCAAAAAGTTGGAGGAAAAACAGAATTTACACATCAAAAACCTACGATACAGATCCTTCTTTCAATCCTGAGAAATATAAAATTCCCACGGATTATCGTAACCGGAAAAAAATCTCTTTTAATTCTCTATTTGACGATAAATCTAAAATTTAAGTTTACCATATTTTATTGAAAATAAATTAATAGAACTTTTTAAAATGTTTGTATATTAATTTACCATTCCACATGCGCCTAAATATAGTAAATTTTTTGACATGCTAATATGGAAAAAAAGGGTAAAATAACAATTGAAGCAGATTTGGATACTAAGTAAATGGTCCAACTGAGAACTTAATAAACAGGTGACATCTTACTTAAATATTTATTATCTTTTTGCAAAATAATACTCAATTGATTGATATAAAAGAAAGAGTATAAAATTTAAACTTCTAAATTAATGCCATCTTTATAAACTATGCACTCTTATTAACCTTAATAATTAGAATAAGTGGTAATTAAAAAAAATCTCAAAGGTTGGATATTTTCAAAAAAGTGTATAAAAGAAGCATTTTATTTATAATTGATTAATCCAAATCACTCATAGTGGGTAATCCAGAAAAAATGACTGAACTTCTCCAGTTTGTCAAACAGGCAAGTTAAGACTGGCAAGATCTTCGGTGTTATCAGCTCCCTGCTGGAAGAAAGTTATGAACAGATTTGCTGCAGTTCATGGAGATCATGATCCTTAATTATAAGATAAGGACTAAGAAGGATTAAAATTTGTAAATACTTTCTGATATGAAGCAAGAATTTTGGAAACAATAAAATTTAACAGTAATATTAACTACATTTTAATGATAAGGTTTGACGAAATGAAACAATGTGATAAACGGTGATAATTTAATGCATAATTTTCAATTACATTAAGTATCTTAATTACGCCTTCGTCTGACCCTGGATATTCTCCAGGCATTAGGTTCCTCGTACTTATTATAAAGTGGCTCCAGTCTTTGATTTTTCTTGAATTTGGACAGTTTGGTTGGATCTGAGAATTTGAAGAATGCTGGAGCGAATTCCACCAACCATTTTGGATCTATTGTTGTAACTTCACGCATATATTCTTTAGTTGTTTGGACCAATTCATGATAAATTACCCTAAAAAATAGTTGCATATAAAATAACCCTGGTAGTGAAAAATATTGTTTTACTATTCAATAACTGAAAAATTAATATAAACTTTTTAAGAACTATATAAATGTGAATGAAGACTGGATATGGGTTTAATTAATACAGAGTTGAATAGAAAATTTGTTACGGTTTTCAAATATATTTAATATTAAAAAAATATATTTCTTGATTTTTGACACCATTTTACACAAAACACTAACGTCTTTGGAAAGTTACAATGGGCTCACAATAGTCAATTATTAAATGTTTATAAAACTTGCAGGACCATTGGCATTGTCAGAATTCGAAATGATTTATTTGTTTGGTACGTTATTGCATAAAGGTACAATTAGCAAGTTTATTGCTCTATTATAAATCAAAGGAAGATGATAAAAAAATCATAAAAAATGTTTTTTTAATATCAGGAACCAAAAGGGAGGAATAGGGAAAAATATGCTACGTCAATAGAAGAGAGATAAGTTCTACGGCTACTGGTAGCTAGTTCCAGAATCTAACTGCATGGCATATTTATTTGCTGAATTTTTAATTCATTACTTATATATTTTATTAGTTATAGCATTTTTTTATTCATAGGAAATGTATTTATTATATTTGCTTAGATACAAAAAAGAAGAATAAAAGCTCATCATCAGTTTTAACTATGTGTGTAATGAAATAAATTACTTTAATCAAACTAAAACAGTGTTTTGTATGTTTGACAGTGAAATATGAAAGCTTACATTCATAAAAGGGCGAAATATTTTGAAAGTAAAATGTGAGAAAACGTACCATTCTGGTTGTCTGTTAAATAATGCACTAGAAGGGTGGATGTAAACAACTTGACTGTCAACAAGAGTCCTGTAACCTTCTTGAGGATCTTTTTTAGCTGCATTTCTAAAGAATCCTGAGCAAACAGTTTTTTGCACTCTTACAGTATTTTTTCCAGCAGATACAACATCAAGCTTATGCCTAAAAAGTTTAAAAAAATTAATGAAGTTTATTATGAAGAGACAAACCAAATCAAATATGTATGAATTATTATTTAGAGCAAAAACCTTTAAAAATTAATAAAAGTCTAAGTCAATGTTGGAGTACAAAATAATACATCTAGTACACATTTTCTTAAAACAAAGCATGGAAAAAGTTTTAGAAGAAAGTAAAAGTATGGAGGAGCAATTAATTAGGATTATTTATGATTCACATTTTTTGAATCCCGATGTTTTTATGTCAATTAAAAAATATATAAATTTTATTATGGGCAATAATCAAAATCTGATAGCAGAAATAGAAATGCAGGCATTAAAAGTTCAAAGCAATATATTTTACCTGTCCATAATTCCAAGAAGTTGTTTCCGTACATCTTGTGCTCTTTTTAGGGTTCTAATTTGAACAAAATTCTCATAACACCAAGCGTTGGAAAATTTATTATTTCTCCAGCTGTTGTAGACAGCCAAAAGGGTGAGATGATCTCCTTCTGCCTGATTGAACTTCGCCTTTTTTTGATCGGCTAAAGCTTGCTTATCCTTTGGTCTATAAAATACATTCTGAACACTTAACATTGATACTACTGTTAAGATTTCATCAGAACATTGTAGCGCCACAGACATGATGAGTATTTTTGATAGATTTGGTTCCAATGGGAATTCAGCCATCTGAAAAAAGTCTTAATATAGTACTCAATTTTAGCATTATCTGATGGAGAAACTAAACACCACAGAAGTGCGATGTCTCAACAAAATCACTATTCTCAAATATGAAAATTTTATGTGATTTATCATTGCTATAATTTATTATACAATATGTTACGCTTCAATTGTTTTTATTTTATCACAATAATATATTGAGTGTTTCCCCACTTCAGATGTTTATTTTTAAAATTCATTTTACAATAATATATAAGGAAATTAACTTACTCTTCTACCAAGCCTCGTGAGCAAGCCTTCTGAATCCAATGCAGAAAGTGAATGGAGTTGTTCCAAAGCCATAATAAGGGATTCCACAGGTGGGGCATCCATGAAATCAAAATGTAAGAGATCATTGATCCCCATTGTTTTAAGTTGCAACACCTGAAACAGAGACAACAAAAAATGTACAACACTAACATATGAAGTTCAGTTTACACTTCTAATTAAGTCATGTGAAGTACTTTTAGTAATTTTATCACTAGTTATATTAAAATTAGTCAACCAAAGAATATTTCATAAAATTCAAAATATATATTTTATGTGAAAAAAAGACTCACTCCCAAGAGGGTGACCTATTAAGTGCAAGAACAATTATTTTTTTGTTCCATTATGTTCCTTTGTGTGCTGTTGATTTGTGTGCTGTTCAGGAGATATGAGATTTGGGTGTGGATTTTAATCAGAGATTTGCATTTGTTCCACATGTAAGAAGCATCACCACTAAGCCAATCTCCGCACTGGGACTAGAAATTTCAAGGGAGTTTATTCACTAAGTGCTCTTTATATACTTGTTAGAACATAGTGTACAACTCCACTGCTACGGTGACTATACTATATAGATAGATTAGAGGGTGTACAAAGTCAATTTATTAGGTTTATAAACTATAAATTGCATATACTTCACGAGGAATTGAACTTTTGATGAAGCCAACTTGACAACATTGTTGGACAGAAGAAAATCAATGGACTTATTGGTACTGTATATAAAATTGACAATTTTTATTAAGATTGTCCTGAGCTTGTTCAATTAATCTGTTTATGAGCGACACAATATCAATTGTTCTATTATAATCATCAAGCAACCAACTATTTTTAGAATTCGTCACTCATTAGGCTGCGCAGAATGGGGAATCAGTATGGATACTTGATATACCCTCAGTCAAATTTTCTATCACTCCATTCCAAAAATCAGTTTTATAATTTTATCCATAATTCAACTGTTGGAGTATAATTTCATACTTTTAAACATTTAAAAGTAATTTTTCTCCAAACTATGCCATTTTCGCTTTTGACAGTCTTACATTAAAGACTAGTTCAAATGGATTTAGTACTTTAATAGAGTAATTTAGCAAATGACTGTCTGCGATCAGTAAACTTTGGTCAAATAGTTTAGTTAAAATGATTTAGTCAAGTAGATCCAGTCAGTTCTATTTTTTCAGTCGAGTGTCATACCCCCAACATTTGTTAATAATTATAAATAATAATATTTATATATATCAAATACCTACTACCCCCAACATTTGTTAATAATTATAAATAATAATATTTATATATATCAAATACCTACTTAACAGTTTTGGATGTGTTTGCTTAAGTGGAATGCGTTAGCATCTGCCAAAATTGAATTTGAGATTTTATTTTGTTCAACAAATAATCAAAAGAACTTTCAGACTTTACAATCTTATAATTTTAATTCTCGGGAATCCCAGCAAATATCTTGAAGATCCCAGTCAATATCTTCTAACTATCCACTTTCTAACTTAATGCTTTATTTCTTCTTTAACATTTCCAAAAGTATGTTTGCCATATTTCTTATTACATTATTAATTGCCGCGCGATGATATCATTTGTACATATTGAATGCTGGTACTTTGACTTCACACTAATTATGAACTAAGCTGTGTAGTGGTAAGTACTTACTACTCAACTAAATATGTCTGAATTAGCCTTAAAAGTGCAATATCATTATATTTTTCTTTAGGGAAGTTAAGAACATGTTTTAATATTTTACCGTTGTTGCAAGATTAGTACGTTGTATTTCTGGCACTGGTGTTGGTAACATTTCATCACGATATGCTCTTTCAGTATACAGGCGATATGTTTTCCCTGGTCCTGTTCTTCCTGCTCGACCAGCACGCTGCTTTGCTGCTGCCTAGAATGTCATAATGAATTTTAAGTTATATGTCAAATTTTTAAAGTAAAAAAATAACAATCATATATGCATTGTGAAATTACCAATTTAAATTATGACCTCAATATAATATTGATCATAAATATGATTTTTTTATTTAAAATCTAAATATAAAAATGCACAATATTGCTCAGTTGAATATTTTTAGGCTAAAAAAATCACAAAATATATAGAAAAAAGCCTATCCCATGATTTTTATTTTCAATTATATATACAATATAAAAAAGGGGTACTGACTTGTGATATCGGCGTAACAACTAGTGAATCCATACCAGTTTTGGAATTGTAGACTTTTTGTTTAACAAATCCGGGATCGACAACATAATAAATGCCATCAATTGTGAGTGATGTTTCAGCTATATTAGTGGCGATAACCACTTTACGGCTTCCGGGTGGTGCAGGCTCAAATATACGAGTTTGCATTTCTGAAGGCAATGCCGAATAAACCGGAAGTATAATAAGCTCCGGAACATCAGGTCCCAAAGACTTCATTCGTTCATAAAGAATTTCACAAGCTGTGTCAATTTCCTCCTGACCCGTAAGGAAAAGTAAAATATCGCCAGGAGGTTCACGAAGATGAATTTGCATGACTGTTATAAGCGATGCATCTAAATAATCAGTTTCTGGTTCTTTCGTGTACAAAACTTCCACAGGGAAAGTTCTTCCGGGAATGGTAAAAATAGGAGCTTCGAAGAAATATTGTGAAAATTTTACAGCGTCCAATGTCGCTGATGTTACAATTAATTTGAGTTCAGGCCTTCTTTGCACTGCCTGTTTCAACAATCCAAATAAAACATCTGTGTGAATAGTCCTTTCATGAGCTTCATCCAACATAATGACCGAGTAACTCTTCAAATCTAGATCCATTAAGCATTCCCTCAGCAACATACCATCTGTCATGTACCTAAAATATAAAATAATAATGAAAATTTGAATTCTAGGTCTTCTCAAAATAAGTAAGAATTTATTTTTAAGTTTTTACATTTGATTCTTTATTGTGATTATCTCCAAGTGTATGCCAATCAAAATGTGTAATAAGTCTAATTGAAAGTTTCATAATTCACAAGTGCTTGATAACTCTACTGTATAAAACAATTTAATTATGTAATTATAAGAGAATATGATTAATATGCGTGATATTTGTTTTGCTTTACAGTACCCGGCGGTAAGTAGTACACATCAGGCTTAAGAATGAAACTGTCGGCCATAATCGGCTAACTTCGGCTTTGTAGAGCGTCATCTCTGTCATTCATACACGTGTTCCGTCGCGATTTGTCAGTCGTTACCGGACCGGACTGTTAGCACATCGTGCGACAGATACGACACTCTACAAAGCCGAAGTTAGCCAATTATGGCCGACAATCTCTTTCTTAAGCCCGATGTGTATTACTTACCGCCGGGTACTGTACTTACTTTATTACTGTTTCAGGGCTAGTACAGTCCTCAAATCGAATGGTATATCCAACTTCTTGTCCAAGTCTGCAACCAAATTCTTCAGCAACACGTTTTGCAACTGACATAGCTGCAACCCTACGTGGTTGTGTGCATCCTATTTTTCCACGAGCTGTGAAACCAAAATCTGCAAGGTACTGTGTAATTTGTGTTGTTTTTCCCGAACCAGTTTCCCCAATAACAATCAAAATTTGATTATCAGACACAGCCTAAAAACATATTTAAAAATTAAACATGGAAAAAGGCTTAAACAAAGTTTTAAAATAAAAATTAAAAAGCAAAATAGAGTAAACGGTATATATATATATATAATGAGAAAAATACTCTGGTGAACAAACTTGGTATTAAATTACACTAATTTAAAAAGTAAATTAAATTATCAAGTTAATTTGATTCCTTTTATACCTATAAAAAAACAAGCAAAACTGACCTTAGTAAGTTCATCTTTAAGCTTGTAAATAGGCAATGACTGTCTTTGTTCTAAAATTGTGAGATTTGTTTTCTTTCCAAAAGATGATTTTTTCCCACCGATAACATGTTTCTTCCATTCAGGCAAATCTTGAGCAGACATACCCAGACCCCTCATATTTGCTGCAAGAGTTCGGCCATCAGCTTCCGGTAGTGGATCAATCCAGTTTTTATTTAAACCAGTGGGTAAAGCTTCCATTTCCTGCTCTCTCTGTAGCATTTTTACTTCTCTTCTTTCTTTTGCTAACGCAGACTGCATCATTGCTGCTTGAGCTAAAGAGCCATCAGGATTTTTGACTATTCTCACAGGTGATAGATCGTGAAGAGCCCTTCCATGACCCTGCAAAAATGGCGGTTCATCTTCTACTATTTCTATTTCAATATCGGCTTCTCCATCCTCATCCTTGGGTAAGAGTCCAGTTTCCTCATCAAAATCAGGTAACTCACTCTTATCAACAACCCCTGAAGAAATCATCTACAAAAAATAAGTATCATAGATTGAAAACACATTTGAAATACTTTTATACATATAAACACTTAAACAAATTATCGATAAATACAAATTCTATACTTCCTCTTATAATTTGCATCATCTCATTATTATTTGAAATATTTATATTTCTTCTTTAATGGTTATTTTTATTATTCGTAAATAATAACTAAAATCTATATTTCAGAACTTAATAATGATTGTGGAATAATATTATCAAGTGTGAAAGTTTTTAGATTAAGAATAGTCCATAATCAACCATTATAATCAGTGATTCTATTCTTTCTACATATGTATAGTGCGTGTCAGGAAACCTTGCCCTTTTTAACACATTGATTAGTTCAGTGCGTAATATACAAAACGTGTCAGTGTATTAGTAAGTAGCTTTGCCGTGGTTGGTTGATGCGTTCCGTTTGACGTTTAAAACGTGCGCGTGCATGTTTATTTGTACGAAAAATATGGTGACCATAATGTCTGAAGTTACGAAGTTAGGAAAAGGAAGAGCATTGTGCAGACAAACTAAAGAAGTGGTTTTGAATGTTTATAATTACATCAAGAAATGACGGGACACTAGTGAGGAGGTAAATATTCAGCATTTTTATTTATTCTTCATTGAATCACCTTAGGAGAAGTTAAACATTTTACAATATTTATAAATACCTAATACAATAAAAAAAAATTTAGTTTAATTTATTTTTAAAAGATATTGAATTAAATTGACAGTAATACAATACCAGTTTAGCTTACGATCATGTTATTTTTTGCCATATTAGATATATAATAATAATTTTCGGCTATATGAAATAGTTTATGTTTTTGTGTACGAACATTTTTTATCAAGAAGTTTTAATAATATTTTTTTCCTGTTTGTTTTCAGAGAATGATTCTTATTAACAAAGTTTCTATGGCAACTGGGGTATCGCCAAGAACTATTAAAACGATAACATCTTCCTTTAACAAAAACGGAAAAGAAGATGCCATTAGGTCTCCAAAAAAAACAAAAAATCGACAAAACATAGCATCTGTAAACAGTTTTGATGAATGTGTAAAAAGGTGTATATATGATTTTCACATTAAAGAAAAAATGTTGCCTACAATCCCAAAATTGTTTCTAGTGTTGCAAGAATCAATTAATTTTAATGGATCTGAGTCAACCCTGAGAAGGATAATAAAAAAAATTGGCATGCAACGCGAGACAATTTAAATATTTTGAGGGAAAAACCAGACATAGTATTTAAAAGAATATATTTCAGGGCAGTCAAACAATACTGAGAAGCAGGTAGAAGAATCGTGTACACGGATGAAACATATGTTCATACTAGCCACGTGTCATCGAGAGCATGGAGCGATGAATCTGAAGAGGGACTTCGAAAGCCCATTTCAAAGGGATCCCGTTTCATTACATGTACATGCTGGAAGTGAAAAAGGTTTCATACCTAATGGTCAACTCATATACAAATCTCACCAAAAAACTGGAGACTACCATGATGACATGAACTACAACTATCAGAAATGGCTTACGGAAAAACTTCTTCCCAACTTAGAACCGAGATCTGTGGTGGTAATTGATAACGCTTCATACCATAATAAAGTATTGAATCCTCCACCAACATCAAATTCCAAGAAGGCCGATATGATTCAATGGCTGACTCAGAGGAGTATCCCTTTTTCAAGTGAAATGTTTAAGCCAGAATTATATCGGTTAATCTTAAGACACAAAAGTGTATTCAAGGAATATGCCATCGATAGGTTATTTCAGAATAATGGACACAATGTTTTACGGCTTCCACCCTACCATCCAGATCTCAATCCAATAAAAAAGGTTTGGGCTTCTATCAAGGGATATGTGGGCTCTAGAAACACTGATATGACGTTGAATTCTGTCGAAAGGTTGGTCAAAGAGGTTTCTTTGATTTCGAGCGACGAGTGGAGTAATGTTTGCCGGCATGTACAGGAAACGGAATTCAAATACTGGGAAAATGAAGTAGCTGTGGACAGTATTACTGACCTCAATCAATTTTTAATAAATATCAATTCAAGCGACGATAGCGACGATTAATTGGTCTTAGTATTTATTAGTGTTAATTGTGTTTTCTTTGCATATTGAATAAATAATTTAATTTTACATTGACCATTGATTTCATTATAGTCATTGGGTACATACCTCAATCTGATATTATATTATTATTATTATGGTAAGTATTTTATTGGAATTGAAAATATCAGATAGACAATATTTAAAAATATATAATAATATATTACAAAATAAATTAAAATATGGTCATCCTAGACCAGCAATGCAAACTATAGTGAAACCCACTCTATCTGTGCTGAAGTTTAGATTATAAATTAAGACCCATGTGTTTAATATATCTCATTTCTTATTCCACTCATATTTATTATGTGATGGTTAATCAGCAGAGAACTCCTCCTGTTAAGCCAAGTAACTTGATGACATGTATCAAGTATATTCATTGGAGCGTTAAATATAAATCCAACCACTTGGCAGATTATTAGCTTATTCACTAAATGTGTGTTTAAGTATCTTAATTCCAACCCTTTTTAATAAGTATATGCATATTGCATTAAAACCCATGCGTTTTTTTGTGAAAAAATAGTGTATGTCTAAATGTTTAAAAATAATAATTACTTAGTTCATAATTTTGCTGCTCTAATGAAAAAATCACAGGTGACAAATACACCTTTTTTTTCCACATTACACTTATACAATCTTTATATAATATTATTTAGTTGTAACATATATTCGTCCCGTTTTCTCAGCTTGATGGTGTATCATTGATTTTTCGACCCGTTACCAACTTTACGCACATAAATATTATATGTCATTTCAAATGTGACAATTCAGTGGTTGAGGTCGGTGAGCTCTAAGGTTTGTAAAATTTTTAACATGTCAGAAAATAAAGAACAATATAAAATCAAGGTCGTGATTGATAGCTACCACTATTTGAGAACATATTAGATTGGTCTGACACTAAACATTACTGCCACTGTTGTTACACAACATTTACGTAAGTTTGGAATGATCAACAAGTATGATATTTGGATGCCATATCAAATGAGCGAAAAAAATTAATGAACCGATTTTCTGCTTGCGACTTAAATGCAATAAAAACTTTTTTTTTCTTAAATGAGTCATCACTGGTGATGAAGAGTGGATTATTTACACAACAACATTAGTTGAAAAAGACTATGGTAACAGTGGGGCGAACCAGCAGATGATCGAAAAGGCTGGAATGCCCACAAAGAAGAACTCATGTTCTTGTGTATCTGGTGGGATCGAAATAGTATTGTGTAGCTATTGCCATCAAACCAAACTATTGATTCCAATAAGTACTGCTCACAATTGGCGAAATTGAAGCAGGCAATCGACAAGAGAGGCCAAGCTTGGCCAATAGAAGACATTAAGTTCCAGCATGATAACGCCAGATCACACATTTCTATGGTCAATCGGCAAAAAAAAATGTAACTTTGCAAGAATGTTTTAGTGCATTTACCATATATCTGGATTTTCCACCTTATGACTATCGTTTGTTTTGATCTTTGCAGAACTCTCTTGATGGTGTAAATTTGCTAAATTTGAGCTCCTGCCAAAAACACTCAGATCAGTTTTTCTGTGCTAACAAGTCCCGGGAATTCTACAAAACTCGTAGAAGAATATTTCAGCTCCAGAAAGATGGAAGAATCATCAATGGAAGAATGAATGACACATACATAGTTGATTAAACTTATTTCAAAGTAAATGATTTTAAAAAACAGGACAAATATATGTTACAGCCCAATATATGGAATAAAGTCACATCAAAATTGAATTCGAAGTACGATTGAAACTTAAAAAGAATTATAAACAAAGAGATAAGCACATTTCTAGTTCCTAGTTTATTGACAAAATTATAAACAAAGAGATAAAGCACATTTCTAGTTCCTAGTTTATTGACAAAAGGGTTGTTTACCTGTATTTAACTTTTTTATGACAGTGGCAATAAAGTTAAAGTGTGCATTTAAATGCGCTATGGAAGAATCATCATTATGGACCGTTTAGTATAACAAAGGTGTGCTAATAGACCAGCGCATTAGAGCTATAAGGGTTAAAAGGATTATATGGATTACTCAGCATGCGTAAACAAGACATGAGGATGAAAATTTATCAATTTGAAAATATCAAAACTCTATGGCAAATCATCAGAGAATGTAACCTTGGTCTCACTGAAAATTAGAAAATGTATAGTTTTATTTCCTTGTCAATCTATTAAATAAAAAGCTACCTGTTTTATTTCCCACCGTTCCGGACTAGATATCCTGGTTACCCTTTTTCTACTTGAATCATCATCAGCATCAATAGCAGTCGGTAATCCATGAAGCACTGAAGGACCTGAAGGCCTGTCAGGATTTCTACCATCTTGTTCAGGCTAAAAAATAATAAAATTCTTATTTGATACAATGATTGAAAAAAATTATAGCATATTATTAAGAGATGTTCTGATGTTAATTTAATTATTAAAGCATTGTAAAGGGAGTAAATGGACTGCGCCTCTTCGCCTGTTTCTTGACTTTATCTTAGGTATGTGAATTAAGATTTTTTTAAATTTAATAATTGAGTACTATAAGAGAAAATAATTTTGAGTGAATAAAAATCTTAAATATCAAGATATATATACACAAGTATATATATATTATAAAATTAATCATATTCACTTGAGATGTCATAGCTGTATTTCAAATTGATTTTAGACAATCAATTCTCATAAATAAATAAAAATCAATATCTTAAAAGTCATAATGTAATGGAAGTATTATAATTAATATTAATTAACAAGTTTACCTGCAAATGAGCATGCGACGTAGGGTTTAAATCCTTCCCTGTTTCTTGACAGACATCTTTCATTGATAATGAAACTTTTTGTCCTACAACGGATATCACCTTAACCTGGATAAGATAAATTTTAATTATAATTTTCTTATTTTAAAGTTTGTAAATTAAGTTAACCAATGAAAATTGTGAATCAATTAACATAGTTAGTTTGATACGTAACAAATAAAAACTTATGTGAATCATACCATGATCACTCGAATAGTTACAATGCATAAATGTAATTTGTAATATCACTGAGACCCAGTATTAACAGTACATTACACTGTTGTGTACATAACAACCTACAACAGAAGGCTTATTGGCATGTGTCAATTCCTTTAAATCAAACAGAAATATGTAAAAGGTTTGCGAGTATAAGATCCAGACTGGGAACTTTTTTATCATTTATCATTGAGGATCAAATCCGAAATCCTGGATTCACTTTTACAATGATAGAAAAAATCAATCAATTGACTCAATGGTGCCATTTCTGTCTGAAGTCACTCCAAGGGAGTCTCTATTTCATAGAAGTGTCATCATAAGAGGATTTTTGAAGGTTTCAATGTTCTCAGCTTTCCAACAACATTTTTAGTGAAAAATTGAAGCAAATATCTGTAGCAAAAGAACAAAACTTTGTTTAATCTTGAATGCATCACCGACATTATATTCACATATTATACAGGTTGCGTTTTATATTCAAGGCCGATGTTTTTTTTTGAATAACTTATAAATGAAACACAATTTTATGATTTATATTTAATTGATTGATTATATGGTCTTTACCATTATGTATGGAATATAATGTCGGTCAAGTGGCCACCTCTGGCCATGGCGCAAAGGTGAATTCTTTCAAGCATATATTTCAATTCAGTGCCCCAATAGCGGCTATTCTGTTTATTAACAAAGCCAGCCAAGTCGAAATGTGCCTCATTGCTCATGATGATTTTTTGCCAAAAATGGTGGTCGTCTATACCGAGCTGTAAAACCCGAGCACTCCAATCTAGCCGCCGTTTATGGTCATTTTCCTGTAGCTCTTATGTCAATTGAATTTTATACGGATAAAAATGCAAATCTTTTTTGATAATTTTTATCAAACATGATGGAGACATTCCCGATTCTTGTGCACGGCGTCGATGAGAGGTGCATGGACGTTCACCAACACTGCCTCACTACATCAATCTTTTCTGGTGTACATTTGCTACGTTGTCACCCAGACTTTGCTTTATCTCCCAGTGTATGCAAATTTTCAAAATTATTCATTACACGTTGAATGGTTGACTTGCTTGGCACATGATTTAAACCAAAAAAAAACGCAATTTTCTTCGCATATTCACAATTGAACAATTATTTAAATAAAATGTTTTAATAATTTCAATACGTTGTTGCGGAGTTAGATGCTCCATAATAAATTGTTATTGACCTCTCTCCACGACTGTCAAATATGAACTGACAAATGACAGTCAAATCAAAATGGCGGCCAAACAAAATTGGCCTGGAACATAAAACGCACCTGTATATTATTTTTATATTACTTGTGATATACACTATTCATATGAAAATTGCTAAATTATGTGACCTCGATGTTAAGACGCCTTCTTCAAAACCCAGGGATAGTGGGGTTTGATTCCTGTTGAAACCTATTTTTCTCAAAAAAAGGTTTCTAGACGGGTTGTCACTTTAGCCTCTAACATTTTTCAAGTTGGTAGGAAAACATTATTATGTGGCAATAAACCCATCAGGTTATAGTGTACACAAGAAAAGTATAATGCGATATAAGAATTTCAAAAATTATGTCTGATACTTGTGTACTGTTGATGGTTTGTGTTCAGAGTGTCGGTCCAATTAAAGGACACCTTACTCCTTCATCGAATATTGTGAAACGGACTTGGGTTATTTAGTTTGGATATTTTGGGTAGTGGAATAAACAACGGTTTTAGAGAGGAAAGGATAGAATTGTGTACATATATTAATGTTATGAAATACATATACGTTACATATTAATATACTTGTATTTGTGTATGTCACGAGTGTTAATATATATGTATAAAGAGAGAAAGGATAGAGATATATAAAAAAATATTAATATTTTAAATTATAATATACTACGAAGATGGGGGTTGGGGAATAACGCTGTGACTTATAAGATACATATTTTAAATAGATAAATATGGGGGAATAAATAAATATATATTATATTTGTGCTCTTGGCACAATTTGACACCTACCTTTGTGAATAGGGGGGTAGGGGTGGTTTGAAGAATTTGTTTCGGCCTGGGGTGAATATTTGTGTAGCAATGGTTGAACTTATGTGTTTGTGTAAGTGTGTGCATTTATATTTTTGACAATGTTTTTACATATTGTGTTAATGATTATTCTTCTTCACCTTCATTTGCCAAGGATAACCCTTCGTAAGGTACTTAAATCCTGCCTAGAAGTCCTTGTCTTCATGATTCAGGTTCGAGTTGCAGCCTCGCCAGCATGATTCTCCACTTATTGCTTTATCGGACCAACTCTTCTGCCTCCATCTAGACCGGTTTCAGCCATCTCAGTGTAAAATATAATATTTATTTCAAAAACTATTCATTTCATAATTACCTTTACTTTTTCTCCTCTGCTAACAACATCAGAAACATTAGTAACTCGACCTTCAGATCTTAGTTGTGAAATGTGCACAAGACCTTCCCACCGCTTTTTAACACCTTCAATTTGTACAAAACATCCAAATGGTACAATATTTGCAACTTTGCCTGAATATATCTGGAAATACCAATAAGTATTATCAATATTGAGAAAAAACATATAAATCTTAAATTAACCAAATACAATGAAATCTTAATCGATCATTCCTCTAATAATCATTTTCTTGCATGTGTCATTTATTTCATGCTGTCTCAATTTTATTACATATAAAACATGCAAAAATAGATAGCATCGATTGTTCCTGTATGCATCATTTTACCGCAATATACTTAATCAAATATCAAAACTATATTTCGTAGTAAAATATGAAATCTTGTAGTTGTAGTAAAATGTGAACTTAAGATCAGTAATTATTAATCAGTAAGATCAATAAGAACATTTCAATGTTTTGGAGACATGAAAGACCAACAAAACAAATATACAGTGCAAATGTGAGTGGAAGGGGTGGTTGAGAAAGACCAAGTATGGTTGGATCAAATTAATGATATTTTGAAAATAGTTAATAGTCAGAGAAATCGTAGGAGTTGTATGAGAAGTATGTACATGTACATGGTTGAAAATTTTATAAAATGTAAATCTCCCGGTTTTACAATTCCCGAATATGAAAAAAAAAAAAACTAGCTAAAATTGAGTAATGGAGCTTGCTGAATATATTTAAATAATGTCTAGTATGTAGTTTAACATTTATCAAAAATTGTAACATTGAGATATCGTGGTTGGAATCCAGTTTATACAATACTTTATTTCAACTTTTCACCAAGTAATTTGATTTTCCCATAATATCTTCATCTTCTCTACCCCTTATTCATTAGAAATGAGACTTGGGCGCAGCCAGAGTACTTTTCCAGGAGTTGGTTAGAGATAACAGCTGAAATCTGTGTGCCTTCCCCTGCTAATTCCATATCCTTTTTGGTCTTCCCACTTGACGTCTTTTGTACATAATATCACAATAGTTATTAAAGAAAATATAATAATATCTCACCTTTCCTGGTTCAGGATCATCTTTTATATCAGAACCACCATGTCCCCGTCCAAATCTTTTGGGAGAATCATCAATCCTGTTTCTCTTGTTAGAATCTTCTCTAAAGCCTCTTCGTTCAACTGAATTTGATCTAGATCTTCTTCTTTCGTGTGATTTTGATCTTCTTCGGTTCTTGGACCTTGACCTTCTTCTCTCATAAGATCGGGATCTTTTCCTAGTTCGCGATCTTGATCTATCTCTTTCACTATTTAAGGTTTTTTTGTAATCACGTGATGATCGATGTTCCCTTGACCTTGAACGCTTCTTTATTTCTCTACTTCTACTACGATGTTTTCTATTTCTGCTTCTACTTCGACTTCTTCTATTTTTGACAAGGTCTTTTTTATTAGTTTTGTAAGATTCATCCGTATTAGATTTTTTTGTCTCGCTACTCTCTTTAATTTTTTTGTCTGGTTTTAAATTGTTCTTAATAAGAGAAGTTGATGGAGCTAAAGCTTCGAGCTCGGCCATTGCATCATCAACAACTTTGTCAACATGTTTATGTGGTTGATCAGATTCATTTTCAAATATTTTGGCACTGGTTAATCTTTTCTCCGTACTTTTGTCATCAACTTCTTCATCACTTGATTCATTTAAAGCATGCGGTTTTTCATTTGGAATAGCCAAACCAGGAAATTTCACAGCTAAAGAATCATTTTTAGTGTGGATTACATCATCATCTTTTGTATTATTTTTTGGTGGCCTCATATGCTGAATAATTCGTAAAAGATTTGCAATAAATGAATCAGAAAAATTAGCTCCATTTTCCATCAAAACTTTCTTAAAGGCCTCTAATGTAGTATGCTTTTCAGACAAATCAATTATAAATTCAGCTAAAAACAAAACAAAGAAGATATAAAAAACAAATTTCAAAAGTAACTTCCCAAAAAATAAAAAAAGGCTTGGGCATGTTGCCACTATGTATGATTTTTCATAAAAAAATTATATTAAATAATATCTAGTGGTGAGAAGTTGGTGAATAGCAATATTTTGCGTTTGGTGTGAATATAAAAGTTTTTATCTTTTATCAAAAACTCTCTTTATAATAAAATTACATTTTAAACTTACTTAGTATTAACGGTTGGTTCAAAGCCAAATCAAATTGACTATATTTTCTATGAACATATAATGAAAAATTTGATAAGACAGCATAAATTATGCTAGTTGCAGCTAGTAACTAGCTAAAAAAAACACAAAATATCTTTAAAAATCATATGAAAACCTAGCTATAAACGTTAAGGCCGTGGCCACATCAAAGTGCTTCGCTAGGTGAAACGTGACTAATAGACTAGGTGATTTCATGCATGGCCACACCAAAGTGCTTTGCACACCGATGTGAATCTCCTAGCGAACAGACGTGTTGGTTAATTTTATTGTGTCACCGTGATTTTACAAAATGGCGGAAGTTTTAATAACAGCTATGTATAAAAGGGAGCCTTTGTGGAACCCATCAAGTGAATTATACAAAAATGTACCCGTAATAAAATCACTTTGGAATGAAGTTGCACAGAAAGTAAATAAAGATAAGGTAAGTTATAATGAAATTGGTTAGTTTTGAGAGTGACATCGTATGTTGAATCAACCGCTCCCAACTGTCAAATGAATTTGTGCGTAGCACTTTGGTGTGGCCAGGCATGAAGTCACCAAGTATATGAGTCACGTAAAATCTAGCGAAGCACTTTGGTGTGGCCATGGCCATTGCTTGAATGTTAGCTTTTTTAACCTGTTAGATTTTTTAAAATAAATAATTAAGTCAAAAGTTTAATTGATAACATAATTGATAATCAATATAAAACTTGGTAAATCACATAGTATATGGAGATACTGTGAAACTTGATAATAACGAGATCCAAGAAACGGTCAAAAAGTGCTAGTTATAATTGGTTCTCGCTAAAACTGAGTTGATATATTGATATATTTTTTGATACACCAACTGAACTGCAGTCTGATGTTTCATGGAGATGAAAGTATAGACATTTACTGAACCAGACACAAAATTTCTTAAAAAGGTCGAATTCACTATAAATCTATGTTTCAAGATTCTTTCATGTGCTAAAAAGTAGTATTATCAACAAAAAAAGACAACAGTTAAAGGTCCACATACTAAAAAAAATAACAAATATAGTGAAAGCCCCGTATTTATGATAGAAGTGTTGAGCGAATTTCTTGAAATTATTTGTGTGAATCTTCCAATATTTTGCTAGTTATATCCACGTTTATTACACATTTTTGGTTGCTTAAATGTTGTTTTTATATAGAAGCTAGAAAACCAAAATAACTTTTTAATTTGCTCTATAACTGAGTTCGTTATTAAGAAGTTCAGTTGTATTTAGTAAATTTAATATAAAAGGTAATTTTCTAAATAGTTTATTATTTAAAAACAATGAAAACGTGAAAGAGTCAAGTTGAGAGTTTTGAGTCCATTCCAGACCATCCGAGACCTTATAAAATGAATACCAATAAGCCCGCCAGTTTATGTTATTTACAGTGAAAGTGTAGAGAACCAAAACGATATTTTCCAAACCAATAAAAATAGTTTACCTAAGTCCTTATCGTTAATGCCATGATGGTTATCCAATTCTGTACAAATTTTAGACACCAGAGAAAGGTGTTCTAAACGTAAAACTTCATCCATTTTTTACGATATTGTTTATCAATAAAAAAATATTGCGAGGCATAAACAAGTTTAGTTTTAAAAAGAAGTGTAACTGAGATAGATGGATGTTATAACTGGAATTTCACAAAACACTATTTTGTTTATATATTTACATATTATCGTTTTATAAACGATTTTTATGGATTACAACGATCTGGCCAGAGATAATATTTGACACAATCTGAAGTTTGACATTATAGACAGAGACAATTTTTTTTCTTCTTGAGTAATGGCCGTAAATTTTTATATATGAAGGAGTATACGCCAGTGTCAAGTAATGAACAGAGACAACAGTTAGCAAGAAATTAATAATAGACAAAAATATATTTGTTCCTTTTTCAAATTAATAGAGCATGCACACACAACTACCATATTCGAAGGAATATTTCCGTTTTTTTAATGTTAAGAGTGTAAGGTATTTTTGATTATTCAAAAGCGGACTAATTTTATAGTGGGGAGGACGCCGCGACCACGTTGCTTCATGGCAAGGTGATGTCAAGGGAATTAATTAAAATTTATAGCTTTACAGCCATGCTTGCGGTCATCATACAATATATAGAGATGTTGCGCCGGGAAGCATCTCAGACAAACGAAACGAATATCCGCTCTTGATTAACTGTGAGTTCAAGATTCATCTCCAAGAATTATATTATAACGTAATGGGGGAGTGATGGTCAGTTGTTGGAATGCGTGCTTCAATCATAGGCGCCAACTCTAAGGAGCTTGAACCTCATGAGCCCCCGAGAAGTGAAAAAATAAAGGTAATGGACAAAATACTAAAAACGAGGACAACCCATACGTTTGTTTTTTGACACCCTATACTAGCGACGTATGTACGCTAACAAATGGATCTTATAATTAAATTACAATAGTAAGTGAGACGGGTTTCGAGCAATTTCAGTAAAAAAATAGACGAAATTTCAATATTCATTTGTTGTCTCCAAAAAAATATATTTTGGTAACAGTTGGTTTTCCCCTACATTAATAAAGTTTGCTGAAAAAAGAAATAAGATTCAGCTCATTTAAAAGTTGTGATTAGATTGAACCAAGATATATAAGTATTGAGGATGAAAGGAAACAACTATGAAGTGATTAGAGCATTTTGTTTATCCCCCCTCACTCTGAATATTTTTCTAAATTGGCGCCAATGGTCCCACTAGACTAGCGGCCCCTTTTTCAGGCGCAGGATATAAATATTACCACAAAATCAGTGAAAGTGATAAACAAAATTTTCGCTCAAAGATGAAAGGCTATTTGCCTGAGCGGGATTGCGTCAGCTGAGAATTATAAAAGAACCCTCGACACCCTAAATATTTCGAGGATGATTTTCCCACCCCTAATGTGGTAAATGGATATTGTCTGCAAATTCTAAGTAATCATCATCACCAGACATTACCACGAGCCTTGACAGGTAGGCGATGGGAATGGAAAGTTTTTTGTTTCATATTACCATGATTTTCTACACCACAAAAATCAATGTGTTTTTTTTTTCATGCCTATCAAGAAATAAATCATTAAGAAATTACATTTAATAAAA
This sequence comes from Odontocerum albicorne, assembly GCA_949825065.1. NCBI lineage: Eukaryota > Metazoa > Arthropoda > Insecta > Trichoptera > Odontoceridae > Odontocerum > Odontocerum albicorne. The sequence goes on from OX463840.1 coordinate 20,758,698, forward strand.
TAAACTTTTCTCAGAAACTATTGATTTCAAGTAAGTTGCGAGTTAAGAGCACTTCATGTATGATATAAATAACGGATTAAAAATATTTAGTTCTAAAAGTTCATTAGTAAATAATAAGAACAAGCAAACTTGTTGATTAATTAACTTGTTGAGTATAAAATGTATTAAATATACTTATCATCACACCATATCCCTTTTCAGAACAAATAATAAGGATAAATCTTCATGTGTTTGTCCCTTCACATGCCATAGATGATTCTTTCATACGTTTTGTTTTGTCTTATCACTCCTTTAACAACATTCCCTTTATATTTATATTTTTTTCATATCTCTGACTGCACGAATTATGAAAATGCATTATATCATTTTTTAAAGATAAATTGTGGGAAGTTTAGCTAATGGTAATATTTGTTTTAATGTTTTTTTTATTAAATAGTATTTTTTCATATTATTTCTTTTTTTTCACTCCTTTCCAACTCAGAATTCCTTCAGCTCGGCTATTAAGTTAAGCGATGCTAAGCGGGTGTCTGCGATACTATTGTAAATTGGAATGTATTGGAAATCACCCTTAAGCATTCACTTTGCACAATAGAGATGAAAATTCAATTAATTTTTACGAATCGATCTAATCCTTAGTTGCCTAATTCATACATAAATTTTGTTCGAATAACTTGTTATTGGAGTTTATCAATACATATTTTTTGTGTATTTTAGATTAACCATGTTTTCCTGTAGAAATGAATAATGTCTTTTTATTTTTCAGAAAACCATATACATAGGACAGATTGATAGTTTTCATTATACTTAGTTTTCTAGGTTTCATAACATTCATTAAAGAAGTTCTCGACCGATCTATCTCTATTCGCACGATCAACAGGTAGTAGTGTTGGTATGTATGATTGTAGCCATATCAATTTGTTTACTACGTATGTCACCTGCGCCTCACCTGACTGTGTAGAAGATAGTAGGAGATAGGGAAAATCGGGCGAGAGATAGAGATGGATAGAAAAAACAGTTGTTCAGAGTTGTTTTGCAAGTGAAAGCTGTATAATCGAGTGCGATGTGGCATGTGTGGATATCTGAAAAAGTGAAATAAGTATTTTGTATTTTTGTCATCAAATTATTTTACTCTTGTAAATAAAGTGCCCCATTTTCTTTATACAATAATGCATTTTCGTGCTGTGTATGTCCATTTTTTTTTATGATTGCCAATCTAGAACGTATGATTAAGAAATAGTTTTTGCAATGTAAAAGAGACAATGTTTGAATTTAGTAAATAGTGCTAAAATACGTGTTTTATTTACTTCGCTCGAGTTGATTTGCCTAGAAACTGTAAGATTAATACAAATCTTCAAAATGCATGAACTATTCACTCAAGTGTTGGGGAATCGAGATTTATCTCGAGCAGGTGACATGTTTTCGGTGTCCGATTCTTCAATTGTTAATGATTTAACAGAAGTGGTACGTACTTTATATTTACTATATTTTCTTGTTATTTTATTAGTCCGTTTCTTAAAGGCGACATGTGGAAAATCGTCTTAAAACAATCGTTCATTCTACAACATAAGTTTATTTAGATGGCCGGTTAAAAGGTTTTTTTTTATTTGATTCAATCAAAAGTTCCAGTATGAAAAAAAAAACAAATTATGTAAACTATGAACATTCTGGTTTGAATAATTAAAATTATAACCAGATCTAGTAGATATTTAAAAAACGTAACACTATTTTGATGTGAAAAACCGTTTGGTGTCAATTATAAAGCTTAATACCCTAATTTTTTTTAACAGTAGGTAACGATTTCTCAGACTATTTCCATAGCATGTATCAGATATTTTCGCTAAAAAATGACAAATACAATTTTCACAAAAAGGTGAACTCCACCTACTTCTCAGCTCAGAGGGGGAAAGGTCACCTACTTCTCAGCCCAGAGTGTTTTTTTAGATTTGAGGGATCAAATCCAGATCTTCTGAATGGGAAGCGAGCATTATCCTTGTACCTGCAGAAGTCAATATGCAATTATGAAAATGAGTTAATGCAAGTTTTAGTTCTCAAATGACAGGAATATATTTATTGTTCCATAATTTTTTTAGCGGTGTATATGTTTTTTTTTACACTTAACTAACTATATAACCCTACCGGTTTTAGGGTCTTCACCTCATCATCAGGGGAGCACAATTATTTTTATCACAAAGTATTTATTTAATCATTAATACTAATATTATCCCCTTCAAAGTAGCTCCCATAGGATAAAATACACTTTTGCCAACAGTTTTTCCATCCGTAAAACATTTGTGGAACGCACTTCTTGGATAGACTTAAGCTTACCCAGCGATTTTGCCTTTATCTCCTCTATGGTCGCAAAACATTGTCCTTTCAATGTCCCCTTCATCTTTGAGAACAGGAAAAGTCGCAGGGGGCTATATGTGGTAAATAAGGTGGCTGCAGCATCACAACTGTATTGGTTTTGGTAAAAAATCATAAATTAGTAGTGAAGTGTGACCCGGTGCAAAACTCAAGAGGTGTTTGTCCACAATTCTGATCGCTTTATTCCGATTACCTTACACAAACGACGTTAATACTCCAAGATAATACTCCTTATTGACCGTATGACCTGGCAGTAAGAATTCATAATAGACTGCTGTTGTAATCGGAGAAAACAGTTAGGAGAACCTTGACATTTGATCAAACTTAGCGTGCTTTTTTCGTCTTGGCTCTTCAAGAAGCTTCAATTGGGACGATTGGGCCTTTGTTTCGATGTCATAGCCATACACCCATGTTTCGTCACCTGTTATGATGCGTTGGAGTAATTCCAGGTCTCAGTGACTTCAGCCAATATTTGCTCAGTGATATTTTTGTGATGCTGCTTTTGTTGAAAATTCAACAATTTTGGAACAAATTTGGCTGCCATTAGTTTCATGCCCAAAATGTTGGTAAAAATTGCTTCTCATAAACCGTATGAGATACAAACTCACCAACAGTCTCCATTAAAGTGATTCGGTGATTACTAAGCACAATATCCATAATTTTTTTTCCACATTTTCCATCGGTTGTTGATAGGCCAGGATGCCCATCTCTCTTGTCACCTTCAACGTCTTCACGCCCCTCTTGACAATGTTTGTATTTTCATTTATTCAACCATTCATAAACCCTTGGTTTCGACATAGCATCGTCGCTAAAAGCCTTCTCCAACATTTTCTCCACTTCACTGCACTTGATTCCATTTTTAATACAAAATTTAACGCATATTATTTGTTCAATCATTTTTAAAATGAAAAAAATCACAAACGTGACTAAATGCGTCATAAATACTTGCCTGTCAAACACGAACTGCCCATCCAATATGGCTGAAAATTTAAATGTACATCACAGACAGTGTTGCCAACGTGAGAAAAACAGATGAGCTCAATCAAAAACAAACAGCCCGTGAAATTTAAAAATTCTCGTTATCTTTGATCAAACCAAGTACCTGTTAGCAGCCTCACTAATACTGTCGATAAGATATTTGTACGGAATGTCCAATTTATTACAATGTTTAGACTCATTGCAAGACTCCGTCGTATAGCCTACTATTCCTTTGAGGTCCATGTAATCCAGTAGAATATCATTGTTGCGTTTGCAAGAAGTTATATCTTGCAGGTCTGTTGATTTTTATTGTACTGGATTTTCATTGTTGATGTCATCATGCCATATAGTTCATGATTGAGAATTGTAACTCCTGTGATAGTTTTTGACGACTTATCTCCATCCTATCCCTCTACCATTCGAAGAGCAGCGGTTAAGGGTAGTTCTGTTGCATACTTCATTTGGTCAGTCCAATCCGTTTGGGTTCTTCCTCTTGTGCATCGGCCTTCTAACATATGCTTGCAGTGACCACAAACCTTCAAACTGTCTTCTTGGCCACGGGCAACATGTCCAAAGAATCAGAGGACTCTTCATAGACTTATTGTCGACAATCTGTTGGTGAATCTCAGTTCTTTAAGAATGAAGGCATTAGTTTGTCTTGCTGTCAATGGAATTTATAGCATTCTTCTCTAGCACCACATTTCAAATGTGTATATTCTACATCTTTCGAAGACAAGATACTTAACTAGACAGATTTTCGTAGTGATGGTGATGATTTTGCTGTTCCATATCTTTTCCAGCTTAGACATTGCATTCTTCACCATTCCAGTTCTTTTCATCTCAGCTTTGCATCCTGCGTTGTTGGTAATTCTGGAGCCTAAGTAAACAAAGTCAGTTACCACTTCAAGACCTTGATTAATATTATTTGGTGGTAGTTTGTCACTACGGTCTATTATCATTAACTTGGTTTTTGACCTATTTACTTCCAGACCCAGAAGTTTGCTCTCATGTTCCACCTTTTGAAAGAGCGTGGCCATTTTCTCTTTTGATGTGGCAATCGAACTCATGTCATCTGTATATCTCAAATGTCTTCCACCTATAGCAATCTTGTCTTGAGAGCTGTCTTTCACCTATAGCAATCTTGTCTTTATCATAGCACATGTTAATTAAGTTTATGTTAAGAACTATGTTCATTGGAGAGTGATCTGACCACTTCGCATAGGTAATTACTGCAATACTGTTTGAAGAGTTTTTTTATCACATTTTCTGTAACTTCAGTGATCTAACCAACATGTTGTACCATGAGCTTCATTTATAAATGTAAATGTATCATTATTATTATTTTTTTATCAATACGAATTAAGTTATATTGACAAAATTTATCCAGAATTTTAATATGTCCAACCAAATAGGGAATCAGTGTGAGCATTAAAATCTCTCATGATTATGGTGGATTAATATTTTTTCCAGATTAACATTATAATGGGATTTAGTTTGCCAAAACATTAGGAGAATATAGATAGGTTATCTTATCTACATGATTTTTAATCATATATGGTACACTTTGAAAATTACTAGACTTCCACTTTTCAACTTTAACCCTTTTAATCCCAACATATTTTGGCAAAAAAACAGTAGTTTATATTTTATCTCAGTTAATATTTAGTTTTAAATGCATTATTTTAAAAGTGAATGATTCTCAAAGTTATAAAAAATGTATATTCAACATAAAAACTTGTATGAAAACTTTGAGGCCGATGATCGACCCCATGGGATTAAAAGGGTTAAGCAATACCAAGTACATGATTCATTATATACAATTACATTGTGATTTTTCAACAAAATACCTACATCTCCATATGGTTAGGATATGAATGCCAACTCATAGGTTGACAGCACATGTTCCTGTGCTTGTGAATTTAGGTGAATATTTCATATAAAGTTCACCCCATCTAGTGTCAATATCCGTTTCCGAAGGGAGTACCAGATCAGCCATTTTGTATAATAAGTCACTTACACATGCCTAAACTATCTCATATTTAATTTGCATTCACTCCATATCACTTTATTATGTATTCTGTCATACATTATCACCCCACATATTCTCAGTGCACGCATTTCTACAGTATTTATTTGGCTCCTTTAATTTATTCCCCACATCCAGTTTCTTAGAATAGTGTGGATCTTAGCAGATTTGGATACTGTTTGGTTCTAGTATATATTATATGTTTTCCTATCCCATTGATTTTATTTCTTATCGCTACTCACCATTCCTCGTAACTCTTCCATCATCTAAGAAAATACTAAATTAATAGTAAAATTATTTAACTCACCCATATATAAAATTTGCTTTTCTTTTTACACTTTTTTATCACCATGGCTTTGAATTCCCCAACATTCATTCACAGATTTTTCTCTTCATATCTCTCATACATGTTAAGTTTATTTAATGCGGGACACAAGTGATACATGGTTTGCTCTTATATATGGCAAGACAAACTTGTAACAATACTGTACAAAATTGAATAAATATTCAGAGCATTGTGACACAGAGTATTGTCAATATAGTGAATACAAAATGTACCCACATATCAACACGCCTCCTTACAATTTATATTCACAAATTACAAACATGACAGAAATAAACATTAGTTACATTTAACCTTCAACTTAAAACAATACTTAAACTGTTCAAAAAAAAAAATCTTTTATCAACCTAAATGTTACACAAAAATTCAAGTGCAATTCAGCCTAATCAGTTTTCTGTCATAAACAAAATTTATATTAATTTCAACATTTCTCTGAATTTAACAAAAAAACATCATTAACAATATTTATATTTTAACTAGAATTTTTTATTTCACTGTCCATTGCATTTTTCCATCGTCCAGCTTTGTTAGTTGTTGTCGCCTCCTCGAAGTTGGCCGGAACTGTAGTATCACAAAAATTTGCAGAAACACAATAATATCCAAATTCTTCATCGAATCGAACTGGCGGTTTGATTTGTCTTCTTGGTCTCGTTCCACTCTTCACTTTGTCATCATTCTTCACATCGTCCTTGAAGTTCTCATCATTATCATCATAACTTACACACATAATGTCTTCTTCAATAATGTCAACATGCCTGGCAACTAATATTTCTGCCATTTACCAAAACTCTATATCCAACTTCGGTATATTCAAGTAAAATTCCAAATTCTGCTTTTTTATCCCACTTAGATCTTCTCTTTTCTTCAGGTATTCTAACATAAACTCTACTTCCATACAATTTTAATTCATTTGCAGATGGTTTCTTTTTAAAAAATATTTCATAAGGTGTCTTCCTTACTACAGTATTTGACAATATCCTATTTTTCAGATAAGCTGCTGCTTTAATCACTTTGGGCCAATAACGTCTGTCAACTTTTGCTTCTGCTAGAAGACATCTAGCCATATCTATTATTGTTCTATTATATCTCTCCGCAGTACCATTCAATTCATGTACATGTGGTGGGCACCACTTTATCCTTATACCTTTTTCTCTTGCAAATTTATATATCTTATTATTTATGTATTCTCCACCATTATCACATCTTAATTCTTTTACCATCTTCCCAGTTAAATTCTGAATTTCATTTACATATTCTATTAAACAATCAGATACTTGATCCTTCGACTTAATACAATAAACTTTTGCCAATTTGCTATAATCATCAATAAAACTTACGAAGTATTTTTCACCATTACATCCAGTTATTCTATGAGGTCCATTCACATCAGTGTGAATAATTTCTAGTATATCTTCCGCTCTTCTATTATTTTTAAAGGGTAAATTATGCATCTTATTCTCGATACATATAGCACACTTCATATAATCTGATTCTATATCTTTTGGTACCCCTTCCAGCAACTGATATGTATGTATGTATGTATGCATGTATGCATGTATGCATGTATGCATGCATGTATGCATGTATGTATGTATGTATGTATGTATATATACTCTCAGCACGTTTAAAAACCACAGTATATACAAAAAGTCAAATTGCAAGGGATAGCTCTGCATATATCGTACCCTTTTCCTAATAAATTCGATGAGCTAAAGCAATTTTATAATAATGTAAAAAAAAAATATTTCTTCGCAATTACTTTATAAAATCTCACATAGCCAGTCCTAAAATTTATGTTTATATAAATTTGTTATAGACTAGTTGATATAAAGTTGTCACTAACATATTGAAATCTCAGGTTTATAATTTGAAAAAGATAAAATAAATTCATATCCTATGAAAATTTAATTCCAATATTTTTTTGTCAATTAATACTTAAAATGTTTATGGGTGCAAGAAATGTGGCCCCAAAAAAGATCTTTGTTGGAAACCAGGAAGGAGGAGAAGGGACGAAACTGTTGTGGATCCTGGATTGGTGGACAGTCACTGCGGACGGAGACATGTGGAGGTGGAAGATTCAGGAGATAAATGCTCTACATGGTTTGTGGCACCATTGATGAAGAAAATAGAAAAAAAATTGAACATCAATTTATAAATCTTGAATAGCTTTTTCATCAAATTTTTTTTTATTTTCTAGATAAACAAAATAACAGAGATAGCATCCCAACCTGACTACTGCCAAAATGACAATGATCAATCTGTTGTTGAGATTTGTGTTACAAGAGTTATCGCCTGTATCCGGGATACGGTCAGTGTTGAAAAACATTGTACGGCTTTGGTTGCTCTGCTGGAATCATGTCTTCATCATAACTTACAACCAAAACATAAAGATGAAGATCCACCTCATGCTAAAATAGCATCAGATGTTATTTCATGTATATTTTTGGTAAGGAAATTATAAACTGATTTTTAACTTTTTTGACATTACTGGACAGTCATGTAACTGTAAGATTAAATGACTTGTCCATTGAATTACAAAATCTTGAGCAGCCATGATGATTGCTCAAAACTCTGCTATTTTCCAAACCCTCCAAAATTTAATTCCGCAATAATCCAAGGAAACATTGTTTTGATTACCAAGTTGTGGAATCTTGGGACAAACTCTCCAATGGTGCAGTGAGTGCTATGACATTGAACCATTTTAAAAATTGCCTGGACAAGTTCCTACACACAAACCCAGTGTTGTGTTGTTGCTTATTTTTTTTAATTATTTTTCTTTGCCTAGACTCTTGCCAATAATAGTATTTTTTATCGTCAAAATAAAACATTGTTATACTCGTATTAATCCCAAGAATATTTCTTTCTTTGGCTCCTTGTTGACTATCACTGCTGTATTAGTGGTTTCCCAGAAGTATCTCTCCAAACCACTGCTATAGGTTTTTCAATCATGAGGTGCATAATCTCTTTCTATCCAGAATTTTCTTCATTTTTTTTATGGGATTTGTTATTTGGCAGGATGTTGCATGCCATTTCCAAGATATTGTAGTTTTTGAATTTCATAATATTATCATTTCTAATGCTTTAATTTAATGAAAATTTATCACAAAATGGGATATAATTGTATTTTAATCTGGATCTTTGTTTTTCAAGGCTTCCGATAATCAAAACTACAGTAAGAAGGCAGTGATGGAGGCAGCCCTTCCTGTAGCTGTAAAATTCCTTCATAAAGGAAATAAAGAGCTTTCCAGAAATATGGCTCGGTATTTATCCTTGGCTGCTATTCATCATGCTTCATTGCTTCAACCACATGTACAGCAGATCATGGATTCCATAATTTCAGGTAATTTTAGATATTTTTAAAATTTTGGAAATTTTTTTTTTTTGTGTAAAGGTTATTAGTATTTAAATATACCCCTCTATTTACACAAATAATTGGTTATAAGAAAACTGCGCGTAAATGGGGTTATTGAATGATATGTGAAATAGGCGATTTATTACTATTGCCAGATATTCTTTTCTTATTTAGTCAAAAAAGCTTAAGTTATTTTTTTAAATTAGTTTTTAAAATGATTTCTGATAAATACTTAAAAACATTTTTGATGAGAGCTATACAATTTGTATGAAGAAAAAATTACAGAACTTACAATTTGCTGTACTATTAAAATCACTCTTGCTGAATGAATCTTCCATTATTACTGTAGTTGTCTCTTGCAGCTGTGACTGTTTCAATTGTCTATGTTGGTCGTATAAAGAATCTATCTCGAGTTTACTGCTTGACTGTTCTTTTTCATTCCTCCAGAACAACTTTGTACAGTACATTCTGAGCTTTCAATTCCCTATGTATTGAACCACTTCTTTCACTGCCAAGATCTATCTATATCTTCAATAAAATCAATGGATTTTTTAATCATGGAAATGCAATACTTACTGTTTTGGACTATAAACAGGTTAGGTGTTTCTTTCTCATAGGCATTTTGTTCTTTTTCTTGAAAGTTTATCTTCATTGTTTATTTCTTTGTTTAATTCAATGAGTGGTTAATTCTGCATCATAAGATTGTAAAATTTCTTCACTATTCGCCAAATGATTACGTCATATATGTCACTATTATGTGACTGAATAAGTGCACGGATTACTGTATATTTAAAAAAAACAAATTTTTATTTTCTTGTTTGTTTTAATCGTAAATAAGTTTACTAAATATCTCATATTTATACTAATTTAAGTATTTTTCTTATTTCTTAAATGATTTGTTTTTGTAACTGCATTTTATATATATGAAAATGACTATACAGGCGAACCTCGACTTTCGCACATTCGACTTTCGCACAATTCGCTATTTCGCACATTTTTGAAAAATAGTTTTTTAATTATTTTTTTCCCGAAATAATGCAAAAATGTTTTGTTTCCCTGTTGCACCATGAAACGCTTATGAGCCCAGTCCGCACTGTGAAAAGTGTTATGTCCTGTTCGCACATATGTTCGCACATATGCATTAACATACGAGAGCGAGCGAATCAAACGCATGCATTTGAATTTACTAATTTGTACACACTCCCGTCTGATCTCGACAGGTTCAGTCTTGCGTTAGCATACGCACAGATGAATTGTTCTGCGAGTTTTGTTTCAAATATTACGTACCCGTTTTAACATAATTTATTTTGGGAGAAGTTGTACAGTAGTAATATTAAATAAATTATTTTGTTTAAAAAATAAAAAAAAAAAAAAAGTTTTAACATGAGTGAGAAACGAAAAAACTGTGAAGTAAATATAGCTAAAAAAAAACCAAGAACCCATAAACTTCATACAATCGAAACGAAGATGGATATAATAAAACGATCTGAAAATGGAGAGTCGTTTGCTTCAATTGGCCGATCGTATGATATAAACAGGTCTACGATATGTTCGATATTAAAGAATAAAAATAAAATTAAGGAATATGTAAAAAATTGTGGAAATATATCATCAAAAATTGTTTCCAAAAAGCACGGCATAGTAATTGATGAAATGGAGAAATCTTTGATGTATTGGATTAGTGACCAAAATCAAAAAGACGTACCTCTGAGTACTTCGGAGATTCAAGCTAGGGCTATTAGCTTGCATAATGATTGGAAGGCTAGACTAAAAAATGATTCTGACACGGTGTTTCATGCAAGTAACGGCTGGTTTTCAAATTTTAAAACAAGGTATTCTTTACGCAATATTAAATTCACCGGAGAATCAGCCGATGCGGATAAAGATGCTGCAAAAGACTTTATTCCGTCACTGTCCAAAATTATTGAAGATGGAGAATATACCTCTAGTCAAATATTCAATGTAGATGAGACTGGTTTATTTTGGAAGAAGATGCCTAATCGTACATTCTTATCAAAGGATGAATCAGTTGCGCCTGGCCATAAACCTTCTAAAAACCGATTGACATTGCTTCTTGGTGGAAATTTAGCTGGTGATTTAAAATTGAAGCCATTGTTAGTTTATCAAGCAGAAAATCCTAGAGCATTGAAAGGGAAAGATAAAAAATTGCTTCCAGTCATTTGGAAATCCAATAAAAAAGCCAGGGTTACCGCTTTAATATTTAAAGATTGGTTTACTTCACATTTTGTACCAGCAGTAAAACATTATTGTGAAGTTAATAATTTACCATTTAAAGCATTATTAATCTTAGATAATGCTCCAGGACACCCAAAATCTCTACAAAATTTATACCCAGAAATCAATGTAGTGTTTCTTCCCCCCAATACTACGTGTCTCATACAACCCATGGACCAAACGGTGATAGCTACGTTTAAACGATATTATATGCGGTCGATCATGAATCAGGCCATCAAGGCAACTGAAATGGAAGGTGGGCCCACATTAATAGATTTCTGGAAAAATTATAACATATGGAATGCAATAAATAATATTGGAGATGCATGGGCTGAAATAAAAGAGTCAACAATGAAAGGTTCGTGGAAGCAACTATGCCCACAGATGATGAGTGATTTTCAAAATTTTGATGATACCCCAGAAACCATAACTCTTGAAATAGTTCACCTGATGAATGAACTAAGCCTTGAAGTCAATAGCGAAGATGTTAATGAATTGATAGAATCACATTCTGAACCATTGTCAAATGAATTTCTTATGGATCGTCACGAGAATGAAAATTCTAGTTCATACGTACAAAACGAAAGTGAGGAAGAAGAACCAGAAGAAATACCCAATACCTTAACATTAAAAAACTTGAACGAAGCTTTAACACATATTGAGAAATTTTTAAATATTATAGAAGAATGTGACCCAAATGGAGAACGCATATCTAAAGTGCGTAGGGAGATCCATAATAGCACTGCGTGTTACAGAACTCTCTATGAAGAAAAGAAAAAAAATAATAAAATACAAAAAACTCTTGACAATTTCGTTAAAAAAATATAATTTCAATTTAATATGTACTGAGTAATTTTTGACAAATAAAATTTTTGAAGTATATACAATCTTTGGTGTTTTTTTTTCTTCCCTCTACTTTCGAACATTTAACTTTCGCACACATTTTCAGGAACCAATTATGTGCGAAAGTCGAGGTTCGCCTGTATATCAAATTTAAATAAAATTAAATATTTATATGTACTTCTATATAACAAGTGTCTCCGGTCTTCTGCTATGATTTTAACCCATGTAAATGTTGGAATACTGATTTTGACATTTTGAATTTATTAAAGTAACACTTGTTTTAAAATAACAATCCATATGTTTTAAAATAACAATCCATATGTTTTAAAATAACAAACCATATATTTTTAGGAAATTATCCCTTATGCAGAGTGCTATCACAGCTATATGAAGTATCTCCAGGCCCATTAAATGGACATGCAATGGCTTTGGTATCTCTATTGCCTCATACAGATCAACAGGAGAAACTGGCACTCCTGAGTCTATTCGAATTGATGGCCAAAAATGATCCATCAGTTTTAGAGGCTAGCATCTCCCAGTTGCTCACTTACCTCTGCCCAAACACAGCGAATAATAATGTCTCTGGATGTGTGTGCGTGGGTGTCTTGAAAGTACTACTTTGTGTTGCACAAAGAAGACCAACGTTACTTGTTGAACATTTAGCAACTTTACACCGGGCTGCAATGCCGCCTCATGCAACGCCTCATCATGTTATTTTGATTGCTCAAATATTAGCCCAAGTTGGAAAACTTAATAAAGTAAGTATTTTTTATTGTGATGCTTGAAAACAAAAATAGATATATCTAAATGTAGTTTAATATCATCACTGTCAACACTGAAGTCACACATGAGTTTCAGGACTATTCATAACCCCCCTTGAAGGTTCTCCAGTCCCCCTTGAGGGTGTTAGTTCCTGAAGAGCAAGAACTGAGAACTTGAAAAATCATGCACTGTGTATCTCTACTACTATAAATTCACTCTGAATGGTTATGGTTTTAGTATGTTCATTTGACTTATCACATGGTTGCATAAAAGCTCTACAGTTTAAGTTGAGAGTGTTTTCACTTTATTACTTGTGCCTACAAAAGCGTGTAATGGACATCCCTCCAAAAGCATGGAATGGGCAGTCTTCCAAAAGCATGCTTAGTAACAAATCACTTCTTACTTGTCAAAATAGTCGGCTCTCATAAATTTAGAAATGAGTACTAAATACAATAAACTCTTCAAAAATAATTTGTGTCTTTATGCAAAAGTTTACATAGCATAATTAGAAAGAAAAATCTTAGAAGTCTTATGGATGTGGACGAGGCTAAGGATGTATGTCGAGATAGGAAACTGGCACTCTCTCCTCTGCCTACCCTGACAGAAAAATGTCATGATAATATGTATATATGTATGTAAATAAAGATCCACATTAATGTAGTTAAATAAAGATCCACATAATATTTGATTGTTCAAGTAAATATGAGTGTGCACCTCATCGCCTTGGGGTGCTGTGATTTTTCCCAGAGGCGCCTATATCTTTTAGTTACTGTCAATATATGTACATATATTTTATCTATGGTTATTGTTTGAATCTACTGAGATGTCTTGATATTTCTAAAAGATGAATATCCTTTGCCCAGTGTTAAATATCAACAAATCCTAGTTCCATTTATGACGACTTATTTCTGCGAAGCTGGGTTTGTAATAGAAAATCAAATATCTCTTGCTCGTAAAACTCAATTTGGAACAAGAAATGGGGTAGCTGTGTCTAGTTTGATTCCAAGGTATGATAAACTGTGTTTTGAACAACAGGCTCACTCATTTCACTAATCGGTATTTTTTTGGGGCATTGTGAAAAAATCTTTATACCAAGGGCACTGTGAAAAAAAAATTTTGAAAACCTCTTTTTTTATTAATTTCATTATTCAGTTTGTATTTATATAAATTTTTATATATTTTTTTAGGATCGCGCTCAAGAAGCCCTAAATTTTGTTTTGGACCAGTTGGCTGGATCTGAGAGGTCATGTCATGCGGCTCTTCTAAAAGAAGCTACAGCTTTGTGCAGTGCTTATCCTGCTCTCTTCACAGAGAAAGTACTTCATGGAGTTCGTCATCGTAATAACAAGTATGTAAATATATTTTCTCTTTTACTTTATTTATCCGTTAACATCTACATTTAAAAAAAATATTATATCATTTTTAAAATTAGGCAGCATAGTATAGTTATGTTTAGAATAAGCAATCTATTGTACATAAATAAATTTGATTTCATCCGCGCACATCATAGTATAAATAGGCCAAAACCGGTACGGCTGTCGAACACTTGGATTCTCTCCGAAAGTAATTCGAAATTTGAATCTTAGTGGGGGTACTGAACGAGTTTTAAATACCTAGCTAACAATTTTTGAACCGGTGTAAAAGGGGATGATGTATAAATGATATACGAGGCGTATCCAGAAAGTAAGTGTACTGAGGCTCTCACGACCGGATGGATTTTATTTTCGACATGTTGGCTACACTTCCGTGTAGCCTGACCCTTCCCCTCCGCAACGAGACCGGTTCGAGGTCAGTACGTTGAGAAGTGTCGACGCGACAACACGTTTCGTGAAAAATGACAATCCAATCTCCCGCCAAGTGCGAAATACGCGGCGTCATCCGTTATCTCGTTTGGAAGGGAAAACCTCCGGTTGAGGTTTATAATGAGGTGAAAACTGCATATGGTGATAAAGCTATGAATCGTACGAGTGTGTACAAGTGGTGTCGCGAGTTTAAAAACGATCGTACGTCTGTGCATGATGATCAGAGGAGCGGAAGACCTTCAATTGTGACTGACGAAAGTGTGGAAAAAATCGAAAATGCGCTCCGTGACGATCACAGATTGACTGTGGATGAACTTTCTGTGATGTTTCCGCAAATCTCCAGATCTCTACTACACGAAACCATCACAGAAACCCTCGGATATCGGAAACTGTCTGCGAGGTGGGTCCCAAAACAGCTGACAGACCAACACAAGTTGAATCGAGTGGAGGCCAGGCAAGAGTTTTTGAGGCGCTGCAAACTCCATGGAGATGAATTTCTCCGCTCCATCGTTACTGGAGATGAAACTTGGGCTGCACACTACACGCCTGAAACCAAAAGGCAGTCTCAACAGTGGCGTCACACCTCTTCAACCTCCGCCAAAAAGTTCAAAACCACAATTTCAGCCAAGAAAATCATGGCATCCATGTTTTGGGACTGTCAAGGCATAATTTTAATTGAATATATGCCTCAAGGGGAGACCATCAACTCTGCAAGATACTGTGAGACCTTAAAAAAATTGCGGAGGGTGATTCAGAACAAGAGGAGAGGCATACTGACAAAGGGAGTCTGCCTGCTGCACGACAATGCCAGACCACACACGGCCAACGCCATGAAGGAACTGCTCGCCTCATTTAAATGGGATGTCCTGAACCATCCCACGCATTCCCCTGACCTAGCACCTTCAGATTACTATCTCTTTACCTCCCTGAAGCTACCTGGAGGTAAAGGAGGAGGTGGAGAAGTGGACGGAGGGGTTGGCGGGAAACTACTTCGAGGAAGCCATCAAAAAGTTGATACCCCGCTTCACCACCTGCATTGAGAGGAATGGCGTCTATGTCGAAAAATAGCTTAAGACAGTGGTCTTGGAAACTAGTTGTGAACCTAAAATAAACCTGTGGTGAACACAAAAATATAAAATAAGGTTTTTATTTACAAATTTTTCCTTTTATGTAAATATTAAAAATATTAGTATTCTTATTTTCTAGGCTGTGAATATAATCAATTAAATCTAACAAAATAATGTTAATTAAATCAAGTTTTCTTCATTTATACATTTGAGAGAATTTAATTTTTGCATTTTATACGTGTATTTGAATTGCGCATTAATTTCTAAACATAAAATATATCAGTATTATATTTTACCTATTACAACTGTCAATTCTTAGGGATAACTGAAACATAACTTATTGACTTACATTATATTATATTATTAAGCTAGTTCCTTCAGGAAAGAAACTCTGGCGTTAATCGATGACTACGTTTCTGTTTCTGTTTCTTGAATGGTAATAAGTTAATGTTATTAATTTATTAATTTGTTTTAGTAATATTCAAGCATCATCAATCAACAGTAATCAAGTGAACCAAACATCTGGTGGTGTGACTATTGTCAAATTAGGAGGGACCAATAATATTACAACCAATACTGTTACAACTCCCGCTCCTCCGAGTGTCCATGCCCAGCCTAACACTCCACAAAGCACTACATCACCAGTTCCTCTTGTGGGATATACGAGAAGAGCAAAATTAGGAGATTCTCGTAGCACAGGAAGGTTGCATACTTCATCGAATACACATAGAAGCATGACAAGGTTGAATATTGCAGGTATGAATGTGTTTTTATAATCATTTTTGCAGTGTATTTTCCAATTTATTTTAGTCACTAATCAGAAGTAACTTCTTTTTAAATTCCTCGGGGTTTTCTCAACATCCTAATTAGACTTATCTTTATATCTCATTATTATGTATTGGGTGTACAAATAAGTCACCGCCGTTTGACAAAAGTTGGCGCCACCAGTAAGTTATGGTTAAAATTGTCAGATGTAAAATGTCATTATCGTAAGGTTGGACATCTGTCAACAACATGACCTTGAAATATTAGTGAATTTTTATCAGTATAACATATTTTTTTGTGTTCGAAAATGTCAAGTTTTGGGCCGAATAAGCGTCATTTGCGGGAACTTTTGATTTACTTCTTCAATTTGAAGAAATCTGCAGCTGAGGCGCATCGATTGCTTGTAGAAGCATATGGTGAGGCTGCCTTAAGTGAGAGAAGTTGTCGTGAGTGGTTTCAAAAGTTTAAGAACGGTGAATTTGACATCGAAGACAAAGAACGTAGCGGAAGGCCGAAAGTGTACGAAGACGCGGAATTGGAAGTATTATTGGATCAAGATTCGTGCCAAACGCAAGAAGAACTTGCACTTACATTAGGAGTGACTCAACAAGCAATTTCACATAGGTTGAAATCATTGGGAATGATTCAAAAACAAGGAAATTGGGTTCCATATGAACTGACACCGAGAAACGTTGAACGCCGATTTTCCACATGTGAAATGCTGCTTGCCAGGCATAAACGAAAGGGTTTTCTGCACCGTATAGTCACTGGTGATGAAAAATGGATCCACTATGATAATCCAAAAAGGAAGAAATCATGGGGAACCCCTGGCCATGCTTCAACATCTACAGCTAAGCCAAATATTCATGGAAAAAAACTCTTGTTGTGTATTTGGTGGGATCAGCTTGGTGTCGTGTATTATGAGTTGCTCAAACCGAACGAAACCATTGCTGGGGCTGTCTACCGAGCACAATTGATGAGATTGAGTCGAGCACTCGAGGAAAAGCGCGCCCACTGCTACTCCAGACACGACAAAATTATTCTCCTGCATGATAATGCTCGTCCACATGTTGCGGCGCCGGTCAAAACCTATTTGGAAACACTCAATTGGGAAGTTTTACCCCACCCGCCGTATTCACCAGACATTGCGCCTTCTGATTTCCACTTGTTTCGATCGATGACGCATGGCCTGTCTGAGCAGCACTTCACATCATATGAAGATACCAAAAATTGGGTCGATTCGTGGATAGCCTCAAAAGATGAATCATTTTTCCGACGCGGTATCCGTATGCTGCCAGAAAGATGGGAAAAAGTAGTGGCAAGCGATAGGCAATACTTCGAATAAAACATGAGGTTCCGTTCTTTCACAATAAATGCCCAATTTTTGATAAAAAATGGTGGAAACTTATTTGTACACCTAATAGTAATTTGGACATCTGAAATAGTATTACCCCTATTATGGTCATTATTTTGTAAATATAAAATTGTAATCTGTGAATTAGAGAAATTATTGTATTTTATTGACAACACCTGAGATTATTTACATACTGACTTAATTTGTAAAAAGAGAGAGCACATTAACAAATATATTTTTATTATCATCATCATAATCACCACCCTTTCACCATTATCAACGTTCCATCAGGATCACTGGAATGCCTTGAAACACCTATCTTTAGATCAGCCACGTTCTCTTATGTTAGACCAAAAGTGTGAATCTCCCCATTCTAACACCATTGGATGTGTGTACTATAGTAGGATGTGCATTGATCCATCAAGTACTCTGTGGGCGATAAAACATTGCAAGTTTTGACCAGTTCCTCAATACTTCATCTAACCACATTCAGTGTATCTCCTTTACTGTGGTGGTTGTAGATGTTTATAACAATTGCTTTACAATCATAACTTCTATTTTATTATTAAATATTTTTGTTATCTCTTTATATGTAATGAAACACATCGATCAATAAGGCCCGGGACTAACTACTAAAACAACATTTGTTTGCCAAAATTCTTCTTTATTCATCAACATAGTCTCCTTCAAGAGCGATACATTCATTCCAACGCTTTCCTAACTTTTCTATGCCAGCCGTGTAGAACGATTTATTTTTGGTTTCAAAATAGGCGTTAGTTTCGGCAATCACTTCTTCATTGGAGCCAAATCTCTTTCCCTGGAGCATCTTTTTGAGGTCTGCGAACAGCCAATAGTCATTGGGGGTCAAATCTGGAGAATACGGTGGGTGCGGAAGCAATTCGAAGTTCAATTCATGCAATTTGGCCATCGTTACCATCGACTTGTGACACGGTGCATTGTCCTGATGAAAGAGAACTTTTTTCTTCTTCATATGGGGCTGTTTTTTTTCAATTTCTGCCTTCAAACGCTCCAATAACGCTATGTAATATTCGCTATTGATGATTTTTCCCTTTTCAAGATGATCGATGAATATTATACCATGCGCATCCCAAAATACGGAAGCCATAACCTTGCCGGCCGACTGTTGAGTTTTTGGTCGCTTCGGACGACTTTCACCGCCTGCTCTCCACTCAGCTGACTGCCGATTTGATTACGGAGTATAGTGGTGGATCCAAGTTTCATCCATTGTCACATACCGACGCAAAAACTCCTGTTTATTTCGCATAAACAGTGCCAAACAGCGCTCTGAATCATCGATGCATTTTTGTTTCTATTCTATTGTGAGCAAACGCGGCACCCATTTCGAAAAAAGCTTTTTCATGACCAAATGTTTATGCAAAATAGTGTAAACACTACCAAATGATATCTTCAGGATGTCAGCTATCTCACGCAACTTTACTTTGCGATTTTCCATCACGATTTTGAGGTTTTTTTTTATGTTTTCTGGTGTAACAGCCTCATTTGGACGACCAGAGCGTTCAGCATCATTTGTCTCTGTACGACTGCGTTTGAAATCAGCATATCACCGACAAATGGTTGTTTTCGACGGAGCAGAGCCCAGATAACACTTCAAGCCATCGCTGAGTTTGAACGGTATTTTTTCCCCATTAAATAGCAACGTTTTATCAACACACGAAATTCGGTTTTTTCCATTGTTTTGAAAATAGCAAAAGTAGCGTCACTATAACCACGATGTGACAATGTCGGAATGTCATGAAAGTTTGACACGTAACTTTTAAAGGTTTGTACTAACTGAGAATGGTATGGATTTGTTATTAGAGGTGCCATCTGTTGGTTAGTCCTGGGAATTGTTGATTGGTACGTTATATCCACGAACCTCTTTGATTTCTAATTGGTTTCCATTGCAGATTTTTTTAATGTATAGATTTAGTTGGATCAAAGCTCTTTTTGCTCTTCTCTTCCAAGATTTTTACGACTTAATAAATTATGTTAAAAAATAATCTTCATTGTGTGCTCAATGCTGTGTCGTGGTCCTTTGCTAAGTCTCCATCTATCCTGGTCCCGGGCCTGGGCCCGGGCCTTGTTCAATGCAGCACTTAAAAAGTAACTTCTAAATATTGGTACTAACTGAGAATGGTATGGATTTGTTATTAGAGGCGCCATCTGTTGGTTAGTCCCGGGACTTATTGATCGATGTGTTATATAACAAATGTACATTATATATTAGGTGTACAAATAAGTTTCCGCCGTTTTTTATCAAAAATTGGGCATTTATTGTGAAAGAACGGAACCTCATGTTTTATTCGAAGTATTGCCCATCGCTTGCCACTACCTTTTCCCATCTTTCTGGCAGCATACGGATACAGCGTCGGAAGAATGCTTCATCTTTTGAGGCTATCCACGAATCGACCCAATTTTTGGTATCTTCATATGATGTGAAGTGCTGCTCAGACAGGTCATGCGTCATCGATCGAAACAAGTGAAAATCAGAAGGAGCAATGTCTGGTGAATACAGCGGGTGGGGTAAAACTTCCCAATTGATTGTTTCCAAAAAGGTTTTGACCGGCGCCGCAACATGTGGACGAGCATTATCATGCAGGAGAATAATTTTGTCGTGTCTGGAGTAGCAGTGGGCGCGCTTTTCCTCGAGTGCTCGACTCAATCTCATCAATTGTGCTCGGTAGACAGCCCCAGCAATGGTTTCGTTCGGTTTGAGCAACTCATAATACACGACACCAAGCTGATCCCACCAAATACACAACAAGAGTTTTTTTCCATGAATATTTAGCTTAGCTGTAGATGTTGAAGCATGGCCAGGGGTTCCCCATGATTTCTTCCTTTTTGGATTATCATAGTGGATCCATTTTTCATCACCAGTGACTATACGGTGCAGAAAACCCTTTCGTTTATGCCTGGCAAGCAGCATTTCACATGTGGAAAATCGGCGTTCAACGTTTCTCGGTGTCAGTTCATATGGAACCCAATTTCCTTGTTTTTGAATCATTCCCAATGATTTCAACCTATGTGAAATTGCTTGTTGAGTCACTCCTAATGTAAGTGCAAGTTCTTCTTGCGTTTGGCACGAATCTTGATCCAATAATACTTCCAATTCCGCATCTTCGTACACTTTCGGCCTTCCGCTACGTTCTTTGTCTTCGATGTCAAATTCACCGTTCTTAAACTTTTGAAACCACTCACGACAACTTCTCTCACTTAAGGCAGCCTCACCATATGCTTCTACAAGCAATCGATGCGCCTCAGCTGCAGATTTCTTCAAATTGAAGAAGTAAATCAAAAGTTCCCGCAAATGACGCTTATTCGGCTCAAAACTTGACATTTTCGAACACAAAAAAATATGTTTTACTGATAAAAATTCACTAATATTTCAAGGTCATGTTGTTGACAGATGTCCAACCTTACGATAATGACATTTTACATCTGACAATTTTAACCATAACTTACTGGTGGCGCCAACTTTTGTCAAACGGCGGTGACTTATTTGTACACCCAATAGATCTGTGTTACATGTGGGTTTCATGTATCTGTAGTGGGTTTGAAACTAATTTGATAGAGGGCACAACTGTCTATTTATCTCAATGAACTTAAAGGTTTAATGTAGAATTAATTGGAAAATGCTTTAGTTAATTGAAATTGAATGTTTCACCATCTAGATCACAAATACATCTTCAATAATTCTAATTCTGGTGAGCTAGAAGGCTTGCAACTGTATAAAACTGAATATTTTTTAAAGCTAGTGTATTATCACAATAATAATTATTATTGCTCTTCAATTATGATAACAAAATATGTCTGATTATATTTTCTTAATATTACTAGGTGGTTCTGTTGGCGGATTACATAAAAGCATGACTCGGCTCTCCTCTTCCCAACAAATAAATAATCAGTCATTGGTTCCACAAACAAATCCAGCCAACACCTCGGCCAGTACAATCGCATCCAACTCCAACCATAGTAAATGGAGCAACAGCGTAGTTGGAGGACTATCCAGTAAAACAGGCGTGTCCAGTGGAGGGGTGACAGTTACCACAATATCACCTCCAAGAATATTGCGTCATGCTAATGCTAGGTCACACGCAATGCATTCTGGTCAAATTATCATTGGCCAAGGTTCCACAGGAACAAGTGTTAGTACAGGATCAGCAGTAAGTAATCATTTTAAACATTTACTTTCATTTGTGGCTGAATTACAAATTATTGAATAGGTTTTTTTTAATAAAAATAATATTGAATTTAAGTTACGAATGATTCTGTAAAAACGGAAAGTTAGTGCACCCAAACTGACTAGTTAAACTTAGGGTACAAATACTTCTGTTCTTCTAATCTTAGGATTATTTCTGTGCTGCTTATGCTTATGCATATGCATGGTTGCTGAATATGCATGGTTTGTCTGGAGCAGATTATGCTATGCTAAGGGAATGGACATAGTATTTAATGAGACATGCCGCTTTATCACGAATGCCTCAGATCAAACCCCGTAGAAAAGGTTCATGTGACTGGAATTGGTTGTCTTAAGATCAAAAGGAAAATTTACTATAAAACTGAAAAATTTAATAGGTGTAGGCGGATTCAGATAACCTCTTGGATGGGAAAAACTTTGTGCGGCAAGGAGCAATCCATGCCGTAAAAATGTAAATGCAACATTTTTATTTGATTTATGGAATTCAAAATGGTTATTAATTTTTATTTGAAGATCGATTATGATATGCATGATGTTATATTTCAATGTTTTATTATTCTTTACTATTTATACCTAATGGATAAAAGAAAAAATGAAGTTTGAAAGCTGACAATATCTTAATATTTTTTAATATCACAATATTTATTTTACAGATATCATCTGGTCCGATGTTGATATCGTCGCAGCTTGGAAATTCTTCGCAAATTCAATCAATATCAATAAATCCTCTTATACTTGGAAAGTCATCAGACTCCATTACCACTTCTCCTCTGCATGTTGTCACATCATCTCCAGCAGTGTCCATCCAGCATTCTAATGTTGCTTTGGGACAAGTTTCCATTGTCAATCCTGGACTGCATAATTCACTTTCATCAAATCCAAATGGTAGCTCGCCGATGAACAATTCCATGGGATCTGGTCCAATAAGTATGGGGGCTAGTAATCCTGTAAGTATTTCTGGACCAGTGACTGTAACATCGAGAAGAGCCAATAATACCAGTGTCACAATGATCAACTCAAATGCAGCATCACAAAGAATAAGTGTTTTTGAGCCTTATCCTATGCGTGATACTGTACAACATTTTTGTGAGAAACATTTGGATAAAATCAAAGCATATATGGACAAAGTTTCTTTAAAAATACCACCCCCAGCTAAGTGCACCATTGAAGGTAATATTTCCCATATATTGTTGCATTTATGTACTCCTAGCTTTAATCACCATGTAAAAATAATTTTCTTACATTATTTCTTTCTCTATCATTCAACTATCAGCTGATTAATATTTTTCATTCATTCAACTATCAGTTGATTAATATTTTTACTAACATCGCTTTCTGGTTGTAACACTGTCTTCTTGTAGTGCAGATTCAAAATTTAACATGGATTCAGGTAACATACGAGTATATCGCAGATTTCGATATATCATGAGTCTTTTCTGTTTGCCGTGCTTAGGAAAGAAATTCTGAAAAAAATATGAATGTTTTGTGACTTATTGTATGTGTTTAACATGAAAATATAGGAAGTTTTTAAAGTTTTTACAAACTTAAATTTTGTTTCATCAGTCCTAAAAACTCGTGTTATAACTGGGTAGCAGCGCATTTAAAATACTTTTACTTAATGTATCTAATAACTGAGTCACTGGGCTTTAAAAAATTGTTAAGTATTTATAATATTAGATAAATCAAGCATTTTCAAAAGGAAAGAGGCATATAATAAATTGAACTTTATCATAAATTTCTATCCCACGTCTAGTACTTGGGAGTTTAAGATTTTTTAAACTGACAATATACTGGTCAAATCTCATTATAATGTAACTAAAGTATCGAAATTTTCACAATAAGCAAATATTTTTTGTTTAATTGAATGAACGTACATAAAAGAATATGTTTATTAAATCTGATTTTAACAAAAGAAAAATGTCAATATAACAAAAAAATTTAATTGAAAATGCCGCTGAGGGGAATACAAACCAACGAGCCTGGATAATACAAGCAATATTGAACGAATGGATAGTGAATTTTAACGCTCAAATGAAAAGATTTTTTATAAATATTGATATATAATTTCATCTATAATTTAACATGCGAGCTAAAACTAATTAAAATTTGAGTTTTTACCTCCAAATTGTACAGCATTTTTGCAACTTTGGATCTGGAAATTATGTATGCAATAAAAATCAATACAGAAGAAGATGAGAATGAAAATGGAGTTTTACCACCTGATATGAACGTTTCATTTTCGAAAGCTATGAATAGATTGAAAAAGTTTCGGACTTATCTATTCTGTAGCACTGATGTCCCAGAAAATAATTATTAACAATTATGTGTATTGAAAATGCAATAATGAACGCTGTTTTAAAAAAAATCAGTAGTCAAAATATTTATTTTGAGTGGGCTGGATAACTTTTAATCGGAAATAAATCAGTTTTTTTAATACTATATTTTCTCCCATATTGAGTATAATGAAATATTTTGTTATAATGAGATTTGATCTCTAATATGGTATTGATTGACTTAGGATATTTTTATGATCCCATGTATTTCGTTATAATGAAATTTGATCTCTAATATGGTATTGATTGACTTAGGATATTTTTATGATCCCATGTATTTCGTTATAATGAGATTTGACCTGTAATATGGTATTGATTGACTTAGGATATTTTAGTAAATTATAATGTTTGTATGCTTGATATAACACATACATTGATAGAGGGATGGATTGTTTTACAACAATTGACATAATATCCATCTCTCTATTAATATTGAACACTTCTCAACTTGTGAAAATAGCGGTGTCTTAACTTCTCAGACACTGCATTATACTTAATAAATATCAATATTATATTTTAGAAAGAAGAGCTAAAAAGTTGGCCAAATTGCATTTTGCTTGTCAAGCCAGAGGACAACATTGTTTATATTCAAGAACATTTTTTACAATGAGAACGAGAAATCCTCGAATTTGGATCCACCTCATGTTTATTGCTTTACAGGTATTTATGATATTTCCTGACTAAGATATTGAAGTTACACTTTTTTTTTACATAAACAAAAATCCAAATTAGAAAAAGTCAGTCTCAGTTCCAATTTTCATATAACTACATTAGATGCTTGACTCATATTTACATATATGATAAAGTTACGAACATTTTTTATACAAACTCAATTTTAAATTCATGACTTTTTTAAATATTTTTTAGTCATGTAGTACTTTGTCTAGTTACTGGAAGAGATTGCCACTCTGCAATAAACTCGTCAAGTTATACAATGTGCAATAAAGTATATAAAATTATAACATTTATTTTGGATGTAGCATATTATTACGAAAATTATTGTAATTATAGTGTGTATTTGTTTTATTTTTTTAGGCAAGGTCTTCTAGTGCCTTAAGTAGCAGGGATTCTAGTGTTAGCAGCTTAAAACATTGCTGGGATATTTTAAAATGTGAAAATAAGACTTTTCTCACTTTAGTTACCAGCGCGTTTCCATGTTCTAAGGTACTGTGTTTTATTAAAATTATTATTTTGTGAAAATCACATGTTGAAGCATTTAGACTATATACTTTTATCTCAAATGATTGCAGGATCAAGAAACTCTGCTTAATGAGCTTCGTCAAGCAGGGTTTTTCGATGTTTTTGAACTAAATCCTGCTAAAGATGGTGAAGGTGCTCAATGGGGATGTTTTCTGTGCAATCATCCTGAAAGGGCTGTGGGCTTCTTAAATGGAAACACACAACCTGTTATTGAAGGGCAGCTTAAAGAAAAGAAAGGGAGATGGCGACTCTTTAGAAGATGGCGTACTCGATATTTTACTTTATCTGGTGCTCACTTATCGTGTAAAGGATCAGTAAGTACTTTTGATTTATTACAATATAATTAACATATATTGCATATTGAAAAAAAAGCAAATTTTTAAATTGAATATAAAAAATAACTACAAATAGTCTCCATTAATTTATAGAAATAATATAAAAATAGAGGAAACTTATTATATTCTTATGATAAAATTTACTGTGTCAATTCCACAAATACTGTGGAACCTCTCATAACGAGCACCTCTCATAACGAGTAATTCGCATAACAAGCTAAACAGATTGTGAAAAAAATGCTCCCTTAACGAGCGACATTTCGCATAACGAGTGACGCAGAAAGGGGAAGTCCCATCTTCACGTCACTCACTTGTGAGCCGGGACTTCCGCGCCAGTGCGTCAGTCTCTGGTTAGCCCTCGTTCCGCTAGCACGTTAGTGTTACATGTGATCACACATTTTTCCAAATTTGTGTTCAGACATTATTTGTATTTTTTTTGTACAAACTTTAATAACCCTTGCAAAAATGTCCCTGAAGAAAAAGCCACAAAAAGACAGCCATTAGAGAATAAAAGTAACTGTAGAAATGAAACGTAAAATCATTGAAAAGCGAGAACGAGGTGTGAGTGTGGCTGATCTAGCGCGCACATACAATCGGTCTACATCAACGATTTGCACTATCCTCAAAAACAAGGACAAAATTAAGAAGATAGATGCTTCAAAGGGAGTATCAAGAATGTCTACGAAACGGTTACCTATTCTTGATGATGTTGAAAGGTTGCTTCTCATACGGATAGATGAAAAGCAATTGCAAGGTGATACTATTAACGAAAACATCATTTGTGAGACGGCGAAAGTTATTTTCGCCGACCTCGTTAATAAGACGCCAGGATCATCAACTGCCGAAAAAGAAGTACAATTTAAGGGAAGTCATGGATGGTTTGAGAAATTTAAGAGAAGAACCGGCATCCACAGCGTTGTGAGGCACGGTGAAGCAGCAAACTCTGACACAAAGGCAGCAGAGAACTTGATCGGCCACTATAAGAAGCTCGTAGATTCTGAGGGTTACCTGCCGCAACAAGTTTTTAATTGTGACGAGACGGGTCTCTTCTGATGTGATGTGGAGATCCAACAAGAAGGCTTGGGTGACACGTGCCATTTTCACTGATTGGATTAATGAAGTGCTTGGTCCATCTGTGAAAAAATATTTGCTTGAGATGAATCTGCCACTCCATGTCTTGCTCGTTATGGACAACGCACCCGTCCATCCTCCAGGACTACAAGATGATATTCTTGAAGAATTTAATTTAATCAAAATCCAGTTTCTGCCTCCCAACACCACTCCGTTTCTCCAGCCTATGGACCAGCTGGTTATTTCTAACTTTAAGAAACTCTACACTAAAACACTCTTCGAGCGTTGTTTTGAGGTGACTGAAGGGACAAGTCTCACTCTCAGAGAGTTTTGGAAAGATCACTTTCACATCGTTGCTTGCCTCAAGATGATTGACAAGGCGTGGGAAGGGGTTACTAAGAGGACCTTCACTTCTGCTGGGAAGAAGTTTTGGCCAGAGAACGTTGTCGAATGTGATTTTGAGGGGTTTGAAACAGTACCTGTGGAGTCTACAGTCAACGAGATTGTGTCTTTGGCCAATACCATGGGACTGGAGGTGGATAACAACGATATTGATGAGCTTGTGGAAGAGCACAGTCAAGAGCTGACCACCGAAGAGCTTATGGAGTTGCATTGTGTTTCACGGCAAGAAGTTATGGAGGAGAGTTTGTTAGTGGAGGAGGAAGTAGCAGAGCAACAATCTTCTGGCGCAATAAGAGAAATGCTGAAAGCATGGAAAACTGTTGCATCGTACATTGAGAAGCATCACCCTAATAAAGAGGTGGCTATGCGTTCTACAAATTTATTCAATGATAATGCTGTGTCACATTTTCACCAAATTTTGAAGCGTCGGCAAAAACAAATGTCTTTCTGACAGTTTTCTAGTAAAAAAGAATTAATTATTTGTCATAAATTCATAAATAATAAACTAGTTATTTCGATTTTTTTATTGTTTTTTGCAAATAGAAATCGCATTCCGGGTTGTTACGCTCCTTAACAATTTATAAGTATGTAATTTTATTTGAATAAACGTTCAAAATAAAAAAATTGAGTTTTTTTTCGGCATGGAACGCATTATCGTATTTTACATTGATTTATATGGGAAAAATGGTTTCGCTTAACGAGTGTTTCACATAACGAGCAAGATTCTGGAACGAATTATTCTCGTTATGAGAGGTTCCACTGTATGATGATGTTAATGTGATTTGAGATTCGAACTTAGCTACCACACTCATGGTTAGGTAAACCTAACATGAAATCTTATCCATTATCTATTTAACTTGAGATTGTGTGAAGGATGCGTGGTGGGAGGTGTGTAGTAGAAATATTTATGCTGATGTTGATAATATTTTTCTCTAGGATAATTATTTTAGAACAATTGAGAATTTGCACATTATTTATAGTATTGAAACTATGATGATTTTCTATAAGGTGGTGTAAGGCATCTTCAGAATAATTATTAGATAGACAATGTTAATGCTTTTTTATCCCGGTAAAAAACCACATTTAATGAAAACAAGCCTTTTGAAAATAAAGCAATTAACAGCCATATATTCAAAAAAACATTGCCACTTTCAATATTACCTCTGAAGAATACATATTTTACATAACCCTTAGGTTACATAGATTATGTTTAAAAATTAATATTTAGTATGTCTGACGAAGTTTGCTTACAGAGCTCAAAACTTGAGTCGTAATAATATTGTGTTTGTGGAATTCACATTTTTTTTTTAATAAGCATTGTTACGGAGTTCCACAAAATAAAGCCTAAAATATTTCAATAATTATAACATTATCTTTTCTCAAATATGCTATTTCAAATACAGGAACTTTTCAAGTTTCATACACTACTGTTACTGAAAAAATTTGTTACTGAAAACGAGAGTCGAGAAATATATTTGTGGTTTAAAAGGGGTTGCGTTCACGCTATAAAATAACAAAATATTTTTATTTGTATCAAAAATAGTAAAAATCTCATTAATATATATTTAAAACACGTACAGTAAAATCTCATTAATTAAGACAACAATAAATCGTACTTTTCGCCATTTTCTAAGTCCTATCATCGACTTTTCTTGATAAATTCTTCTGTCAATTTGAAAAACCGCATATTTCGTAGTTCGTAATGATTTTTCGCCAAGTCTTGGCCTCGACAAGCGATTAAATTCCCTGGGCCTCCCTCTGTATTCAATATCGAAATATCTTAAGATTATTATCGTAAGTATGCGGAAATCGATCAAATAAGGAATTTATATCAATCTCTTATTTGCTTGTTGCAATGGTGCATGTGAATTGATGACATATGGGATATTACCAAAATTGATGTTCATAATTTGATCTTAATGTGAAAAACTGAGTTTTGTGTATCGTACTGGAATGAGCAATGTAAATGTATGACATATGAAAGTTGAGGACTAACTAAACATTATTTATTATAATTAATCATTTGTTAGATTGTTAATATGAAAGAGACTAATGGAACTCTGTACAGTCAGAAAAGAAGAAAGGAATTCCAACAACAGCTGGCAGTCAATATATTTGAAATAAAAATGTAATACTATCTAACTCATAATATACCACTAGTTGTGAGATATACAGTTGAATCCACTTGAATTATTTGTTCAGAGTTTTCATCAAATTTGATGTTTTAAAAACCTCTTCTATCTAACTAAATCCATAACTTATTATTAACTGTAATTTGTTTTCAGAGTGGAGGAGAGAGTATAGATGTTAACCAAATACGTTCTGTCAAAGTTTCACGGGGCGCCAGAAACATACCAAAAGCCTTTGAAATATTCACTGGTGATCAAACCCTTATTCTAAAGCCAAAAGATGGTAAAAATGCAGAGGAATGGGTGCAGTGTTTAAGTATAGTGGTAGCCCATTCACAAGCTCGCGATGCCCCGGCAAAATCTAACAGTCTTCCAGCTAGGGGAATAACATTAAAAAATATTTAACCCTTAATCATATGCAGCTTTTTAAGATTTGCATAATAACATTTTATACAAGTACCAAAATATTTTAGATGTGTTTTTCTAACATTTTTATTGCACAAGAAATATAATATTTATGGTGGTAGTATTTATGAGTTAAGTTTTATAATTTGTACTGCCAAATTTTTTATTAAGTGTTTTAATAAAGCACAGTGTCATATTAAGATAGTAATAGTATGTTACAGGGTGACCATATTTGAAAAATGTGAAAAGACGAAGTATGTTAAATTTACAATATTTAAAGTTTTAATAATATAATGGAAAACTACAAGACTCTGGAACATTCATTCTTATTTTATTGACTTTGAGATATTCTCTTATATGTGAAAAGGAATTTAAAATATGGCTGTATTTGCCCACCGAGAAAAACGTGTTAATGACCAAACCAAAATTACCTTGAAAACAAATAAAAGGTAATTGAGTGGAACATTAGGGTGTCTAGATTTTTTTATTATCATCCATTGAAGAATTACTGCATTTTTTATAAGAAATATTTGTATAATAAATATATTGTATAATAAATACAAATTAAACTCCAGTGATCAAGTCTTGCAATGATCAATAATACTAGATATTTTTTCTAATTATTGTTAATTTAACTAAATTGAGCTGTCAAAAAAAGGATTCATTGTTCCAGTAATGATCTATTTTTGTACAGCCCCTAAATTTAAAATGTGATACTAAATTAGATATATACATATCATGCTATTTTAATGTCAGGGTAGACAGAGAGGACAGACTGCCAGATGCGTCAGAATTATTTGACATACAGTTTTGGCTCAAACTACATCCAAACAACAAAAATATATAAACTTGAATATTTATTAATTGCGTTAGAATTTATTTTGCAAGATATTCCAAATTGTATTGTTCAGGTGAACTTAAATTTTTTTTTATTTATTAAATATTCTTAAGTTTGTAAATATTTATATGCCCTCTGTGGCTTAAAAGATACGACGAGGCTCCATCCA
Organism: Odontocerum albicorne; assembly: GCA_949825065.1. Taxonomy (NCBI): domain Eukaryota; kingdom Metazoa; phylum Arthropoda; class Insecta; order Trichoptera; family Odontoceridae; genus Odontocerum; species Odontocerum albicorne. Next base: position 20,789,690 of record OX463840.1, read on the forward strand.
GGGTTTCAGTTTTGGTTCCCGATAGTATGAATTTTTTTTAAAAGGATCTTAGTCTGGTTTCATATATGACATACAGCAATTATGTTTTTGTCTGCATCAAAATAAAGATGATAAATGAGCTTAAGTTTTATAATTTATTTTACAATATGCATTTTTATATTTATGTATTATAATACTTAGTTTATTGGACTTTTGAGCATGCAAATGCATCAAACACATTAGCAACGCGATACAAATGTGCTCCAATTTCAGTTAACTGTGTTAAAATCTTCATAGACCTAATACTTGTATATTTTTTGTTCTAAAGGACTGTACCTAATCATTACTAATTGAGGATTAAAAATATGCACCCAAAATATATCTCTTAATTTTCAAAACTGAACCTTTTATATGACAAATATTAACATGAAAATGTGCAGTATATTCTTTCATAATATATTTTTTAGTAACATAGTATATATTTCTATTGTTTTTTTTTTGTGTCTAGAGTTTTGTTGCCTTTCCCCAAGTTTTTTTTATTGTATTTGGTTGATCATAATTGTTTAGTTGTATCTTAATTGTATGTTTTTTTTACTTAGTCAAGCTAGGTAAACTTTACACATTAAATAGCAGTTTTCAATTGTACTTAATAGTATGTAATACAGAAAATTATATTCATATATTTTGTTGTACTTAAATTTAGTTGATAAATATTGGATCAATATTATTTTTTTCTCACAAGATGTGATTATTTTGTTGAAAAATATATTCATTTAAATTTAAAAGTCTATTTATTTGAAGTGAAAAATATTGTAATTTCAGAACTAAGTACTGTTGTTCATTGGATAAAGATTTTGCGATAGTTTTTCATTTACTTAAATACAAATTACCAAAATTTTTATTTAACTTCCAAAATCCATGATTTAAAGATTTGTGACTAGAATAATTTAATCCTAACATATTTCATATTTTCTGTTTTTTTGTTATTCTAAAAACATGTAATTTTTGCCTTTATTTTATATGCACCCATATATACGAGTATATTGCAAAGATTCTGTGTTATATTGGAAACATTTATGGATTTTTAATCTTTATTTGAAGTATTATTTTGACAAATGAAAGCTTTTATTATTTTTTAATATATTATGTAGTTATCTTCCTTTGGATCAAAATACTATGCATGCTTGTTGCAAAGGATCAAAAGCCCAACTCTTCCATAACAAATGAAGATAAGTTTGTACGTGCATGTTTAACCATGTTTAATTTGATACGCTGTTCTGCCAAGTTTAAGGTTTTTATGGCATTTCATAACATAATAAATAGATCAAGTATAAAAAACAGTTAAAAATTACCCCCTTCATTAATAAAACTTTTGACAGTCTAGTAAATAAGTTATTAGATTTCAATATATGCATAAGATATATCAAACTGACATGATAATGATACTAAAGTGTCACACCAAACATTTATTTATATGGGGGTTGATGTCATTGATGACAGCTTCATGGTTTAATTAAATTTCTCCCCATAACCTAGTTGATTTCCTCATGTCAACTACAGTAACCAACTTTTACATGATCAGACCATTGTGTGTTTTTTTCTAGTGCATTATCCATAATTATAGTAGTTTTATTTGTCAAAATAACTGCAATATTGTATTACATTTCAATTTTATACAGTAGTCTGAATGTGGTTTTTTTTTCATACAACCATAAATAAGTCTTACGAAAAAAACAGACTGTGATCTTTATTTTCGGGTGCTATTGAGAATCAAACATGCAACTCCAAGTAAAAGAAAGGCATTTTTAAAAACTAAATTTAGAGGTATTCACTATTCATACTACAATATTCAGTTGATGTATAGAATTATTTTAATGCATTCAGTTTAATGCACATACATGATTTGTCTTTATGCATAGATATATTAGTTGTATTTTATTCATCATGTTTTGAAGTAAAATTTTTCACTTACCTTTCAATACTCATGTCTCTTAAATCCTACTTACGCAGCATGCATGCACATCTGATGTGTTTAGTCTGTTCACATTTCAGCCTCGTTCATAGCTTTCTGGGTGGATTTAATCCTGGCACACACTTTGTTGAATCAAGTTTACCTTCATATGGTTATTTTTCTGTTCATAATTGATCCCATTTTGTCTACAGGTCAAGGTTGTTAACCAGAGAGGGAGACCAATGGTATAAGTACCCAGATTTTTAAAAATAAAAGTCTATTCTGGTTTTCACATAAAGCTTATTTAATATCTTCTAATTGGTTGGAAGAGATTGCCACATGGAAATAAACCCACCAGGTTGCACTGTGTTCAATGAAAGTGACATACAATACCATACAAGTAGAATAAAAATCCCTTTCTGATCTCGAAACTAATTATGCCCAAAAACTGATCACATATAATTAAAGCAATTCATTTTGATATCTATTTTCTTGTATATATATCTATATATTTGATATTTTAAAATCACCTCATATTATGAAGCAAAATGATATGTGTAAGTTAAGAAAAAAATTGTATAAATTAAATACAAGTATATTATACTAGTGATAGAGGAAAAGTTTCATTAGAAAATAACATACATTCCATTGCATATTAAAATATGGTTGTAAAATGTGGGTTGTTGAATAAATATATTTGTGATTTTTCATATTTTTTTAGAAGTAGTAAAAAAATAAATGAAATATATAATTATAAAAGAATGTAAATTACATTAATATCAATGAAATAAAAATAGCACTGAAAGGACAAAAATTTATTTTTAATTTGATGTGATCATGCGTGTACTTAATTTTTTATCAATTATATGATTTAATTTTTTTTGGTTATATTTCAGTGACTTGAAAAAATAATTATATTTTTAAGTAACAGAATACCTGTCAATTTAATGTATTTATTAGAATAGGTATAAGGATATTCTTTTTTAACAAAAATTCAAAATAACTTTAGTCTATTAAGTAAATGGTTAAAGCATCCCAGATTTTGATGGAAAGTAGAGTAGTGCTACTTAAACTATGATCTGCAAAGCAATGTTTGTCCGTGAACAGAACAGTTTGTTAGTGGGCCGCGTCGAGATAAAATTACATAACAAATAATGTGAATTATTTATTTTGCTATTTTATTTGTTGTGCATTTCTTACTAATTCAGTTTAAAATAATAATAATATTTGAAATCAGTTCTCTCCATTTTGAAATCATGTTTATTTTATTTCACCAAAATACTGGTCCGCGATAGATTAAAATGAAGAAAAAAAACCAGTCCATGAACACATAAAGTTTGAGAAGCACTGGTATAGAGAAATATAATGATGCTGATTAAGTATCGAAGACATTTTAATAAGAGGACTTTAAAAACGAATCATAATACTCGTAAATGATGAAAATAATACAATTTATTGCTTGATCTCATTTTAAAACTGCCATTTTCACAAATTTACTTTTGAAACACACATATTTTTTAATGTGAAGTGTGCATATTTAGTTCTAGCGTATTTTATAAATAAGCATATTTTTAATTTACTAAAAATCAAAACAATCAAGACTTTCAGTTAATATTATTTCTACTGGTCATGTAGTAATATTATTTCTACTGGTCATGTAGGAATATTATTTTGTATTCAATATTAAATAGAAATTTTATATATGTTACAGTGAAAACAGATAGTCAGGGAACATAAACTATTAATAATGAATATACACGTTCAATAAAGTAAGTAGTGAACGTGTACTAGTGTTATCTGTATCTATGGAAGTACATACTCACAAGTGAAAGTGTATTTCCACTGCGGCGCCGTTAGTGAACATTCTAGAAAATGAACTTCCATGGCGCAGCTATGATTTATATATTCAGGCTTTACTGCATTCAGGATATGTTTTTAAATTCACTGTGTTTTAATCATTGGAAATATTCATATTCATAGATATTTCAAAAGACTATCCTTATGGTTTATTTTACGATAAACTCAAAAAAGGTTGTGAACATACAAAATTACTTTCCTTAACTCCAGTCAGTAAAGGTTAATAAACTCTAGAGAGATACAATAACTAATGAATATGAATTTACTATTTTAAAACAATTTCTCCCATCATTCACTGTACAATCAATTTCTACTGTGACGTACATCAAAATGTATATTTTTTATCATCAAATAAAATTTGATGAGAAAAATTTCAGTTAAAAGTAATTATTGATGATTGCGAATCTGTTCATTCCACATTCCTCAAATTAAATTTTCCAAAATTGGTCAAAGTTATCAAATTCAGTAATTTTTGTTTTCAAAAATAGAATTAGATTTCAGAATAAGAGAAACATCAATATTGATTTATGGATCTTTTGATAACAAATATTTTGACGTTCTCATTGAGTGACTAGTAAAATATATTGGATTACCCATAGTGTTCAAATAATCATAAACTTAAGATAATAAACACCAAATATACTTTTATGAAGTTATTTGTTTGTTTAGACTCAATAGAATTGAATTTACGATTGTGATTACTTCACTTAAGTCCTTGAAAAGACCTTCAGTTTGTTTCTCCATAACTTAGATTTTTTTCCATCCTAAACACATGTGTAAACCTGTTAATCTGCTATTTTCCTTATGTTCACAAAAAAAAGAGGTCTCAAATGTATTTTGCAATGCTACTTACCTTCTTGGATAGTAAATTCCTATTCCTGATTTTTTTAATGGACTTGACCAAAATTCAACATAAGTATTTTTAAGTTAATGTACTTGAGTGATTGAAATGTATCCGAGTATTATTTTTTAACAGTGCTCTATAGGGAATGTGAAACAATCTGGTGCTCTTTTTCCTTGTTACTCTTCTGTTGGGTTGAAAACTACAAAAGGCTCAATCAATTTCCTTATTACAAAAATACCAATCCAAGCATGTTCGAGTGTTGTTTTTGACTTCCTCTAAAAAAGGTTTATTTTCAGGTAAAACTGAAAATAAATTGATAAGATTGAGTCAGACTGAAATAGGTCTGATTTTTTTATTTATCTTTTTGTAAGCGAAATGTAAAAGGCTTTTTTTTAACAATTGTTAAAAATATTGAGGAACTTTTCCCACAAGAATGATAATTTTACCAATCTGCCTTAACAAATCCTCTAATTTATTCTGAAATGGCTAATCATTGTCACCGTGAGAATCATACTTTTTCTATCGATGATGCCAAATTCTTACATATTAGCGGCAACGGAAATAAATTGGACAGATTAGAGGCCCTAGAAATTTCTAAGTCAGTATACCGATCGGAGCATCTGTTGAATAGTTATTTCCCCAAAATCTCCCCGCTCCTGGCCGAAATTATACCTAGCCTTCCCCTCACCCCTCCCGCCTCCAACCGTTGAAGTGTCTATGTCGGTGCCAATTCGAACAGCATTTAGTCTTGTTTGTACTCCCCTGAAGATGAGGTGAAAGCCTTGAAACCGGTAGGGTTATACCGTCATAAAAAAAGTGGAATAAAGTGTTTGTTAAAAATAAATTACAATGATAATTTTATTTTATATTTCAAGTAGCTGAATAAAATATATTGTATTCGATAATCAGAGATTATAGATTTATGCAGTCATGCAATTAATTGCTCAAGGTAGTTATTTTAGTTACATAAGTGTTACTAGATTGTATTATCAACATTACATTCTAGTTATTTTAATAATAAAACTTTTACTCTTTAAAACCAGATTATGAGAAAATTATTAGCCTTTCATTCCTTCTGTTGTTGTAAATTAAACAACATTTCATTCCTTCTGTTATTGTAAATTACACAACAAAATAGATCTCATAGGTAGCTTTGAATGCACCAACAAAGTTGGATAATATATTTCATTCCCGATATAACTGGACAGTAAGTATTAATCATCAACTTTTTATGCTCCAGTTAAATGCATTTCAATGAAATAATCTTATCATCAATATTTTTTATCTTGGAAGTTTCATGATTTTGTAACAAGGTTAAAAAACAAAATGTAAAAGACGATCTATGACATTTCTAGGAATAAAATAATGTAATAGAAACCCTTTTTTTAAATGTGTACTTAAAGCTTTTAAAAGGCAGTATTTTTTATGAAATATCAAAAATTATATTAAAGTTTATTATTGCTTTCTAAGTTATGTTTCTGTAAAATAAAATAAGAAAAGAAATCTTATGTATTTTATATTAAGGGTTAAGGCATCATTTTTCTTTTACCATACGTACCTTCAACCAAATAGTGCCAAAAATTACAAAATCTAAATCATAACTGTTTGATTACCTATTCATATCTGTATTTATTTATTTCAGTTATTTTTAAAACATTTACATTGACTTTTTTATTTTTACTTCCAATAACATTCAATATCAGTCAAATTACGATATACAATATAATGTGATTGTAGGAACAGATAAATCCTAAAACATTTATTCCCAAATACCTGCATATTTGAAATAGTCCTTGATTTTTGTCATTTCATAAGGGAAATCATTTTATCACTTGCTCAATTATGTTAAAAAAAAAACAAATTAATTGTCCTTGAATATTACTTATAGTCTTACACATATGTTTTTCTTCCTAAAAATTTAAAATAAGTAATATTTTAATTATGCTGCTATAAAATTTAGAACCATAAATACAGATGACTTTCAATCTATAATTTACATAATAATTTCCCAATCATCCGTTAACAGGATCCTTTTTAAGTGCTGCTGTTGGATTTCTTCTGTTTAATTTACACTATTTCAGATGCATTGTCTTTCTATAATGACTTATGTATTTATTACCTTTCTCACTATGGAGTCTGGTGAATTTTTATATTTTACTAAAAACCTTAGTAATATGTCAAGTACATAATTAAATATAAGAATTTGATTTTAATGATTATAAAAATGTTAAGTTCAAGAATTTCTGGTGAAAAAAATTAACATTTATATTTTATTAATTTGAATGAATATATTAATAAAAGTGCAATAAATAAAAGTGAACCAGGTTTTTGGTAATTAATTGTAAAATCCTATTATGATGTTTGCAGAAATATGACGGTTATTTAAAAAAATAGATAAATAAAAAATTTACTGATATAAGAAATATGTATTAACTTATAAAATCAACATTGGGACTATGAAAAAAATTATATCGAAATACATATTTATTAATAAGTAAAAAAAGGTTATATTTTTCGTATGAAAAATCTGGTTTGACAAGTTGCTAAATTACAAAGAAGCATGCTAGATATTTTTTTATTAATTAAAATATGATTGTCATTTCGTATATGTTGTAACACTATCTGGGTAATTATTATTTTTCTTTCAAAAATACACACTGTTTTTAAAACCTTAAGAATACTGCAAAGCAAATCTTTTATTTGGATTTTAATACATGTTTTGCACTAGTCCAAATTGTATAATTGTACATATATAAATTGTTTAAAATCACATTTGAATTATTGTAATTAATGGAATAAATTCAAAGTGAAGATTTGTGAATCCTGGTAACTTTCTACAAAAGTGTACCTCGATGCGTTCTGTGCCTTATGAAATTGTGATAAATTTACTCTTATGTACTAGGGACCTGATTCCTTTAAACATGTTAATTTTCATATTTTTAAAATAAAGAAATATCATAGAATTATGTAAACTTTTTAAATTTCATATAAAATATTTTGTATAAAACTAATTTTAAATAAAACAGCTACATATTATAAGATATTTTATTTAATTTCATTCACATTTTCTAACAATTTCAGTTGTCTTACAAATCCAACATTAGGTTGTACAGAAGGGCGCTTTGTTTTTAACAAATTGTAGGCTTCATAAAATGGATATTTCATCTCAAGAATAAGAAAACCTATAATAATCGTAGCTGATCTTGATACGCCAGCATTACAGTGAACAAGAAGTATTCCATTATTTTTTAACACTTCATTTATGTATGAATTAGCTTCTAAAACTACAGGATAAATATCAGTTTCAGGTAGGTCTAAGCAAGGTATAAATTTTTTACTCAATTTTGAATTTGTGTCAATGCCAATACTTAAAATGTTGGTAAAATTATAGGATTTTAAAACAAAATCATCTGTACAATCTTGTGAACCAATGAATAAACTCTTGATGATTTCTACAGGCACATTATCTGGTTTGAGGTCAACTACAAATCCATATTTTTTTGGTTGTTCTATTTTTTGTGGTGTCAATCCTAAAGTTCTCATTTCAGCACTTTCTTTATAAGTACACCCATCAGTTCCCGTTATGACCGTTTCTGTTGGATTGAGTCTTTTTCGTTTCTGTTTAATCTCCTCTAATAAATTCATCTTGATTCACCATAACTTTCTTGATTTTCAAAAGCTAAGCATTCCGGGGCATATTCTACATCACAAAGATAAAGTCCACATGCTGGAGCAATATCGATAGATGATGGCCATGAATGTTTGGAGGGCACTTGTAGCATAACCTGAATATCTTGTAGGGTTAATTTTCCTTCAGATACTCCCTGTAATGCACCTACAATCCGTCTCACCTAAAATAAAATGGAAAATTAGTAAATGTTGATCTAGTTTAATAGATCATTTATTTGTTTTATCACCCAATTGAAACTCGATAAATAGACTTATCTTACACCATCCACCAATGTAATGAAAAAAAGATGCCCAGATGTGGCCTAACTGGGAGGAACTAAAGTGCTAGGTCATAGACTGACTTGGATGGAGATGTTTTGTGGTATCCCTGTTTTCCTGATGGAACGAAGAGGGTGTTTAGTTAATTTTAATGATGAATTGACAAGATAAGGGTCGGCAGAAGTGGCTCGCGAGCCGCATGCGGCTCTTTGCATAGACGTTTGCGGCTCTTCAGGCATAAACTCCAATTTCACCTCATCTCAAGCAGCCTTATAACCGACCGAGCCATATGCGTTCATTCAAAGTATGGATGGTCTTCCGACTTGTCTCATCTGTCACGAAAAGATCGCAAATAATAAGAAATCAAACTTAGAGAGAAATTTCTCTACAAAACATAGTACATTCGCGAGCAAATATCCGGTAGGTGACACACGGAAGAGAGCTGTTACAGAACTTCAGCGTCAAAATCAGAAGTCGAGTTCCGTATTTGACAACAGGACACATAGTGCAAATATCGTCAATCATGCTAGCTTTGCGGTCTCTGGAAATCTCTAAAAGAGGAAAACCATTCACAGATAGTGATTAAAGAGTGCTTTGTGAAAGCATCCGAAGAGATTTTTTATGACTTTAAAAATAAAGAAGCAATCACGAAAAGAATAAAAGAATAGCCTTTATCTGCAAAAACAGTGCGACAGAATTGACAAAATATCTTCGAATGTAACAGAGCAGCAAGTCGAAGATATTAAGCTGGCTTCCGTAATATCAATTGCAACTGATGAGTCGTGTGATATTAGTGATACAGCACAAGTAACCAACCCTCTTTATGCGATATATGCCCTGCTTTGTGCGGCACAAGGTCCCAAAGAAGAACTTCTTGGACTGCTGCCGCTCAAGGGACAAGCACGCGGAGAAGATATTGCGAATGCTATAGAAACATATCTGGAAAACGCTGTAATTGACCTAAATAAAATAATTTCCATTGCTACTGATGGAGCTAAAAGTATGACAGGCGTAAACAAAGGAGTAGTTTCAATTTTAAGGAGAAAAATTGACCATGAAATTCTCACGTTCCACTGCGTAATACATCAAGCGCTTTGCACCCAAACATTTCCCGAAGAAATGATTACGGTAATAAACTTCATTATCAAAGTAACTAACAGCATCTTGGCCAAACAACTCTATCATCGCCAATTTAAGGTACTCTTGGACAAAATGGATAGCGAGTACCTAGATTTACTTCTGCACAATAAGGTTCACTGCGCTGGCTTTCGAGAGGTAACATACTGAAACGCTTTGCTTCATGTTTAGAAGAAATAAAATTGTTTCTACGCGAAAAAAAACATCAAGAATTGGAAGAAGACACATGACTACAAAAATTACATTTCATGGTCGACATTACTTCACATCTTAATGCTTTGAATATAATAATGCGAGGGAAAGGAAACATCGCATATATGGTACATTATTGGAAGAAGTAGAGTGCTTTGAAAATAAATTACAAGTTCTCACCGAAGATATAGAGAGAGGTGAATTACTTCACTTCAAGAATTTAAGACAGTATCGTGACGAAAAAAGGACTTGTTTTGATGCGATTTATTTCTGCAGCGTATTAGGAAAAATGAAGAACAGTTTTGGTGAACGTTTTCAACAATTCAGAGCAAATAAGACTACACTAGCTTTAATCGTACGTCCTCTCAAAATAAATGTCAATGAACTTAACTTAACACCGTTCGACACAGATGCTGGTTCACTCCAGATGAAGTTAATAGATTTAAAAAGCAAGGAACTGTGGAGCAACAAATTCACAGGTCTGACCAGTCGCTTGGAAGAACTCGAAAGAGAGAAATCCAATTTGATTTCTCAGCACAAGTGAAAAGCAAAACAATTGCCTAAAATAGAAACAATAATATTTGAAACATGGAATAGTTTGCCTGAAACATGACACGTTAAAAAAACTAACTTTTGGTATTCTCACAATCTTTGGCTCTACATATCATGTAACATATATGCGAACAAACATTTTCAACTATGAACCAAATAAAAAATAAACTTAGAAGCAGAATAACGGATGAAAATTTACAATAATGTATTCAATCAAAAATAAGTAGCTATTTGCCAGATACGAGTATATGTTAGTAACGCTATCAAAAGCGATGCATGGACGCCCTTCTACTTAAATTTTAAATAAAAAATGTCGAATTTTTTTTTCCCTAAAAATCCATACCCATATATCATAAGTACATATGTTATGTATATTACATATGTGTGGCTCCCTGGTACCTTTGTAATCCTGTTTCCATGACAATTTGGCTCTTCTCACTTGACAAACTGCCGACCCCTGAGCTACGAGGCGTATCCAGAAAGTAAGTGTACTGAGGCTCTCACGACCGGATAGATTTTATTTTCGACATGTTGGCTACACTTCCGTGTAGCCTGACCCTTCCCCTCCGCAACGAGACCGGTTCGAGGTCAGTACGTTGAGAAGTGTCGACGCGACAACACGTTTCGTGAAAAATGTCAACCCCATCTCCCGCCAAGTGCGAAATTTTGTAAAAAGGCAAGAGTTTTTGAGGCGCTGCAAACTCCATGGAGATGAATTTCACCGCTCCATCGTTACTGGAGATGAAACTTGGGTTGCACACTACACGCCTGAAACCAAAAAGCAGTCTCAACAGTGGCGTCACACCTCTTCACCCTCCGCCAAAGAGTTCAAAACCACAATTTCAGCCAAGAAAATCATGGCATCCATGTTTTGGGACTGTCAAGGCATAATTTTAATTGAATATATGCCTCAAGGGGAGACCATCAACTCTGCAAGATACTGTGAGATCCTAAAACAATTGCGGAGGGCGATTCAGAACAAGAGGAGAGGCATGCTGACAAAGGGAGTCTGCCTGTTGCACGACAATGCCAGACGGAACTGCTCGCCTCGTTTAAATGGGATGTCCTGAGCCATCCCGCGCATTCCCCTGACCTAGCACCTTCAGATTACTATCTTTTTACCTCCATGAAGCTGCACATGGGTGGAAAAAGGTTTTCAACCGACGAGGAGGTAAAGGAAGAGGTGGAGAAGTGGACGGAGGGGTTGGCGGGAAACTACTTCGAGGAAGGCATCAAAAATTGATACCCCGCTTCACCACCTGCATTGAGAGGAATGGCGACTATGTCGAAAAATAGCTTACATATGTACTACGGTAACCACGTAATTTTTTTGTTTAAATAAAAAAAATTGTAACCTTCAAAAATTCAGTACACTTAATTTCTGGATATGCCTCGTAGATGAATAACTTTTTGTTTTTTTTATTTAAGACATATTTTAAAATTATAGATTCTTTATACTAAATTCTTTTATTGTTTAACATGTATTAATTTTTACTGAGAAGAACTAAAATCCGTCTGGTTAAGTCTCTAGTATTCTCCATAGTACTGTATGGAGTGCAAACATGGATGAGAAGAAAGGAAACAAACATGATAGATGCCTTCAAGATGTGGTGTTGTAGGCGGATGCTCCGTATCGCAAGGTGCGATATCTATTGTCCAAGAATTGGAGATTACAGAAAGACTTTTGACAACATGTATAAAAAAAGTCTGGAGAAGCTGGTGATCATGAGGACAGTTGAGGGAAGATGTTCCATGAGATGGACGAATCAAATAAAGAAGTTAACAGGATCCTTTTTAAGTGCTGCATTCAACAAGGCCCGGGACCAGGAAAGATGGAGACTTAGTAGAGGACCACGACACAGCATTGAGCACACAATGAAGATTATTTTTTAACATAATTTATTAAGTCCACAGTCAGCCGGGAAGGTTATGGCCTCCGTATTTTGGGATGCGCATGTTATAATATTCATCGATCACCTTGAAAAGCGAAAAACCTTCAATAGCAAATATTACATAGCATTATTGGAGCGTTTGAAGGCAGAAATTGCAAAAAAACGGCCCCATATGAAGAAGAAAAACGTTCTCTTTCATCAGGACAACGCACCATGTCACAAGTCGATGGTAACGATGGCCAAATTGCATGAGTTGAACTTTAAATTGCTTCCGCACCCACCGTATTCTCCAGATTTGGCCCCCAGCGACTATTGGCTGCTCGCAGACCTTAAAAAGATGCTCCAGGGAAAGAGATTTGGCTCCAATGAAGAAGTGATTGCCGAAACTAACGCCTATTTTGAAACCAAAGATAAATCGTTCTACACGGCTGGCATAGAAAAGTTAGGAAAGCGTTGGAATGAATGTATCGCTCTTGAAGGAGACTATGTTGATGAATAAAGAATAATTTTGGCAAACAAATGTTGTTTTAGTAGTTAGTCCCGGGACTTATTGATCGATGTGTTACAGTTGGATTTCTGTAAAAAAATAAGCTGTTTCAAAATTTGTTTTGCTCTATTCCCCTTGAATAGCAAAGGCATTTTATCTTTTATTTTTGATTTTAAGTCTTAAAATAAATATGCAAAATGGATCACATGGATTGTATTGAGATTTCAAAACTTTCATATAAAATATAATAAGTTTCTCGCGTGTTTAGTTTTACAGGCCATATTGCAGACTACAAGGCTATGTACACTGCATGAATGTAGAAATGCAAAAGATTTAATCAGTCAAAGCTGTATTAGCTTATTGGAACCCACAAGTGTTGCCAAATGATGACAATATGGTATTCAACATGTTTCAAATGACTACACTTGAGGAGGCAAAGTTTAGCCCATGGTTGTTAAGTAGCAAGGAGAATGACAATAAGAAATCAAGCATTTGTCAAGATGTGTTTTACTACCTGATTGTGTACAAAGGATTTCCCTCTAATTTTTATATCATAAAATTCAAATATTTCTGTATATTGATTATGAGATATGAGAATAGGTAAACTTTTATCAATATTAATTGAATAAATTAATCTTATATTGTTCTTCCATTTCCCAGACTTATTTGATTTTCGAAAAGTTTCAAAATCGTGACGTCCTTCAAATAAATTAGCTGCTTCTTTGAACTTTTCAATATCGAATGAAGGACTCCTGAAAAACAAATTGTTTAGTAAGTTTATTTTTTTATATTGTCAGAGCAGATAGAAAAAAATCATTTTCGGGATAAACAGGAAACAAAAAAAAAATATTCTTAAGGACCAAATTTACTAATATTTTTTATGTTTTCGCCCAAACTCCTCTTAATATGGTCTTAAAATGTAATTTTATTTTATGTTGTAAATTTAATAAGTTTTATTACTTCTTTTGTAAATTATTGGTAATATGTGTATAAACAGTTCAGCTTAATTTTTCTGTCGACCATATGCCAGCAAATTTAATTTCAATTCCAAATGCCACATAGTCACTCAGTCTGATTTGATGGAGGCAATTGAAGATAAGCATGATCTAAAAGGGGAATCTAGATCCTGTTCTAAAGCTTTAGGTTATAATAAACAATTTGATGGAGGCAATTGAAGATAAGCAAGATCTAGAAGAGGAATCTAGATCCTGTTCTAAAGCTTTAGGTTATAATAAACAATTTGATGGAGGCAATTGAAGATAAGCAAGATCTAGAAGGGGAATCTAGATCCTGTTCTAAAGCTTTAGGTTATAATAAACAATTTAATCTAGTCTATAACAAAAAAAATCCTGACGAAGTTCATTAAGCAAATGGAAGTTTATTGAATGAACATAGGGACTGTATTTTCATACTATTTAAAGATTTGATTGTCTTACTTAATTAAATGACTTCTAAAATGTTCTTCAATTGGAAGAGACAGCATGTGTTCTTGACCTTTTTGGGGTACTGCAATTCTAAAGGAACAAGAATTTTATCAATAAATGGATTCATTATTTATGAAAGGTTTCGACTTGGACTTTTTGGATCTCCATACTACAATATTTAACGATAAATTACTTTGTTATCCCACTAATAATATTAATCTCGACATGTAGAATAACAAAGTGATTTCTTGTTCAATATCTAATATGGTAATTTTATTCAAATTTACCTCTATGAATTGTTCTTTGTGCATAATTTTTTGTTAAACTTCATTTATAGAAAGAAAAAAAAGATAAGCTCATTACCATATAAAGATCAAAGAGCATATTTTAAACAATCATACGTGTATACAACTTCACTTTATGTTATTAAATTATCATAAGTATAGGTAGTCTTATCAGGCTTTTATTGTAGTTCAAGCCACATATGTAAATGCCTATATAATTTTCAATTGGTCTGATTACACGGTATAACTGAAAAAAGTTTTTTATCTAAACAAGATCATGGAATCCCAGAGATCATGGAATTTTATCATAAAAATACTATCCTAATTCCTAGCGCTCAAAATTTTCTTTCAAGTAATCCATATTATAATTCATCTCTGCAAATGTTCAAGAATGATTGTCTTTTAGATTTTTTTGATGTTTCATTTTTTTCAAAACTGTGTCCTTTCAAGCAGAATTTTATCTTATGAAGTAAAAAGAGGTAATATGGAGCAAGGTCAGGGGGAATAAGGAATGACTGGCGTGTTTTTAATTTATTACACTTTTCCAAACAATGTATTTGACAAATTATCGATAGTTTGCCTATGATCAATAAGGATATATCTTCGCACATTTTTTAGATGTTTTTAGAGTTGTGCATTTCAATAGATGACAGAACCGCAATGGGCAATTATTACACACATTTTCTAAAGACAGAGTACCCCATTCAAATTCACATACGCTATGGTGAATACACTGAACTATTGGGTAGCATTTTTATTCAATTACCTTTTATCGAAAATTTAACTAAATGATCTTTGTATCTAAATAGCATGAAAAAACAAAATGTTACCAGTTCTTTTTAACTTGGAAAATGTATTACATATAGCTGTAAAGAGAAAGTTTAAAAAAAGGGGTTAAACATTTATTTTATTTACTCACCTATACAAATAAGTTCGGGATAATGCACAAAATCGGGCATTAAAAGTTTCTGGTACTCTTCTTATTTTTTTGATTACTATTGGTAATTTAGTATTATATAAATTTTTATTGAGAGAAGTTATTAATTTATTCAAAGAATATTTTTGTGATCTAAATTGGAAGTCAATGTGTGCTGTATTGTTTAAAGCATGCACACCCGCATCAGTCCTAAAATCAAAACCATTTTCATTTTATCACAAAGTCAAACTTCATAATGAGTTAAAGAAGCTGTTAAGATCGGGGTGCATTAAATTGGTAAAGATAATTGTTTTATAACTAGACGAAGCGGTTAAAAAAAAAGGCCTCTGGATTTTATTTAACCAGACCTATTAGATTTATTATGCTACATTTTTATTGTCCTAATAATCTATGGTCTATCTTGGAAAATGTACTACTCTTTCCTTATCGTATGGTGTCAACATCATTAACATACAGTAATCTGCACACATTCCCATTTGACATTTGTATACCACTCAGTGACCTCTGTAGGTACTTCACACATGAATCTATGTATATATATAAAAAAACAGGATAACACATCCTTGCTTTACCTATTTTGAAATACTAAACCACTTAGTCAAGGCAATGTTCACCATAATACACGCTTTACTTTCGGCGTATAATAACGCAATACCACATATTAATTTGCATTCAACACCATATTCATTCAATATTTTCCATAGCTTGTCTCTAATAATGCAGTCTTATACTTTTTTCAAGTCCACAAAGGCACAACATACCTTCATTATTAGCATCACAGTTATTCATTATTGATATTATACTTTTAGACATCAATCTACTTGAATTTTCTTAGTGGCGCTTATAAGCTGCCTTTTACAAATTTAAAAACAAAGTGTTCTAGAGGTGATATTTTATTGTGAAAGTGCACTTTACACGATCTATTTTATTTTTGCTCCAAGAATGCTTATGATATTTGGTAAAGTAAACTGTAATTTATATCAGGTTAAAAAATATCAGCACAGGTCACAAGTTAAGTTAATAAATAGCTTTTAGGCTAATATTTTAAGATGTGATGATGAAAATGTACATAAGGCTGTATCATTTAAAAGTACCTTGAGAGTGCATTGAATGAAATATGTAAAATAGAATTCCAATAAAATAGCTCAAAATGAATCACATGTAGGATGTCACAATGCTTAATAAGTATGTGTTCTAATAGGCAACTTTTAAAACCAATGTTATGATTGAATTTCATCCACATCTGTTTTATTGAAAATTTGTTACATATTTACTACTGGTATACTACTCTACAGAGAACTCTGTCTTGGCCTGCCTATTAATTAATACTGGGAAGGTAGAGCTGATGTGTAGCGACTCATGCTCTGATAAGAGTCCTGCACATAAAGTCCCTGTCAAAAGAGTTGTTAAATTTTAGTATTTAGGTGCCACAGATGCCGGGAATAAGTCTTGTTAGTGGCCATCCCTGAGGTTTTTAAATATTAAGGTATTAAGATAGAAATATTACCTGCTTGAAAATATAATTCCTGGTTCTTCAAAATGACAATATTTATTCAATATTGATTCAATTCTACCTCCAATTGTTGTAAGATCTTTACATATTCCTTTAGTTTGTTTTTGGCAACCTCTGAAATTTAGTATACAACTTACTGTATATAAGGTAAGGTTTTGAAAGATTTGAGTCATTACTTTCAAACTCAATTTATACCGAGTCCATTTCTCATAACAATGACCTTTAAGTTAAACCACACTAGTCAGTTTTATAAATAAAATGGAAAGGCAAACAAACTTTTAATTTATACTTGTAAAACACTCTCCTGCCTAACTAGGTGAATCCTAAGGCACAAAACAAAACATATAATAAAAACAAAAGAAAAAAAATTTAAGAAACATATATAAGGTACATAAAATCATGAGTATATAATAAAAGAAAGTAGTATAAAAAATAAAAAATCATAAGTATAAAAAACACAATCATTATATAAAAGGGTAAATACATTGTGACGATAGTATACAGCACGAAATCATTTGTAGTCATTGAAGATATTTAGTTAGATGAATGATACCTGTACACATATTGGTTTACTGTATTTTAGAAGTTACCTTGACAAATTAAACCTTAAGTTCCGATTGTTAGAAGATATAATTCTATGGCATTTTGGTAAAGAGGTACAAGTCATCAATTACTTATTTGTCAGTTTGAAGTTTTGCAACACTTGTATTCCTGAAATACAGACCTCAGGTAAATTTTAAAGGTAAATTTTGAATACATAAATTATCACATCGAAGTGTGTTCTTCGTTACTGTTGCATAATGTAATGGTCTGTTGCATAATGTAATCATATAATGACAAGTGACAAGAAATTGATCCTTAATGATAACCGTAAAGGATCTACGCAATGGCTTGATTACGATGAAGCACCAAAGGATTTTGCAAAACCAAATTACATAAAATTAAGTTAATGGTTACTGTATGATGGGTTTGCGAACGGTGTTATTCATTACAATTTATGGCAGAAAAAATTCAATACCAGAGAAGTAGCAGAAAATGTCTTTTGTGAATTCTTGAATTTTAGCCCCCCTGAATTTTATTCTATAGGCATACAAGCTTGTAATTCGTTGTCAAAAATGTGTAGCTTCAAATGGCATTTACTTTGAGTAATAAAGTTTATTTATTCTAAAGTTGTTTGATTGAATTTGAAGGTTAAAATCGACCATTATTTTGGAACAATTTAATACCAAGATGACTGGCAAACAAATGAACATAGCATTACATTGAGCAGATTTAAATAGTGCTATATTTTGTAACATTCATAATGCGGAGCAACAGAAAAAATAAATTCTGACGGAAGCAAAATTAGTTTGGAAAACATAACCACTGGAAACTGAACCTAGAACCCCAGTTTGTTTCGCAAGAATGCTAACCATTAAATCACAAAGTAACAGAGATGCCACCTGTCTTTAAAATCTATCGTAGAACAGACTCCAAAATTAAGGGGAGTATAGAGCTATAAGAGATAAAATCCGTTTTACATAGACCATGCCCCTTCCAATATTAAGACTATAGATAAGAGATAAAATATCAGTTTTATATAGACCATTCACCTTCTTTCATATATGTATAAAAGGGCCAAAACTGTCTTTCTTTCAATTATAGTTCCATACTTCACTTAATTTGGAGGATGGCTCCAAAATGATTTTCAAAGCAAGCTGTTATTCTACCTGTTAATCTATAACTAGAATTATGAATGCTTTATTCATCGAAGTAATTAGTAATATTCTCAAATTTAAGTTCCAGAAAATACGTTGGTACTTAAGAGTTAATATTTTGGGATGTGATGATAAGTATATAATACAGGACAAGAAATTGACCTGTTTAAGATAACCTTATATTTTGTTTAACTGCTATACTTAATACAGAATGCTATATATAACCTTTACCTAAAATATGTACCTATATAAGAAACATCGAATAAATATCGCATCATAATAAAAAAATAACGAATTTCAAAACACTATTAAGTTCATTTTATATGCGGAAGAAAGAATATTTTGAAATAATCCAAAATGACCACCCAACGAATGGAAATCAAATCGAGCC
This sequence comes from Odontocerum albicorne, assembly GCA_949825065.1. Lineage (NCBI taxonomy): Eukaryota > Metazoa > Arthropoda > Insecta > Trichoptera > Odontoceridae > Odontocerum > Odontocerum albicorne. Next base: position 20,808,775 of record OX463840.1, read on the forward strand.
TATTAGCAACTAGAGCACGTCTTTTGACATTTGAATTCACATTTTCATTTTTTTATTTTGTGGATAGACATGCTGACCAACATGAAGAGTCAAATATAAATGTATTAACTGAAGAGTCGAGTTCCATTAGAATATTATTCGCAGTTACACAAGGGACTTTTATTTTAATGTTATATTACAGTCTGTCAAGAAAGAGTAGAAATTAATAAAATTGTAACTAAAAAAATATAGCTTGGCAACACCAAAATTGGCTGTCATGTCATATTTATTTATAGTGGTCACATGGCGGTATAGCTTTGTCGTTGCATTGAACTTAAATTTTCTAGTGATACCGGGTATATATTGTCAAACATATTTGTTATTATATACAAAACACCATTAAGATTAATAAAACACTATGTAGTGGGACGAGGGAGGTTATTCAGCATTGTTTAGAAGAGTATTATACTGGAAGACTCTCACGTGATATAAGTGCTCAGTTATTAGTTTTTTACTAGCCATCTCTGAATGGTGTAATATATTTAAAAATGGACGGTCCAATGTTCATGATGAAGAGAGAAATGGTCGGTCAACTGTCGTGAATGTTGAACTGGTTCAAAAGATTGTCGATAAACTTCGAGGAAATCGACGATTCACATTTTCAGAGCTACCTGATTCGTTTTCTTAAACATTTCGTATAACTCTTCATGAAGTGGTCACAATAACGCTAGGTTGTTGGAAATTTTGTGCTCGAGAGGTATCTAAACTTCTTTCTGAACAATACAATGGATGGGTTCGGCGTTAGCCTTTCTCGAGCGTTACAGCATTGAACGTGATGCTATTTTGGACAAACTTACGGGCGATGTGACATTAAGACAAAAAAACAATCAATCAACCATACCCACTCACCAAGAAAACTTTTTTTTGTCAGTAATCGAAATAATATCGGTAAACTTTATCTGCCAGTAAACATAGCGACTGTTTTTTGGCACAGAGGAGAAGTTTTGGTGAATTTTATGAGACATGGCACCACAATCAATTCAAAAATGTACTGTACATTAAAAAAGTTAAGAAGGGCCATTTGAAACAAACGTTGAGTGTCTGGTGTCATTTTCTTGCACAATAATACCTGCCCACATACTTTAAAACAATTCAAGCGGAAAGCGTATGATTACCATATAGCCCCGATTTGGTACCTAATGATTACCATATATTTATGAACATGACGACGATGACGAGTTACAGTCCAGCATGCAGAGATGATTCAAACCACAGGCAATATAATTTTTCGACGATGAAATTAAAAAAACTTGTTGAACGCTGCGACAAGTAGCTCAATCTGGCTGAAAACTATGTAGAAGAACAAGAAAAGTTGAAGTTTCAATTTGTATATAATAAAATTATAGTTATTTTTGGAATAAATAAACGCACGTTATAAAATTGAATGATTTGAAACTTAAATGTGGAGAAAGAGAGAGAGAGAGAAAATTCACATTATGAGATTTCCATATCTTGAACCATTTAATTAATTCATCATTTCTCTATATTATTGCTCAAGGATTTTTTTTACTTATAGACACTGGCTTGTGCAATATGATACGCAGGATTTTCATAACAGCTGGTAGGATCAGTTTATCTCCTATATTATGCGGTTTTTTTTCGATATAGAGTAAGAAAATGTTATAAGAAGCGCATAACCCGTCATTATCTTGTTTGAATGCAGCTAAAGCATATCTTTCAAAGTTGATCGTTTCAAAAATTGAACGTTAAATGCTTGTAAATACTATAAATCTTTACCTTTTTTATTGGCATGAACTTATTTTACTTAAATAAATAAATAATCTGCAACATCCATGAAAACAAAAATCTTTTCATATATTTTTTGTAAATTTGTTTTTCTTTTTATGAAAAACGACACAATTTAATAATACCACATTATTTGACGAATTTAACTTGCCTTCCTTCACAAATCGTCCTAGTTTGGGTGAATTGCCTATTATATATAACTTACATTTCAATGTAACTGTGTAGCCTCAACTTAATATTTTTCCATAGATATTCTCATATGTATACGTCAATCAGCATCGCTCTTGCTTCTATTTTACGTGTTCTTCCATGAAAAAATATAACAATTTGTAAATAATGGCGCGACGGACGTGGCACTTGCTTGCTATTATTTTTGTATTATCGCTATTTTCTGTCACGATTGTTGGAGATGCCGTCTCAACGATACCGTGGTATGAAAATCTTCCCGCCGTAGCCATGGATTATAAAGTTCATGTTGATGCTGGGAAAGAGGACTGCTACTTTCAATATGTTCAGCCGGGTGCAACTTTGTACATCAGTTTCCAAGTAATTTCTCTCATTCTAAAAAGTTATATTTCTTAAAACTATACGGATAGTCTTGTTTCAGCATAAAATATACTGTAAAAAAATATATCTTAAAAAACTTGAAAACATATTGGTTTTCTTCACAATCTTCATCAACATATTTTATACTTGGTTTTAGTTTAACATCAACAACCTCGTGGTCCATAAGTTTTGAACGATTCTTGACAATGGAGTTTTGAAAATATTTATATTTTATGTTACATTTTTGATAAAATCAATTTTTTTCTGATATTTTCCAGTCACAGGGTGCCTGAAACATGGGTGATATTCAAATGGTTTATTTTTATTTAAACAAATCAAACAGTACTGTACCAAATATGAATTATTTGAACATATAGTTTGATATTTGAATAACTTAATTAAAAGGTGTGAACTTAAGTTTTTGATTCTGTTTCACTTGACAATTTCTATTTGGAAGTGATGGAAATAATCTGTAAAATAGATGACCATGTCATGTTAGCTACCATAATTTTTTTTAATGTTATGTTACTTTGCCAGAGCCATAGTTTAATGGTTAGTATCGTTTTACTTTACTACTTAGACCTCCGTTAGAATACTTGTCATCCAGTATGGAACTTTGGTACCGTTGAAAATTTTACTTGAATGGTTTCTGGTTAGATTCTTAATGGTACCAAAAAAATTGGTTCAGGTATGGTTTTCACATATTTTCCTTTTTACATCATCTCAGGAGCACAAGCTGGTCACCTTTCCTAATTGAATTTTTACCCTGATCATCAAAGCCACAGAATAGCGAATGATTGATCAGGTCAAGTGGAGAGAATTTGTGCCCATGAATATTGAATCCATAACACCTGGGTGCAAAGAAGTCATGCTCATTACAACTAGGTAACTGAAATAATCACATATTGGGTGTACAAATCAGTTCGGTCCGTTTTTTTGTGTTCAAAAATGCATTTATTTCTAAACAAAATGAATGAACAGATCAATCAAAATATTGTCCATCGCTGGCTACTACTTTTTCCCATCTCTCAGGCAATTTTCGAATTCCATCTCGAAAAAATGACTCGTCTTTTGAGGTGATTCAAGTTTGGAGCCAATTTTCGGTTTCTACGAAAGAAGTGAACCGGTGACCTGCCAAATCGTGCTGCATCCTTCGGAACAACCAGTAATCAGAAGGAGCAATGTCCGGGGAATACGGCGGGTGCGGTAAAACATCCCATTTGAGCGTTTCCAAATATTTTTTTACGACTTTTGCGACATGAGGCCGAGCGTTGTCATGAAGAAGAATAACTTTATCATGTCTTTGCTCGTATTCCGGCCGTTTTTCTCGCAATGCACGGCTCAAACGAATTAATTGTAGCCGATACCGATCGCCTGTAATGGAATCGCTAGGTTTCAGCACCTCATAGTAAACAACACCCCTTTGGTCCCACCAGATACAGAGCATGATCTTCGAACCATGTATGTTCGGTTTTGGTGTTGATCTTGAGGTCGATGCCAACGATTGACCGGGCTTAGCGTAGTATTTTTTCTTCTTGGGGTTGTCGTAGAATATCCACTTCTCATCTCCAGTTACAATCCGATGCAAAAAAACTTTTCTTTGTTGCCTTTGAATCAGCTGCTCGCAAGTGAAAAATCACCTTTCAACGTCTCTCGGTTTCAGTTCATAAGGCACCCAATTTCCTGGTTTTTGAATCATTCCCATGGCTCTCAATCGTACGGAAACGGCTTGTTGAGTAACTCCCAATGATTCTGCAAGCTCCTCTTGCGTCTGATCTTCTTCGAGTAATGCCTCTAATTCTTTGTCCTCAAATTTTTTTGGCTGTCCAGAGCGAGGCTTGTCTTCGACGCTGAAATCTCCATCCTTGAAACGTCGAAACCATCCCCTACATGATTTATCAGTTGGAGCAGCGTCACCATAAACTTTGACAAGCATTCGATGGGCTTCAGCTGCATTTTTCTTCCAATTAAAGCAGAAAATTAAAACCTCCCGCAAATGCTGCTTGGTTAACACAAAATTCGACATTTTCAACACTGTACAAAACAAGGATTTTGCATGAAACTCAAAGCGATATAAACTGAATATTATTGGCAGATGTCTAACCTCTCTGAAACCGCCAAAAATCGGCTGTCACTATGAACCATTCATAACAGCCAGAGCCATCTTTTGGTAACGGATCGAACTAATTTGTACTCCTAATAGAATTTTCCGATAGTCCTCTTTTATTATGTTTCTAATAAGTTCATTCTTTTCCTGCCTTCTTTAGTAGAATCTTATTTGTCACTTTCCATAAGGGTATAATCAACAGGTTTATTATCCTATGTCAATCTCTTCCAACCAATCAGTCTAAGAATTAAGTTACATTTGTGGAAACAAATGTTTCTTAAGCATCAAAATGATTTTTTAATTCATAAATTGTCTACTGGTCAATATTTCATATTAAGTACGAGATAATTGAATGAGCATTGTCGAAAAATATTTTTAAAAAAGCATTATACGAGTATATTAGCTTATTACGCCTGAATGTGACTTAAATTGGGGTGGCATACGTGCATTTGATTTTGTTTCAAACTTTTATCAATTTAAAATCTCACTTAGGATACCAATCTTATTATTCTTCTCCTTTTTCATGTCATTTACCCTAAAATACCTCAATTGTGACTTGCAAATTTAGAAAGGTGTCAGTGTTTGGTTCATACTAACAAATGTTTGTAGGGCGCTAGCAACCCTTTACCTTTAACACAAAATACTGTACAACTGTCTCAGATAGTAGAACAAAATGAGAGGTTTCACCAAGATTTTGAATTATTTATTTTAAGAACCACTCTCCAATTAATGAGGAATTTAAATATAGTTTGAAAATTAAATAATTCAAATATTTTTTGTCTTCCTCAGGAATTATCTAATATAAAATGTTATCAAATATTACCTTAGTATAATGCATAGTTTACATAAAGAGAGGTTTACATATCACATTCACCATTATATTTGACAGGTTGTGAGAGGTGGTGATGGAATGGCTGGTTTTGCAGTGCGCCATCCTAATGGTAAGATTGTGCACCCCTACGAATGGAGGCCCAATGGAGAATACACGGACCAAACTTCTACTGGCGGTTATTATTCCGTCTGTATCGATAATCAATTTTCAAGATTTGCCAGCAAGTTGGTCAATCTCTATCTCACTGTTATAAGATATGATCAGTGGGATAAATTTACAAAAGAAGTTGAAGAAATGAACATGAATATGGAAAATTTCACTGTAAGTATTTTCTATTTATTCGCATAAATTTGTTTTATTATTGAATACTCATTCAAATTCATCTGTAATGTAAAAGTAACAAAAATCTAAACAAAATATAAATATCAAGGAAAGTAGGGATAGGGAATATTTTGAGATAAATAATGCTTCTTTAGTTTTTACTTAAAAATTGATAAAGGCGAAGCACATCTGATGAGCAAGGAAGATTGTTCCAAAGTCAAACCGAAAAATATATGAAATTTTTATTAAAGAGTATTTCAATTTATTTTCTCCATCTATATAAGACACTATCTATTAATATTTTTTTTGCAAGTGTGCCTCCTCTTATACCTCTTGGATATTTCACATTAAATACCAGTCACCTTGTATACATACAATATAATTAATACAGTGCTCGCCTATGGAGAGAAATACTAGGTATTAAAGTATTTAAAAAATTGTCATGCTTTAGATGTTGAACATATTATTTTTCACTCCTTATGTAGATATTTAAAAGCCCAAAAAATATTCTTCATAAACATTTCCCGCAAAAATAATAGATTATCCTCAATCCGCTCAGAAATTTAAACTAGTCATATGAGTGTTATTGCACTTGATAGCTGTCTTAAATGGTTCAATACGTTGTAGGTTTATCTAATACTGCTGAGCTGTGAGAATTTGTTCAGTAAACATTCAGAAGAGATCCATACTTATTCTGGGTTTAACCTTGTTTAACATATTTCAGTCCATATTTATTTGAAATAAATTAATGAAAAAGCGCGGTAACATGGCCATCAAAATATCATTGATTTTTTATGCTTAGGTGTGTCCATATTCTAGTTCATGGGTTCATAAATAACATTTTTTAGGTAGTACAGATATTTTCTGCCTAATTATTAGAGAAAAAGTTAATACAACCGTATTTCTAAAACATCCTGTAACTGTGTCAAGTGGTTATTTTAGAATAATTATGACACATTCGATCTTCCATTTATTCAGTTTTTAGAAAAAGATCTAATTGACTGTTGGGAGATTTGATAATAACTTCTTAGACAAGTCTCCTTTTTTTCTTATTTAGGTCTTAATTAATAATCAGGGTTTTTGGATGTATTTTCTCTATTTTGATCAGTACTGAAAATTAATTTATTTTTGTTTATTTCTTTCACAGACAACAATTAAGACAGTAGAACGTAATATAAACGAGATGTTGCAATACCAGTATTACACGAGAGGAAGAGAAGCTCGAGACTATAATCTCCTATCTGGCAATAATACTTACGTGATGTATTGGTCTATCTCACAAATTTTAGCAATTGCTGCCACATCAACTCTCCAAGTGTTCTTTGTCAGGAAATTGTTTGAAGTGAAAAATGGAAGTTCTAGATCTGGCATATAGTTATTTAATTCATAAAAAAAACTGATTTAATATAGAAAAAGTCAAATTTAGAGATGAGATTCTTTTATATTTTTTCCAGTTCATTTAATTCTACTACTTGTTTCTTTTTATTTAGATTTTTCTTTTTGCTCCTTTTGAAATGCATTGTAAGTTTTAAAAAATCCATTAGAGTTAATGCTGAGTTTGTAACTGAATTTGAAAATATTAACAGTATTTTGTAAAAACATTCCGAGGTTATTAACATTTTTAAGACAAATTTAACATGTTTTTAGATTTGTATAAATGAGATTGTTTATACAAGTTGCACAATGGTATTTAGCTCAATTTTTTATTTAAAATCAATATTTTGGATATACCATACATATATTGGTATTGCTATTGTATATAAGTACAAATATATTGTATCTGTATAAATTGAAATATTATATTTTTTGTATGTCGTAACTGCAAGATGAAATTTTTATAAAAAAATATAAAGTATCTATTTGTGCAGTAGAAAGGATTTTATCTATTTTGTGTCTGATGACAGTAATATGGCTTGGAGCAACTAATTTCCTTAATAATAAATCTGTTGTCTTCTAGATTGACTGATCTCCTAAACAATGAAACATATAATATTTAAGATTTCTAATCAAATAAATCGTACTGAAAAATAAAGTTGTGCCTGCCATTTGAGATTCTTTAATTTAAAAACATTTAATATTCATCAAATTATATCACAGTTAAATTGAAGATACAAAAGTCCACTTGCATATTGTTTTAGTTTTTACTGCCTGTAAATATTGCATGATGAAATTTAGTGCATAAAAGTATAATATTTGTATTTAATACTCGCATTTAGTAAAAAAACATTATATTCCAATACAATTCATTAACAATTTCTACTCTGCATATGAAAAATCTAGATTTTGAATGAATAAACATAAATTAATAAAACATTCAACAAAATGTATGAATTTTGTGAAATATTTTATAAGGATTGTCCAAATGACAGTTCAGACCTTAATTATTAGTCGATATTATTTGAATTTTTATGTTGTAAACAAAAGTTTCTCTAGGTAACATAAATTCACGAAACATGAAGAGAGCATATCATGAAGTAAAATAGTTGAATGTTTAGTTAAAAATAAATGTCATGTTGAATTGGAAATTTTACATAAACCTTTCAAAAGTGATTAATTTGTTAATGTTTGTTTTCATTCAGTGATTAATTTGTGTGGACTTTTTATTGATCTGTGTTTTTGTTATAAATATATATTATGTACTTATAATTTATATAACATTTAAGAAACAACAATTCATATCTATAAAATGGTAAAATATCAACTTGTACTTAATAATTAAAAAAAAAATGTCTTGTTTGATGATATATTTATTTTTAAGAGATATTTTTATTTTTTATAACAATTGTTAATAAATATTTTACAACTGAAGCATGATTTTTTATTTTTAAAAAAGGAATGTTACATTTCGTAAACTCTTATGATTACAAAACAATAAATACAGTTAACAGTCTTAAATTTTACACGTAAATGTATATTTTATACTAGAAACTACATTTTTACATTTGATATCGAGTATAGATAAATCACTAGAAAACTAAAATATTTTCATTTTATATTATATAATACCTGCTACCTTCATTTATCATGGCTCTATTCATCCATTTTGAGTTTATATTAATGAATGCCATAAAAAAATTATAAGAGGCTAGATATATTCTGGTTTCGTATTGTTAATTTTATGCGCTATAAGAGCTAGATTCATTCTGGTTTCGTACTGTTAATTTTATGTGCTACCTTAGCCAAACATGATATTCCCAAAGTTATAATGAGTTAACATGATGAACAGTTTGCGGTGAATCATGTGCAGCTTGTAAGTATAAATTGTAGCAAGAGACACTTAACATTTTACCATTGATGTTATTTTGAATGTGCAGTTGCCACCCACATGAGTTATACTATTTAAGTTTTGAATTACACAAATAGTACTATTGAAGTACACAAATAATACTATTTAAGTTTTGAATTGATTGAATTTATTCTGGACAAACTTATAAAATATGTCTTTTATACACGAGTAAAAGGTTGTAAGTTATACCTTGCTAAATAATTTTAAATATTTAGAACCTATTTATTATAGCAATAATTGACTACATCATTCAGAAAGAAGAATTAAAAAATATATAAATTCAACAAAATACATTATATTTCATGCATATAATATTAGTTAATGTTTTTGATCACAGTTTTTTGTGAGTTTGAACAATCTTATTTCTTTTTATTTTTTTCAAGATAACTGCCAGTAAGAGCCAATAACCTATACCTTTGTCTGAGGTTTTTGGCTCTGACATGTTGAGAAGCTATTTCGATTGTATAATTTCCAGGAAACCATCCTTTCTCGCCATCTCTAATACGTTCTCCATGATACCATCCTGAAATGTATTTAAATATAGTTATCAAAAAAAGATACCTTTAAAATTGGATAAATAAGAAATATGTTTTATGGTTTATAATATAAGCTGCCAATAAATGTTAGAATAATGTTAAATCTAATAAGATTAGTTTGTGCATCATTAGAAGAACCCCAAATAACATTTTATTTTAATTTTATAATCTGAAGGACTTATGCTGGATCAATATTAAATCAAGATACATGTTAGTTTAAATCATTATTTTTACCTGTGGGTTGTGAGCCCTGAATGTCTTGGCGAATTATCAGGGGAGTCACGAATATAAAAATAACTTATGTGTACAAAAGGGAAATAACACATTTTCTGAGAAAGACATTTATTTAAAAAAAATCCAGTCAGTTCATTTTTACTCTAATGGTTACCTCTGTACAGTACACGGCGGTAAGTAATACTGTCGGCCATAATCGGCTAACTTTGGCTTTGTAGAGCGTCGTTATTCATACATGTGTTCCGTCGCGATTTGTCAGTCGTTGGCAAGCGCTCTAATCTCTTTCTTAAGCCCGACGTGTATTACCGCTGGGTACTGTACATATATCTAACATTTGTACGGCCATGTGTATGTGCATTGACAAGATACTATGTTATTACAGGGGTGGTCACGAAGTATTAATTATATTATTTATATCTTTGGGGGATCTCACAAAGCTAAAAAATTTGAGAAACAATGTGTTGCAAAAAACCCATGATTTCGTATAGTATCAACTGATGGGTTGAGATGAAATACAAATGTTGAGTCAATTTGTTTTTTTGATTTAAGGTTATGTAGCTATCATATTATGGCCGTGTATAACGTTTGATATTATTTATCAAGTTTAATATTACTTAAAAAAAATTAAAAACAAACATTTTTCATATTTTTTATACATGATATAAATACGATGTATGGGTGACTAATGAAATATTGGAGCGAATTGAGAAATTCTGCTATTTGAGTAGTATTTTCTCAGATAGTGGAAGATTTAAGAGAGATATTGAACAGTGTGTAGTGATAGGGAACAATGTCAATGGGGCACATAAACATATATAAGTATACTCTCTAAAACAGTATTTTAGTAGCATCTTGGATATATGGGATCACAACGTGGATGTGGAAAGACTGATAGGAGCTGAATAAATGCTGTAGAAATACGTGTATTGAGAAGAATATATAGGGTGACAATGTATAATAAAATATAGAATGAACTGATAAGGGAATAATGTGAACTTAAGACTGATGTGTTGAGTAAAATGAAGAAGAGCACTCTGAGATGGTTTGGGTATGTGGAACGAATGACAGAAGCAAGATAAATAAAACAAATAGATAGTACAAATGTGAGTGGAAGGCGTCTGAGAGGAAGACCAGGAAAAGTATAGCGCTCTATACCCAAACTGATAGGAGAAATGGAGTGACAGTTTGTATGTACGTATGTATATAAAATATATTTAGATACTCATACAGTCAGACATTCGCAGATTCAAATAACAGATCGAAAATATTTTTAAAAAAATTACAGAAAGTTGTATATAGTAAAATAGGACAAGATTATTGTCATCAAAAAGCAATCTGTATGTGTTGAATGGAAGAAAATGTTACATTGCTGCTGATGTGAACTATGTAGTTAGGCCTACGATGGTAGTGTCTGTATTGAATATGTACAGATTTTTTTCTTGTCATTATTCCCTAAACAATAAATACAGTATAACAACTATTTACATAGAATTTGTATTAGATATTATAAGCAATCTAGAAATTATTTCAAATATACAGGATGATGTGTGTAGATAATATGGAAATACTACGCCATTTTATATAAGGGACTTGAGCGTCCACAAATTTTGTTACCACAGTGTGTCCTGGAACCAATTCCTCTCGGATAACGAAGGACAACCATAGAAAAGCATACATCAGCATTGAAGTTATTTTAATTACTTATTATGTAAATCAAAGATATGGTTATTATTAATTTAAAATAACTATAATTGTAATAAAATATCTATAAAAATGCTGTTAAGATTATATAAATGAATGGTTGAAGTAAAATAGGCACTAAGTACCAAAAAAAAACTAAGTATGCAGTTTCGTTCTATATGGCATATAGAACGAAACTGCATACTTAGGTTTTTTGTTTTTTTTTGGTACTTAGTGCCTATTTTACTTCAACCATTCAAATGTTCTATACGATATGCTTTATTGACTTTTGGAATGAAATATTAGCTTTTTTTAAATATTTTTTATAAACAATTGCTTTAAAACCGTCACCATTAAAACTTGATTAATGTGTCTTAAAATATGTCAACTATTTTTTTTCATTTTTATCATCATCAAGTTTACTGCATGCAATCAATATCTTATGTTAATGACAAAGGGATCATTTAATATATACAAATATAAAATCAATACCATAATTCACGAAGCGGATACTTCCAAAGCAGTTAAATTAATATTAAAAAATATTTCAATCTTAAAATATTTTTTTAATAAATAAACGTAGGTGTGTATAATTTATTATTTTACAACACATTTGCACAATAAGTATTAGGCCTTTAAATGACTATCATACAGTATTTAGATATATTTACTTTAAACTAGGAATAAAAAATATTGCACCAGTTATATTAGAAAGTTTTTAAAAATATTAAAAAAAAAAAAAATTGTATAGCAATAAAAATATATTTTGTCGAGACACTTACTGTATTTTCAAACCTTAGTATTTATTGAGATTACAATATCCAGAAAGAGAAAATCAATAAATTTATTAAGCAAATACATGAGAAAATTAAGCCAAATAAATGTAAAATTAAAAAAAAAGAGTATTAATAAGTATGTATTATTTGTACTATAAAAATTGAAAATATGTGAACAAAAGTAAAAAGTATTCGCATAATAATACCATAGAGATTTTACATAAGAGATCACACATCAAAAATTTGTTTCAAACAGAAAGTTACTATTAAAAAAATAAAAGATATTTTATTAATCTCGTAATTGCGATATATATAATAATATTTCTTGACAAATATTGTAGAAATTTAAGGACACAAATCGAATAATATTTTGAAATACTTTTTTTCTATATTTGAGTAAAGAAAAAGCATCTCAATGTTGACAAATATAAAAGATATAATGTCAACACTGAGATTTTAATGCTATTTGTAAGAAAATATGGAACCATGCTCATTCCATATTTTATTTTTCAATAGATTTTTTTGTTAAAAATATATTTTCAAAAATCTTAACCGTATTAAGTCAAACAATCATAAGTAAATCTGTTAAATAGCTAGGTCTTTATCAATATTGTGTTTAATATTATGTGGGAGACACTGTGTATCCTATTATAAAAAATAAAAAAATCATTATGCCAGGGGATTTAAAAGTTGGTTTGATTCCTGGTAGGTTCTAGATTGTTTTTTCTGATGCTTAGTGTATTCACTTCCTAAACAGTTTTTTTGGTCTACAAGTAAAATTATTTTAAAGACTTGACTATAAAAATAGGCAGTATACTTTGAAAAAGAAGTACATTATAATCACTAGCTTTATTTAAAACTATTAATGAGTATAAATGTTATATTTTTTCTATAACTAGATAACTGGAAAATTGGCAAAAAGTATTGAATACACTGTATACTAAGTCCATCTGTTGGGATGAGATGAATATAATAAACTAACAAACACAACAATATAAATGTCATAATAAGCGTATTGTTATTACAATGCAACTATTCGAAAACAAAACAAATAATACAAAATAGTATAATGAGATAAATTATAAATAGATACCTAATTCCATTAAAAAAGTCAACTGACTTGACATTGTAAAAAAAAATTATATGTAAATTGATACATAAGAATAAGCAGTTACAGTTCATAATTAAATAAAAAATACCATTTATAATTTTTTTGTACAAAAATACGCTATATAGAATAGCTATATAGAATAGCTATAAGATAAATCTCTCATAGTTTGACACAAAAATATAATGGAGATATTGCAAATTTGTTGGTTAAGCAAATGTATGAGGGTCATCTAGAAAGTAAGGTTACAAGGGCTTCTGAGGCCGGTGGAATTTTTTTGTTTCGAAGTTGGCGCACCTGGCATGTAGGGGGGATCCTAACCGTCAGTTTGTTTGGTCCCGTGTGTTTGTCGGCCATTTTGTTCAGTCACAGTGAGTTCTTCCGATGGAGAGGTCGTGGCGCGCTCCCGTCACAAAACGTCCGTACGAGATCCGCACGGTCATCCGTTTTTTGACTTTGCAGAACAATACCGCCGCGAATATCCATCAGAAGCTCGTGGAAGTTTATGGTAATGATGTGATGAGTCGACAACATGTCACGAAGTGGGTTAGGTTGTTCAGAGAAGGCCGTACTGATACTCACGACGAGGCAAGGCAGTGATTTCTGAGGAACTTGTGCAAAAAATTGAAGAACAAGTGCGAAATGACCGCCGTGTGACGCTTGACGACCTTCACGAAGATTTTGCTGACATTTCTCAAAGTCTCCTTGATGATATTGTGTCGAAAAAACTTGGTTACAAGAAGTTGTGTGCGAGATGGGTGCCCAGAATGCTTACACCGGAGCACCGTCAAAATCGCGTGAATTTTTGGATCGTTTTGCACAGGAGGGAGAAGCTTTTCTGGACTCGATCGTGATGGGGGATGAGACGTGGGTGTATCACTACACCCCAACAATTTTCCAACGATTAGGAGGTTGAGGAAGCTGTGAAGAAGTGGCTGAAAGAGCTGGCAGCGGAGGTCTATGACACTGGCATACAAAAGCTGGTGCCCCTACTACAAAAATGTCTCGATCTCGACGGCGATTACGTTGAAAAATAGTTTAATATATTTGTGAAGTATCCTATGAATTTCCATTAAATACAAGCATTTTTCGATCCTACATAAATGTTGTAACCTTACTTTCTGGATGACCCTCGTATGAATCCTCATGTGTAATAAGTACGAGTCTTCTACGAAGGAATGACTTAAGTTAGAAGAAAATAAATATAAAAGTTCCTTAAATCTAATACCTTGAACACTTACTTGTTAAGTACGTAGGTTTTTACAAAGTTTACATTTATCATTTTAATTAATCTCATATGTTAATACAATAGAATTTTATACATCCCTTCTTTCCCTCCTTAATTGCCTTATTTATTTATTCTTCATGATACTGCACAATATAGTTTTTATCTTTCTTTCTGATAGGTTGAATGAAATTGCCCTATGACAAGCCCATCATCAGATTGTACAATCAGGTAAAAAATTAAAAGATGATATAAAAAGTATTAAAATCCAATGATGTGTCTGCCTATTAGTTATTTTTTTCTTTGGTATGAAATTTCTTTTTACTACATTTAAAACGTTCACTGCGTACATCTCTGTATACTTAATGTCATACAGAGATGCTGAAAATTCGCGAATTTTTGAAAACCCATAACTTTGTCAAAAATCAAATTCTACTTTCTATTGAAACATCATATACAAGTGTATTCCTTCGTGTCTTCAAAACATGAAACCGGCGACGAATCCTTATCGGGAGACGTTTATGAGTGCACTCAACATTCAAGGATTCCCGTGTCCATACAAAATATTTGTATGGACACGGGAGCCGTGTTTGACGCAGTGAACGTGTTAAGAGACTTCATTTATAGTTGACCATATACAAATTATTGTTATTATGTATTAATGAGTCCAAGAATCCGATGATAAGAATCTGTTATTAATTACATTTGTGGAGAAAAAGTCTGTCACTATATTTATAAATTTAATAAATATTTTTTCAAGTTGTGTAAAGAAATGTATAGAAGCGAAACGATTGAAATTAACATCAGTATAATTCAATCCATGGAGCTTTTTACATAAAATTTAATGTTTTTCTTTGTTCAATATATTTTATTATCAGTCAAATTAAGTTAATTTGAAAGTAATCATTAATAAAATATTTTGTACAAAAGATAGAAATGAATCAGAAAAAAAATCTTCTTTTTGTTAGAAATTGTTTTGTGCTTGATGAATTTTTAAAAGTAAAACTTTGGTATTATTCTGTTGAGAGAAAACATTTATATTTAATGAATGTAACGTTTTGATACGACTTATTTAAAGCAAATATATATGATTAAAACTATCCTTGTCGGAAAGAGTAGCATGTTACCTATAAATACACAATAGAATGTTGATTGAACACAGGCACAATATAATGTTGGATGTTAGTGATTGGAGGATGGCAAATGGTATTGTAAATTTCCACACAAAATGAAATGCACAATTGAGCAGATAGGTATTCAATTGTTAGTCTTTATAAATTAGCCAAACCATCTGAACGTACAATAGTCAAAATTGTTTTGTGGTCAGTCTGCACATGGGTTATGAGAGAAAGTATTAGTTGCTTAGTATACTACTCTACTGCTAATGTTATAAGCAAATCTAAATGAATCATTAAAAGGTTTTAGAGATGGAATGAAAATTATTAAATGGAATGAAAATGATTTTTGATGATTTACAAGCAAGTATTTGAATGCCAGACATAATTGACATTTTGGGAAATACTAACCATCTGCCATCTTTTTGCTAACATTTACAATATCCCCTTGTTGAAGGTTAAGTTCATCGGGCTGAGTGGATTGGTAGGGGTATATTGCAGCTACTTGAGGACAGTCCCAGCCTTCGTATATTGTTTCATTTGGATTGTCTGATGGTGGCGGTAAACAAGCTTCAATCCAGCGCTGCCTGTCTGATTCGCTCACACAAGATAAAAGCTGCAAATAAAGTGTCACATTATTTTTTTAAAGTAACAAACATGTTAAAGAATAAGTAGATATGAATAGCCTCAATGAAGAAGAAAGTAACTTCATACGAAAATTCAGAATATAATTTTTTTTAATTAGTATATTATGATTATTTAAAATTGTAGGTTATATTTTTTTATCTTGAAGCGGTTTATGTATATATTTAATTAGGTTTATGTATATTGATTATCATGTAAATGACAGGGCTTTTTACAGAATATTTAACAAGAAATTATTTTGCAATATCATTAATTACACTTTATCACCGCAACACATGTTTCTATTTTCTATTCCAAGGGTTTCATCATGATAAAATGATTTTAATACAGTACATTATTGACTTAAAATTAAGTGTTTTTTCAATCGCTTCTTCAAGTATGCCAGAGAGGGACCGAGTTTAATATTGGTTTGTAACTGGTTCCAGATTCTCACTACATGGACAGTAAAGGAGGACGTAAAATAGAAGAACGGTGAACTGGGAAAGCTTATAAACAATCTTTGTGTGAGTGTAGCGCAAATCCATGATTGGAAAGACGCTTAATATTTTCAGCGAGGTAAGAAGAGGTGGCGGGACAGTTAAGGATTTGCATTATACAATAGAGACAGTATGTGAATTTTGCGTCTGTTTCTCGCATTCAACCAGTTCAGCTCCAGATATTAAGTTAAGTGCTCGTACTTTCTCAGGTTAAAAATAAATCATAATCAAACATTTTGAAGACGTAATTCGTCTAACTATTCCTTCGTAATATCCAAATAACAGACGTACACATAGATGTTCTTTCCAAACAGCCACTACCTTACGATATTTACACTCAATGTATGTGTGTATATGTATAGTCATCATCAGCACACATTCATCCACTGCAGGATGTAGTCATCTCAAAGTTGTTTCCAAGAAATCCTGTCCTTTGTGCACTGCTGTCACGTAATTGGTATTTCGTCGACTTGGCGTGCCTTCGGTTTTCTATGGAGTACCACTGGATTACTTTATATGTTCAACGATGGTCCGTTGCTCGAGCGATGTACCTGGCCCACTTTCACTTTAACCTTTTTGCAACATCTATAAAATCTTAAACTTATGTTTGAGCGCATTGCATATGCCGTCTCTTCTGGTATAACCTAGCGTGCGCCTTTCCACGCTGCGTTGTATTGTGAGTTTTATAGATTTTTAAAAAAGGGAGTCTACATTTCCAAAGAATATCCTTTTCTTATTCAATTGTAAAACTCTCATTTAAAAAATATGAAGCAAGCGTGTTGTATATTTCATTGTTAAATTCTCTTTTCAAAAATATCAAGCCATCAATCATGCTGTTGTATTTTATTGCAAAATTCTCATTTAAAAATTATCAAGCTAGCATGTTGTATATGTCATTGTTAAATTCTATTTTCAAAAATAACAAACCATAACCATGATGTCTATTTTATTGATTTCACAGTGATAAAATGATTTCTTGTTAAATATTCTTAGTTTTTCACAAAGTGAATGCCGAAACTTTTGGTAACTAACGGGCTTTTTAAGGATCTTATGTAATGCAAGTAGTTAAGATAAGTTACCATTTCAATAGTCTTGTTTTCACAATTTTCTAGCATTGTGAGAAGTAAGACATGTCTTCCTGCTGTCTCTTTGACAGGTGACTGACCCATCATATCACTTGAAGTTATTTCAAGTAGTGATCTCTTACAGTAATCCACTACAATAAATGAGTCTTCACTGCAAACAAAAAAATTATATTTGGAAACATTGTGAATATAATTTAATCCTAAAAGTGAGAAGTTTTACAGTTAATTAGTCAGTAGAAATACTCAAAAATCATCCTTCTTGATGGATGTATTACATACATATGTTTTTTCAATAAAATAGGTCGAACATTTATATGAGTGGAGGTTTTTTAAATCACAATATGATAAAAGCATTTTTGGCTATGATTAGAGTGAACATTGAAAATATTGGGATAAAATTCAAATTTATCTTAGTAATTTATGGAAATTGTTCATAACAAAGGTTTTCTATACAAAGTATTCCATCATTAATAAAAAAAAAAACATAAGTTGAATAAAAATATGTAGTAAAACTAGGTTGGTATGCCAATCAGGAAAAATACTTTTTATAGTTTCACTTGGTAATACAGAAAAGCAAAATTAGCGAAAGATCCGAGTAATTAATAATTATCAAAGATGTTTTTGTTTATTTTTTCACTGTGATGACAAATACTGATTTGAATTCAATCAGATCTCATACGTTCCAGACTTTATACTATAGTAAGGTAATGAAACCTTTATTTAAGGAAGCTATGACAAATTTGTACAAAATCAAACTTCAAATACTAATTTATTCAGTAAAAAAATAATAAAGGTTTAGTATTCAATTTTCCTAGTTAAATACTTTTTTTAATGAATTATTTTTTTTAAAGAAAGAAATGTATCGAAACTTTTTCATACCTTTTCTTTTTTGTAATAACAAGGAGATCTGTAAACAAAAACAGGTGCAAGGAGATCTTATTATACTTTTTTCCAAAAGTTAATTTCGATTGGTCATCTCCCCTCCAGACAAGCTGAGTAAGTTCACCAGATTTTACAAGCCATCTTTGTGGTTTGTCAATGATTTTATGATCTGACTTGGGTAAAATTATTGGAACTTCTTTAACATAAGGAGGGAATTCAAATTTAGATGATAATTGTGCCATTTCCTCAACACGTTCCATGTTTCTAGCACCTTCGTTGCATTGAAACACGATCTGAAATTAAATGTTTAAATACATTATTTATAGTTAAGGCATTATTGTGGTTATTATGACATTGTGGAGGTTTAGAGACATTGTAATTTGTTTTATCAAACACTGTTTATTCCACTTTATGTAACGGTTTCAAGGTTTCCAAATTATCATCAGTCTTGTTCGTGCTCCCCTGAACATCCGTCTCTAATAAAGTTATTCTTTATCTGATAGTTCCTTTTTCTATCAAACATTGTAATATTAGATATTCTATGTAAGGCACACATTCCTATCGCATTTATTCTGCCCTTTCAATGCCAAAGCTTCACTTTCAGGTTCACAATAGCACATCACTGAGTTCACAATAGCACATCATTTTTGAAGATTATGCACTTGATTTATTGGCAAAAATCATACTAAGTGCACCATTGGCTTTGTTCCCTGCAGCAACAAACCTTTCGATATCCTTCTCTACCTAACCAGCTCTTGAAAAATGCTCTCCAAATAGCAAAATTCCTCAACTCGTTCTAATTTTTCATTGTTAACCCATACTTATCGCATTTTTCAAGAACCATGACTTTTGAGTTATTATCATCAAAATGGTTATGTTTATTGATGTTATTTACTATTGCAGTGACAAGGTTAAGTTCAATTTGATATCTGAAATAATATTTTATTTACACAAGTAGTCACCTCCTTTAAGAGATTGTACAATCAAATTAACAATAGGCAAAATTTTAGGAGATAAAGGTCAAAACTTACTGTGTTAGGATGAAAATGATTCCACTGGAAATATTCCATTTCGGTAATCTACATACATATATTACAATTATAAATAAAATTATACAAATTGTTAGGAATTACGTTTGTTTAATTTCACTTACATTATTTAAGATAGCTAATGCATCCAAACAAGATTGGTATTCATCTTCTGAGGCATCTAAATTTTTTAGAACAGCATCCATGAGAAGCGGCAGCCTGGTGACCCTTTGCATTGGTAACATTAAGAAGGAATGAAGAGATAAACTGTGGCACGCAGGTTGAGATTGTATTTGGAGGAGTACTTCATTAAATTTATCATCAGTTTTAAGTTTTTTAAGCGTTTTAATGATATAAACTTGGTATTCACAATATTTGACATACACGTGGAAATTCTTTTCAGCATGCTTTTTGACAATTTTACATAAACCTCTGAGAAGAATATTATCTTGCCAACATTGTTCCAAGTCAGCCATAAGTTGCTCCGAACATTTTTTTACTGAAAAGATAAATAGTATTAACATATAAATGTAATTTTTTTTACTCATACAGTCAACCTCATCTGCTTGAGTGCCATAAGAATGTATTCAGTTAGTAGGAATGCATGAGTACAAATAGCAAGAAAGCTTTAATTTTTTTTAAATAAAACTTTATGAAAGATTTGGTATGAATGCATACCATTTACAGGCGGAATACAAATAATTCAAAAACATCAAACTGCAAAAAAGGTAAATAATAAATACATCTAAAATTATTAAATAACA
This sequence comes from Odontocerum albicorne, assembly GCA_949825065.1. Taxonomy (NCBI): domain Eukaryota; kingdom Metazoa; phylum Arthropoda; class Insecta; order Trichoptera; family Odontoceridae; genus Odontocerum; species Odontocerum albicorne. Next base: position 20,829,206 of record OX463840.1, read on the forward strand.
TAATATAGGGTATACAATTCAACAGTTTTTAAAGCTTGTTTTGTAAGAAATTATATTATAATATATATATTAAAATATTTATATATGTTTAGTACAAAACTCGTACAAAAAATGAAGAAACATTTTAAACACAATAAATTATTTAAATAATCATAAATATAATTTACTTGACGAGTGTAAAACGTAAACGATAATTAATTACCTGGAATAACATTACCAAACAGGATGTTTCCATCGCTTTCGGAGAGGATTTTGTCATCTTTAAATGCAGGATGTTGCATAAAGTGAGACTCAAGGACTGTTAGGGAATTCAAGTAAGAGGCCTCACTGGTTATAATCTCAAACATGGCTTCTTGTAGTTTCTTCTGGGTTGGGGCTAGAGAACCTGGAACAATTGTTTTTTAAATTTTATTTTAGAAAGCCTATAATTTACTATTGGATATATTATTGTTCATGAGAGTAAAATTGGAGATATCGTTTGTAAGTAAAGTCTATATAGGATTTAATAGTTTAAATTAATAACAGGCAGGGGATTTAAACGGTCTACTATTTTTTTAAAACTTAGTGCATCTTGATTATAGCATGGAAGCTTTTTCAAAATTCTTTAAGAATGTGCAAGGGCATATGAGGATGTTTGTGAATCTTTCTTTGTGAAACAATATTTTTACGAGGGTAGTTTGAAAAGGTCAGTAAATTTCAATGAGATGGCACCACAATTCATAAAGTGACATAAGTGCTGGCAAGTATCATACCTCAAACAACCGCTGTCAAAATTTCGGCCAGATGCGATGTGTAGTTAACATTTGATAACCATCTGAATTCTTTGACACTTGCCACAACAATGGAAAAAATGTTCCGTGCCATCATAAAACATTTTTATTTGAAGAAGTTAACAGCTACAAAGATCAAAGCTGATTTGGATAAAGTTCACAAGGACTCTGCCTCAGCATTGAAGACTGTTTATTTATGGATGAGTTTAAACGAGGTTGTATATACACCAAAGATGAATCGTGCTCCGGACTCCGAATTGTGTCCACCATGGAAGAAATCATTGAAAAAAATCCCTGGTATCGTAATGAAAGACCACCGAGTGCATGTGCGCAAGATTGCTAAGGTTGTGGGCATCTCAAGTGAAAAAGCTGTCTGCAATAGGGGCAGCGCGCGATTGTTGACTGTCGACCAAAAAAGGAATCTGAAGGAATTTTAGCATCCAGCCTGTAGATGAAACTTGGATCCACCACTAGATAAGAGTCCAAACAGCAGCCAAAACAATGGACAACTGGTAAAAGTATGCTGAAGAAGGTGAAGACCGTTTTGTCGGCTGGGAAGGTGAAGGCCACTGCTTTTTGGAATTCCCAAGGAATCATCATGATTGATTGCTTGGAAAAAGGTAAGACAATGACGGAAGCCTATTTTTTTTTTAAGAATAGATATGACCGAAGTCATAGGTATCTTTATACTCTCGAACACTAGGCGGAAAAAATGCCTGTGTAATTCGAGGGGAGTAGCACAGCACGGGGTTCGAACCGACAACCTTCCGCACAGAAGTCCAGTGCGTTACCGCGCAGCCATGCACCTCACTTCGCATATTATATGGCATTATTAGAGCGTTTGAAAGACGAATTGAAGGAAAAAGACCAAGATGGCATGCAAAAAGGTGCTCTTCCACCAGGATACTGCGCTGTCCCACAAATCGACCATTGTAATGGCAAAATCGCATGAATTAGGCTTCGAATTGGTTTTTCATCCACTATATTCCCTGAACTTGATCCCAATCGACTTCTTCCTTGGTGGGAAGAAATTTTCTTAAGAGGGCAGTATTGGAAAAGAGATTTTTCAGTGCAAAAAGTAACATTTTAGGTGGGAAGATATCTTAAACTGTTTAAGTAATTTCCTAAGAATTGAAAAACAAGTTACAATATATTTTATTATGGTTTTTTGACAGTTCACCAGCTCTAAAATATAAACACTACATTTATGAATATACTTAAATTGCAATTCAACTATTTGAATTGCAAGATTACTGCCATTTATTAATATTCTGAGAAAATAATAAGTTACTGTGGTGGATATTATCTTTTCATTGTATTAAGAACTGTATTCAACTTGCTTGGCTACCCTCCAAAAGACAGTTGCAGAATACATCATTAATATGTAAGCCATTAAAAATAAAACTTGTTTATACAGCAAATCATATATTGTAGATTAAACAGTAATTGGTGCCTGACCTATCAAAGAGGTTCAAATGTTTCTTTTAAACCTAATGCATTGAAAATTAAAGTGCTCACCCAAAATAGCTGAATTAATAACTTCAGGAATTTCACACCAGAGTGTTCTTGATGGTCCCTTCTGAGGATTGATCAGTGCCATGGCTGAAGGTCTCTGCACTATTTTTCCATTCGAACCTTCTTTAAAATTTGCTACCTCCTCATAAACATCTGACTCCATATCCGAGTCTTTACCAATATCTCGGCAAACTGACTGTGAAAAAAAAACTTTATTACAATCCTTCTTTCATTTCAATACAAACAACCATATTTTCTCATAGTTCATGCATGCATTTTTCATCAATATACGAGTATATGGTACATATATATTTTTTATCTGATTGTAAACTTTAATTTAATAATACTGTATTTATAGAGTTATAAAATGGGTATTGAAATATTTAGACACTTCCAAAATAAATGTCACATCTTTGTCAAAATATGCTTATCAATAAATAATGATGCGAGAATCATTTAGAGATTGATATTTCAATTAAGAGAAAAAAATATAGGCTGAAGATTGTTGAGCATTGATGATTATTAGGAAAGATGAATTGTAATTTAATATCATTCACATCATCTGATAAGAGCTTAAATGTAGTTGGAAGAAACCTACGTGGTGGAGTAAAAATGTAATTAGTGGAATATAAGAGTACCATTTAAATTTATGATTATATCTTATAAGTAAAATGCAAAACTTTTGATAAATTTTAAAATGTGAAAATTTATATTTTATGTATTATTTTAAGCAGCACAACGTACCTCTAATTTAGCAGCATTATAGAACTGATACAGAGGTTCTTGGTTGAACATGCCCAGTGGTGGCACGGGAGTGTCCGGCGGAGAGGGGGCAGTGGTAGTGGAGCAGGTACCTCCTCCACTAAGAGTACTGCTGGCTCCACTGCTTGTTGAGATATTGCCGACCTGATACAGTCCCACTTCGGAATACCTGGTTCAACATTGAAGTTCTCATAAGTTCTAGTAAAGGGGAGATGGAAGGAGTGCTTTAAGAACTTCTTGAATCGTCCTCCACTGGTATGTCTTAATGGCACTGAGGTGGAGTCTTCGGTCCAAGGCAACGGGTTTAAATTTGGACCTGTCTACTCATGACGATGTATAGTACTGACAGCTGTTAGCAAGCTCAAAAATGACAATTGCATCCACGTTGAGTTTTAGAAGTGTGGACTCAGTGTTCTGATGCATCCTCTAATGTATGTTTATAAAAAGGTATGGCATGAGGTGTGCTGTACAAGCGATTAGCACATGAGGAGTGCTGTACAAGAGATTAGCGAAATGGATCTATTGTCACCCTCTATAACAGCGGTCGGCAACCCGCGGACTGCATGCGGCCCGCGAGGCGTTTTGGTGCGGCCCGCAAGATTATCGCCGCAACGCACGTGACGGATGATATCATACACACTTAAAATGGCTTTTAAGGAAAAAACTAACTTGGTGGATTTCTCTGGGAGTTTGCCTTCTGAAAACTGCTAGGAGTTAAAATGGTTTGCTCAGCAAATAATAACTATGTTTGGTAGTGCATATATTTTTGAGCAAACTTTTTCAATTATGAATTACCGAAAAAACAAACACTGTTCTCGGTTATCAGATTCACATTTAGACGCAACGCGTTACTACGCGTCTCTACTTCCAAAATGCAAGCTAATATAAAAATACTTGCAAGTCCAATGCAGCCACAAAAATCTCATTAGTTTTATTCTTCTTCTTCCTCATGGTTTAGGTCGTATGACCTGTTTGTGACAGTGGGCTGTCCTGGGATGATGACGTCCAGCTGTTCTTCTACCTTTACGGCAGCCTTCCTGGTAATATACTGCTGTTAGGGTTTTCAGTCTTAGCGATTCTTGCCAGTCTTATATCCTCCATGCGGTCCACATGATCCCTCCAGAAGCGCCTTCTGCTTCTTCACTTAGTTATAGGGGAAATAATAATGGAGAAATATTCATCGCTAGCTACACATTTTTTCCCATCTCTGGCAATTTGTGGATGCCACGCCAAAAAAACTGTTGCTCTTTTGAGGCAAACCGAGCTCTTTTGAGGCAATCGAGCCATTTTTGTAAGAAGTGAAGCGTTGCTCAGCAAGTGCGTGTCCCATCAATGCAAGTAAGTTGTAATCGGATGGAGCCAAGTCTGGTGAGTAAGCCGCATGCGAAAGTATTTGCCAACTAAACGCCTCAATCGTTTCCTTGACCGGTTTTGCTGTGTGCGATGGTGCATTATCATGAAGCAAAATCACTTTGTGTTGCCTCTTTTGATATTCTGGTAGTTTTTCACGCAATGCTTGGTTCAAATCCATCATTTGTTGTCGGTAGCGTTCAGTATTAACGGTTTTGGCAGCTCATAATAGATAACACCCTTCTGATCCCACCAAACACAGAGCATTGTCTTCCGACCATAGCAATTTGGCCTTACAGTCGATGTCGCTGGTTTGCTCGGAGTTACCCATGATCTTTTACGCTTAGGATTCTCGAAATATATCCTTTTTTCATCGCCAGTCACAATTCGATGGAGAAATGATTTTCTTTTGTACCTGGCGAGCAGCATTTCACAAGTGGTTTTTCGGTTTTCCTGCTGTCACTTTCGGTTTTCATTCAGTTCATGTGGAACCCATTTTCCCACCTTCTGGATCTTTCCCATAGCTTTCAAACGTATGGAGACGGCTTCTCGTGTCACATTTAATTGATCCGCAAGTTGTTGTTGCGTTTGAGCATCATCCTCATCCAACAATGCTTGCAATTCGGCGTCTTCAAACTTTCTCGGTGGTCTTCCACGTTCGTTTCTCACGTCAAAATTGCCACTTATGAATTTTTTAAACCACTCAAAGCACTGTGATTTACCAAGAGCATGCTCACCGTAAGCTTCGACAAGCATTTGATGCGATTCTGGAGCAGTTTTCTTCAAATGGTTACAGAAAATCAATGCTGTCCGCAAATCGTAGTTTTCAGGCACAAAAACAGACATGTTCAACGCTATGAAAACATATGTAGTTGTATTAAACTTGTATTGTTGTGAGTTAAAAGTCTTTGACAAATGTAAACACAAGAAAAAGGCGCCAATGACGCGGTTTGACAGTCACTACATTGACAACTAGAGTCATCTATGAGCAAATTCCAGTTTCATATTTACAGACCTGATACACTGTAATGACATATGGCCCAAGTGCGGCCCGCACTAATCCCCATGTAAAATATTTGACCCTCTTACAATAAAAGGTTGCTGACCCATGCTCTATAAGATAGGTGACCTTGAATGTGGAATCTATCATGGAATCAGGTTATCGATCATCAGACATATCTGGGATTTCAGTATATTATACTTTCGTTGTATATAACACATCTATCAATAAGTCCCGGGACTAACCAACAGATGGCGCCTCTAATAACAAATCCATACCATTCTCAGTTAGTACCAACCTTTAGAAGTTACGTGTCAAACTTTCATGACATTCCGACATTGTGTCATTGAGTTACAGTGGTTTTAGTGACGCTAATTTTGCTATTTTCGAAACAATGGAAAAAAACAAATTTCGTGTGTTGATAAAACATTGATTTTTAATGGGAAAAAATACCGTTCAAACTTTTACACTATTTTGCATGAGCATTTAATCATGAAAAAGCTTTTTTCGAAATGGGTGCAACGTTTGCTCATAATGGAACAGAAACAACAACGCATCGATGATTCAGAGCGTTGTTTGGCACTGTTTACGCAAAATAGACAGGAGTTTTTGCGTCGGTATGTGACAATGGATGAAACTTGGATCCACTACTATACTCCGGAATCAAATCGGTAGTCAGCTGAATGGAGAGCAGCTGGTGAAAGTTGTCCGAAGCGACCAAAAATTCAACAGTCAGCTGGGAAGGTTATGGCCTCCGTATTTTGGAATGCGCATGGTATAATATTCATCGATCACCTTGAAAAGGGAAAAATCATCAATAGCAAATATTACATAGTGTTATTGGAGCATTTGAAGGCAGATATTACAAAAAAACGGCCCCATATGAAGAAGAAAAAAGTTCTCTTTTATCAGGACAATGCACCGTGTCACAAGTTGATGGTAACGATGGCCAAATTGCATGAGTTGAACTTCGAATTGCTTCCGCACCCACCATATTCTCCAGATTTGACCCCCAGTTTCTATTGGCTGTTCGCAGACCTCAAAAAGATGCTCCAGGGAGAGATTTGGCTCCAATGAAGAAGTGATTGCTGAAACTAACGCCTATTTTGAAACCAAAGATAAATCGTTCTACACGGCTGGCATAGAAAAGCGTTGGAATGAATGTATCGCTCTTGAAGGAGACTATGTTGATGAATAAAAAATAATTTTGGCAAACAAATATTGTTTTAGTAGTTAGTCCCGGGGCTTATTGATCGATGTGTTACAGTACAACGTGGCAGGATAATTGGCATATAGCAATCTCTTCAAATCAACTAGAGAGATGTTAAAGAGGCCTTTTAAAAAATATGGGTTCTAGCGGTATTTAAATCCGCAACCACAAGCGTCTTACCAACTAGGGCACGAAGGTCGTCGTTCTAGCAATGCGGTTTAGTTTCTGATGAGTCTTGCTCTAATCAAATTTTTAATATATGTATCATCTTCCCACAAGCATAGGAACTGAACTCACCTCTTGCTGGCTACTTCATTGAATTTGAAAAAGCCTTTGACAGTTCCCATAGCATGTGAAGTGCTAGGATGTAAAAATGATCACGGCCCTGCACTAGGACTCCGAATGCGGTTTAAAGAGCTTCTTAGTCCATTTAAATGCTTCAGAAATGTTACTGGAATCTGCTAGCTATGTGTTGTCTTGACTCCCTTTATTTTTATCAATTGATGGATAAAAAAAGTCACGAAGGGCCTCCCACAGCCTGAAAGGTTGGCAATTGATGGGGTTGTGGAAGAGCTGGGTGACCTTGAACTTGTGAATGATATTGTTTTGCTAAGAACCAGAAGTCGGAAGTGATGTGTGGCAACTGATGTCCTGATAAGGACACTACCCTTGTGGTTGTGTCCTTATCAAAGCATGAATAACTTTTTGGATGGTAGGAAAAAATAAGTGTGTATGCAATTATATTTAATAACTATTTTCTCAATAAAATTCATTCATTAATATTTAAGGATCTAACCTTCGAGATCCAGGCACTTGATATTTGTCATTAAAATTGTATCTGATTTAATATACAACTCTTCATTATTAACTGGTCAATCAATTATATAACACATACCATGAGGCACTGGATTTGCGTTCCTTAACTTGGCCATTGGATTCAGGTTTATAGGGCTCACTGGCTTTAAACAATCCACATTCAGCATACCACGAAGTTGTGCTTAAGGTTCTTTTATCTTTTTTGTTACTTTGTTGTTTCTTTAAATCTGCAAAAAAATTATAATTTTTTCTTTTAAAGTTGTTTTCTTATTTCATGCCACACAAATAAAATAAACACATATTTAAACTAAATAATGGTAAATTACTCTTGTACTATTACAAACTATAGATTTATCAGTTCAATATATGTAGTTAAACTAACCAATTTACAAGATGTGATGGAAATGTATTTTTTGATAAATTTCCAAATCACTCATATGAAACGGTGCTTATGTTTTAATTTAAAAGGAAAAGAGTTGTCTATGATAATTAATGTGTAAAAATAATAAGAGTGATTACTTATGAAAAGAAAACAGATAGATAAAAGGGATAATTTGAATTTATTGAAGAAGAGTAAAATGAGAGATTGATAAGGCTTGCAAATAGCAGTTTTTGACCACAAACTGTATACAAATTGATGGTGCGGTGGAAAAGCGACCCAAGTTATAAATTTTGGGAACTCAGTTTTTATATTGGTTGGAATACATCATTTTACTGTAAAAAAATATCAAAAACTTTTACATTTGTGTTGTTTTGACACTCAAACTTTCACTGCACACATATTTAACATAGAAAAATGTCTCGATTTTCCAAAGGACCATAAATGTGCTAAGTGATCAAACATGGTAACCTTCTAAGGTCTTATCATTAACATCGTTCCCTTATACGTTCCGTCAGGAACACGGGGGTGCCACAAAATGCCTCTATCCAAGTATGATTTAAAACTATAAAAATATATCAAGTTCAAATTAACTGATTTAATAAATATTTATATTAATATGAATTTCATTACCTGTATTTATATGATTACTTTCCAGGGGTGGTGGAGGAGGTGGCCCAGCTGGTCTATTTTTCACAAATTTAGATGGGGCGATAGATCTTGTTTCATTTACCGGAGATGTTTTATTAGAATTAACATCAATACTACTTTCACTGTTTGATTTGACACCTAAGTCTGTTGCTTGCAGGTCCTGCGAGCTATTATTGGTCATTTTTTTGGAAGCAGGAAGTGGAGGAGGTTCATCTTTATTGCTCTCATAAGTCAACTGAGGCTCACTATAAATATTGAAAATAATATAATATAATATTTAGAGAATATTATTAGTAATTTAGTAAATTTAACTTTTACGAATTCAGGAATATAATTTTGTATTAGAGTTAATTTTTATCTACATATTTATATTCACTTACCCAAATTTTAGTTATATACTCTGTTAAAAAGTGATATTTATTATTATTTTATCTACCAATTTTTTATATCAAAATTTAATTCAATATATTCAGGAATTCCATAGTGGAAGGATGGAAAGAGTAAGATCACTTTCCACACTTTCAATATTAAAAAGCGTCATGAGGAGTTTAAATGTAGAAAATTTGACAAACTACATATGGCGGAGCAAGCAGACAGAATAAGATTATATGAAAGAAAAAGATTGTTCATTTCAATTTCCTATATTTAATTATAATATTTATTATGTTCATGTAATAATAAATAAATAAAGTTTTTATGAAGCAAATAAAACAAATATAAAAATGATGATTAAACGTATTTTAACAGAATTACCAATGTTGCTATTGGAAATTTATAGGTTTGTTGAGCTTTTTCAAAGTATTGTTTTACTTTGCCTAGCACCATGAAATGAAAACATTATCAAGTTATTCACAATTTTGTCTTTTAATAATAATATTGGGAGTACAAATTAGTTCGGCCCGCTTCCAAAAGAAGGCTCTGGCTGTTATGCATGGTTCATAGTGACAGCCGATTTTGGCGGTTTCAGAGAGGTTAGACATCTGTCAATAATATTCAGTTTATATCGCTTTGAGTTTCATGCAAAAACCTTGTTTTGTAGTGTTGAAAATGTCGAATTTTGTGTTAACCAAGCAGCATTTGCGGGAGGTTTTAATTTTCTGCTTTAATTGGAAGAAAAGTGCAGCTGAAGCCCATCGAATGCTTGTCGAAGTTTATGGTGACACTGCTTCACCTGATAAATCATGTAGGGAATGGTTTCGACGTTTCAAGGATGGAGATTTGGCATGTCACCGGTTCACTTCTTTCGTAGAAACTGAAAATTGGCTCCAAACTTGGATCGCTCAAAAGACGAGTCATTTTTTCGAGATTGAATTCGAAAATTGCCTGAGAGACGGGAAAAAGTAGTAGCCAGCGATGGACAATACTTTAATTGATCTGTTCATTAATTTTGTTTAGAAATAAATGCATTTTTGAACACAAAAAAACGGACCGAATTAATTTGTACACCCAATATAAAATGTTTTTTTTTAATTTGATACCAATTTAAAATTTTTAAAGGCATATAAACAAGAAAGACACTGAATCATTTCATAAAATAAATTGGTAAAATTAAATAAATACCTCTTGTGAACTGCGGAGTCATTAAGGTCATTCAAGTAAAATGTAGATTTTGTAACAGAAAGTGACAGAGACCTAGTTGGATTGGTTTCAATTAACGATGTGTTTCTTTTAAATTTCGATTTGAAAGACAAATACGATTTTCTTGAAAGTGTTCCAGAATCTTTTTCTTTTCCGTTGTTTGTTGGAGACGCTTTTGCATTCTTATTACTGTCGGGTGAAACAGTTTCATCCTCGGTGGCCAAATTTCGTTTTACTACTGAAGGACTAGTTGTATTATTGTATAGAGAATTTTTAGAAGGAAATTGAAAGCCTAGATTTTCTCTTAATGGAGATGGCTGTTTTATATTTGGGGAGTCCTTCCCTACTCTAAGCTTTTCAGTATTATTTTCATCTAATCTTGAAAATGATGTATTCAAGTTTTGACTAGGGATATCAGGCAGACTTTTATTGCCTTCTTTAAATGTTTGCTTTTTATTTTTCTTGTCGGGAACTTGTTTTGAATCCTTGTTTTCGGTGCCAAGATTGCATTTTGCTGCTTCACCTGTAATTTTTAATTTTCATTGATTAAATAGAATTTAAAAAAAAACTAAGTTAAGTGGAAAAAATAACATTTATGATTTAAGAAAACATTTCAGTTCAGAAGTTTCGGAAATATCAAATCAGTATAAATAAAATTGAACCTGATATTAAAAATGTAATCAACAGTCTATATCAGGTAGTTATTACATTATGTTAAAATAAGAGTGCATGTACTTTGACATTCAATTGAACATTTTATGTTAAATTACTCAATTTATATTTAAATGATAACCAAAAACATGCATATTTAAATAATAAATAGGTAATGAAAAAAAGGTATATTTCAATAATATCTGCACAAAAGAAATGATAAAATCTAGTTAGAGGTCAATATTCAATAGTAGCCTTCAAGTTAGAATTAATATGAGCATAGATAATGACTTCAACACTCGTCAAGGTAAATGGATTGGAACAATGGCAGAATGCCACTAACCTGTGGATTTCTTCCTGGTACTCTTGGTAAATGTTGTGAAGCTTTTGAGTTGTCTCATTTTTTTCCCAGCAGCACTTGCAAAGCGGGTCAGAGTATAGATGTTACTCGAAGTGGGAGGCTCAGGTAGCTGGGCATTGTTGATGTCAATGTCATTCTGTAATCAATTAAAAATAATATCAATTTTTAAGTTGTACTCCACTACATATATACATACTATCACGCATTTTCCTTGTCCGGACAGGCAGAGAGGAGAGAGCATCAGAATTTCCTATCGCGACACATATTTCCCCTCTTCTTCATCCATACACTTTCTCATACAACTCCTACGATTTTTCTGACTTTATACTTTGTATTCAACTACAATTCACCAAAATATTCTGAATGATTTATTTGAAACTTTCATGGAAATAATAGGATTTATAGTTTTGACGCAATTTCTTCCAATCAAACAGCTTTTGTTCTATAATCGATTATCTGCATGCATGAATGTGTCTAAAGCTTTATTGAAAAATTTGTTTAGTTTGATTTGAAATTTATTAAATGATTTTTAAGAGTTGAGGGTGATACTTATGTTTTTGATAAGTTATAAGAATGAAAATCTGGTATTTGGCTAACGTATTGTATTTCACTTTTATTGAATCCAGTACAAGCTGGTATGTTGTACTGGATTCATTTTATTGAACATCATATCACATCACATCTTATTGAATCCAATACAGCCAGGTTGTACTGTATACAGACTTCTAACCGACCAGAAAAATGTTACATAGATCTTAAGTAAAAACCTATTTGAAACCCATTTAAAATAAATTGAGATACAATAGGATCGAACCCGTAACCCCCGTGTTGGAAGATATGCGTCTTACCAACTAGGTCAAAGAGGTTAGTATTATTAGAGTTGAATTATCAATTTAGGCACAGTTTTACTTCATGCTTTTGGAAAGTCTTACAAATGCTAGCCTATGGAAAATTACAATTTCCGTGGCCTGGTTGGTAAGACACTTGATCATGGGTTTCGGGTTTGATTTCTAATGGTACCAACAAAAAAAAGGGTCCCAGCCTGATAAAAGAGTTAATAAACCGATGTTGAACGGTGAGCTCCGTGCCTACTCCAGTGGATCTAAATCTGAAGGTTCGATTATTGGGGCTGAATACGGTATTGTCTTTTGTTCACACTCTTCAATATGTCTGAAAATTATCAATTCAAATATGTTGAAGTGTACCATATGAAGGAAGAACTAAAAAACAATATACATCCATATCACGCCGTATCCCTTGTGGGGTAGGCAGAGAGAACAGATCTCTAAACTTTCCTATCTAAGCACACAACCTTCGCCTCCTCTACATTCATTCATCTAGTCATGCACAATCTTCTATTATTCATATTTCTCACTTTACCTTCTTTCGATATTTGTTCCAGCTACATTTTCTTCGGTCTACATCTTCTGCACACACCTTGCACTTGTCTTATATACTTGCTTATTCATTCATTCTCTCCACATGTGCAAACTTCTTCATTTTACTTAAGACATCCATTTTATTCATGCATCCACAAATTTTCCTTAGTGCATGCATTTCCACAGAATTTATTTTACTCTTTTCCTTCTGCCAAGTCAAAGTTTCACTTCCATACTTCAAGGTGGGCACCAGCACACTATTATGTATTGTCTTTTTTGCTACTGTTAATATGGCTTAATAATAACGTTTATTGAAATATTCAATACATGTGTTATTTTCATACAGTTTAAGAAAAACATATTAAAATCAATTTAGTTTTACAATCCTTTTTCTTAAAAATAATAAAATAAGTTGGCTTTTTTTCCATATTGCTATATATTTCTTTGTTATTAATTTCCCCTCATCAACTTACTTATTTCCTCAATTTACTCATTACCTATTGTTGTGATATGTTATGAAGATAAACAAGATTTCCCTCTATTCTTGTACATTACTAATTTTCCCTCATCAACTTACTTATTTCCTCAATTTACTCATCACCTATTGTTGTGATATGTTATGAAGATAAACAAGATTTCCCTCTATTCTTGTACATTACTAATTTCCCCTCATCAACTTACTTATTTCCTCAATTTACTCATCACCTATTGTTGTGATATGTTATGAAGATAAACAAGATTTCCCTCTATTCTTGTACATTACTAATTTTCTTCCTTGTTTTCTCTTTGTTGCATTGTTCGTTTCATTGAAATTTGCAAACAGAACTTCAAAAGGCATTACATATGTTGTCCAAGGTATCTATGCCAATATCTTGGAGATATGAATAGTAGTATCAGCCAAAGGATTTATAAAGTGGGGGATAAATATCGAAATGAGATGTAACAAATATAAATTATAACATCCCAATAGCACTATGAGAATGGATATTAAGTAGGAGTGGTGAACCTTTTACTGAACTAGCTCATTGTTTCCCATGATAAATGAAATTCCTGTTTTCCTTGATAGCTTATTCACAGATAGCTTGAAAAATTATTTAACATCAATTTGATTTCACAATGTAGAATACATAATAATATAGGTATGCCTTCTAATTTATATATGTGGTTACTGTTTCTTTAATTTTTTTTTTTCAATCCATATTTTCGCAAAATTTAATTTTTATTCAGATTTAAATATTTTTTAGAATTTATTTTAAACAAAAAGAAGTTTATTTTAAACATATTTCAATATTATATGTTATAGTTTTGTGCAATAAGCACATATAAAAAATTGATTTTTTGTACTCAAATATTCTATTTAATTTTGTTTTTTTATCAGTCATTTATTAACCTTTAAACGGATACAGTGTATGGTGAGCGAATTGTTACCTCAAGAGAGTTGTCCGTTGGCGAGGGAGGCATGGGACAATTTTGGCCAAGAGCGGAGAGATTTTTGGGAAATAACTGTTCAACAGATGTTCGGATCGGTGTACTGACTTAGAAATTTCTAGGGCCTTTAATCACACAAATTTCTAGGGCCTCTAAAAACACAAATCCGCCTTAACAAATCCTCTAATTTATTCTGAAATGGCTAATCATTGTCACCGTGAAAACCATACTTTTTCTATCGATGATGCCAAATTCTTACATATCAGTAGTAACGGAAATAAATTGGACAGATTAGAGGCCCTAGAAATTTCTAAGTCAGTACACCGATCCGAACATCTGTTGGAACAGTTATTTCCCAAAAATCTCTCCGCTCTTGGCCGAAATTGTCCCATGGCTCCCTCACCCCTCAGCCTCCAACCGTTGAAGCGTGTATATCGGTACCAGTTCGAACAGCATTTAGTCTTGTTTGCGCTCCCCTGAAGATGAGGTGAAAGCCTTGAAACCGGTAGGGTTATACCGTCACAAAAAAGTGGAATAAACAGTGTTTGATAAAAATAAATTACAATAAGATAAGTTTGTGTGAAGAGAGCCTCTGAATAGGAGGTAGAGATATTGCGTTGATTAAGCATAAATAATGTTAAAATAAAGTTTCAGCATGAAGTTATCTCAGTGGTATATGTTATGTAGAATCATCATAATTCTTAAATTAATCTTTGTAATTATTATAAATGCAAAATATAAAGTTTTTAATAAAAATAAATAATTACCTTTTGAACATGATGAAATGAACGATCTTCAGTTTCAGAATCACTGTCAAAGGAATCAAAGTCATCGGCATACGGAGCAGTTCCAGTTCCAGTTCGGACATCAACCGTCCGGGGTGGGTGGGACAGTGATTCGTACAGGTGCTCCCTATCACTGCTATCCGTATCTGAAAATTCACATTGTCAATAAAATATTGGAATATCAAGTCAGTTGCGCCTGAGATTATAAAATGCCCCACAAAGATTGCTCCCCAATGATCCCCCTTTGACATGATCCTCTGTTCATGTTGGAGAAGACAGTGATTTCTTTTGTATCATGACTTCTATTGTTCATTCCCTCGAAACCCATACATTTCCTATCATTTGTTAGATTCCTAACATATTCTTTAAAAATTGCATGTATTTGGTTCAATTATTACATTCATATCTTTCATTCACTGTCACTCATATTTGCATTGTAAATATGTTTTATTTTCACAATTTCATCACTCATTCATTTGATATTTCCAAACCATATCTGAGTTCCCTTCATCATTATACACTTACATAATACATCTTATTCATCTTGAATAACTTCATTCCGTATGTTTAAATGAATTAATATGCAGTAAAGAATGAAAATCTTCTAATATTCATTGTTGAGTTACTCATATATTTTTTTAAGTCGGTAAGGACTGATGGAATTGCATATATCAAATCACATTGAGTTGTTTTAATTTTTGTATCAAAAATATGGATAGAAATTTTTATTTCATAAAAAGAGCAGTGTCACTGATAAATTACGAGTGTGAGTGGGCCCTATCAAGATGAATGATATGTGTGAAAATGCCTTAGAGGAAGCAATATGGCTGTTAAGGATATGAAAAAGGGAAAGGTTGTAGTTCATGATAATAAAGCTACTGAGTATGTTTAATATAGAGGGGATGGATTCATTAAATGGATGTTCACCTCGCATCTAGTCATCCCTACTTGGAGTTACTCGGAGGAAAGGTTATGATGAAGGTGTTAAGAGGTGTGTTAAAAGTGTGAGCGGTGAATAAGTTAATCCAGAGACACTGGAGCAGATTACAGAGTTCTGTTATCTGGGCAGTATGTTAATGTGTGATGGGCGATTTGAAAGAAATGACGAAGTGTGTTCACCTTGAAGTATGGAAGTGAAACTTGGACTTGGCAGTAGAAGGATAAAAGTAAGATTAATGCTGTGTACGTTGAGAAAAAAAATTGTAGTGTCAATGTATGAAGAATGCGAAAAGATATCAGAAATGGATGAATCGAATAAAATGTTTTTTTAGATAAGATAAAGAAAGGACTTTTAAAATAATTTGGGCATGTGGAGAAAATTAATAATGAAATAATGACTAAGCGAGTATCTTGTATACTCAAGAGATGCATAAATGTGGAGAAGGTGAAAATTGCGTGCTTGGGTAGAGAAGTTTGGAGATCTGTTCTTTCTGCCTACCCTACAAGAGACGCAGTGTGATGATATATATGTATGTAAAAATTATGCTTTGTTTGATATTTCAAATAAATAAAAAAAATGTTATTTATAGTAGGTTGGATCCGTTTTACATATTCGTATATACGTATTTTGAGTCTAATGAGAAACAAATCATTTGAGTCTAACGAGTTACAATTTAATTAATAATATAACAAAATAGTCAAATGCAGAAGGCGAACAAGTCAACGTTCAATGTATTCCAGTCATTAATAATCGAAGAAAAAACCTTGGCGTCTTATTAAGGTTTTATTAACTATTCAGAGATTTACCAAAACCAAATATTAATATATTGAACATTGTGGTCTGTAAATATTATACAATGAATATGAAAAGAAAAAAAAACGATAAAATAAGTCGGAAATAATATAAAGAGAATGGATACTAGCAAACATATATTATGGTACCTACATACATACACACCATCACGCCATTTCCGGATAGGAAGAGAGGACATATTACAAGATTGTACTATTTCGCCACACATATTACACCTCCTACGATTTCTCATACTTCTTACACTTCCTTCTTTTAAAATATCACTCACTGAATTCAACTATACTTTCTTTGGTCTTCCTCTATCCCGCCTTCCACTCACATTTGCATTATATATTTAATTTGTAAGTATTTCTTAAGAACCTATTCATAGTATGCACTTTCAGGGTCCAAGTCTCTGCGCCATACAATAGTACAGACCAGACGTAGCACCTCAACATTCTCTGCCTTAGTTTCAAATTCAAGTTATCATTGCAGAATATTGATCTCATTTTGTTGAATGAACTACGGGCTGCTTCGATCCTACACTTCACCTCCACATCTGGGTCCACAGAAGCTGTAATCATACTGCCCAGGTATTTAAACTGTTCCACCCTTTCCAAAGATTCACCGCCAAGTCTCAATGTTACATGGGAGTAATCGGTCCTGCTAAATGCCATCCATTTTGTCTTTTTTTTATTAATGTTCAGGCCTAATTCTTCTCCTGCATTATTAATGCTTATGAGGAGTTCCTGAAGATCTGCGATGTTATCAGCCAGAATGACAGTATCATCGGCATATCTTATATTATTGATATATTCGCCATTGATCTTCACTCCCCTTGTCGAGTTTTCTAGGGCTTTCTTAAAGACATAGTTAGAGTACATGTTAAAGAGCAATGGTGACAATATGCATCCCTGACGTACGCCTCTTCTAATTTCAATCTCCTCCGAGCGGGCGTTACCAACTTTAATTTCAGCCGTCTGGAATTGATAAAGATTTTTGATAAAGTTTCTATCCTTATCATCCACGTTACACTCCTCCAACATTTTCATTAATTCAGTGTGTTTGACTCTATCGAATGCCTTCTCATAGTCAATGAAACAGGCGAACACATCTTTCCGTTGGTCTCGACATTTTTGTAGGAGGATGTTCACTGCCATTAATGCTTCTCTCGTTCCAAAAGCATTTCTGAAACCAAATTGGGTTTTGTCGAGATCTTGTTCGCATTTGTTCCTTATTCGAGCATGGATAATTTTAAGGAACAGTTTCAGCACGTGACTCATCAGGCTTATCAAACGGTAATCGCTGCATTTCTTGGGGTGCTGTTTTTTGGGTAGAGTTATAAAAGTTGATTTTAACCAATCGTGGGGGATTACCCCTGTGTCGTAAATCTTATTGAACAGCCTCAGGAGACGATCCACATTTTCCCCATCAATGAGCTTCACTATCTCCACAGGAATTTCGTCTGGGCCACAGGCTTTCCTATTTTTAGATGTTTTTATTGCGTGAAGTAACTCTGATCGTAAAATTGGTGGTCCCTCTTGGGGTTCACCATTTCCATTTCCAGTATCAGGTCTCTGATCGTCAAAAAGGTTTCGAATATAATCTTCCCAGGCCTTAAGGATGTCTTCCTCATCTAATATAAGTTTGTTATTGTTGTCGACCAAGCAACTAGGCGCTGATCTTTTCGTTCTGTTTGACATCTCCTTAAGTTTCTTGTGGACCTCGAAAGAGTTATGCTGTCGATCTAGAGCTTCCAATTCTTCACATTCTCGTTTCATCCACTCTTCTTTAGCCTCTCTAATTTCTCTTCTGATGGTACGTTGTAAATTTTTATATCCCGTAGGATTGTTTTTCAGTAATCTTCTCTCCTCCATGAGTTCCAGAATGTGGTCCGTCATCCAGATTTGTCTTCTTGGTACAATGTTGGACACCATACTATTGTATGGCGCAGAGACTTGGACCCTGAAAGTGCATACTATGAATAGGTTAGAAGCATTCGAAATGTGGTTGCACAGGAGAATGCTTCGCATACCATGGACAGATCTGGTCAGTAATTCAGTGGTTTTGAGGAGAGCTGACTGCAGTAGACAGCTGCTGAAAGATGTTAAGGTCCGTAAGATCTCATATCTGGGTCACATTCTGCGTGGAGATAAATATAGTGTACTCCAATTAATACTCATGGGGAAAATCGAGGGACATCGTGGTCCAGGTAGAAGGCAAACGTCTTGGCTGCGAAATATAAGAGACTGGACCGGAATGAGACGTGTGGAGGAGCTGTTCCGGGTCGCGCAAGACAGAGAAGCCTTCGCCAGAGTGATTGCCAACGTCGGGGGGACCTGACAGGGCACATCAAGAAGAAGAAGTATTTCTTCATTCATTTTTCCCACGTGTCCTAACTATCTCAGAGTGCTCTTCTTCATCTTACTCAACACATGAACCTTAAGTTCACACTCATTCCTAATCACTACATTATGTCAAGTATTATTCTCAGTGTTTGCATTTGTTCCGTATTCATTTTTCGCATTTCGTTTTCCACATCCAAGTTTCACTCTCGTACATCCAAGTTTCACTCTCATACATCCAAGATGGTACTAAAATACTTTTTTGTGGACTTTAATACTGTCCGTTTTGAGTATATACGTTATGTTTAAGTGCCCCATTGATTTTGTTTCCTATCGCTACACGCCGTTAGATATCTTTCTTAACGTTTCCATTATCTGCGAAAATAATACTTAAAATTCTCCATTTGCTCAATATAATGCTCCAAAGTGTTAAGTATTTGCCTTCATCTACAGATAAATCTAACGCTTTTTATTTGGTAAAAAAAGAAAATAAAAAAAGATTAGAAACAAAAACATAACATAAACAAGCATTTCTTTGGGTGATAATATACGCGCGCCTCATGTAAGAATGGTAAAACTAAGGCTTAGGTTCGAATTCATATTACGGCCTAAATATTAAATACTAATTTCTAACAAATATTTCGTGATTTATGCCAGAATTGGACCTCATACGCTCCAAACGTTCAAGTGAGCAAATGAAACCACTTGACACTCTTCTTTAAAGAAACTAAGACGAATTTGTACGAAATTTAACTTTGAATACTAATTTCTTCTGTAAAAGAAAAGTTTAGATTTAGTATTTAGTATTAAGGCTGGACTATGAATTCGGATATAATACTCGTAATAACGAAGCACTTGAGAAATAATCGGATATATTTTATTAATAGCTTATATATGTTTTCTGAAGTTAGTTAAGTACGTCTTGCAATAATAATTTTTGTTGTAAAAAAACATTGTCTTTTTTTCGGCATTTCGCATAAAGAGGAGACCGAAAAAGGTGCATGCATCAAGATTTTAAAAGAATGTAAAATTGAAAGCATGAATGATAAAATATTGTGCATGAGGAGATCTACGATGAAGAGGAAGCGAAATGAGTATGTTTGAATATGAGAGTGTGGTGATCTATTTTCTCTCTTACAAAGCACGAAAAATTGTGTTATAAGGATTTATTTTATTAGTATTACCATGAAATATCATCTTTGGTTGTGTGTGTTTAAATTGAATACCACACTTTAATAATATGATATATTAATCTAAAATATACGCTATTAAGTCAATAAATTCGTAAAATAAATGAAGAATTACCGATCAAAATGGTCGCCTCCTGTGTTTCCGTCGAGTCACCGTCATTCAAATCGAGCGCTTTGAAAACGGCCAATCCAGCTAAATCTTGTCGTCTCAATCGCGGGTCTTTTACTATTTTAAATATCACATCTAGGTTTTGGTATGTTCTCAGTGAGCTATATATTTCGTCATTATCTGAATAGAATGTTGCCGTACTTGATGTCGAAATGTAAACGACGGACGGAGACGATACAAACACTGAAAGAAATATATAATGGCTTTGAAGTGAAAAAAAAAATAGAATCGCGAATATGTAAATAAATTTTTGTTGTTGACGTGATTTATTTCTTTGAAAAGACTGCTTGAAAGAAATTCTGTTTCATCCATTTCAGTTTTTAAAATGTATGATTTCTTTACTTGAAAAACGTGCGATTGTGATGTAATTTATTGAACACGTGAAATTGGTTATTTGACTGTTTTGTACATCACGAAGAAAATTTCGACTTTGCCAAAGTCACTAAATAATTTCATCCCATAATTACTCCACCTGGATAACACTAGGAGTTTCACGAATCAAGTCCTCTTCGCTGCAAAACATCGTACTCTTGGGGCAATCCATCATATAATATTCCCCATTTTGCCATGTTGTCTTTGGTTATCCCAATTCCTGTTCGGAGTCTGTTAGAGATTTCCAGTTCTTCCAGAGTAGTTGAGAGCCAGGTGGAAATGTCACTAAATGCAAATCCACCCGATGGGACCCGATGTTTCTCGCCACTCGTTCATCCTAGCGACATCAGGTGGTTGTTTTACAGGCGTTCTTAACGAAACTGTGCCTGGATTTCAACCTAGATGCTGGTGGTTATAGAAAGGAAGTCTAGTATTATCCGGTTTATTGTTATTATAAATTTGTGGCTGCTTCTAGGCGAGAATTAGAAGATATTTTGTAGTTCGTATGTATATGAGGAAATACATACTGAAGTCCACCGGATGCTTCATTCAGACGTCGAAACATTTTTTTGAAATAAAAAACTAAATTTGCTTACTAACTTTCAACATATTTATCTAATTTATTAATTCAATTCAACCATTTTAAAATCACGACTATCAAAAGAGTAATTAAGAATATTAAAAACATAAGCTAGTCTAGTAACAAAACGAAGAAAAGTTCGTTCAATTACGATATCTCTTTAGTAAACCTTTAAAGTATTATTCATAAATCATTATACTCGTATATTAAAATATCGCCAAGAGATAAAACGTAAAATAATTTTTAAATATTTTCTAATATCGTTTGACATTGTTTTACGGTATTTTCAAATCGAAAGTACACGCGAATCGAAGTATCTAATCAATAAAGCAGTCTTTTCAAGAGCCAGTAACACGAAATCGAAAGTGTTACAACACGAAAATATCACACAACAATCGTTATAAAAGTGTTAAAAGTTAAGTTACCATTCACAGCAATACGACACGGAAAATTGCATTTCGAAATTTGATGAAATTGTAAAAATGGTTAGTGTAATCGATGTTCACTTCACCAATTGAAGACTGGGAATCTTATGCACGAGTACATATAGTACATACCTTTGTACGAATACGTAGCTACATCTTAAAATATTCGAGCAAACTAAATTACAATAACCCAATAATATACAAATTACCCGTATTTTATTAAAAAAACACGGTCACGTTATTTTTCTGGTCGTGAATCTACGATGAAGTTATTTTTTTGACTTCTTGATTAGAATATTACTTCCTTATATCCGTGACGAATTTGGTTTTTGGAAGATGTTGAACTTGAATTTATTTCGAAATGCTTACGATGTAAATCAAATGCTTCTGGTGTAGTAGTTTAAGCCGCTGATCAGAGGTAGCGGCCTTGGATTAGAGGTAGGATTTTTTTAAACTAGTTCTAATGGATTTATCAGCCTATGTCATAATAATCTAGATATCTGCGCAAAAATTAGAAACAGTAGCAACATTATATTACGGAACAGCGCGATACAAGTTATATATTTGTTTTAGTTGAACTTGAAATAAATTTAGATATTTAGATACAGATGTGCCAGTTAGGTAATCGATAACATATTGCATTATCTACGACTTTTATTCTTCTCTTAGTGTATTCAGCCGTAGGTTTATATTTTGGTTCAGCATTATAAATAAATCTGTCCATTTTTTTCCTTTGGAAACTTCAAAAACCTCATACTGAGATCAGTCCATTTCTTGGTGTTCCGTTATTAGGACTGCTTCTTTCTATCTAAAAATCACTTTCCCTCAATTTTATCCTGAATGATGGTTGCGTTTAGCAGTAATAAAATATGTTTAACTAAAAGTAAATTATATAAGGATTTACGAGAATTCTGATATTTGAATAACAAAAGATTTTACGAAGAGAATTTATCGTCATTAATTAAATCAAGTGTCGCATTTTCCGTGACATATTGCTAAGGACGGCCGTATTATATATGGACGATTTGTACAAAGCAGCACGATTAACTTTATTTATACTATCCATAATACAATATATGGATGTTAGTGATTAACTCAACACAATACGCGTTTGTTATACTAATACCATATATATTTAGATAACATTTTCACTAGTGACAAATAATAAGATTTTACTGTCCCTGCTTTAAAAAATCGTTTAACGCGATGTTACTTAAAATGAAAATTGATCACTGCATACTTGCAAGAATGAAAAATAGGAAATTGTTTCAACATATTATATTGAGCTATATATTTACAAGTATGTCCACATAGTCTTATTTGGTAGTCCATTTTGTAATTGATCGTCGTTAATTGCTAATGTGTACAAATCATCACAACGTGATCGTAATGTTGCCCGCAGGTGATACAACTTGTCGACAGGTTTGACGCGTCCATTCATTGCATTTTGTTGACCGAGGTTATATTATTCATAGAATACATTAAATAGAAAAAGAAAACGTAGGAAACATTAAAGAAATTGATTCTCTCTTTGAAACAAAGTAATGTGTATTTAGACATATACACATATTATAGTTATACACAGAATATCATTTCATTACTCGAAAAGTTGTCAAGAAACTAATATACAACGAAAAATAAACAATGTGTCAAAATTTTACCTGCCACTGATTCCTAGTGCATGGTAAATATAACACAAAAAGTTAATTTTTGAATTTGCAAGGTCATATCGAAGATCAAGCTAAATACGAGTATATTAAGGAAATGTGAATCTAAAGTTTTATACATTTTGTAAAAAAATAGTCTGATGAAGACTAAATTATTTATCATAAGTTTTGGAATTACAACATTAAAAATTAGTTGAATTCTTAATATTGCTCTCTCCAGGCTTTTGAAGTAAAATTTCCTTCAAGAGCAGACATGTCAAACACGCGTGCGGCCCGGCCCTTCAACAATAAGACTGGGGCCTGACGAGACTTCTCAAAAAACAATATTAATTAAATATACATACGATAAGTAAATACATTTATTTTGCTTTCTAATTGTCACACCTCTTTCTATTGAAAACATGCGGCACTCGGTCTAATGGAAAATAGGTTATGTATCGCATGGTGTAAAACGAGTTTAATATTGTTCAAGAGGAATGAAAAATGTCAGAACATCACTAAAATGGAAGGTTAAAATTTCTAAAAACATCGAGTAATGAAAATATACTCTATTAACATACATGTTGTATTTTAGATTTGTCCAGCAAATGTTTTAAAAAACAAAGCTATGCGCAAGAGTTCTCAATATCTGCAACTATGATTATGTTATATTGATGAAACATACAAATTCGAGATCGCCAATTGGATTTGTCAAACCTGTCGATAAATTTCCCTCTTTACGGGTAGTTGTCAAACCTTGGTCCGCGCAGTGCCGCCGCCTCCGCGCCGCGGCCGCGGGTGGCGGTCCGGGCGCGCCGGGCGGGACAGGCGGGGCGCGCCGGAGCGCATGTGGACGTGCTTGGCGGACGCATCCCACGCTCATGGCTCATTTTACTATTCCAACACGAAACACTCCACTACTGTTTGCATGCCTTTGCATACCTTAACTTGTGTCTTTTCACGGTGAACGCTTCAGAATTATTTAAAATAAGTTATAAGTCTAATAGACTAACATAACACCAATATGTTCATAACAACGGCAGAATATTAAAAGCTTGGTATGTACGATAGGTTATTCTCGTGATCGAGTATGATTATCGGTCATCTTGTGAATGGAAGACGCCTGTGCATGTGTTGGTTTATTATGTGCACGATGTTGCACTTCAGAAACCACAAAGTCTTGTTGAATCAAACCTAACGTTCCGATAGCAGGTTTGATCTGCTGCAACATTTCTATGGCGTTTTGGTAAAGGGGTACAAGTCATCAATTACTTATTTGTCAGTTTGAAGTTTTGCAACACTTGTATTCCTGAAATACAGGCCTCAGGTAAATTTTAAAGGCATAAATTATTTATGTATTCAAAGTTTACCTTTAAAATTTACCTGAGGTCTGTATTTCAGGAATACAAGTGTTGCAAAACTTCAAACTGACAAATAAGTAATTGATGACTTGTACCTCTTTACCAAAACGCCATAGATTTTATCAGGCAGAGTTTGTGTTTTGTAATAGCGATATAAGAGTTTATGGTACGTAGTATATAAGCTACAGAAAAACATAAATTCAGATGCAAAATGGTCTAAGAGTAAAACCAGTCCGGAATTGATTCCGCCAGGAATAGAACCTGGGGCGCCCGCTTGCTTAGCGTGAATGCTAACCGTTAGACGACGGCCGCCGATACTTGGCACGACTAAATACGTACGAATAGTTAGATCCTAATGCACCGTAGTTGCTAATACTTTGTAGTAAGTATACCAATAGTTTCGATGCATTATTATAAATTGTTCCCTGATTTTTTCTTACATGAATTGTTCATTTGTTGTATTACTCGTATATTATTGACATTAAAGATGTGTAGATTTTATTGTTGGGCTTGACGATTTGACCGTTTGTTTATAATGTCGAGTTTTTTTAATGCCTGGCTATTCACCCAAATTTAGATGTTACCAACCAGTAAGCAATAAGTTGATTATGTTAATTGAGAATACTGAATATGTATTAGAATCATACTCACAGTAAGTTCTCGGTATTAAAATTTGGAATAATATCACATTTACGAAATTAATTACTAATTTTGTATATTTAATTTATAACCAACTATAAACTTTCTTAATACTCCACAAACGGAGGGAGACCGTTTGTACTGACCGTTCTTAACACTTGCCGTACGGTGATGGATAGCGAGTGATCATGACTTATATTTTATTTAATTTCTCGAAATATACTGCTTGCAGGGTCTTCATACTTTATGTATTCCTCATCGAAACCTCTATGATTTGAATGATGTCATTAGGAAACAAAACATTCATAGTTAATTCAACAGAAATTAATGATTTTAAATCGCGAATTGACGAAATGTCAAACACTCATTCTTTTTTGACAGTTCGTTCCAGGGGTTCGTCACCAGTTTTATAATCCTGATTGTTATTTTTAATTTTTATCTGGTATGTTTTTTCTATTATCATTTTTTATCTGGTATGTTATATTGTACCATTACTCTTTTTATAATAAATGTACATTTTATTTATAATTTCATTTTCAAAAATATAATAATTGAGATGGCGGGAAATATCGACGGCGATGATAGCGATTTGGAATTTAAGGCGACAGGCAATATATCAGAATCAGAAGATTTTGTCGAGGTACAGGATGAAGTATATTCTGATTTGGAGACGAGTGAAGAAGACGAAGAAATATTATTTACATCAAAACATGGATTCGAATGGAGTTCATTACGAGTACCACCTCAATCTTCGAGGCATCGGTCGGGTATCAAATATTCTCATCGAAGATTCTGGACTGAGAAATTCAAGTATAAATGTACATTCCATAAAAGATATGTGTTGTCTGTTTGTAAATGAAGAGGTGGTAAAAGTGATGTTTAAGAAACAAATCGTCATTTAAATCGAATTCATTCAGAAAAGAACCAACCAATATCAAAAGACGAGTTATATGAATTCATTGGAATATTGCTCGCACCTGGCAGAAATCGAACACAAAAGCTATCTTTGAGTGAATTGTGGATAAGTGAAAGTCCCTTTTGCCAGTCATTTTTCACAACAGCTCTGTCTCGAGATAGATTCATCTATATTTACAGTCATATTCGTTTTGATGATAAAGAAACCCGAGAAGAGAGATATCAGGGTTTTTTCAGATAAATTAGAACCAATTAAGTGGATTTCAAAAATGTTTATGGATATGTGCAAAAGCAATTATTCTCCATCTTCGAATATAACTGTAGATGAACGTTTGCCAAACTTTAGAGAGAATTGTTCATTTCGCGTGTACATGAAGTCTAAACTTGGTAAATATGGCATCAAAATCTGGGTTGCTGCCGACTGCGGCGGCATATGACGCATAACAAATTTACAGGCTTATTCTGGTATGATAAATAATCGTAGAGAGATAAATCAAGGTAACTGAGTAGTTATAGAAATGGTTCAACTGCAGTATGGCACGAACAGGAGGATAACCACAGGTATTTTTATTACCTCCATCAAATTAGCCGATAATCTTTTATTAAAAGGTTTAACTCTAACTGGCACGCTTCGAAAAAATAAAAGAGTAATCTCACTTGAATTTATACCGTCTAGAGAGAAAACAATCCATAGTAGCTGAAAATAAAATACTTGTTTCGTGTGTACCACAAAAAATAAAGCAGTATTATTATTATCCACTCAATTCAATGATGCAGAAATTGATTATTCAGAAAAACAAAAGCCACTATAGTAATTATACATCATTATAATAATACGAAAATTGGAGTAGATACGGGAGACTAAATTACTTGAGAGTACTCTTGCTCAAGGTCAACGAGAAGATGGCCTTTCCGTCTTTTTATGGAAATTATAGATATGGCTGCATTGAATGCATACCTCTTATGGATAGACAAATATCCAGAGTGGAAACAAAATAATTAATACCACCGAAAACATTTCAAAAGAGAGTTAAGTTTGGAATTGGCAATGCCCAATATCTTAAAAAGGAAAAATAGCAACAACAAGATGCTTTTAATACAGTTTTAACATATTGTGGCGAGTCAATATCCGAAACATTAGTAAATAATACCCTGTTGGCACCCCGTGAGGTCCTCAAAAGAGGAAGTTGTGGGTTTTATTAAAAACATTCGAGAAAAAAAACCAGGCTATTCTGCAATATTTGTCAAACACGTGCGTGTTTAGTACGTAGAATAGAGTAAAAAAAAAGTGGTTTCATGCCCCAATTGCGATAACTTTCTCCACAGGATTAAACTTTGATTATATGATATGTTTGTCCTATTTTCAAATTTTCTGTAGTGTTTATATTTTCCAAATTGCATAAATTTTATTGATTTGAATTTCGTGTTTGTTTATATATAATTTTGAATTTCGTGTTTGTTTATACTATATAAATTTCTCGCCCTAAAACCTTGATTTTTGAATTTATATATTCATTTTATATTTTGTTTATGTTATTTATTGTCTTTATTCGAATTATGGTTTTATTGCCAAAAAAATACACGCTACATTTTATTGTATAATTTTATGAAAAAAAATTAAAAGGCTGGAAATCTCTTATCACGCATGCGCATTCTGAATGTTGCGCAGACCGAACGACGCAGCGTAAAAATAATATTCTTATAGAAATGCCTTTCTGTTTTAGCTCTTATTTTATCATTTCTTACCTTTATTTTATATTATTCGACATTTTATTACATAATAAAATGATGTTTATAGCTAATAACAAAAAATAACCTAGCAGATTTTGCATAATTTTAATTTGAAACATACATGTTTAGTGTACCCTCAGTGTCCAACGCTGTTACTGGCGTAATTTTTTAGCACAGTAAGGGAAGTGTTAAAAGGTTGGAGACCTCTTTTCAGTCATGCGCATTCTGAACGTTGCGCAGACCGAACGACGCAGTGGGAAAATTATATTCGTATAGAAATATCACTTCTCTGTTTCAACTATTATTTTATCATTTCTTACACTTATTTTATATTATTCGACATTTTATTACACAATAAAATGATGTTTATAGCTAATTAAAAAAAAACTAATAGATTTTGCATAATTTTAATTTAAAACATACATTTTTAGTGTACCCTCAGTAGCCATCACCGTAACTGGCGTAACTTTTTAGCACAGTAAGGGAAGTGTTAACATATATTGGTTGGCATATGGTTATTCGTCAAAAGATCTTCATAAAAGAATCAGTCGTAAAAGAATAAATGATCCAACGTTTCCTCGCTAAGGGTATATTTCTACATGATAGAGTTTAAAAGTTTGGTTTTTGTCAAATATTTCTTTGTGTTGTTCAATACGCATCCAACATATCACAGACGACGTTAAATGCTTGTCAAGGGATATGTATATAACTAAACCATGGGTTAGGACTGCACTTTCGGTTGCAATAATTAATAGCAGTTTCCTTGTGTTCTCGATTCAGAGTCCCATTTAATGTCGCGAGTTATCCAGTTAACCTTGTATTAAAATCACTGAAGTTGATAGAAATACTATCTCCAATGCAGACGGCCTAAGAATATGAACGTCGATTCTTTGTGGCACTAACATATTATGAAACAACCACGACAAATGTCTCATTATTAAAATACACTTCAAGAATCTAAAGAACTAAGGATGAAGAGCTGTCATTCCGCTATACTAGAAATCAGTGGAATCGAATTGTATTATATAAAACATGTCAATTTGCAATTTCAGCTTATAACTCGCGATACTTATTTTTGCCAACCGCACAATATGGCATGCATACGGTATGTAGAACATTATTTCCAGTGCATGAAATGAAAAGAAGAAAGGCCACTGTGTTAACGGAAGCCTTATGTTGTCACAGGAAAACGATAATTGCGCTGTTCTGTGACCAATAAAAACGCAAGAAAATTGTGATCGGTACTTAATGAAATTAAAAAATGGAAACATAATGTTTGAAAGTTTATGAATTTAACGAATAATTATACAAAATTATGAATAAACAAGATATGATTTATAATATCGATCACTTCTCTATTTCTTGTATCTTCGTTTTTATATTAATTCTTCTTCCTGCAGTAGATTGTTGGTCTGTTTTTTCTGTATTATTCTTGGGGTTTGTGTTGTCAGATATCCCTCTATCTTTTTAGAGGTCTGCCTGGTGGTCGATTTCCTATGGAGTAATCACGAGAAAGTATACTGGGAATTCGGGTCTTATCCATTCTTTCAATGTGACCACGTCAATAATATCTTGTCTGCCTTCTCTATCTTGCGATAGCTCTGGTTCTACACATTCTACTTATTTCTGATTTGGACTCCGATCATTGTACCAGTAATACCTTAATTTCTGTTGTTCTAAGAACATGCATTAGTTTGTGTTGTATCAGCTCTAGCATATGTAATTATAGGTCTAACATATATGTTTTATAGATCCATACTCGTCTTTCTGTTGACATGTACTTATTTTTCCATACACTATTTTTCAGGCTTCAAGATATTGCAGATGTTTTATAATTCAATTATATAAGTTATCTTTGCAATTGATATTTACTCCAAGGTATTTAAAATACATTACTTGCTCAAGTTATATTGTTGTTTATTACTAGCTTGCATCTCTCTGGGTTTGTATTTTCGTAAGAGATACTCAATATTGATCAATAATATTTCAATGATGATTTAATTGATTTCATATATTTTCTAGATTTAATCACGTTCTTCTAGGTCTATATGACTCAACTAGAAAACACATTGGCATTGAAAATTATTTTAACATGCGCGCATCGAAATCAATTTATTTAATATACTTCAAACATCCGTATTGCCTTTCATTATTTTCCAATAGCAGTTGTATATAATATATTAGCAATAAAAGTAATTCATAAAATGAACTTCGATAATTTAAAGATATTTCATTAATGTTTTATCGTGCAATCATATGAAAAAAATGATTCTCTGGTCTGTAATGAGGGCCAGTAAACTTATTTCACAATTAATTATGAAATAATTTTGCTGACAATCATAAATATAATAAGGAAAAATATAATTAAAATCATCGCAAGAAGCTGCTTACGGTGTGAAGAAAATCATCAGCTTTTGATTAGCCTTTACAGGTAGCGAGTGAAAACATAAAAAAAGAAAATATTCATGAATTTCTTACGAGAAAACTGAAAAAAGTGTGAACTATTCAAAGAATATTGAGGGAAAACATTCAAGTAAGTACGTAAAATACATTTCAAAACATTAATACGATAACGAATTGAATAATGCATACGATATTATTTCCTCGTGATTTTGTTTTCTTCAGCAACGATGAAAGAATGTTTTAAGTTGTCAATAAAAAATGTTGAAGACGCTAAACGTCAAGTAAAAAAATAATAATTAAATGATCAAAATAATTCATTTGTGAGAAGTTTTTTTGTATCGACAAACTCGTATATTGTCAAAGATTCTTTTTGATTCATTATATCAAATATTTTACACTTGGTAAAAATTGTACAGCTTGAAAAAGTTAAATTCCCAGATCAACAACAGTACTCACGAAGCGATCTCACCAACAAAACTATCCTTGTCCAAAAACAATCGGTAATTGCATATGCTTGCAGCCTGATTCGGTTGGATCGCCGGTGGCACTTTATCTACCAGTGGAGTATTTCATTTAATATTTTACTCACGAGTTTAATACAAACGTTAATAAATGTACTTTTATTTCTTTAGTACAATTAAGTGAGCAATGATCATTTTAAAGATACTATGTTACTATGTAACATTTTTCAAATAGTATCAAATTTAGAAGCAATATGAACGCCTTTATACCATCAGCACGCATATATTATATTATAAAAAAGTTTATTCCATGCTATAGCGTCAGCCACTTCAAAAGAACTTTCGAGATAATCCGATACGCTTGTCCGAGTTATCCCAAATAAACGGTTAATTCACTGGGAGACAGACGATGTCAGAGGACACCCCTTTCACGTATAATTCCGTCGTATGTTGCGACGCCAGACTATACAGGGCTTTGAATACCATAAGGCACAACTTAAATTCTACCCTTTTAGAAAATCTCAACCAGTGAAGCTCCTTCAATTTATATTTGCATAAATTAAAGCTTCGCAAACATAGTAAAAGTAATATTTTAAGCTTTTAGTGTCACCATCTAGAGTCGAACCCGCAATCCTCGGATGGATGAAAAGTGTTATATGATATGACAACTTTTTCCTATATTATATTGTATTAGGTTTCCATTATATAAAGTGAGACCTGGCGAGTTTATTACCATGTGGCAATAATTCCCAACTAAGCAGAAACATGTCCAACGGACTTGTGTAAAAAACTAGACTACGTTAAGATAACAAATTAATATTTTGAAACATACTCAGTTGGTAAGTAGTAACATATTTGATTAAAATTGTCGATTTTATTAAATTGTGCGGTTCGCCAAATTAAAGTATGGTTGTGAGCAATATAATTGATATGTAATTATTAAATATTAATCGCTCTTAGTTGCTATTTAACATGAAATTAATTGAATACATTACTTTTACAATTTAATCTTCAATATTGCATTGTTCTAGACGTTGCACGTATGTAAATGGATTCCGGTAAATGTGAAAATTAAAATGGATATCTTCACGCGGTGAATGTTATATTTTTACCTGTATCGATGACCTATTAAACTATTTAAGTGTGCCTAATTATGGGTTAAATTATTTTTTCTCATAACAAAGCTGTTTTTATAAGTTGAACAATATTTATTGCAATGTATTTTTATTGAAATACTAACGGTTTAACCCGCGTGTATATCGGGATAAGTGAAAGTCCGTCTATTATATTACCAAATTAGTAAATAAAGTTTTCTGAAAACAATATAATAAAAGTAAATAGATGGAAACGATTCATTTTCGTAAATGTAAAACACGATGACAGGGCTTCTTTGTAAACAATATATCCGATGTTTGACTGCAGATAACTAATACAAAGAGGTTTTGTTTAGTTAACGTTAAAGCATTCTCTGCAGAGGTCAATCCCAGCCATTTTAAATACTCGTATTTAACCTTAAGCTCGCAAATCTATTTTTTCAGTTCCTGTTTCACCCAACACGACGATTTTACTTGAACTATTAGTCAATGTTATGGTGAAGTATTTTTTCATTGTATCAAACGTTCTTGATACCCGTTTGTTTTTTTTAAAGATATTCAAGATTTTTTTCAATATTCATACGTAATATTAGTGATCGAAAATCGATAATATTCAATGTAAAAGCAATTATCGTGAGCTATGTATAATAGTTAGATATGTAGGTCTAAATCTTTAAAGGTCGTCTGAGGTATAAATAAGTATTTTTTTTTATTTTCCCATTTATCATCTCTGTCCGTGGTATCTAACTTTCTGTCGGTGTCACCGCTATATTTCTCACACTACGGTGTGGCACCAGCAGAGGGCCTCCTCCCCGGGGACTACACTTTCATCAAAGTATGACTATACATGGTATCTAATTTTCTTGTGAATGTACGATCATACTGCAAGGGAACCTAATTTGTTCCTAGAGATAGTGTGGGTGGAGAAGGTACAAATGTCCCCGAATAAAACATAAATTTTCCGTAAGGATTAACATAAGGAATGGTATAAACGGGGCCCATTCAATGCTTCTAGGATAACACATAGATACAGACAGACTAAGCGACACTTCCTTATAGTCAAGATGATAAAAATAGACGTTAATAACCTTGAAACAGGGTGCGTGTGGGTCAGCCAATGTGTCAATGTTTTTTGATGATTTTCGTGGTCTACTAAGTCTGGTGTAACTTTTTAATGAGTCACATAAAATTATTCAAGTATTAAAACAAGTCAGTAATTATTATAAAAGGTTATATTATTCAACTTTTTATGAATAAAGTGTCCATTGGCAAGTCTAATTAGAAGGCAGAATATTTTGTCAACAAGGGGCATTATAAGTAAGAAATGACTTTGCTGATGGTTTCTGTAATAAAGCATGAAAATTATAATGTGAACATCAGGTAAGAATCCTACTGGCACCAAATATAAAAAAAAACAATTACATCACTTAATGTATTTTTGTCAAAACACATATAACCTCGTTGTTGCCGTTTTGAGCCGTCAAGTTCATTGTCTTGACGCCCCCATTAAAATTCTCAAAACAATATTATAATCAAATTGATTCTGTGATGACGGGTAATCGATTTGTTTAGTGTTGAACAAATCTAAAAAAAATATTTTTTTATTTACTTTGGATCTAAAATGTATAAAAATAATAAAGAATTGATATATTTAAATCTGCTAAAACACGGTAATAAAATAGGATGCGAAATTGTCAAAAAATATTGACAATTGATTGGTTCTAACCTCAACCGTTAATTCAGTCAAAATTGTCGTCGAGAAAAAATGTTACTACGAGTAATATTCAATAATGAGCCTATTCACACTTTCCGAATTTCGAGATATGTGAAGACTTGGATAAGCAGAATAAAACGTTCTTTTCAGAATGACAAATGTAAATATAGAAACCAAATATACTTTCAACTAAGACAGTGATTTTTGTTCCGTGTTGCGTCTCCGCGGGCGTGTGTCTATTGCGCTTGCGAAGTTCTCTCCCTCGCTTGAAAAATGACCGAGACAGAGAAAGAAAAAAATCTTAAGTTCACTTACAAGCGCGCTGAGGAGTGTGACACATACATTTTTTTCGATCGATGAATATAATACTAAATTGTTTCGTATCTTAGGGCCTCAAGTTAAACAGTAATATGTTACATTTTAAAAAATGAAAAGAAAAAATAATCAAAGCATGAAGATAATTCATGTTGGTGATTCCACCCATATAAAATATATATTGGCAGAAAACCGGTAACTGAGGAAATATTGGTTTTTAAATATGGTAAAAAATATGCATCTCTTTTATAAAAAAACCACAATTTTAATATCGAAAAACTTAAACTGAGACTAAAAATGAAGTTTTATGTGATACACAAATTATTTAATCAATGTTGTGTGTCAACAGAGATTTTTCAATAATTCTTAAACATAAAATATAGAAATAATGGGTAATAAAAACAACGGATAATTATGTCGAACAACACTCTGGTTGCTTAAGTGTTAACGATACGAGTACATGAACACACTTTCAGTAGAATCATCCGATTCCAAGCGATCCGATGAATAGTAAATTTAAAAGAAGAGGAGAATCGACAGAGGTGCTTCTCAACATTTTCTAAGAAAAGCAATTGAGAAACTCAGCCATTTTAATCGATCACATAACGATATAAAAAGTACTGATGTTTGGCATTTTCTTCGTAAAAATATTTTCAATATTTTTAACTATGCTGTATCAAAATGTTAATTTAAGATTAAACAGCATTATCACGGACGGTTATTAAAAGTCGCAGAGTCAATGAAGCTAAATACAAGCCAGTATTATGGATGTCACGAGAGAACGATTGTAAAAAGAATCACGGGTGTTTAGTAAGGATACGGAACGTAAGAAAAAAAATATTTCTTCAATAAAATTACATTTATTTTGCCAAAAATTCGTATCGATGAAACTTATTTAAACTATCCAATTTAAAAAAAAATAATATTATGATTATTTCCATATTTGCATTACGGAAAGTGCATGGCCAATCAATAAGCGTACTCCCAGAAAAATATATTCATTCCTAATTAGATATGTTTTCTAAATACAAAAATTTACTAGTACGCACATCATATGGAACGAAAAAGGTGAAATTCCAATGAAGGTTAATATAGTAACGTATATTTATTTTAAAATAAAATTGTCAAGAAATAATTCTGATCCTTGAATAACTTGAAATTATACTAGACATTTCCACGATATATGGTATACTATAATAGTATATTTATGAAGGGTACTCCGATAATAATACTGTTTTGAGTGATAGTATCTATAGTCAGTCAATCGATATTTTTTATATGTAATTCTCCTGACAAAGAAGTCAATATGTACTGTAACGGTCCAAAGCCCGTTAATTGCAAAATGACCTTGATTATTTTGCACTGCATAAGCTATTTCAAAAATTATTCTTTGGAACATGGAATAATTAAAATATATATAAAAATTGGTAAATTCTTTTGGTTTATTTTATGAGGGTTTACCATGGCGTCATTAAGTGGCCAATGTTCACTCCAACGGCACGTTTCATTGTGATATCTCTCAAGCTGTGTGGATTTAAAAATCCTCTTGCAAGCCTCTATCCCACCAGCCTGCCTACATTCCCAATAGATCTTAAGTAATTCACACTTAAGGGTACTGCTAATCCAGAACGATACAGCTTTTTATCAAAGCATGCATCTTGAGCTTCGAGATATTTTTTCCTTTAAAAAGAATAGATATGACCGAAGTCATAGGTATCCTTATACCCTCGACCACTAGGCGGGAAAAGTGCCTGTGTCGTTCGAGGGGAGTAGCACAGCGCAGGGTTCGAACCAACGACCTTCCGGACGGAATTCCAGTGCGTTACCGCGCGGCCATGCACCTCGAATTGATTTGATATGAATGGTTAGCTACCCGAAGATTATTTTGCGAGTATTTTTAATAGTTTCCACATTGTGTACAGAAAGCCAGGTGTGCGAGGAATACCTATTTCAAATAATTGATACAAATATTAATTATAATCGAATGAATTATTTGACATAACGCGTAATATTTTAAAATACTATTAAATGGAAAGAGAATCTGACATTCAATAATGAATTACGGACGAATGAATATTCATGTAACTAATTGACACCCAGGTTATATCTATCATACTCATTCAAAACCTACACAATCGTTAGTTCAAGTAATTCGCGATTGAATTCTGTGAGTTTCATGAGGCGTTAAGATGAATAAAGTATGAGGAGCGTTGCATTAGTGGAACGTGTATGTAAGTGGGAATGTAACGACATGGTGAATCCGGGTAAGTAGGTAGGCATGAATGGAGGAAAACATTATTTTCCGAGTATTGGTCGATTTTTCATATCACGCTGCGATGAACACGGTGTACGGAAATTGTGCTATTAGTCGAATTATCGATGTATAAAAAATGAGATTTAACGGTTACGAGGGAGAATGGAAATTAATCGCATAAGTAGTTATATTAATTATTCATGCAAATTCGAATTATTATACAGTAATCTATAGAAGGATAAAAAGGCTTATTCTATCAAAATAAATGAGTCACAGTTTAAAATAATATGAATTGATTATAAAAACTTACGCCCACACGGTGTTAATCTGACCTTGTACTGGGTATCAAAGGCTAGGAGGGAATATCATGCACTTGATTGTCAAATTTCATTAAAAACACACAGCGTTTGTACAAAAGAGGTAATATGTAAAATATATTATTAATTTATTATGATATTATTCGGAAACCAATTTTAAACATCATTATACATAAAACGAAAAGTATGATGGAGAAACGGAGTCAGAGAATTTCACTTAAAATATTAGATTTTCGGTACCGTATGGGTATTTTAACATATTAAATCGAATAATATAAGCGGCTAGCAACATATTATTCTATTAATTTTAAAACCGTTATTAGCATAACGTACTCCTATGAAATATATTGATGGTTTTTTTAAAACCTTTTACAGCTAATTACACGTAACAAAAAAACAACTGTATTTATCTTACGGTATTTTTTATTTTTTTAAATACCAGGTTTATTAAAATAATTATTGAGAAAAAATATCGACGAACTCTTAGGGGTTTAAATGAATAGTATGAGAAATCATTACGAACGGAATGAAGTGCTTACTTAATACATTATAATAACAGCGAAAGTAACACCCGAGGAATGCACTAAAGGCAATCAAATATTGAATTACAAAACCGAGTTAAGTGGTCTCTCTCTCTGATTAGGGAAGTACGAGTTTAATGAGCGACGCAAGCGATTGTTTCACAACGGTTCGGATCAACGTTTCGTTGCGACAGTGATTTATTATAAGTTTATGATCTGTTTTATAAACTTTCGCAAAGCGTACAATTCAATAATCTTAACACCATTAACTAACCGAGTGTTAATCAAATGCAAACAACACGAATGCAATGTATTGTTCGTTCACTTTCAATATCTTTTTCCGCGTATTATAAGTCGTATTTATAAAACAAGATTGGTGGATTAGTGAGATAATTCAAACATGTATAAAATTAAAAAAAAAACTTAGGTCTTATGAAACTAATTTATATTGAACAATTTGATGGGAGTCACAAATAATATAAACTTATTAGAATAAACGAAGAATGTGGTCAGTAATTATATCATCTGTTATATAATAATATTCAGGATTGCCCTATATTATCTAATATTAAATACACACGATAGGAACTTTTTTAAAGCTAGACTAACCATATAATGTCTTGAGTTATTTATAAGACCATTTATGGTTTGAATTATTTTTGTAGCGACAGAAATGTCAAAAGTAACATAAAAAAGGAATAAAACTGGACCGCGTGTTCCGATTTTTTATCCCGGCACATAAAAAGGGTTCAAAAAGCAAATGCGAGAACTACAGGTCCACATCTCTCACACAACACCCAAGTACAATAATTAACTTATTTTTTAAATAAAAAACCGTGTGAAGCTTTATATCAGCTGGCAGATGCCAAAAGAACAGGCAGGGTTTGTAATGAGAAAACGGATGAGAGAACAAATTCTCAATATCAGACAGTTGATAGAAAAGTGCCGCGGATTCCAGAAACCAGCAGTATTATGCTTCATAAATTATAAAAAAGCATTTAATGGTGTGAAATAGGTGAAATCGTGAACGCTTTTCTCGAGATGGGAGTACCAGCACCAGCACACCTTGTAAATCTTATACAGTCACTTCAGCAATATAGTTTTGCAACAGTAAAATTTAACATCAAGTCCAAACAGTTTAAAATGCAAAAGGGTGTATGGCAAGGGTGCAACCTTTCTCTTGATTTATTTAACTTGTATGAAGAATATATTGTGAGAACACTTGAAAACTAATAATAGACCGCAGTAGCAAACTGCCACCAAATAGTGTAAATCATGGTGTGGAAGTTGTTACTGATTTTGTTACTAAGGCTCCAGTATAACCAGCAATCGAGGATGCGAGGCTGAGGTGAAAAGAGGAACAGCAATGGCAAAGAATGCGATGCTAAAGCTGGAAAGTACGAGTATATGGAAGAGCGGAAAAATCGTCAATCTTGTCTTCGCAATATGGGAGTCACGGTGCTCAGTCATGAGCTACACGACAGGATGACGATGATGAAGTAGCATAACTGTCAGATTAAACTTTAAATGTTTCAAAAGTTATATAGAAAACATAAGAATATTAAAAATCAGATAAATTGTCTGAAATCTTATTCATTTTGCCAATAGTAAGATTCGATTCGGGGTTAGACACAAAATCTCATTGTACTGTAGTGAAGTACATTTTCGTTGTATGTGTATAGTATAACCTGACGGGCTTATTACCATGTGGCAATCTTTTCCAACCAACCAGAAAGATTTTAAAGAGGCTTTGAGTGAAAACCACAGATTTTTTAAAATCTGTGTTCCAACGGGAATCGAACCCGCTCGCTACCCTCGGGTTGGGAGACATGCGTCTTACCAACTAGGCCATGGAATTCGTCATTATTTTGTTGTACAGAAAAAAAAATGATACAGTAAATTTCATGTTGAATTGGATTTTTATGCCATACAGGAAATTAAAAATCAATATGTTTTTTCTTTAGTGTAAACCCCATAAATAATTCATAATGAATTGATGAAATTCAGTGTCGTAAAAGTTGTGAAAAGTGTATAAAACTAATTCAACAGTACTTTTCCATCTGTTTTAATAAACATAATTCACAGGTGTTCAATGCATTTATATTCAATACGTTAGACAAACGAAACCTTTCTATTTCCACAATTGGAGGCTACTTTCTACTTATTCGATAAATTTTCAAATACGACCATTTTGAATTAATACGGTCGGGAGTTTCAAAGGGTCGGAAAAATAAATTTTGACATATTTGTATGTTTAGTAAAATATACGACTTTTTCTAGGCGCAAATATTTTGTTTACGAGTACGTCTATAGTATTGAAGAAATTAAATTACACATTTTTAAATTTTACTTGCAACAGTCAGCAACATTACTCGTCGGAATGAGGTAAAACTTAACAATATCTCAGTAGGTCGCATCTGTTGGACAACGTTTCGCAAGAAACTTGATGTTTTTTTAACT
Source organism: Odontocerum albicorne (assembly GCA_949825065.1). Lineage (NCBI taxonomy): Eukaryota > Metazoa > Arthropoda > Insecta > Trichoptera > Odontoceridae > Odontocerum > Odontocerum albicorne. The sequence continues at coordinate 20,868,485 of OX463840.1, forward strand.
ATTTAATTTAACTATATATTAACGCTGAGCATATCCGTAGTGCAGGGTTTCCTAACAAGTGAGTCGCGACCCGAAATTGGGTCGAATGGCATATTAAGTGGGTCGTAAAATTCGTTCAAAATAACAGCTTCTCGGTATTCAGAATTCGCTAAAACTTATTGTGGCGACTCTTCATTTTTTTAAAGCTGTTTGAGCGCCGTTTTTTTTAAAGAAAATAATAATCTAATCGTACAATTTGATAGGTTTATTCCCGAATGAGATATCTTCAAATATAATCGGGTATGAATGACATTTAATTTTGATGTAAATGACTTGCATGAAGATTTCGTCAATATTAACAACCCACACGAGCAATTCTTTGAAACATAAGTGACGAGGCACATTGCTACAGTTTTAACAAAAACACCGAGTCTGTGTGTGCATTCTGGCTGAAATTAAAAAACGAAAAGCCAACATTAGTAAACGAAGCACTGAACATACTATTGCCCTTTGCAACAACATACATGTGCGAGTCAAGGTCTTCAACTCTAACTATAACAAAAACCAAATTGAGAAGCAGACTTCAGCTTGAAGAAGACTTAAGGTGCATCTTGTTTGATATACCACCAATATTTGATGAGCTTTGAAAATTTATTCAAATCCAAAGTTCTCACGAATAAGATTTTATGTTGTTACCGATATAACATAACAAGTGTATTTTTTATTATTAAAATTGATACAATTGTTGTTTGTATGTGCTATTTTATTTATTTTTTCTTGGGTCGCGAAGCTAAAAATATTACCCTAATCTGGGTCATGACTCAAAAATATGAAGAAACCCTGCAGTAATGAAAACATTGAGGACTGAGACTTCGGAAAGGTTTGCTAGCATTAAAATTATTATTGTCCACCGTTTCATTACCTAAATGAGCCAGATGGAAAAGTTATGCAAATTTTAAAAACTATGCGACAAATGAGATCGGCAGCTATTTTTTTAAATGTTTGTTGTCCTTATACATAATGTTAGTGAGCATGCCATTTTGTACTATTCCTAAGACGCTTGTCTTCCATTCAAGTGTTTCGAGTTTGATTTCCGAAGGTATAAAAAATACCATTGGTAAACAATATTCGCACGCGCAAAATGTATGCGAGTGTTGTCTATTTACGTGCGGTAAAATATTAAATACGTACGATGGCAAACTGTGAGTTACGTGTATAGTCAAGTGGCTCTTAAGCCCAAGGCTCAGTAATTGAGACATAAGAGAATATTATCTTCCAGTCACGATTTTTAACATGCCCGTATCATCAATTCGGATATGTAGAGGGGGACCACACGAATAAATAAAAAAGAAAAAAAATTACGTACATAACATACGCCATTTTCTTACAACGTCATTATTTTCTATCACGCCATGCTTCGTTTACCCCATCTATATCCATACATCATTTTATAATATTTGCTTGTTTCAAAATTTCATTCCATTGGTCCGAACATACTTTCATGTATGTGCGCATTACAGATTTGTTTAGTCATCTTTAAGTCACCCATTCGTTCAAAATTACCAAATCGCCTTCGTTATGTTTTCACCAGACCATTTTTAGCATATCCACTTTGAGTTCACATTTATCCCTAAAACACTCCATTTATTTTTTTGTCATACATCTTTACGGTATATTTTCTTCTCGGCAGGCTCATTTTGCATAGCGCATAAGATTAATGACGGCACTAATACGGTGTAGTGGACTATAATTTTGACAGATATTGAAGTTCGAGTTTGTCTTTCAGTGCCCCTTTATGACTTTGTTTCCTATCACGATTGGCTGTTGAATATATCTTTCCACTTTTTCGTTATTTGAGAAAATACTTCTCAAATACAGAATTATTTAACTGGCTCTAACATTTAATTGTTCCCCGAAATATTGCATTTACTTTTCAACGAACATGACTAGATTTCTGGGCATTCACTATCAGATCTTTCATCCATATTCACAATAATTCCCTTAATTCAAATCAAACGAAGAGCGGAAGCCAAAGTTATTTTTATATTTTCAATATATTCAGAATAATAAATATACAGTTATATTTATATCCAATTTGTTTGAATCTTTATTTCGTATGGTACCTTTCATCATATCCGAATTGGTGATTACGACGTATTGAAGAGCTTGGCCGGGAGACAACCTTGTCTTCGGTTCCAGCAATTGACCCTTCGGGTTTAGAACCACTGGAGTGTTTGCCACATTACTACACGTGTAGAGACAACACACTCGCACATGCCTAGCGCGCGAGAACTCTTTAACTAGACCGGGACCCTTTTTTTTAGTAGCATTGGAAATCGAACCCGAAACCCCCAGATGAAAGTAAAGTATCTTACCAACTAGGCCATGGATATCGTCAATTCGATTAAATACATATAATAAATATCAAAGTTTGAACAGCGACTTAAACTCTTATGTAAGATTATAAAATAAGTTGAATTATTTCTAGCAGACAGATCAAGTGGGCGTTAAGACTTGAAGTTGATATTGTTCTGAAGAGTGGTTAGAAATCGCACATCGAGAGTATAACTCTTTTTGAGTTCGATTATGGAATGAGTTATTTTAATACTTAAAAGATATGTTTTTCAATATCTTGTGATTACGATATTACGAATATCAAAACAAGAAAAGCGTACGGGATCAGATAAAACGTAAACATCAATCTACAGGCATTGCGGTATGTCATTGCAATTATTTTGATTATGTTAAAAATTCTCACGATTAGAACAATAAATATAGGCATAATCACAAAATAAGTGCATTTCAAAAATAAATGTAGGCAAAGAAATACATAAACATTATTGATTCACACAATATGAATGTTTTCCCTCGAGATACACAATGGTGACAGCATTTTCACACAGCGTGCGTTCTGCGTAGTAATAATTTCCAAGGAAATGTGCGAGTTGGTTATAGCCAGGCACAGTGCGGCAGGTGCATGTGACTTTACGGGAGAACAATCTGCAGAATTGACGTTTATCTCGTGCTCAAAAGATCGCGGAACAATCGTCAGTTTATTAAGGTCACGAGAAACGTCAGATGTTGCTAATACAAACAATATGGGTTTTCTAGTCTCTAGCATTGAATTCTCTTCGTAGAAAACATAAGTTATTCTCTAGTTAAACAATTTGAATCTTGAAAGAAGTATAAAGCGATTGATCTTATTGAAGACAGAACATTTTGTAGTATACTTATGTATCCATACGACAACCGCGGCAAAACTCGTCTGATGAGTTTACACGGAGCGAAGAACGCGCGATTTCAAGGTAACAAATGACTGTATCGTTAATCAGGTTTATTGCACATAGTTAGTAGACACACTAGGTAGATATTATGAACACAATGACGATTTATATTAAAATATCGTTTAAAACTATAATACGACTAGTCACTGAGACACAATAATAATTTAACTCGTTATTGGCACAGCGGGCACTTGGCGGCACAAATAGAAACAGTCGTTGAATGCATTCCGGTAAGGCACACTCTCCGGTACATTTGCCAAATAAGGTTATTGCATAATAATCTGGAGAACTGGACACAAAGAATCGCACTGCACAACACCTTGGCGCGCAATAACGAGCCTTCCGGCGCAACCGGATTCACCGAGTGTAACGACAGTCGCGGATACAAGCTAGGATGATCACATACGCGTAACACAATGTGGAGCGGATCGTTAAGGTGTGCGCTTAACGCGAACACGGACGAAAAAGTATATTTGTTTTGGTCTTTTTAGGCAAATGCCGGCGCAATCCACTTTCACTAACGGCGCGAGCGCTCGGTCGTGCCTGCGCAGCTGAAGTGGCCGCGGCTGGGCGCTGTGCGGGCAGGCAGGCGGTCGGTCCGCGGCCTTCCGAGGCTCGGGCCTCCAGAGTGGGCCGCGATTCTTGCGCGCCGTTTGCCTCCTGCTGCCGCCGCCCAATGGGCACGTAGCTCTCGGCCAGAACACCCGAGATAAAGGTTCATTTGTATTTTGAGACAATCATTATTATGATCACTCTTCAGTACCGGAAAAATGGAGCACTATCTATGGATTTTTGCACTTGAGGAGAGTTTGTTCTCTGAACGACGCTGCAGAAATTACCTCTTTCCTATTGCCATTGAAATATTTGTATTTTTTTAATGACATATTTTAGCTAACGACGAAATAGTCAATATTTACACGTATTGTAGATATGCGAGTATGTGAAAAATATACAGGCAAGTATTTATGGGTAAAAATGTTAATGAAGATATATTCAAGTAGACCTCCCTGATTAAGAAATGTTGAAAACATTTCAGAGATCTGAACATCATATTTCTGTCTCATTTTAATTCACTCTCATTGACTATTTTAATAAGTCATACTTCTTATTTTACTTACTATTAATGTGTCATGCCCGTTAATCATGGTTCACCTACTCTCACTTGACGTGTATATCTGAATTGACTCTCCAAAACTCCTTCAATGTTAAGTACTACATTAGTTTTTCTCATATATTTCACACTCTATCTTTCCTTCAAATTGTCATAAGCAAAAATCATCCTTTTTATATAATGGAATTTTTAGTAAACTAAAAATTCATTAATTTGTATTGTGCACTCAACATATCATGCAGACATGTTGGAGAGCGTGCCCCGGAAACAATATTGTCTTCGTCCCCAATAATCGTGCCTGGAGACGGTACGCAGCTCAGAGTTCATCATCGGACGTGTTGGAAAAACTACCGAACGTGGAATGGTATAACATTCACACATGTCTAACGTGTGCTAATATTTTTACCAGACAAACTTTTAAACTAGATTAGGACTTGATTAAATTTTTAGGAATCCCCGAGTTAAGGATTAGCGCCTTACTAACTAGATCATGGAGTTTGCCAGTAACTAATAATGACGACCTTGCAGCCTAGTTGGGAAGACGCTTGACTTTTACCCGGGGGTTTCGTGTTTGATTTCCGATGATACCCGACAAAAAGAGTATCAATCTGGGAAAAGAGATCGTATGGTAACAATACTCACACACGCGTCAGATCTGTGGAAGTGTTGTTGCCCCTTCACGCACGGATAACGTAACGTGCGATAACGAACCGCGACTTCTATTTCTATATCAGTGGTACTAAACCAGAAGGCTCGATTAATATGACCTAAGACAATACTGTCTTCAGGCCGAATTGCTAATTCGGATATGTTGAAGGAGTGTCGTACGAATTGCTAATTCGGATATGTTGAAGAGTGTCGTACGAATTGCTAATTCGGATATGTTGAAGAGTGTCGTGCGAATTGCTAATTGGGATATGTTGACGAGTATCGTACGAATTGCTTATTCGGATATGTTGAAGAGTGTCGTACGAATTGCTAATTCAGATATGTTGAAGAGTGTCGTACGAATGAAAAGGAAAAAAACATATAATAGTAATATTACTCGTATTGTCGGATACATAATGTCGTCAAGTTTACGGAATATTGATTCCAGATCTAACTTGAGACAAATATTATTATACGATTAATAATAATGTAAATGTTACTGCCAAGACGCTGACCGTTATAATGCAGCGATAGTTTGATTATGTGTCTTTTGGAAAAATATTTAACGACAATTGACTAAATGTTAACGTAATTATCAAATCATAAAAAAAGACGAGAAAGAACATGCAATAAAAGATTGTCAAATCAACTAAAAATATTTAAATGAGCATTTCTATAAATGGTATGGACGCTTCGGTTTTCGCGCCTCATGTGTCGATTGCTCCTCTCGTCCACCCACGTCGTAAGTGTTTTTAAATCCTTGATTGCTTTGGTTTAACCTAGTTAAAATCGATTTCTGAAACTGGCCCATGTTACAAAACGACATCGAGGCAGAGTAAAAGTTTACATTCAAATCGAGCGTATATAAGCAATTGGTTGTGAATTCACCAGTCAAGTTGATTTTTATTTGAAAAAGACAAAAGTTGACGAAAGCTAAGTATCAGTTTTTTGCGATTCGTTTTGTAATACTGGCAAGTGACGTAAACTTAAGTCCGCTGACACTATGCAATATTTCTAATAATTTATTATGAATTTCGTACAATAACATTGGACGCTAAAAAACTTGTTTGACACGATACGATATTTTCATACAATCAGTGATTGATATACTGTGCATATTCATGCTCATAATGTATTTTGTCTTAAATCGTTTCAAATCGTGTGACACTTCCGTAGTAAAAAAACACCCATTTGTTATTCTAATGAGTAAACTTAGTGGAGGCCAAATGGTTTTTTGAGTAAGAATAAATAGAGGAAATATCTTATAAATCAATAATCGTTGTTCAGATCTTCGGGTCAGTAAATCGATACATTTTAGGAAAAAAAACAAAGAAAGTTTTCGAAAAACTATCGTATTTACATTATAAACGTCCGTCCAAAGACTCAGAAGAGAAATAACGCGAACGAAAAAACGAAACGCATTTCAAGGAGCTACATTGATTGGATATTTGATGATAATTTAATGCCTGGTTAGCATTTAAGAGCTTGAAATAATTTCTCAGTATTTTTGACATTTCTAACTTCAAGGGTTGGTGGCAACTAATACTGTGTGAAATCTTGCATGAATTAGAGCGACTTCTAAAATATCTTACGATTACATCCAATTTTATAAATCGAATTAAATG